>OY986061.1:10251091-10977827 GCA_963920205.1 Stenodema calcarata | reverse complement strand
TAACCATCTAAAAATGTGCTGGTAAGTACGAAACAGAAGCTTCTATTCTACTGATTTCCGTAATCCCGTTGAACCTAGTTTAAAATAGTACGGTAAATATAGGCAAATACCTCCCGCTATAGTTTTCTGGCAAATTGTCAGCTAAAGAGACAACCCAAGCCAAGAACAACGCAAATTTCTCACCAGGTTCTCCTCTTTCCGATACAAACAAAATACAGGAGGCAGATCGGATCAGTGCAATAAAGAACTTTTAGAGTTAGTTACCTCTGAGGTGAGCTCCCTCTGACCAGCCATATCACTACCCCGATCGGGTTGCAATCACTCAAACTGGATAACATGGAACAATATGGTAAATAAATGAACGTAAAAACTAAGCCCAGCACCAATTCATAACGTCACTGCCAGAACTGCGAAAAATTGAAAACGGCACATCACATGAGCTACGGAATAATTTCTAAAAATAGAGCGGCCAGTGCAGAGCGATTGCTAAACAAAATATGTACAAATTACGTGATTTGAACGTTTCGGTTTAGTGGAAGCTCATCAGTATCAAAGAAGCAACCTAAAATACAAACGATTATAAAATGCTGTTAATCAAGTAAGTACCTACACATAAAGCTGACGTACCTACTGGATAAAACTTACAAGTTAAAAAATGCGTAACTCCAAAGAATTGCAGAAGTCAGACAGTCGAAACTTATGGAAAAACTATCGAAAACGGTTTGGACTGTAACTTGCAGTATGACTACGCCGAAAAGAACTGCAGATATGCTTGCATCAGCATAGCTAGGTCGATCAATATAAATATGCATCGATCCTTTGGAAACTGACCGACATGCAAGGAAAGTATCACAAAAGTAGTTTATTAACTGAATTCATGATTGAAAAACATACGCATTCTGTCAAAAATTGGTTCATGAAATACCAATAACGCATAGATAGTAATAATAACAGTAAACGCTGGATGATTATTTACCTTGAACCTATGTTGTTAACAGTCTCCACTTTACCTCCGGGAAAAATATATTTGTATGAGCAATGAGGACCGTTGGCAAAGCTCTGGATAATGCTTCTATAAAATTATTTCAGTTACAGCAAAAAGAGAAGTGGTTTCAACACAAAAGGAAACGAGTGAGAATGAGGGGAAAAAACTGGTTCCGCTGTTGCAGCAGAAAAGCAAACACCCGGGGCTTGGCGGTGCCTCACAACACGCACAAAATGCACAAAACGAACAGTAAATCGACACAAATGTAGACGGCACAATGAACGGTGAAAGCTTAAACGGAAATATACAATAATTTTGTATTGATTGGGGGGAGCTAAAAAGTAATCTATTCGGTACCAAGCCACACAGCGTTCGTCGAGCTCTCCGAGCATGCGTCAAGTTGACAACGAAGAACCTCTTATCAACAACTTATCAGCATTCGGAAGAGATTCGTGTAGTGTCGCGCCAAAGTTTAAACTTGCAGTTGTTCTTTTCGGGATGAGAACGAGTTCGGAAATAAGTTGTTTTGCGGTTTTTACAATCTTCTCGTCGCCACTGAACAAGAAAAACGAGGATGTTGAACTTGGAAAAACAGTTAGCTACATGTTCAATAATAGTGAGAACTAGAGTGCTTTTCACGTATCGAAGCATAATATGTTATAGCGTTTGGAGCATATTTCCGTTTCACCCGTGAGGAATTTGCAAAAGATTAGGACGTATATCAAGGACGACCTGCTAAGCCCGCAACCGAGTCAAATCTCCAATAAGCTCTGCTGAAAAACTGGGAGTTAGTAATATACCTTTTTGACAATAATGTTCACTGCTGACTGGTTCTTACTTCCTAAGTGCCTTCAATCACGACGAAGAACATATTAATTCCAAATTCAAATGGAACTACGGAAATTTACACCTCAGAGGGTGGCGATAATGTCACTAATATGACGTGGTCTTTTCAATCGCGGGGAATTGAATGGTGCGAATCCTTCGTTGACGTTCAGATTGAGATGATCAGCGTATTCAAATTCTGGTGCATGAATAATCTTCTTCTATACACAATCCTCTTCTGCATATTATACAATGATTTTCAAACTCGCCAATCCCCATGAACGCCAATCATCGTTTCTTACAAATTCTGGTGTATGAATACCTGATGTTCTTGTGAAATGTATAGTTTTGTTGCGACACAATGCTTCTAAACTGAGTCGGTGAGCAGACCTGTAATGCAGATGGGTAGGTAGTGCATAAGTTCAAATTGGGCGGATTCAATGAGGACTTCAAGTCAACTTGTCTATGAGGCACTTCAGTTGTATTGTCTAGCATTGTGCTTCATATTTCTTGGGCGATTCCAAAGGTTCATTACCTATCTTAGGCAATAAAGCAAAATTGGCCTAGCCATTGTGTATGTTTGTGGGCCTTTAACGTGACTGCAAATCTACATGCAAAACGCGAAAAAGTGTCAATAATAATCATTATTACTACGAGCGGCCATTTGAGTATTGTAAGCGTCAATGTTGATACAGCGACACAGTTTTGTCTGCCTAATGTTTGTTATATAATTGTTTCAAATCACTACCGCCCTCTATTTCTGGTGTCACTTAGTACGATCAAATGTAATATTTCGTATAATGTAATATTTTGTGATAATTTACTTGGATAGTCAGCAATCGCACGAGTAGATTGGCCATTTGAATTAAGATTGATTTTATTAAGATTGATCTTATTAAGATCATCTGAATTTTCATGTAAATTACTCTAGCTAGTTGGATGTAGAGATCTAACTTAGATTCACTAGTCTATTTGTGATAAGGAAATTACTGGAGAGTAAAAGATCCACCATTAATATTGTACACATTTTATTTACGTTCATGCACAATTTGTACTGGACAAATATTTGTAATAAGCATCATTGGTAAGTACATATACCTAATCTACTTATCTAATGAAGGAAAAAATAGCCGTCTATTGCCAATCAATATAAATTGTACTATATTCCTATAACATTCACTGTCAACAATGCAATAATTGAAAAGCTGAAAAATCCACACAGTTCAGACTTTTAAAACAATTGAGTGGGGTTGCATTTTACGTGAAACTATGTAAGCATTTTTTCTTGTCAAGTTCAATTTCAAATTTGATATCAACGTAAAATGGTATTTCTGAAATAATGTCTTGAAGGTCATGGTCAGAAGTTACTCAAATTTCAAAATTAAATAAGATGCTGAAATTAGCGAAAATAAAAGTGGGTAATATTAGATGACATATACCTACAGATAGCTCTTACCTTATAACAGCATGAAATAAATACAAAGAGATAACAGGTATTCAATAATAAACATTTTCGGGTACTAGGTACGATTAATAGTACGAGTGAAAATTGAACAAAACCACCTGTACCCAATCCAAGCAAGAAGATTTTTGAGTAAGAATTTACAAAGCAATCGAATGATGAATTGCATACGAATCTCACAAGTGAGTTACTACTCAAGTTACCGTTTGATGTTCAACAAATACCTCATGTGTACAATACAATTTTTGACTTAGGAGAAGCTCATTTCAGCGTAATGCGTGGCATTGATTCAAATTATTCAAAAATTGACCAATTTGATTGGGCAACTTACAAAAACTATAACATCATGTTTATATTTCAGGAAGTTTCAAAATGAATCGAACTACAAACTAGAAAATTCTAACACAGATGCCTGCCCTTTTCTTAAGATTGCCAGTCTTCTTAGCAGGTGACAGGGTAAGGGCATTAGTGTTTACCAACTTAGCAGTAGTAAATACAAAATCAATTAAGCTATAAGATCTGAGATGAAGCTGACGAAAGCTTGATTAAGCGAGTTAACTACAAACTATGTAATAGGAACAGGAAATTATAATGAAACATGTATTTTTTGGTAGTACATCGAGTAACTTATTGCACTAAAATCTTCACATTATCAATGAAATGTTGAGGTGAGTATCAGATCTTTGGGGGATGTACAAAGAACGTTTCAAGAAAATCATTGAGGAGATTCATAATAGAAAAATACACGTTAAAAAACATACAGTATTCAATATTTTTTTACCTGGCAAATTAAGCTACCTATTTATAATTGTCACGCCTACACTCTACCGAAAACCGTAGGTAAGCCTACTTTTCTACCTGTAATAGCGAAAAAATTACGACCTCCATGTGTTATTACCACGAGGTAAAAGTTGGTACATATTTTTACACATACACGCCGTAGGTGCTCTATAATACACGAAAGCGTAGGTGGAATATTAACTCTTGAGATCTCCCTAATTAATTTTAATGCCGTCAATTCAAACTCGAGTGTAAATGGTTTTTTAAATCAATTTTTAATATAATAACAACCACAATTGTTATGATTATTATCTCTTACAATTAAAACAAAGCTCTCCACATCGACAGTTCTATGAAACAATTAGGAAGCCAGAACAAGCGGAATTGACTTGGAATGTACTCTGCGTTGGAAATTAATATGTATGACTTTTGTTGTCTCAGAATCAATACTCGTTCTATTTGCAACTCGAGACGTCATTTAATAACCCAAACTGTTAACTTTGGGTCTGAACAATCCACTTTACAGCGAGGGCCTCTACTACAATCGTACTAAACAAAAATTAGACGGTGTAAATTGAAAGTCGTGTTTTGAATAACTGGAGAAAAATTACAGTATTTTTGTTATTCCAGTCAACAAGCGCCTCCACGTCATGTGATTTAACTTTGAACGCAACACAGATTCCAACTTAACATTTGAGTAACAAAAACTATTAAATTAATCGTTGTATACAGTGGCAATACTGAGGATGGCCTGGAACGGGGTGCGTGGGCAAGTCAAGAGTCCACAGGGCTGAATGTGTCTGAGCTTTATTAATGATTAATTAGGTGAATTATTAATAAGGGTGGTTCTCAATTTACCGGACAACCGCTTCCTTCGTTAATGAAAAAGTGGCAGTCAAATCTCATTGTCGTGGCCTGTCCCCAGGTCAACGTTTGAACGTTATTCGAACCTCTACCTTCCTTCATGATGGCTTAGCCTTGAAAAAGTTGCATTTGTATTTTTTAGAATTAGTTATTAGAATGTTTTAAATTTTATTATATTATACTACTAACGACTACTTTTGAGATTATATTCATGAATTGAGCTTGCAAAGTTTGTCTCCGGTTTTTTTAATGGGAATTTTACTTTACAAAACTCATAGAATTCAAATGTATTCCAAAACTGGGCTGAAGTTGTCGTCCTCAGAAGATGAAGGCGAGAAGATATTAAAGAACGGAGAACAAAACGTATTGGACGATGCTGATAACTCAGATTGTAGCGTTTCTGAGGGAGAAGGTGAAGGACCAGTATCTGGAGATGAGGAACAAGAAGAGGAGGAAGAAGAAAGTGAGGAAAATATTTTTGATGACGAAGCCGAACCCGACGATACAAATTAACCAAAACCCCACGTGTGCAATCTCTCATTGGCATAGTCTTGACTCAATGTCGTGGCATTTGAGGAGGCCACAACAATGAGATTCCAAATCGCCATGACAATGACAAATTGACTTCAACTACTTTTGAATCTTGATCATGCATTTCGTAAGGTTCTTGAATCTCTACCCCAACGTGTGCAATCTCTACCCAGAACAAATGAATAATTCGTTTATTATGCACTGATTCACAAACCCATGAAGCGTATGATGGATACTGTAATGTATGGCTTGCTGAGTTTCCCCTGTTCACGGGGAAATCCAGAGGATTATTTTCGGACATCTTCCATCTTTTTCACAACAAACGCTTCATCCTCGCTGTCTGAATTTGGTTCATTTGTATCGTCGTGTTCGGCTTCGTCATATATGTAATCTATACAATCTGAGGTATCAGCATCGTCCAATACGTTTTGTTCTCCGCTCTTTAAAATTTTCTCGCCTTCGTCTTCTGAAGACGACATCTTCAGCCCAGTTTTGGAATACGTGTGAATTCTATGAGTTTTACCTGCAAGCTATGCCAATGAGAAAAATTATGAGTTTTACCTGCAAGCTATGCCAATGAGAAAAATGCTAAGTAACTGAAGTAACTCAGTATTAAACCCATACATACGTACTACCCGCTGTTATAGGTTATTATTTGTACCTTAGTGAGAATAAAACATTTGTGGACTCTCGACAGTGACCCAGTCAACCTGCCGAGTCACCCCGTTCCAGGCGGCCATCCCAAGTGTTGCCACTCTCTACACAACATCAATGAACATAACTTCAAAACTCGATAAATATCATTTTACTACTTACTAGTTATAAACCAACATAGGAACACAAGTAGGTCAGATTTAACAAAATAAGCGTCGATGAATTTTGTTGTCAACTTTGGTTGAAGGAAACAACGGTAATCATAAAATACTTGTACAAAACAAACACGATTAACTAACAAAAAAAACCATGTCAACAAAATGACTAGAACCATTTAGAAATAAAAGTTAAATACAAACCAAGACGTAAAGAATCTGTGGCAACGTTATATATACTAGGTATATACACCGAACGTTTTTATGTTGGCTAAAGAACACAGAGGGGCTGTAGTAGGATGTCAATAACCATTTGAAAGAGGATACCCTAATCAAAAAAATTTTAAGGTGTACATACTTGGATTGTTGTTCTTATTTTGATTTTGGTGTTTCAATGACATAATCAACTAGTTCGAATCCACAAAGCAATCAAAACTGAGCTAATGTTAGCTGTTACACGAGTCAATCCATGGTGTATCCATTTGCTGAACGAATTTAAAATTTGTATTTTTACAAATTATTTGGTGAAGTTAACGAATGGGTGTCTAACGTTTCCTCTTTGTAATTCCAAGCAGAAGACCACTAGCTCTAATACTTAACCAACGCACGTCAGAATTTTGCTGTAAGGACTCGAACATTCAGTAGCGTTGTTGATAGAGCAGTCAATACTTCGTTTATGACTAAAAATACCCTAAGAAGCAAGCACGAAGGTTGTGAGGAAACGCTTTTCCACTCTGTGTACGTTGTAATGTATTTTTGACTGCATCTAAAAACAAGCATCATCGAACTACGTCGTTTTAAGAACAAATTTTTAGTTCCAGCAAGCAACCGTGAGGGGCAGTGAGAGTGCAGGTAGTTGGGTACTGGAGTATGTTTGGGTAACGTCAAGGCATAATTGGCTGTTCTACATTTTTCAAGAAGTATTTAGTGGTTCCCTGATTCAGCGAGATTTAGTGGTCATGGTTGGATATTGAATTGATCCAGATGAAAACGAGAAATACCAAAACATTTGAAGGAGTTGGTACGAGTTGATGTACAGAGTTCAGATGTCACTAATAACTAGGTGTTATCCTGGCAACGCTGCAAGGTGACACAAGGTTTTCCTGAAGAGCATGCAGGATTGCAATAATATCGCTAAACTACATAATACGCTAGCCTAAGGTTGCCTGGCGGAACAAAGCGATGCCGGACATACAGACCGTGAAACGTCTACAGATCCCAGTGCGCTCTTTGAAACGACAGGTTAGGAGACAGAAGGGACTGAAGGCTGGTTGATGTGACCAGGGGGCTCTGCAGGTGTCGGTGTTTAATGACTTCCCGTTCGACGGGGGCTAACAAGTCCTGCAGAGACAGATGCTCGTCTCAGGACTTTTTCATCCTTCGTCCAGTGATGGAGCCCATGAGGGACTTGAGCGTTGCTCCCAGCCCTTAAATAACAAAACAAATGAAATATTGATCAATTTTACACATTTTAGTATAATTTGTTGGAAAGTATAGACAGACATCACAAAATTTCACACCAGAGCGTTTTTAGTAGAGTTCAATGCGAACCTAATGTTACCAATCTCCTCAGGACAAAGTGGGCTTGATAATTCCTGCTAGGAAACCAACGGTATTAATTTTATACCATTTTATATCATATGAAGAGGTTTCATGAGGAACGGTCAGGACCTACCTGACTGCTCTTGAAACTAAAAATCACAAACAAAATAAATTGATACCAACCTTTGGTTGGAGACTCGTTCTCGACGTTCTGTCCACCCTGCGGGTGAGCATCCAGGCATTTCTGATACCGTAGTTTGCAGGCAGCTTCTATCGTCTTGCACAGAGCACCAGATGAAGGCTCACAGTGGAACACGTGAGTTACAAACAGATCCTGAGCTGTGTGCATGATGAAGGCACACTGCTTCACATTGTGCCCCACTCCGAGGAAAGACAAATAGCGAACCCTGCACTCAGCGATCGGTTTGTCACCATCTTGGTTATTAGCGGATGTTATGGTGATCATGCTCGGTGCCACGGAAATGTTTACGATTTGCCACTGGCTGCGAGGGAGGGTATTGACCAGTTGATCTATAGCGTCGTTCAGAACGTCCATCCCGTTTGGCCTGGACACGACAACAGTTCCCAAGTATTCAGCTTGAAGAGTTTTCTTGGGTTCCTCCATCGGAGTGGGAAACGACTGGGTGAGCGAAGCAGTTGCGTTGCGGTGAAATTTTCTGCTTTCAGTTGGTAAATTGGTAGGTCTGATTGCCATTGGGGGCTTACCGTTGGGGAGGCTGGTTTCAAGCGGTTTGAGAACGTGTTGCTGCAGGGTCCGTTCAATCATAATTCTCTTGCAGATATCTCTCAAGGTATTAGCAATGGCTCTAGCCGGCATGTCACACCTGAATACATGGCACATGTGTTTTCGTGTCACTCTGTCACGAGCAACGTACGCAAAATCCCTTCCATTGTCTCGAACAACACCCCAAACCCTGATCGTATGAATTGGTTGAGTGTTCAGTATAGTCAGGGTCTCTGGGTCAATCAATTTGAGAGCACCCTCATCTAAATCCATAAATAAATCCTTGCCATCTCCCCAGCGTCCTACATTATCAATAAAACCATTCTTACCCGCAGACAATTCCAAAATACACCGATTCACAGCTCGACTGGACCTTTCTGGAGTCAAGTCCGCTTCACAGATTTCTACCCATCCAAGACTGCGAACCGCGAACCTTGTCGTTTTTTCTTTGTCTTTATTATCACACCTAGCAGGGAAGCTTCTTCGTTTCAAAGCCAATTCCTCTTTGCGTTCTCGTTCTTCATATTTTCTCAAATCAAACTCACCAAGAACAGAACTTGAGTTGCTTCGAGTGATTATGCCTCCATCCTGGTGGAAGTTGGTGAGAGCTTTTTCTGCATCCTTTACCAAAGGCGTTTTAGGTTCTACATTACCAGATACGACTGGTACGTCCCTCTGGATTGTGCCACTTTTAACGTGCCAGTAATATGGGCCGTTGCTGTCTTGATGTTTTTCCCATCCAGGAGGCAAAACTTCAGCTGAAGATTCATCATTAGAGGATTCAGGGGAATCTCGAGATTCGTTTCCTTCGGGGAAATGTCCATTGTCTTTTTCTTCATCAGCATCTACGCCAGTTTCTTTGTGGTCAACTAAATCAGGTTTGTTAGATAGCAATGAAATCTTAGTATCCATGCCTCTAATATTACCACGATTAAGATTAACAACGGTGTTATCAAGGATTTCTGGACGTTTAGCAACGGTTTTTGAAGTATCTTTATCCAAAGCTGTAACTGGGCCAGTATTGAGATCAACGCCCATTGATTCTAGGTCCAAAGAAGCGTACGATTTGCGCCCATGCGTTGTCGCATTGGGACGGCAAATCGTTTCCAACTCAGAATACAGTAGATCGCTGTACATTGAGACATCGGTGTTTGAATTTATGGCATCGTCGAGATTCGGCAGGCGGTAGTTAGGGTTTTCATAGCTCAACAAACCGTTTTCTAGGTAAGTTTCCTCATCGGGAGGAGTTGAAACCATTGTGTAGAGAGACAGCAAAGTAGAATATGGGTTTTGCGTACCCGACAAATCGAAATGAGGGTGAATCCTTCCACCTAGCTCTCCACACAACATTCCATCAAATTACATTTACACAAAAGCGGCCATCTCAAGGGAGTGAATATTACTAACCTCAGAACACAGTTCCAAACGACACGCGTTTAACACGACTTTGGTAACTTCGAACTTACCAATCGACTGTAATGAAATAACACCACAGTGTACACCGCTATCACTTGGAAACTCACAAAACTGATTCAAACGATCGCGATGGATTTATCAAATTATTACCATTGTGAATCGATAAGCTCACGGTCACTGAAACAAAAGTGACGGGGTAGGGGGTGGGAAAACCAGTTGACGGGGAGCAGTGTTGCCAGACCTGGTGAGTGGACTTGCGGACGGCTGATGGTATAAATGCGGAAAGTGCGGAAAACTGCTATACTCTTGCCAGAAATGTTTAAAACGCAAATAAAGTTTTATTTTAGTTTAAAAAGACCTTTTTTTGTTCCAATTATATTCATATTATAAGATCATCCTAGCGTCTCAAGGGGGAAAGCCAGGAACTATGGCCACCGCTTTTGGAAAATGACGAAAATGCGGATTTTTCACGGTCCCCGAGAAGAAAATGCGGATTGCAAGATAGAATTGCGGTACAAAATGCGGAAAGGCAAGACAACTGGCAACACTGACGGGGAGGTTATTGATTAACCATACAGAAGGAATTAACTTAGCAGGAGCATGAGGAAATCGCGAACATCGTTCTTTCGAAAGCATGAACTGAAAAATTAGTTTGAAGTTGATTATATTAATTTATTTAAAAATCAATCATTTAATATTCCGAAGGGTGTAAAAACATGTGAACTAAAATTTTCAAATGATAAAACTGTAGTTCTAATATCACAGGCTGTGATTCACAACCAAAAGGTAGGTAGGTAGGTACACGCGTCTCTCTTGTTGACCCTATATTTAATAGTAATAATTACTATAATTAGTAATAATTATTATTATATACCTATAAATAATTTATAGTAATTATTATCATACGTATTGCCAAAAAATATTCACACCCCACATCCCTATAAAATGGTTATCACTCTAAAAACCAGAGGAACTTTCCTGATAGCCCCTGAAGGTTAGTAGTGCAAAAAAGGGCTCAAAAAAGGGTACTCTAAATAACGGGTATGTGAGTTTGCGATGGTTTCTAGGTTGTGCTTCAGATTTGATAGCCTAAAAACAGCGATATTTTCGGACTTTTTCCCGTTTTTCGTGTATAACTCGAAAAGCAAGCCTCCTACAAAAAATGTCAGTCAGTTTGTTTTTAAAGAACATTAAGTTCTGCGCCAAATGGCGTTTCAAACCTCGAAATTGGTCCACCCGTAAAGCTGCAACAGCCCGTCAAAGATATAATAGGCGTTAGTAAAAATCGTGTATCTTGGACAAGCGATTGCGGCTAAACGGCTAGACCCATTTGAATGTTAGAAACGCTATTCGGCGAGGAATGTAATGTTCTATATACATATATATGTATGGATGTATCATTCCAGACGATAACTCTCGGTAGAATTGAGATAAAAAGTTCATACTTGCACAAAAAATCTGTCTTGGCAATCAAAAGGAAAGTTCGTAGATGGACAGAATCGGGCCAGAATGTGGGAATGTGGGAATAACCAAAATGAAACCTTCTGACAATTGACACCTCATTTTAAAGGTTCCTTTTTTTACGCTGAACATCTCATTCCGTTCTCAAACTGGATCACTTTGAAGATGAAGAAACATGGTTGTTACTAGACATCTCTGTTCTTCACGGTTCATAATATGCATTAATTTGATAACGTAATAAGATATCGCCATTCTGACTTCACCTTCGTGTTCAGCGTTCATAAATCTATAAACTGAGGAGTTCTTCGGCAAAAAAGGAGACAAAATGTGTTATAAAAACCAGAAAAATGGCGAAATCTTACATGAAACCAGTTGTTTTCCAAAATTTGCTCTAATAGCCATGCTGCATTTTTTCGTTGTTGAGCCAGACATCCAGACTTCAATTAGGTGAAAGGGGAGGTGTTCATGAGGTTCATAACCTAACTTAACCAAGATGTGAGCACTAGATGAGTGAAATCAACTCCCTCTCACCCATTAGGCTCAAATTTGGAAGGATGATTAAAATTAAATATTAAATACATCATTTTATCTATATACAAATTACATATATATTAAATATATACCTAATTTCAAATATGCAAATTTTGTCGACGAACACAATCTTCTTAGTTGACTTGACGTACATTGAAGAGATTGATTTTATTCCAGATCAATTTTATAATGACGTTAATAACATTAACTTATGCCTTCCGATCACCCTTGTCCCTTGTTATAACGATATGTGCAAGTTTTGAAAGCAGTAAGTGGTAGAGGGTTAAGTGAAACAAGAGCTTTACACATAAAATAACATTTATTGGGCATCAAATTTTTGGCACGCCCACACCATTCCTCCGTTCATTTTACAATAATATCCAAGAATAGACATCTAATAACAACAGAAAGAGAAAATTCACAAAATATTATCAACCTTAAACTAGACTTAACTTAAGTTGAAAATCACAAAACGACTTTGTATGATTTCAAATAGGTACAACAACTTGGTAAACATAAAATTCTTTTCACTATAAACTAAGATCTAGGAAAGTTTATTCCTTCAGTGTCCTTCGAGCATTCATATTACAAAAAACGTAAAAATATCACTGTGGTAACTGTACCCCGTAGGTAGAAACGCACCGAGGCGTCGTAGGGAAGTTTCGGTTTTTAAGTTCTACAGACGGTATATTTGGAATATTAATTAAACTTAAGGTATTTATAGTGTTTTTTTTCCAACCCCTGATATTCAACGTAAAATTAAGGTTTATCACAATGGAATGGTTATGAGGGGCGAAATAGTAACTTTAAGAAACATCCAAATGTATGTATGAAATGTACAAGGGTAGAATAAGTGGGGAAGAAAGATACAAATATGGTACAAACAAGACCTTCACGTAGCTACACTGGAGTTACTTCTCGTAATAAGCAACACACTGTACGAGGGCAACAATTTAATATTTAAAAATACTCTGGCTATTGAGTAGAGGTCATAATGGACTCAAATTCGTTTAAATTGGAGAATAGGGTGTGCGCATGGGTCGGACATTTGCATTTTTGACCTCAAATTCGCTTTTAGCGCCCTTATAAACCCCTTAAGGAGCATAGGCAAAGCCAAAACTCATTCTGGTCAAAGTGAAAATTCACAATAAGCGATCGTTTGAAATATTTTGTTTGTAAAGATTGCGCGGGACAGCATCAAACAGCCTTAAAACGCGGATTTTAGTCTCAAGAAGTTTCAGTCACGTTGGTACTCCTAAAAGCGTCAGCCAATCACCTTGCCGAATAATTTCATTGTCCACAATCCTCATTTACCCCAAATGTATAACCTGCCTTTTTTGTTTATTTTACATAAATTCAGGAGAAAGGTGATTTTTGCGCATGAGGTCAATGTTTGCCCTTTTTGAAGCATATTCTTTTGAAAAAAATAAATAAAAATAATAATAATAAATAAATAAAAAAACCTGGGCACACCCTATTCATTTCGTATTCTACGAGGAATACCACAGCTCAAGAGGTTTCAATGAATAAACACAGTCTTTGGTGTAGAGTACAGTAATGTTACATCCACTTGTCTATTGAGAGTAACCAATGGTACTGGATATTTTGTGACCATATTAAGTATTTGGCCCCAAAAGTCTCGACATTTTTCTTTTTTATTTGTTTCAAAACAATTTTTGACTAATATGGATGAGAAAATATACTCTGGAGTGTAGCTTTGGGTCATCTTCAGTCGAATTTGGAAATTGAAAAGAGGGTTCTAACATAACACTTATATTACCTACCCATATTTTACATCAATTTATAAAAACAGGCTTATATAAACTAAGTAACGACACATGGTATAGGGGACGGTGGTAAAGGGATGGCGAGGAGGGAACATAAGTCAACGATGGACGACTCGCTAAAACTTTAATTATGTATCTGGTATATGACACGTCACTAAACGGAACTAAAGTAATTCTGGAAATGGAATTCCTCAGATTTGGGGAATTCAATATTAGTTTTGATTAATCGCCGAGGTGTGGCTTTTTGGCTTGAGGCACAACGTGGGACGTTTTGAAAACCGTTTTTTCAAGTCGGTTAGGCCGTGAACTATGATGTGAAGGTTGAGGAACAAAGTTACGACATCAGAGACAATAGTGAGTTTGATGTAAGCAATCTACGGGAATATCACGAAGATTGGAGTAGGGTATATGCACAGCACAGACTTATTTTGTTATGGATGGAAACTTCATATTGTCCATTGGTTTTGTGATTCGATCACATCGTGAAAGTGGTAAGTAGCTGTACAAATGGAGAAATCAAACGTACTTAACAGAGAAATTTTGTTGTACAAGGAGTTATGGTCCTTCACGAAACAATCTCCTCAATCATTCTACGCCATTCGCTCATATCTTGGGCTAGTTGACGCCACTGCCCCACAAATCGGCTTTCACGTCAACCAGCCACCTCAAACGTGGTCTGTCTCTTCTTCAGTTTCCTCACTGGTTTCCCAGGGCCTCCTTGGTTTCGAGGAGTTCTTTCTGGTCCCATTCTCTCCACATTCCCAAGCCAGGCATCTTCCCTTCTTGACTACACTGACTATGTCAAGTTCTCCATACATTGATTCAAGCTCCATGGAGATTTCAGCCCCCCACACTCTCAAACTCCTTACATTCTTCGGTAAGGGCTCATATCTCGGAGCAATAACCGAGAACTGAGCGGATGAAAGTCATGCACTACGTCACTTTCGCCCTTCTAGGGAGTGCATTGAACTTGAGGAGTTTTTGGAAGAAACAGAAACGTACCGATTACCAGCTGTCATTCTCGCCTTGATTTCAGCCGATTTGCATTGTTTGCTGCTATCGAGAAACTCAGATACTTGAATCCCCAATAAGCAGGAAAGTCGTGACTATTCAAGTTAATGGTCCCATAAGTGAAATTCATAATTGATCAAACTAAAATTGCTGCGCTACCTTAGCTAATGGAAACTCTATACACCTTTCTTTGGAATATTATACGCATGCAGCCGATGTTCACGGCTGTTGAGAGTCAAGTGGGACAGACAATTCGCCCTTCATAAACGTCGCAGTTCAAAATGGCTGACAAAACTCCATTAGTAACAACAATTACTGCCAGCCTTCTACTCAGTCTTGTCCAAGCCTTACAGTGGCCTGAGCTGATATTCAGTGTCATGAGACGGAGTCGCTACAAGTAGAAGTCACGAGATTGGTTGGAAAACGTTAAGTATATGTCCCTAGGTTACAGCAGACAAATGGCCCAGAGATAGCAGAGCAGGATGTGTTCTGGTTTGCAACGCTCAACCAAAGTCACTTCAATGTTCAGAAGTCTCCAGAACATTGTCCACCGAAAACCACATACACTGTGCATACGGATTTTCTTACATGAGATCTACAGATATAACCCTCCTACCAGCTTGATATTTTTCCAACATGCACCGAAAATGATAACATGCCACTTTCATAACATGATTCACAACTCTTGAAAATACTTAGGAGAAGATGTTGTAAAACATGTACTACTAAAACCTATCAGAACACGCCTGATTTTTTCCTGGTCTATTTGAAGATCCAAATTCTTTCATATCTATCTGGTCTAATGCATTGAAACTAGAGGTATTATCGAATGTCATGGTGTCTCTCTTCATGGTGCCATGAATGTCGCGGCAACACCGGGAACCCTCTGGAGCAGAGGTGACGTAGAGTTCCTTCATTCAGCCCTTTCAGCGCGTGGAGTTGGGAGATGGAATGACGTTCGAATGGTTGAAAAGCATGTGAGGAACATTTCCATAACCATCGTTCCCTCTCGAAACCTACAAATAATACACAAATTAGAAACTACCGAGGCAAATTATGTACAGTATAAAATGACTTCTTCAAGGTGAGCTAAACCTCTTACCATGTTCGAATGTTGGGGTGTATGTGGTGCAGGATCAGACACGTTGGAGGCGACGGGGGAAGGTGAAATGTGCATATCCGGACTGGGCATGGCGACAGTTGGAGCAGAAATGGTTGGATACGGGAGAGCCACCTACAATGACCACATTTTGAATTATTTGAGTAACGGAGTAAGAACTGTAAACCAAAACGTCGGCTACCGAACAAGTATGATGACTACTTAAATTCTGGGCACTGAGGACTGCACATGCAGTCCAACATTCTGTAGACTAAGCAGAATCAGCACAAAATCATTCATTTCCAGGCCTAACTCCAAATTGAGTTCCATACCACAAAATTGCCTTTTTTGGCAGTGAACAAGCGGTTTGAGTACATTTTCATTCACAACTGCAGCATAACATAACTTAGATTTTGAACAAAATGAGCTATGCATGTCTCTTGAGAAAGAGTAACTCTTTTTGAGTTAGAGTTTGAGATAAGTAACTAAAAACTGTTTTTCTAATTGCAAAATTACGCTGACGTGCAGTGAAAGCTCACCCTACTGGTACTAAAATCGAAAGAATGAAATTTGTTTATCATGACGTAAGATTAAAAACAGTTATGTTGCCCTCCTAAAAATTGGGGAAAATTCAGCTGTCACGCTGCAGTTAGAACAACTATATTCCATTAGGCACTTAGCGTTTATTTCCAGTGGAAACTGGGGTTCGGAAATGGAAATGCAAATGCTATTTTTGTTATATTATGAAATTGATGTGGAACCATCTCACATGTATATATAGCTAGGATATGAATACACTAGGATTATAGCACACTCACATTGACGAGAGGAGGGTACAGCCCGTACTTAGCAAGGAGCAGCTGTTCGGTAACCTGACGAAGCTCCGTCTGCTGTTCGACTATCCGTTGTTGAAGTTCTTCTTGCCGCCTTTCTAAGAGGTCGACCTGATCGGAAAAATAAAATCAGACGCTATATTCATTGCAGAACTCTTTCACTTGTTCAAAGCCAAAAAATAAAATTCACCAGCTCCACATGGCAGGGAGGCCACATGCCAAATTACAGCTTCATTGAGTGAATGACATAGAAATTAGCTTTTGGAGCCACTCAGGTGATCCTAGGCCCGGGCAGCCTAAAGTCGTAAGGAGGCTACGTACCAAATTACAGCATCATAGAGTGAATAATATTGAAATAGTGTGGATATCAAGAAATTATTGAGGTGACGAATGAATGTTCCATGTTAAAATGGTGTTACTTGTGACGTTTGAAAAGAAAAGCTCCTGTGCGATAAGATAACCGCCTGGTTAGGTATAAGCATATTTCAAAAATTGCTGCATCTCATTGAACTTGAATTCTGAGGTTATTAAGTTGAATGCAAACCACTCAATAGCGGTACTTAAAAAACTTCTTTAGCAAAACTAAGAAGCTTAACTGATTCAAAGCGGAACATACCCTTTGGGGCGGGAGATCAGGGACGACGGGTGGATTGACAACGAACGGCTGCGAGGGGTAGGACCGCGTTGAGGACTGCCTCTCAGCTGGGGGAACTGTTCTAGAGGATGACTGCGTACTGGACTTTTCACTTTTCACGCTCTCGGCCTGAGACTAGAAGAAACATTTTATAAGAATAACGTTATATGAAATTATAAACATGTAATGGTGGAGAGGGAATGGTCAGTCAATATACGATCTTGGAATCAAATCACCCCATCAAAAAGCTCAGGTATCATAATATCAAATAGGAAACAATCAGAGAGTGAACAGCAAACTA
Source organism: Stenodema calcarata (assembly GCA_963920205.1). Lineage (NCBI taxonomy): Eukaryota > Metazoa > Arthropoda > Insecta > Hemiptera > Miridae > Stenodema > Stenodema calcarata. The sequence goes on along the minus strand of OY986061.1, from coordinate 10,960,211 downwards.
ATGATTGGCAAATTGATTACATACATAATTAATGCACAAATCAATCAAGTACCAGTGAATTGCAAATCAAGTTTTTCACATGCACAAAAATATGATTTGTAAGCAACAGAGCACAATGAGAAACTGTTAAGGCCGGTTTACACGCTACGTCTTATTGTACGTCTTGTCGGTCGTGAAAAATGGAAGAAAAAACGAACGTTTTGTCCACTTTTTACACAATAACGTTGTCCCTTCCAATTTCTACCTCAATCCCAATCCGAGTTTTTACTGTCCAAAACTCGAGTTTTGACAGTGCATTACCCTAGCCAGATTGCCCGGCGTTCCCCCGGTCGGAGTGCGTATATAACTCAGTGTATTGATGAATAACCTCTACAACTGATAACCCAAATTTCATAGTGTGAATAACATAGAAATTAGCTTTAGGAGCCACTCAGCTGATCCAGGCCCTATGATGCTAAAGTGAAAGTCCTAAGGAGCCTACATGCCAAATTTCAAGTCTCTACCACAACGGGAGTTGCGCAAAAAAACGTCAATTTTTTGTATTGACATTTTTTTGTCCAACTTCACTGGACTAATGAGAACAACGACTGGTTAGTGTTGATTATTTTCATTACTAGCAACTTTCATACCCAACCACTACTAGCCAATCGTGTCATACCATTAGTAAACAAATTACAACGACTAAAATAATTTCAACTTCGAATTGTACGGAAACGGACAGTAATTAAATTTCGTTGCTATACAATTCGAAGTGAGGCAGGTGGTGAGCACGACAAGTTAGAGGTTACAGAAAATGGATGGAGATGAATATAGATGATGATCTCACTGAGATACGACAATATTTTGCGTCGACACTAGATTGTGCTCTTAATCACGAGCAATTACGAGGGACGTCCAGAAAGTGAGGTTACATCTGTTAAAAATTGAAAAATGTATATATTTGAATGCTAGGACCCAGTTTTTGTAAACCCTCGTCGTGTACCTTCCGCTCCACCACCCAAAGCCGCAGAGTATGCAGCTGCATTTATGAAGGTATAAAATCTACCAATATTATCCCTTTCAGGTCCCAAAAGACAAATACCTTCGTCTCCCACTCAGAAAATTAGACTTTGAATTTTGATTATAACAAAGTTTTTCTGATATGATTTCACTCTGGAGACTTCGTGAGATGTGTGGGAAACGTTCACTAAGGGCGTCAAGAGTTGAACGACGATCATAGCGAACTTTTTTTTCAACCTGCTGCAATGAAATCAGCTCATCTGAAATGATGTACTTCCACACCTTTCTTCGTCGTGAGTGTCAGTACGGCCTTCTTTAAATCTCCTAACCAAGTTAGTAACATGCTGAGGTATCATCGCCTCGAATCCATAGGTTTCCACAAGCTGGCGATGAATACTGGCCGCGGATTCGGAGCGATTGGAAGACGAACGGTTTGACACATTTGGCTGCTGTGACGACATTTCCAAACGGACTAACGCGTTTGATGGTCTGTTTTGACCGTTAGGAACCTACCTACCAGGGGTGACAACTCAGAAAAACAAAATTCCCTTCGTCCTACACAACCCTTGTAAACTTACTTTCTGGACGTCCCTCGTATTTGTCATCTAACATAAAATTCCCAATTTTACACAGATACTTACCGAAAATCCATTCACGCAAATATGAAAGGAGAACGTGGAAATTCATAACTTGGTTAATAACCCTTGGAAAATATTTAGATAGAATCTCCAAATAATACATGCTATAAGATGATGCATCCACAAAAAACCACTCATCAAATACTTACGGTGCTCATAGGTGAGTGTCTAGCTAGTCGCATTTCACTCACAGAATTCGAATCACAGCTGTAGTTGTGTTTCTCTCGTTTACTAACTAGAAATGATAAAGTGGTTTTAGGTTTATTTCAAGGCCCCACGAGTTGGCAAAACGGGTTTTTCGTACATTCGCAATCGAATTATAATTACCTGAAGATTTACTGGACCAATGAGAGCTGCGAGAATACTTGACTTTTTCAACTGGCTCTGAGGCTTCGTAAGAGCCTGGCTTTAGGACGTTGACGTAACTGAAAAGATGAATGAAATAAAGAAATTAATAGGAGATATTACGCATAAATGGAATTACGGAATGAGAATTATGTGTAAGAGTGTAACATTTTCATGGGAATATTTGATCCAGTTTTGAATTTTTCACCCTTCATGATTTTTGGGTCGCTGAAATTTGGGCCTGAACTTGTTTTTAGGTGCACTTTTGCCAAAATGTTGGCACATTTTCTAGTTTTTTGCTTATATTTATATTTTCTGCAAGCAAAACTTCAGATTCGAGTTCAGCGACACTAAAACATAAATAGTGAACAATTAAAACTGGATCAAAAGTTTCCTATGAACCCCATTTTCAGAGCTAATATGACTAGGCAGTAGGCATATATTCAAAAGGGACATCTCTATACTGCATGGTCGTCAGGTGGTGTAATAGATTCAGCGAGTTCAATAATAGGATGAATATTGGAATATTTCGGTCCAACTCGCAATCCTGGGCTCTGCATGGATCCGAAATCAAAACTCACCAGGGCATATACGGTCCTCTTCCCGCGCGTTAACAACCAGGAAACAGGGTGATGAATTTGACTTCCACGCCTACTAAACCGTCAAGATATTACTCGCTGTTAAACTAAGTATATTGACTGTCAGGTCGACTTCAGAGAAGTGCCAGATGTGATCTTATTGAACACACCTGGTAGCTCTGAGCTTTTAAAAGCTCAGCCTGAACAGTGCTCTTGAATTTATATTTGTTGCCTAGAATGAGGTTCTGCACTTTCGATCTCAGTACTTGGAACACTAACAAAGTGAACGGGTGATCAGGGAGGTGTCCAAGGGCTAGAAAGAGCTCTACTTCTTGTAGAAACACTTCCCTCAGCGATAATCCCCGGCTTCTGCAAAGCATTATCAAATTTCAGCTACTGAACCTGACTTTCACTCATGTTACTCCTTAATTCCAACATGAAATCTCCACTTTCAACTCTGTCAAGAAAATGTCATTCAAACAAAGAGCCCACTTCCATGATGAGGTACAATATCTCCCAACTCGCTCATTAGTTTTGATGTATTAGCACGCTTTCATGATATGAGATTACTGCACCAATTTTCCACGCACTCATGCGTTCGCTCACTTCTTTCCACAATTTTCAAGCTTTTCATACAATTAAATACACAAGTTGGGTTTTGCTGCTCTCAGACAGCCCCACAGTGAGATGAAGTTCCATGGAACGTCTCATCCTGGCGCTTCAAAAGGACACAAACCCGAATCGTTCATAATCGGGTATCATGGGTACCTACCAAATGTTGTCATAAGTACTTACCTTACAACTCGATGAGTACAGACAACGAATTCCGGTTTGGAATTCCATTGGTGGTAGGTGATGTAAAATCTGGTTTGAAGCCAAATCCACTGTTGTCCTTTAGTCAGAAACCGATAATAGCAAGAAGTTCCTTCACCTTGCTGCATCACTGAGAAAAAATCGAATACAAAATTAGGAATCAATTTAATTCGAGAATTTTCGAGAGAGAAACGTCAAAATTTGGGTCTCTAGAATGCATCCCACAATACTACATATCAATAATGTAATTGAGAATCCAGATAAATAAAATAAACTCACGAGCTTCATGACACGTTATGACTTTATCTAGGTCATCAACGTGGTAATAGTCATATCCTGAAGTCCCGAGTACTTCGAAAGGAAGATAACCAATTATTGGTGGAGCTCTGCAAAAGCAAATTAATAGGAATTAATGGAGTGTGAGGTTATTCTGCAGTTGTCAGTTGGTTCTGGTAAGTTTTTGTTGCGTCATCTGGGTAATTATCTAATAGATTTTAATAAAATGTTATCCATGATCAATTTCCAACTCTTGTGATGGCACAGCAAACTTACAACAATCTTTGGAAAATTCAATTTCAATTCAAAATTCAAATTTAGAATTCAATTCAATTACAGACGACAGTTACTTTATGGTGTTACAAGAAGTAGAGCCTTTGTATGAGGTCGTAGACCATACGAATGCAGCCCTACGAATCTCTTTATATTTCTTACCTATGGTCTAAGAAAAGGAACTTCCACTCCAAACTGTGTCGCGACGTGAATTCAGATTTGGTGGAGTCGATGACCGACAGCTCTCTGATTGGTTGCGGTATCTGGAGCCTGCCAGTACCAACAAAGACCCACCTGAAAGAAGATTGAGTTGAGAGATTATGTGTAAAGAGGAGTAGCTCAAACAGCAAATGGGAAACGTGAAGAGGACCTTGCCACAGTGAGGTACCTACCAACGCTTGAATCAACGTAAAACTTAATAACTGATTGACTAAATTAAAATATGTGTTGAATACGACCAAATACTTATTTTTACCTCGTGTCTGATTCAGGACTGTAAGATGAAAATTTCCCTCGACTCCCTTCTATCGACAACCCATCAACGTCACTACCTGAAAAATTGAAAAAAGTCATTTTAAAACACTTGAAAACAAAGAAACGATACGACAACGCTCAGGGAAAATCAAAACTTACGGAATTGTCCCAAAAATTGAACAGTTTCATATACAGGTTGTTCCTTAAGGTCAGAATTGCCTCTTTTACAATGGCACGTAAAGGACAGTTCGCTATCTGTTGAACAATTTAATCATTAAGCATGAGAAGCAAACATTTGGGATTCATCAATACCCACAAAACTCCTAATCGCTTCAATGGAAAAAAGGGATTATGACTACCTTGGTTGCCACAATCGATGGCAGGATTGAGAAACAGATTGTACAGCTGGGAATGATCGCCTTCGTAAACTATATCGTAGAGAGTCAGCATAAGTAAATCGTTCTGGAAATAGAAACGAATCCAAATTAATTATGGAAAGATGTCGTTTTTAGCTTTTAATTCAATGGAATATTGTACAGTTCTTCTACTAAACCTGCTAGACTTCAAAATGATACTGACGTGACCATCAATATCAGACTACCATCAATAGACACTAGATAGGCATAATAAGCATAAAGAATGGCGTTATTTAAAATACTACCAATTTCTGTCAACTCCCCTCTGTAGATAGTATTTAACTTGAGTGGTATAATATACCACACAAGTTAAATACTATGTATATAATATTATAATGGCTGGGGTGAGAGAGGAGTAGACAGAAATTGGTGGTATTTTAAATAACGCCACTCTTTATGCCATATCTAGGATGTTTAGCGTGGACGAATACACTCTGTTTTCAGCATTTGAGTCCGAAATTAGCCACAGTATGTAAGTGTATTTCTTAGTCTCCAGGGAACCGACACACGATTGTCAGCATGTCATGTTACTTTGCCAGTCACTTGGCAGTTGAGTTTGAAAGAGATCGAGACACTGTGTATCAGGACGAGTCTTGTGTATGCGACCCAACCAACATTATTATGATCAAAATTAGGGCAGCGAATCTGTTTATAAGTAAAAAATAAACTACGTACAGGGAAGTGTCCAAGAAGTGATGTGATACTCTCAGAGGCGTAGAGAATTCTTCCAGACGACGATAGGACAATAATGAACCCGTCTAAAGCCTGCAAAAGTGCGAAGATATTAAACAAAGTTAATGACAAGTACTTCTAGGTTCATTTCAATCATCCTGTCCTGTCCAAGCACGTCTAAACTCCAGTATCGTTTGTTTCTGATCATATCTGGAACAAACCTCAAGAAATAAGTGGGTGAACTCTTCATTGGAGAGAAAAGATGGTTTCCAGTCTTCTTGGATTTCATTGGATCTCGATTGGACAGCTACATCTGCAACAAAATATTCATTCAGAATATGCAGACGATGTACACGTCAAATTCAGCTAAGCCGGTCATATCTAATGGAGTACGTTAGTAGTAATAGATTGTCAGGATGTTTTGATACATAACACAAGACTCACCGTTGTGGTTCTTTAGGAATGATATTGTAGATTTGAGGACTGTGGATTTGTCCATTTTCCGATTCGACGACGACACCATCGAGCTCAGTTCGTTTATTAGGATATTGAACTGGTCCCTTCGTTTCTTCTCGCTCAAATTTCTCGTTTTCCTAGCAACAAGAATTATACATCAGTATGAAGATTTGAGAACTACATTGAAATTAAAGAGTTCTAATGTACCAAACACCGGGTTTAAATAGTGTAACGTTAATCAGGAAATGTTAATCAAATCATTTATAACGACAATTCTAAGTAGGTACTTGATACTAATCTGACCGAAATTCAGAACATTTGATACCTAACAGAAGTTTTTTATAACGCTGAATTCAGTCATTCAATCTGTTACGGAACCAAATCTCAAGCCGCTTGTGTCAAAACAGTTTGGTCTTACAATTCATGACACTGTGTAGGATCAACACTTTTGAGTTATTTATTTGTGATCACTACCTAATTAGAGATGAGTAAGTGTACATCAACTATCAATGGATATTAGTATTATAGTATAAAAACTTGAGATGAGTAATTAGTTTACTCTGAATGAGAAAACAACAAGAACCCGGAAATCAAAACAGTGATCAACCTTGAATGGGGCAAATAGAACAGAAGAAACATCCGATCAGTCAGAGTAAAGAATTGCCGATGTATCCGTTTCTCTGCATAAATACGATCTGTGATAATATTTTAACGTTGTACAAGATATCGATTATTTCTTAATGAAATGGAAATTCATGATACGGACTCGTCAAATTGAGTTTGAGACAATGATAACGGGCTGTGATAAGTTATAAGCTAAGGTAAAGGTCAAGATTGGTTTCTTTGGTAAAGTCGCTTTTGAGAGTTCTCACCGTTTCGTGTCGTCTTTATCATCCACATCGTCGTCCATCATACTGCCGTAGGGATCCAGGATGGTGTTCTAAATAAAGCAGGAATATATTGTAGAAATACTTTTAAAACAACGCACCATACTGATCACAAACAAACCGCTCGCACTCGCGATTGATCAAAAGGAATTGGCGACACGTCGGCACTAATACGAACGACCGGAAAGCTCCTTCGAGATATTGTTCACTTTATGATTCAAACGTTATTTGACACATTCGAAAAATGTAGTATTTTGTGTACAAGTTACAATCAGAACCAGTGACATTGAAGTACGAAAATAAGAATTCTAATCAGCTGCCCAAAACCTGCTTACTGCCGAGTGCCCTCTAAAGATAGCAGAAGATGCTAACTGACCAGAATAACCAACAAACAAACAAAACATGTTAACATTCCATCGGCATAAAGGAGGAATAACGTGATTAACTTCTGAATGGATCAATTCCATTTTGATTGACCTAGAACAATGATAACTGATAATGATGTTTGGTTCACGTTTCTATGAATACAAATTTCGAATTTGAACACGTACCCGTCCTCTTCCGTCATCACGGCCTTCAAATTATTTTAAAATTCTTAAATTCGGCAGGTGGGCCCGAATATATCTTGGGAAGGAATAAGGTTTGATAACTTGAAGATATACATATACATGTACTTAGTTTCAAAACTTCCGGAAGGTTGTTATTTCAAATGTATTTTAGTACTAGGATTTCGTTTCTCCTTTTCGTTTCATTATTCTTGGCTACCGTCCCAAGTGACATCATGGGCAGAAACATGCGCAGTAGCATTGGGCTTTTGGTGGCCTGCTCAGCAAAGTGTTCAACATCTTGACGTCCAACAATTTGTCGCGAGGCGCTAAAATTTGCCTCCAGTTCTCGGTGTCTGTATAGCGAAAGTGACCGAAAAGACCGCAGAGATCTTTCGGGTCTTTCTTCATCCGTTTGACGCCCCGGAGAACCGACCGCATCCCTTCGATGAACATTTTTTCGTTTTGGGGCCTGTTGAAAAGTTAGACCAAGTAAGTTGAACCGATAACGATGTCCAGTGCGAATAACACACGTGTGAAACTATGTTACATCAGATATAGGTAACATAGTTTCACCTTACATGTAGCGGTGTTGATAACATGCTTTTGGTTCAGGATCTGAAAAGGTAAGGTCAAGGAAGAATGAATTCCTTCTTCCGTGAGGTAAGGTGATCTGTAAGGTGACAAGGACCGAAAGTCCCCTCCTATGAGGTTACACGAGCCTACACAAGCCTACCTGTACTGTCCATCTTTATCACGCTGTTTATCAAATGGGTATGAAGAAGAGCTGAATCCATGGAGAGGCCGGTCGGGATTAGGAAGCGGAATGCAACACACGTCCCTTCGTGTAACTTGCTTGTGTCCAGCATGGGTCATCTTGAAAAATTGTGTCGTTTAGAAAAACAATACAAGGTAACGGTTTCGGTTGTTTCTGAAAACACGTCTATGCTATTCCGTAGTGTTACTCTCTTGGGAAAAGTACATGTAGGTACCTGAATACCTGAAGTTTTATGGTGGATTTTCGAATAAAAAAAATGGTCTTTAGTAAGCTTGCTTTGAAATTTTTTGTAAATCCGTAGAAGAACTAGTTCGTTCCACATCTGAAATCGATACATCAAGAAGAATCTGATCCCTGTCCATGTAGAACGCAGCCCAGTCGATTTCATGTCATTCCTACTCCTTGTTGTTTAATATTTTTGTCTGTCTCGCAGGCCTGAATCTTCTTCACGGTAATTACCGAATCAGCTGGTGCTAATTACAACTTTACGACGTTTAAAACAGCAGAGTTTAACACCTCATGATTCTTACAGAACTTTTCAATTCGAAGTGAGTACCTAATATCTTATTAGTAAAAAGAGATTTTTCTTTCTTGAATGTACAATGTACATGATATTATCGTCGCTAGTCTAGTCCATTTTTCTCATTTTATCAGGAGACACAAAAACTATTTTATTCCAAATTTACCACTAATTTCACTCTAAAATTACTAGGTACTTTTAGCTTCCTGAAGGCTCAAAAGAAGTACCCTACCATGATTTGAAATGATTTGCTCTGGGCATAAAGTGTATGTAAAGTAAGTTTGTATTCAACAGCCAATCAACTTTGGGGTTCCCAAGGAAATCCTAACTAAAGAAAAAAATCCACAGTCATGCAGCGTGGGTATAAGAGCAAATTTTCGAAGAAATAACTGGTTAACAAATTTTGTTTCCATTTTTCGCAGATTAACACCTCAGTTTATAGATTTTTCAACGCTGTCCACGATGGTGAAGTCAGAATTGCAATATCTCATTCTGTTATCAGAATAGAGCAGTTGAACCGTGAAGAACATCTCAAGTAACAACCCCGTTTCTTCACCTTCTATGTGCTCGAGTTTGAGAACGGAATGAGATATCGCAATTCTGACTTCACCATCATGTTAAGCGTTAAACCTTCAAAATGAGGTGTCACTTGTCAGACTATTTCCTTTTGTGAATTTACGGGTAATTTTCCCCCCTAAAACTCCTCAAAACCCCCTCTTAGAGTGGCTCGAGTCTGCCCATCTACGAACTTACTCTTTCGATTGCCAAGACAGAAGTTTGAGCTCATGGTGGTCGAACTCCCATTGAAGTACATATTTCAAAAACTAGAGGCAATGAATTAATGGCCAGAGAAAAATTAACGACTATAACTTGAGGTGTAGCCACAGCCACTTCCAGTCAGTCCGATGCTTTGCCATCAGGACCTTGAGTACATTGATAGATTTCTGTTAGCTACGATCGAAACTAGGCGATGATCCTATCCGATAGACCTACAGAATGCAGCATAGAAACAACTCATTTTTCTCCTGATGTCATCAACCACACTCACAAGCGCTGTTTCAGTACTATATCATTACTTCCTGGTAAATTATTTTGTCAAACACTTTACCTGTTGCACATAGAACGTTGATGCCTCTAAAATCGGTCACAAGGGCTGGTTTGTCGCACTTTTTTAGCGGCATAATAATTTCTTCCATGCCTTGGTGTATATGTCTGATTCAAGTGAACAATTATAAATGACAGGGAATATGGCATACGACATGCGCTGCAAAACATCGACAGATATGCCGCCGTTCCCAATTGAGCTGAATTTTACCGATGGGTAGTTTGTCTGAAATCCGCCCTCAGGCACAGGGAATTGAACAGAGACACAATTTTATATAGAAACATTATAATTTGTACAAAAAAATTCTTTACAACATATTACAGAGGATGGCTCGAGGTTTGATTAACGATTCTAACACTAGCCATTTTGTACTATCTATGAGTCAATGGTAACTTCTTAGGTGACTTCCGCCACGTGCATGATGTAGACGGGTGCACATTTGCGGATGTCGTTTTAATGAATATGACACGATGTTTGACGACTAGTAGCACTTTCTGACGGGTACGAAGGCGCTCAGTGGTCATAGATCATTGGAGAGAGATGACGAGAAACGGGAAGAACTGAAAAATAGAAAATAGGAATCCCGATTAACTCGTGTATTGTCGTTCAGTGTGGTATCAAACTTGAAAATCAGCGTTAGGTGAAAGCCAAAAACTGCTGGATATTCAGGACTAGTTTGCATTTTTCCTGGGTTTCTGGATTATGACCTGGATTCTATTTGGATGCCATTTGGTTATGCACCTTGGAGTACGACTTGATTAGTACGACAATGAGGGGTTTCAAGATTTGTGTAAAAAGAGATGCAGCATGGCTATAAGAGCAAATTTTCGAAAAAATAACTGATTTTATGAAAAATGTCTCAATTCTGCCCCATTTTTTGCTGAGTAACAGCTCAGTTTACAGAATTGAGATAAAAAGCACAAAAACCTATATATAGGTTTTGGTGTCATATGGCAGTGAATTCAGGATGGTCTGAAATGGATTTTGGTATACCGAATTTCGAAAATTCCAGTCTTAAAAATTTTGGACCGAATACAATAGCTTCCTTTTTTTCGAAAATTCGCCAACAAATGGGACTATGTAGTTGCTAGTTGAACTCGCTGAAATAAAGGTAATATTTCTATCTCTGACATGAAGGTAATATTATCGCCAATATTCTTGGACAATTGCATAGCCGTTATTCCCATCTTCTTAATCTGTAGTTACATTTACCTAATTCACGTTACGTGGGAAATCGGAACATGGGAAATCGAGTACTCACTCATTTAGTCCCAGCCGGACCAGCCAGAGGAAGCACCGTGCCAACCGTTGTCCCATCCGTGGGAGTGCTCGTCAGTGTGGGTGTGGGTGTGCGTGTGAGTCTTGATGTAGACGGGAACTTCGTGGTACTTGTGTACGGTGTGGACGTGGTAAGGGACGTGGATAATGTAATGGGTGCTGAAATCAATAACGAGCAAACATAATATTGTTTGAATTAATGACAAGAAAGAGAGGCAATTACCAATATACAGACAGTAGATATAGGCAAGAACATAAATTATAAGATTACAATACGTCGCTTAACTCATGCAATCAGCCATGGAGGGGTGCTTATAGTAAATAGACCTTTGACATACAACTTGAGAGAAAATACCTTGGCTAGGTTGCATGTTTCTTCAGATGGAAAGCTAACGGTGCTTCTTCATCATAACTTTCAAAATTGACTTCTGGATGACTGAGAGTTTAGCCATTGAGGTTTTATGAATCCCACCCCCCACACCTTATCCGCATTGGAACGATTGCACCAGTGTCTGATACATTCGCTTGAGAGTTTAGGGGGACATCCAAGATCAGATCTTTCAAGTACCTGGGATTATTTATCGATGATAAGCTCGATTATATGTCTACAACAAAATTAGGAAATTCACCTTCGTGTTTTATATCATTAGAATCTAATGATATAAAACACGAAGGTGATTTCCCTGATCTTGTTGTAGACAAATTGAGCTTATCATCGATAAAGACTCCCAGGTACTTGAAAGAGGAAATTCGAGCCTTCTTGGGACTTAAGAAAGTGCTTATAGATGTGCGTTACATGAAGGTGTCTCTGATTTGAACAGCCCTCTTCCTCTTGGTATTAAAAAATTGATTCATTAAAGTGAACGAATCTGAAGAGTCGAATGAACGAGAGATGACATCCACAACTACCAAGTGAATATCAAGTACACACACCTTCTCCGTCATAGATATTATTACTCAGTTATTAAGGTTTAAGGAGTGAAAATGAAGATCTGATCAAGGATCCACCTGGTATGAAATCATGTAGTAAAACATGAAAACTAATGAAACCTTCCCAGCCTAACGATTTACACAACTTTAATTACATTCATTCGTGCGTAATAAGCGTAATTATTCAAGAAATGAAGTGATGGTTTTGTTTAGGTACATACTGTTTTTTGTGACCAAAAGTGGGTTCCGGAGCGGGAGCAGCGGAGGTGATGGCGACGAAGGCCAGAACGAGAGCGACCACCTGTACATAGAGAAGAGATACTTGGTGATTACTTAATCATGTAGTGGCATATTTTATACTTAGATAGTAGGTACGATAGTAGATTACACGTCGATTCTTTTGTATATTCGAACGATCTGACACAATTCAACAGCAAAACGTTTGGATGAAGAACTCGACTTCCAGAAAGGTCGTAATCATTCAAATGTTCTGTTCGATCTTTTGAAGGCTCAAAACTAGTCGTCGAATTAAAATTTCGGTTTCGTTACCAAGTGTAGTTGATTGTTGTTAGGAATCTCTTTCAACCACAGTAAAAAGATCGCGTTCATGGAAATCCGTAAACACTTCCTCATCTTGCTTTGAAGTTTCCGTAAATTCGGGACAGCCCATGGGGGATGTATTGAACTAAGTATACCGGGCTTTATCACCTTCATCGGGTAATGACTTGAATGGGGACATCGTTACCACACGGAGAGCCGTCGCTGTGTTGAAAAGGCCGTACTTTTTACGGCGTTTGCCGCGCCGGCCGCTCGCGACCTCATGCGCATGGACTTTCGGTCTAATTAGATCCAAAAGCTTGTTCGCGCCACATAACAGTCGGTATAGCTTTTGAGGGCCTTTCGGAGTGAAAGGGTGAAAAAAGAGAAAAAAAAAAACTGCCGGACGGCTTCCCAGTTTCATTTAATAGGTCGAAGGTAAAACGATCGGGAAGAATGCGAGTAACTAGAGATTTTCGTCGAGACACCTTTACGAAACTACTCGAGAATTTGATTCCGATCTACCGATGGAAAGTTCAATATGAACCAACTGTCGTAACTGAATTTACTGCACTTTCACAACAAAATTTTACAGTTGATTACGTCACCGTCACTCATCAAAATCCCTGAATTAGGTTAACTCGTGTGTCGATCTTTATTGCCCTCTTAAATGGGCATTAATGGATTTTCCAAAATCAACCCTCTTAATTGACCAAATGAAACCACAAACTCCAATGGAAAAAATTCGGCATCCCCTCTATGTAGATTATATTTTCATATAAAACCAGAAAATATGTGAATACCTGTTCCTTGTGAATTCGAATTTATGAATATTTTTGGTTTTTAGTGAATTTTCGAAGGAAAGCAAGCTATTGTTCTCTGTCCAAAATGTTTAAAACTCGAATTTCCAAAACATTTCTATACCAAATTTTGTTTCCACCCTGAATCCACTGCCAAAAGACACAGAGAATCATGTTACCTATGTCCTACCTATGTATCTGTATATTTACGAGAATGTGTCATGCCAGATGATAACTCTCGATAGAATTGAGATAAGTTCAAATTTGTACAGAAAATCTATCTTGGCATCGAAAGGCAGCAGTTCGTAGACTGGTCGTTTTGGGGAGTTTTAGGGCGAAAAAATTACCTATAAAGTCCCAAAATGAAACATTCTGACAAGTGATACTTCATTTTAAAGTCTTTTTACGTTGACCACGATGGTGAAACTAGAATTGCGATATCTTATTCCGTTCCCAAACTTGAGCGCTTTAAAGATGAAAAACCGTAGTTGTTACTTGGTGTTCTTCATCTGATCTAATCTGTTAGCGGAATGAGATATTGCCATTCTGACTTCCCCATCGTGTTCAGCGTTGAAAAATCTTTAAACTGAGGTGTTACTCGGCAAAAAATGGAGACAAAATTTGTTATAAAACCAGTAAAATGGAGACATTTTACATAAAACCAGATATTTCTTCAAAATTCGCTCTTATAGCCATGCTGCATGACTGGATTTTTATTTGTGGTTCCTACTCTTATTGGTTGGAATTGTTACTAATTACTCACGAATTACACACTGTTGCTAAGAGTGAGCTAATCTCAACCTGACGTTGAGAATTAAAATCCCATCACCACAACTTCCTGTTATTGTCTCATCTTCGCCCTGTGAGTTCGTGATGCAGCGTTTCCTATTTTTAGAGGAAATCGTAAGTACACGAAAATGGTGCCATTACTGGCTTTGGCGCCTTCATGGGGGTGCTATCAGATCGGGACGTGTCTGCAAATCTATTTTGTAGGTTCAGAAACCATCAGCAATCATTGTGACTGTTAAATGAATCGGGTCCCCTCAATTTTCTCTTGAGGTCCTGTGTTTCCTTTTCGATACGATCGTTTTGTGTGAAATTCAGCTTTCTCACGCAAAACAAGAAGGAATATTCAAAATGCTATATCAATATTACGTTCGTTCTAAATAATGTTTGGCCTTCACTTCTTGGAATATGTGTATCTCGAGTTGTTTCAATTGTCCTCGTATTTCTGAATCCGTGTGACACTAATCGTACAACTAAATATAACTCGCCCAATCTCTTCCTGTTCAATTTCCTTCCCGAATCCTGACAACTCAAGCACGATTGAGGTTACCTTTCTTTCCTTTCACACTTGACGCTGGACATCTGTTGATAGTTACGTGAGTTTACTTTTCCCTTCGACATTCCACCCTTCTCTGTTATATTAGACAAGAACAATCACCCAACTGTTGGTAATTGGGGTTTACAAATTGGCCCAGAGAGTTTGTTCGAGGCAAATCGGACCTTTCGTTCTGAATCAGTCGCTTTTAACAAATAAATCTAATCAAACTACGAAAAGATTAAAGAAAACATAATTTGTAATGTTCAAAGTACATAATAAAATCCAAAATGGCACGATTTAATCATTAATTGATTCCAGAGCGTACCCTCACGCAGAAGTTCAACTAGTAATTTTTGCCATATGACCATCCTACTCACATCTCAGTTTTATAATTTTTGCACATAGCATATCGAAGGTTCCTGCAGATTTATTGTCCCATGAACTGTGAAATTATCCGTCTTAATTTGATTATGTATCGTCATTTTGGACGTACAAACCGATATGTCTAAATGCTAGATTATTGATTCGAATACGTTCAAGGCTGTTCTTCCATATAAAATGAGGAAAGTTTTTACCGTCGAAAAGGAGTGAAACGCACGGCCGATGATTAGAAACATTATACGGTTTTCAACCTGGAGACACGGGGTTTATTCATAGCTAGGCCTCAACACGTTTTTCCTACTCTCATTTCCACGTTAGATAATATCAATCCGATAGTATTAACGCCAATTGTTATTCTCTCATAAAAACGAACGTTCAAAAAAAAAAAAAAAAAAAAAAACTATGAGCCTCTGGCATTTGACGGAATAGAACTGAATTATTTTATCAACTCTATTTTTACGGTGTTATAAAATGTTAGAAGGAGGATTTTTCGAACATTAAAAAACGATGCTACGTTCCAATTCAATGGAATAACAAAGGGGTCATCTTAGCGTTCGAAATAAAGTTGGTAACGAAATAATATTGCGATCACGCTCTTTGTTATCTAATTTAAACTAATTTTGTCGTGATTTGTGATAGTGGGTGATCATATTTCCTGTATTGAGCAATACCCATTTGATACACCAGATCGTTTCAATATCCTTCTGACCTACAGACCGCACATTCTCCTCTCAAGTTACGTGTCTTACTCTCCATAAACAACCAATCAGTGACCTAGAAAATCGTTTTGTTCCCTGACTTAAATACAACTGAACCAATATTTTTCAGTTGCAAAGTTCATCTGAGAGTTTTATTATTTATTCTGTAACTTCCTGAATCATATTCATAACACACGACGTCCTCACCAATCGTAAACAATATTTATATGAATTTCTAGTTGGAAAATGTTAAACCCATTTTTGGTCGATATTGATTTCCGGATCCCTCGTGCAGGACGTTTTTGGAGAGGGGTCGTTTAAATATTTTCAAATATTCAAAGCAAAAAGCCCTTGTTGGTTTCCTACCAGTCATAAAATCAAATAAACTGAAGAGATTGGAATCCATTTATCGTAACAGCTCCTGGGAAATGGTTTCCGCTGCAGCTCAGTAATATTCTGTCCCAGGCACCAAACAATGGGAAGACATTATGTCACCCGTTCTTCGACGGGAAATGGGAGTTGATGAGCCGGACGTGCACCCTAAACGTCAAGTGCTCGAAATCATCGTAATTTCCGTAAGTTTCCAGCAAAACAAGAGATTGCAACGATGAGTCATGGCGCGAAATTCAGGTGGTTTTGTTTTTTACGTAATTTCGATTCCCCTCGTGACAAAAAATTGTTTGCGAGTCTTTGAAGGTTGGGCGCTAAGAAGTTCGATTGATTGTCGGAGACGTTCTTAAGTGGTTTTTGATCTTTTTGATGGTGTTTCGGGGAGAAAAAGAACCGAATATGAAGACAAAACTGCGATCCTTTTTTCAGAGAAGAAATACGAGTAACCACGCGAGCTTGTCAAGTAGATGCCGGTGGGCACAAGCTCGAAAATTGGCCCAGTGGCCCATTATATGAAGGCCAAGTTGGGCTCGAGGCGGGATGGTATTTCGAGGGCTGTCCACGTTATGTGACCAGGGGATGAAGGGCGTGTCCGGCGTCGAAGAGAGTCAAAACGTTTCGGTTGAGGAGATGAATTGAAATGTAAATTATGCCCCTTTTTCTGAGAGAATACCAACGTCAACTATCAAACTGAATAATAGGCCGTTGAACTTCCCAATCTTGAATTATACGGGGGGAAAAACGGAATCAAATCGTCTCAACATGTACCTACCATTATATCAATTCTAAAACTATTGTTGAGTCATTGTCGAACGATACACGATATTATAACACGAGATAAGATACATTATTGTTTGATTCAACTTCTTAAAAATGTCAATCCGAGTTTTTAATGTTTTGTGGAACATTCAAGTGAAAATTGATTTTATTTCATTTTTCCAAACATACAGAGTTGCGAAATGAGGTGGTTCAGTTGCACAATACTTACAAGATAAATCGAAAAATCAGCACCCATACAAAGAAATAGACACTTCGAATCTTTATATTTAAAATTAAAAATTGATTCACCTCGAAAAAAGTTGTACTACAATGTGGCAAATTATCAACCCATTGACTTACGACTACATTCATAATGCGTTATGTTTAATACAGAATAGTGAACGTTATTTGTCAATAGTATTATCCAAAGTCACAAAAATAATCTAAAGCAGATGTGTAACAGCAGCTAGTCAAGCAAAAAGTTGGTTTGGAAAAAGGCGCAAATTTCATTCTTCAGAACCGGTCACTTCAATATTTTGGGCCAATACCTTTAATATGATGAGTAGGTACTTTTTCAATATTGGATTTGAGCTCACACATGTCACTTTATGTTAACTGATTTTAATGAAAGAATCATTCCACACAAAGTATGTACCTTTAATCTTATGGTTTTTGTGTATTTAATCTATAATCTACTTCTTGTTTTAATTTAATTATAAATTACTTTGCAAACAGGAGTCAATTTAATTTTCTATCATATGAAACAGGGCTTGATGGTGAAATAGGCACTCGGAAAGTGAAGTTGTATATTCATTCAAAATTTGAATGATTTAATGATTAGTGATCTTCCCTTTATTTCGTGTTGAGTTCATTGTTAGCAGAAAACAAAACTTATTGAGGAATGCAGATTGGTTGAATTCAAGAGTTAACGATTTTTGGCCAAGTACGTTTGATTCCTGTGTGATTATGAATTTTATTTGTCATTCTTTGATAATAATAAGTAGATGGTTAATAGTAGGTATTAATGTTTATTCAATGAAATAGTTTGAGACTTCAAATGAAATATTAATCGTAGAAAAATTGGTATTTATATAAAAATTAATAATGATTAATACGGAGTTTAATCACAATAGTGGTTGTTGGTTTGTTGTTAATCTGTTCTTCTATGTTGTCTGTCCAGGTACTTACAGCAATTCTGAGAGACACCATTTTTGCTGGCTGCGTTTTGTTTTTGGTTGATTCCACTGAACTAAGAAGGCGTACAACACGACTTTGAATATAGTTTGAAGCGGAGAACGCGGGTTATATACTACACCCCCCTAGTCGAGAGGTCTACTACCCTTGTGCAATCTCGAGGCACCGGTAGGAGGGTAAGTCCAGCGGGGCCCTTGGGGGATGGACCAGGGCATGGGGCTGGCTAGCGGCCTCAAGGAGATTGTGGATACTGTCCGCAATACCAACCGCGGAAGTTGGACGTATACCTACTGGAGTATGTCTTGGATACAATTGTCTTTCTCTATGTCTGCTGAAACAACCTACTGGGCATATAGAAGGTACGACTGAAAGATCTAAACTCAAAATTGAACATTTCAATTTATCTTGCCCAAATATCAATTTGGTTTATTGCTACCTGCCTAAAACTAGATCTTCCTCCTCGCAGTACAGAATAGTTACACTGTTTTCAAAGTTCGAAGCAGATAACTGATTATATTTATTAACTGTCCACAATATCGAGTTTTGGTGAATGTACCTAGTAGGACACTGCTCCACTGTTTAAGAAACTTGAAGTCTGTACAGTGGGCCAATTATTTATAAGGCCCTCTCTTAAACTTATGAAAGAAAAGAAAATTATTGCAATTAGCCGTGCAAAAGGTACCAAAGCGCTGGAGAATGGACGACAATGCAATATTCATTCAGTTCATTGTCTGTAAAAATGTTTAAACAATACCTATTTGCTTAAACAAATTAAATTTGGATGATGAGCTACAGTCATGAAATTTTAAACATGGGTCAAAGATGGATGACATGGCAATATTCAATCGGTTTCTTGGCTGTAAAATTGTCTAAACGAATTGGATTTGGAGCTAGAGTCTTGACATTTTAAACATGGGTTGAGGATGGATGACAATGCAACATTCACTAGGTTTCTTGTCTGTGAATTGTTCAAGCAATACCTAGTTGTTTTATTAAATTTGGATGATGAGCTAGAGTTTCATCTATCATTTCGTGAATTAGATTAGGGTGATCTGCTCAAAGAAGATAATAAACCGTTGCGTCAGTGCTCAACTATTGTAACAAGGTAAAGTTTCCAAATCAAATAATAAAACAATCTGAATTGGGTGAAAAATGGTTTGTAGCACTTCCTCGCTAATTATTTCTATCATCACCGTTGAAGTAGGTATCCAACTTTCTTTTAGAGGTGCAAACGTTATCCAAAAATCCCACACCTCTCTGACCTGGAATCCCAAAATGGCCATCTCTTATGATTGCAAGATATTTATTAGAGATGTCAGTACTTTCTCACGTTTTTATTCAAAATTAATAGTCAACATGAGACACTTTCGGACACATACCAAACTGGTTAGTTTTAGACTCATTCAACTCCATGAACAACCACGAAAATCACTCTCAAGAGAGGGTTCGCCGAATCTCCCAATGGGCTCACAAACCCTAAAACGATAACGGTTTTCTCTACAAATTTACTTTATCCTCAATACAAAATGAAGGTAGCAAAATACGAGCCACCACGAAGATATCACACTGAATGGCCTGAGAATTGTTATGGAAAGATGTTGTTATTATTATTTTAGTTTTTCTTCACATGACCTACCAAGTGCTAGAATAAGTGCAGTTTTGGTTAATACATATCTTATTGAACTCCTTGAAAGTTCCGAAGTTGTTACTGCATTACTTTGCAACTTCTGCGTTTGGAATTTGAAACTTTCAAGGAGTTCAATACGATATGTATTAATTTTTTTGGAGTGGATATCACTGCTTTTCTGAGTATGTTTCAGTAGGAGTAAATATCGGTATTATGTTCATTAAAACGTAATGCATGAGTGAAGTACCTCTACTGTTTGTTTATTTTCAAATAAGATTACAATAATTATTACAAATGACCAATAAATTCAGTAATGGGTCAATCACTCAGGGAGCGTTACTAGGTCTCTCCATTGCCCCATATAACCCCAAACGGGTCTGGATATGTGTAGAATAAGGTCTTTTACCTCTTGAAAGCGGGGATCTGAGAGGATGAGTGGGGGATGACGGCCAGCTCCACAGCCTACAACTCATACTCGTCTGTCACGCCTCGTTAAAGCTTCTTCTGCTCTTGTATTGACGTACTCGTATTGGGTTCTAGAAACATTTAAATAACACCACTTATTCAAGATCTGAAATATTATCAGGTGAATTACCGTTTGTTCTACAGTAAACGCTGTTTTTTTTAAGCATTACAATTTAAAAATATTTCAAATATCAGAATTTTTTCAATGAACATTTTTTGATAACGTCGTAGGAAACTTGAGGTGTCCGCATTCATGCATTGTAAAATCTGAAATGCAAATCAATACCAAATCTTCTACGTCAAAGACAACAACGAAACTATTATAGCACAAGGTTCGCTATCTTATACAGTAGAGAAAGATCTTACACAGGGGAGATTTATAAGTTACCAGAAATTTAAAGATTCTTTCTTCCTGTGTTCTTATATTAGTGTAGAGCTTTACTAACGTCGTGTATCTGAATCCCAACAACGTACTAAGATTGTTTAAAGCCCATATTTACAAAATAAAATACACACAAATAAATTGACACAACGGTTTATTGTCTTCGTGCAGATCACTCTTTTGTCTAGACCACTAAATGGTAGGTAGATTATGAATTATCACTAATAATTATTAGTAATTATTACTAACCATTATTAGTTAACTCGATATCTGAAAATCCTGTGCTGTTCGAGTCAGCTGGGCCAGTATGAACATTGACCCGACAGGTTGCCGCTGTTGACGACTTTTGGGCCTAAATTTGGGCCCTCATTGTGGGCTGGTCGTACAAAGCTGTGGATGGTCTTAAAAAACTCTAAAAAAATAAACTTTATCTAAATGTCAAAAATGTTCAACTTTGTTCAACAAAATTTGTTTGGAACTCTTTCCCATTGACCTAGGGTTATGAAAAGTTAACAGGATCATGGTGGTGGGTTGGTCCGAACCCGAAAACCAAATTTTGTAATTTTAGCACAACGCTAACTGGGAAAAGCGCTACGGACGGATTTTGGTTTATTATCTTCGATATAATAGTTTTTAATTCGATTTTCTGAATCTACGTATCTTTAAACCTAAACCAGCAAACTTTGAGGGGGTTGAACAAATGAAATTGAGGGGGTTGGGACTCACAATGAAATCCCGTAGCGTTCTCAATTGGATGTGCCCATCCCTGAGTGATCGAATTTCTACCTAAGTTCTCAAAATAATTTGGGTTTGCGATTGGGTGACTCAGTTCATAAATGATAAAGGCGATTATAATCAGGAACTGGAATTTCGATGTATATCGATAGTTAAACGCCCTTATCTTGATGTATCGCCTAGAAAAAAACTTTTATCGGAGGAGTGTCAAGTTTTGCCTAAAGTTCAGCGTTGCCGTAAAACCAATAACCGCGTTTAAAGAAAACAAACCCAACGGCTGTCCGGTAAAAAGACACGCGCCCAAATGGTCCGTCCCCTAAAATTAGTGGCAGAAGCCCATCATCAATAAATTTCTCACGGGAATCGAAGTTTCATACCGGTTTTCGGCTCGTTGGGCGTGGAGCCAACTCGGGACGCCCTTTCGTTGTACGATGACCTCATCTTGAGTACCTTCGCAATGTCCTGGACGGTCTTCGTCAATGAGATTCAAGATGTGACATTCCGATTACATGTGGTAGCTTGGAAGTCTAGACTCGTCGCCGTGAATAGGTTTCAACTCAAGGTATTTTCGTACAATTTCATAATCGCATATATAGACCTGTATTGAAATTGTCGCAACTGTCGACTATTGAAATTCAACTCTGTAAGCTGTAATTTTGTATGTAGCCTCCTCAAGACATAGGCCCTAGATCAGATGAGTGGCTCCTACAGCTAATTTGGTATGAAGCTGTAATTTGGTATGTAGCCTCCTGAGGCACCTGTACGTCACTCTCGCGAGGCCATTGGTCTAGTTTTCCTCTATGGTATGGTCCCCTTGGTCATAGAAGGACAATCGAAAAAATACCTACAGCACAAGTTTCTCCGGTTTGTGTACTACAAGTTCAATCTGGATGCACTTTTTCCCGCTGAGCCTCACGTCGTCCCATACGTCAGCCTGTGCTCCCTCCTCGACCTGCGCACCCTTGAGGACTGTAGAATTTGTCTCGATTTGGTCTGGCTCTTCAAGATCCTGAAGGGAACTGTCTACGCTCCCCAGCTCCTCTCTCGCATCAACTTCCGGGTTCCTGGCGTGACTACCAGATCGAGGGACCCCTTCATTGTTCCCCATTCGAGCACAAATTACAAACGAAATGTCCCCTTAAATTGACTCATGGCCCTTGCAAATCTTTTGCACCCGACGTGGACCCAGCCACTACTTCAATTGCCTCCATTATGAGACTCATTTCCGCCCTGTGTTTTGCTTAGAGTGCGTTTTTTGGACTCAATATTAAATATAAACAAATTTTGTTTATATTTATCTATAATATGTATCTCGATTGCTGCTAGGTTTTCTTTTCTTTATGTAAATGGGAATCGATGCCCGTGTATACGAATAAAAATAAAAAAAATAATAAAATAAATAAAAATGTAGGGATTAGGACTTACCTACACTTTAAGTAGAACAAGCCCTAGATCAGCTGAGTGACTCCTAAAGCTAATTTCGATTCTATCCACTCTATGAAGCTGTATTTTGGTTTGTAGCCTCCTTAGGAGTTACACTTCAAGCAGAATAGGCCCTAGATCAGCTGAGTCGCTCCTGCAGCTAATTTCTATGCTATTCACTCCATGAAGCTGTAATTTGGTATGTAGCTTCCTTAGGACTTACACAATGAGCAGAATTGGCCCAGGATTAGCTGAGTGGCTCCTGAAGTTAATTTCGCTTAAACTGTGATTGTGGTTTAGAAGCTATTTATCTTTGGGATTTAGAACTTCTCTAGAATATGGGTTACTATAGTTTTCTCATTGGCTTCCAATAAAGTTAATCAAAAGGTCTGATGAAGGTACAAATTTACCCTCAGGGTTAACGTCAAAGTTGGATTTTTCGAAATGTTCGGCCGGCCCATCGACCCCCTACACACGATGGTCAACGGTAGTTTTACGCAATAAGTTTAAAATGTCGTTCTAAAATGGGTCTTCGGTGCCATTTATGAAATGGGACGTCACGAGCAAGTGCAACGATCTTCGAGGATCAGCAGGTTTTACGCAGGCGCGAGGCGCGGCCCGAGAGGTCAGCACGATAACAGGTCAGTCCGCCCGGACCGAACGCAGCGGGTCACGTAGGAAAGTGAAAGAATGAAATCATCGCGGTCGAAACATTTTGTTCTTCGTGCGATGGCATTAGACCTTTGTCGCTTCCTGAAAGAACGGGAGAGTAAATACAGGTGGGGCTTTTGAGAGCAGGTTTCTCAGATGCTGAAATTAATGAATGTCTCAAATTAAACGCATGTACAACTGCGTAACATTCTTTCTTCATCTGAGGGATGAAAGGATGAGAGGATTGCCTCAAAAACCTGCTTGATTTGCTGGCTGGTTGGTGAGTCAAGTGTGTAAACCCAACGTGGAACTCTTTGAATTATACATACCTACTGTAGGTATGTAACAGTGTTCTTCATCTGCCCCGTGACCCGAAAAACATGAATGATACGCAAAGTTGAGAATAGGATAAGTAAATAAAATGTGATTTATGTCAAGTAACAACTTCACAAACCCTAAAAAATGATGATATCACTCCCTTCGAACGAAAGTGACAACTAAAAATTTCGAGTTTTGAGATTGTTTTTAGCGAATTTTTGAAGAAAGGGAAGTATTGTTCTCGGTCCGAAATTTTTAAAACTCGAATTTCCGAAAACATTGTTTACCAAAGTCCGTCTCAGACCATCCTGAATTCACTGCCAAAAGACACCAAAAATCATATGTATTACTTACGTATTTGTATGTATGGGTCATTCCACACGATAACTCTCGATAGACTGAGATAAAAAGTTCCAATTTGCATACAAAATACGCCTTGGCAATTGAAATGCTATGTTCGTAGATGGGCAGAATCGGGCCACTCTAAGGGGAGGAGGGGGGGGGGGAATTACTAATAAATTCTAAAGATGAAACAGTCTGACAAGTGACACCTGATTTTTAAGAGTTTTTGACGCTAAACACGATGATGAAGTCAGAATTGCGATATCTCATTCCGTTCTCAAACTGGAGCACTTTGAAGATGAAGAAACGTGGTTGTTACTGGTGATATTTTTCACGGTTCATCTGCTCTAATCAAGACCGAAATGAGATATTGCAATTCTAACTTCACCATCGTGTTCAGCGTTGAAAAACCTATAAACTGAGGTGTTACTCGGCCAAAAAATGAGACAGCATTTATTATAAAACCAGTAAAATGGATTGATTATCATAAAGCCAGTTATTGCTTCAAAAATTAGCTCTTATAGTCATGCTGCATGCTGGATTTTTATTCTTCAACGGGCGGTTGCACGGATAATAATCTTTCATCATGTATAAAATATGAGTTGGCAAATCACCGTGATCATAAGAGTAAAATATTTTGAAAAAGTGGTTTGTTCAAAGTCAAAGTCTTTCCAGCTCATTGTACCGATCATTCTACATTTCTGAAGGTCCCTATTTATGTTTTTGTCTTTTTTCTGTTCTAAGACGATTAATTATTAGCCAACTACATTATAAGACCAAGAACTGTTAGATTGTTCATTTTTTCTATTAAATAGACAAATTTTGTCAAATTGAGAAAATTAAGTTTATTTCATTTCATTTAATAGTTCGCATTTCTTATGAACGACCAAAAATTCAATACCTGCAGGCTTATGTGGGAACAGAAGATCTTAATCTAAACCTGAGATTGGGTCAAGTTTATGGTACCAACGATTTGATCATGAAACGTAGAAATAAATAAATAGTGAATTAAATTCATAAATAAATTTTATGTAATTTATGTGGGGATTCGTTGGTATTTATGATTTGTGGGTAGTGACAAATGTCTACAGCAAACGTTACATAAAATTCAGCGCAATTCCATTCAAGAGTTTGTAAGAGTGACATACTTACCAAAGCGGGACTCGGTTCAAAAGTACATTTCGGAGTGATGAGCCTGGTACCGACCTTAACTACGAATGGGTATTTCACCTCCATTTCGTATGCGGCTGGTGGAGACGTTGGACTTATCTACCGATCATAAAAGGTCCACTTTATGCAAACGACTGGATGTCAGATCAACTGCTGTGCCAAATAGTTTTGAAATAATATTTACACGTGTTGAGGTTCTATGTGGAACAGATAGAACGCCAGTTTTTATTTTCAATTTGCAGTATTTGACTTTATAGAACATTAAACGTTATAGAACATAGACAAATTTTGTCTATGACGGATTACATTGATGTCACTGTCATTGATATAAACACATACCAACAGACATGACCAGTGTTGCCGATACCTCCTTCTGAAATTATCTCCTCAAAACCATACAAATTACCCGCTTTTACCCGATCAAAATGTTAATTATCCACCTCATTACCCCCATTATAAAGTGGCTTTTTAAATAGCAATTGACAATTTTTTATTTATTTTTCATAAAAAAGTAAAACTTGAAAAGAAGTCCTACCACTAATTTTTAATAAATGAACCTCTTTCACGTTTGACAGTTAAAGAAAGCCATAAGCTAATTATTAAACTTGATAGCTGAACATTCGATTTCGATGTATCGAGAATCGTTATCTTGAAATATATGCACATTTCAACTTTGATTATCGAAATGACAAAAACGAAAATTTACCACCACTATATCTTAATTTCAATTCATGCAATTATCCGTTGAGGCTTAGGAAAAAGGTTCAAAATAAATACTCGTATATGGCTTGAAGTTTTTATTACTACATATTTTGTATTAGATGTGTTGTAATAAAAACGTCTTACCATGGCCCAAGGGGAGAGTACGAAACGGGGTTGACATCTCTTTTTTTTTTTTTTTTTTTTTTTTTTTTTTTGGGGGCTTTGATAGGCTTATGCCTTTGGTCACGTAGACCTCGAAGTGGGTCTATTGTGACATTGTGCCCCTGTTCCTACACTACAACATTGGTAGTGAGGAGACGGTTTACAGCCTCCTCCCGGATGAAGTGGAGCAGGCTGTTGTCATCGATTTTTGCAACCTCGGAGGGACTGAGGATGCCCTTACCAAGGTGCTTAAATCTTTTGTATGCAAGCGCTGGACAGTTACAGAGTATGTGTTCCGCTGTCTCTGGCTCGCAGTCGCAGAGTCGACAGTCATCTGTCCTGCATATTCCCATCTTTTTGAGATGGTATTTGACTGGACAGTGGCCAGTTAGGAGGCCTGTAACGGCCTTTATGTCCTTCCGGCTGAGGGAAAGGAGAGCCCTGGCTTTCCTTCTGGAAAAGCATACGAACTGCTTGGCTTGTCTCATTTTTGGAGCGCCTTGCCAATGCTTTGTTCTCTGCTTGTCAACCCACTTCCCCACTTCTCGGGCTATGAAGCTCTCTGTAATGCCGAGGAAAGGTTCTGGTCCAGTGGGGTTTGACATGGATGCCTGTTTGGCGAGGCGATCCGCCTCTTCGTTGCCTTCTATACCCTCATGACCCGGCACCCACAGCAGCGTCAATTTGTTGCCATGGGCAGCCATCTTGAGGGAGTTTAGGCAGCTCCAGGTGAGCTTTGATTTTATGGAAAAGGCCGAGATGGCCTTTAATGCTGCCTGGCTGTCTGATAGAATATAGATCTTTGCGCCCTTTAGTCTTTTCCTGGCGATCTCCTGGGCACAAATATCTATTGCATGGGTTTCTGCTTGAAAGATGGTGGCCAAGGCCCCAAGGGGCTTAGACAGGCTAAATCTGGGGCCTTTTATCCCCAGGCCTGCTTTTTCATCCATCACTGACCCATCTGTGAACCACAGCAGTGATCCTGGCTCTAATTGAGGCATGCCTCCTTTCCAGAAATCACGATCTTTTATTATTACTCTGAATGGAAGATCAAAATTCATCCTCTCTGGCATTTTGTCAGAGATTGATGAAACCACTGGGTCTACCTTAACAAAGTCAAGGATGGACGCATGGCTATTTTTCCTGGCAGGATGTTTTATTGCTCCTGCTTGCAGCATCCTCATGGCCCCCAGGTAGGCCACCCTCTGTATGTGTAGATGGAGGGGTTCGAGGTCAAGTAAAACCTCTAGTGCTGCAGTAGGGGCGGTTCTCATTGCCCCTGTTATTCCAAGGCAGGCCTGTCTTTGGAGTTTTGTAAGTTTCTCCATAGTCTTTGCCTGACAGGTTTTCTGCCACCATACCGTTGAGGCATATGTCCCCAAATCAAGAAGACACCGAATTTCAAGTTCATCGGTCAAATAGCAGCTGAGATATGGATACCGAAAACGCGTTTTGACGTCCGGTAAACGTACATTCGTGCCGTTCGTTTTTCTAAACTTGTTTGCTTGACGGGGTCAACACAAAAAATATCAATTTGCCCACTGACGTGTAACTCTGAAACCATAAAATCTATTTCTTAATTGGTCTCTGTAAATGATGAATCTCAATCAGACAGCTGTCGAGGAATGTCGTCATTTTTCGCACCATCATAGTGGATATAGACGACAGGTCGAATAATAATTCAAGATAATCTCCTTAAGCCGTCTAAAGGTTGAGGATACGCATGATTCATGGAGGCCGCTATAAATGAATGGGAGGTGCAGTAGAGTCATATGAGTCGGCACAAAGTGGATATAATGACGCACGCTATCTCCAGTAGCAGTTAGAACTCCTACACAAATCCAAGTATATTTTTAAATCTGCTGAAACCTGATAAGCGATTTATGGTGTTCGAAGTGTTGGTCTGTCCAAACATACTGATTCATAATGTATTTATGGGCGAAGATAATTTTGTTGACAAAGCAAACTGGTTGTGGTGAACATGTGTAGGAATATCTCTGAGGATTCTGGTTTCTGTAGAAAATGAAGATGTATTCAGTGAATATTGTGCTATTGGAGATCAGCTGCCTGAGTAATATGCCGTTCCAAGTAGCCAACATTATAAAAGCCACAATGATCACTCATTAACAAGTGCTCCATTATTGTGAGTGCACACACTGTTGCGAAGTTGAATAATAACTAGACCCTGTCAATTCTATCGATCAGTCGTTGGTCTCGATAAGCTACATCGTACACCTAATTACGAAAGCATCGTGTAGGATTAGCCAGTTGATTATGATTATTGACACTATTGCATGTATACCAAACCCTAGTACACATTGACCCAAAGATTTATAAACGTTTATTAGCGATTTGGAGCCTAGAAAGTGCCTTAGCCTATAGAAAACATAATTAAATTGTAATAACTTTTCAGTAAGCCTTCCAATGTGTACTTACATCCTATTTAAAATTTTCGTCTACTGTGACTCCTGAGTACTTTGCAGACGACACCCTGGAAAGTTTGGAGAAGATGCATGGCGCTAAGCGGTCGTCATGGCAGTTGCTGCGCAAGGTTGCGGACACGAGACCCTTTAGCAAAGACTAAGTACTTGGTCTTGTCGACATTTAAACTGAGGGGATTGCAGCACAGCTGAGGGTATTCCAGAACAAGACGTCCAAGTCACCATTTGCATGTGAGAACACCTCATCCCAATCACCACCCTGGCACACCGGAGGCGTTTCGCCCGTAAAGAGATACGCCTTACTCATACTACAGAGAGGTGTCTTACTCATAATACTCATACTCATCATTCATCAGCCACCATCGTTGACAATTTTGGTTGTTTTCAACTCCCAAATTTGCAGTGAGGGAGACTCGACAATTTTTGTCTCATATCCCAAGCTCTCTTCATGAGTCATGAGTTGCTGACGTGAAGATCAGAATATTTTTAAAATCTCAGTTCATTTCAAGAGTTTGGAGGATGCTATTAAACGATGTTCAAATTTCTGTCACTATGTAGTAGTGAGTGTACAAAATTTCTCAAATATTTCATTGGTGACGAAGCGAAGGATCCGAGCGCGGAGGAAGAAGTCATGACATGACAAGGAAAAAGGAAATATTTTCTTTAGAACAATTCAAAGAATCGGAATCATCGGATGCAGCTCGACGAGATCTGTTGTTTGCATACGTGGGACCTGCAAGGAAATGCGTATTGAATGGCTGGCCGGAACGAAATGCGGTGAAATGAATTATCAGTTGAAGGTGGGGTTTTGTTAATGCTAGGACGCATTGGGGTGCCGATACATTCCAAAAAGTAGAGACACAGCATGGACCATATTCGTATGAGGTACGAACGGGTGGGGTGCTAAGGAGGAAGCACTCAGATCAACTACGAAGGTGTGAGGGAGCCGTCGACGAAATGGAAGAAGCAAGAAGGATGGAAGGAGAAAGGAAGGGGAGGGAGCAGTGTAGAATTAGCCAGTTGATTATGATTATTGACACTATTGCATGTGTAGTTTTACTAATGAATCAATACGTGCCGTGAAACGTTAATGAGAACAAAATATCATTCAACTCGTGCTTTCTCAATGGGCCTGACACGAACATCAGACTGATTATCACGAGTTTCCCCTTCGTTCATCTTCGCCCGCACCGATAACTCGAAAAAGGCAAAACGTGATTGAAGACGGCCGAGTTCAAGACTTTACGAAGTCCACGATTTGTCCCTAAATCATGAGTTTCATTGCTTCACTAAGACGACGGAGGTACGCCGCGTCGTTACACAATGAATGGGGACCTTCCTGATCCAAATGACCTGGATTTTCCAATCAGAACTTCAAATGGGATTGACGCGATTCCTCAAAACGGGGGAAAGTCGCACTTAACGCACTTTGGGGAGTATAACGGAACAGCCACCGTCCATATTCACGCCCAGTCGTGGACAATACTGCCCTGTTAATGAAAAACGCCTTATAAGCTATAGCTCCGAAATTGTCAAAAATGGGGATTTACGTACTCCTCCTTAATTCAACATCACCATTCTAATTGTGTTTAGTTACATTTCTAAATTCGACCAGGAAGGAAATTAATAAGGGTGAAATCTCAAATAAGCGAATCGAAAGGCTGAGTTCTTAGATGGGTAGAATCGGGCCATTCTAAGGGGAGGTGTTGGGGAGTTTTAGGTTGGATATCTCTAAGGGGGGTTTAATTACTCATAACCTCCAAAAATGAAACAGTCTGACGAGTGACACCTCGTCTTGAAGGTGTTTTCTACGCTGAACACGATGGTGAAGTCAGAATTGCGATATTTTATTCCGTTCTCAAACTGGAGCACTTTGAAGATGATGAAACGTGGTTGTTACTTGAGAGGTTTTCCATGGTTTATCTGCTTTAATTTGATAACTGAATGAGATATCACAATTCTGACTTCACCATAATGTTCAGTGTTGAAAAATCTATTAACTGAGGTGTTTATTCGTCAAAAAAGAGACAAAATCTGTTATAAAACCGGTATAAAGACTTTTACATAAAACGAGTTATTTCTTCGAAGATTTGCTCTTATAGCCATGCTGCATGACTGTGGTTTTTTTTTTAAATATTTCATTTCAGTATAAAATTATCAGGGATGTGTGAATTCTACATAACAACTTGATGCAGGGTTTCATCTTGATGCTTTGTTGAGTCGTGATGTTAGTCCTGTTGTTCGAGTGCACTGCGTGCCCGCAATAGAAAACCTTTTCCCGAGATAATTGACCAGTTCATACCGGCGGCTAACTGAGCGTGGCG
This sequence comes from Stenodema calcarata, assembly GCA_963920205.1. NCBI lineage: Eukaryota > Metazoa > Arthropoda > Insecta > Hemiptera > Miridae > Stenodema > Stenodema calcarata. The sequence continues at coordinate 10,929,404 of OY986061.1, read as the reverse complement.
GCCCGTGACAATCGTCTCGACCGCCGTCTCCCGCGAGCGGCATTGCAAGAAGAGTACGGAGTATGATGGTAAACGAGCTGATCTCCAACCGGTCAAGATGCTTCGATCCAGGCCACCGGGCCACCTCACAGGCCTCCACACGCAGCTTCCTCGTTGTCCCATTTGCAACTTGATCTCTTTTTCAAACTTGATCATTAAAACCTGACCCGACACGCTGCATGTCACTCTACTCTGCACAAGTACAAACGCCCCGTGAGTAAATTCAATTATCGTCCCTAATTTGTCGCAAAATGAACATTTTGTACGGGTGGTGTCCGATTTCTCCGCGATACACTTTAGAGACTTCAGGGGATTTCAGTGCCTAATTATAAGCCACTCGTTCGGACGGTTAATAACTACCTGATGAATTCGAATACTCCCGTCTTCCAATTAATAGAATTGATCTCCTCACATCGATTGAATAATCGGAGCTTAGTGCCACCCCGCGTTTTAATAGGGCCATTGCCCCTAAGGAACCTATCATTTGAACAAAACAGACTTTTTGAAACCTATCATCACATATTTATTTAATAATGTACATTGCATTACATCATCACGGAATTATTCACATCCATGTTATTAACTAACAACCAAAAGAATGATTGTAACATGCATCGTTGACCAATCGGGCCAAAACGTGTGATTTTCCACAAATATTAATTTTCAACTTCAATTGCAAGTTAAATTTGGTTCATCATGATTCTACCTCCGTATTGGTCAGAGTTGATCTAAAACTAGACAAGAGTACGTACTGTATTCAAATCTCTATTTTACGAGGTGAGTCACCAACTTTATTTTAGAACATAATATTATTTGAGGAGACTGGTGTCTTGTATGTACTCGTACCTTGCATAGTTATTGAGCTAAAACTTCTTTGAATGTACGAGTGTATGATTCAAATAAGAAATTGCTAGTAGTAACTAAGCTATCGGTTTATTTTCTTCGATAATAAGCCATTGGAATCGCCCAAGAAAAAAAAATACCCCCCCCCCTTCATATCTCGATAAATTCAGATAGAACTGTATAGGTAGGTAGTTTTAGTTCACATTTAAATAGTTTAATTTTTAGAATTTTTTGAGACCACCTGGAACTTTCTATGACCAGCAGTTCCTTCACAATGAGGGCTCACAGGTGAAGAAGCTGATTGAAAGTCATCAACATGAGGGTGAATCATTCGGCAGCCTGTCGGGGCAATGTTCATACTTGCTTAACTGATTCGAAGAGCACAATGTGCTCCATGTCATGGCTTTCAGATTATTAATAACCATAAGCACATGGTTTTCACATATCGAGTTAATTAATAAGGATTATTAATAGTAAATAATTAAAATGATTAATAAATAATAATTATTACTCATTAACAAGAATTAATAATAATTTACACTACTTGATAATGATTATTAATAATTAATGGTGATACATAATTATCATTAATCTATCATTTAGTGATCTAGACAGAAGGGTGATCTATACAAAGAAGATAGTTCTCATAGAGTATCCACTCTATGACTTCAGTTATGGAAATCCACTGGTGCTTGGCATCGGAACGTCCCTGTTGATGTTCGATTCATTTCAATAATCACCAAGGCAATTCAGTACGATTACATTTTTCTTAGTCCCTAAACAGTATCGACCCCTCTGGTCAAAACGTAGTCACGTTCTTGTAAACCAGCCTAGTCATGAAGGCGTGAATGAAAACTGTACTTTGGATCTAGTAAAAAAAGTGAAATCTCGGATATCGATATGACACTCACGTGACATTTACTTCCTCGTTGAATTGAATCGTTTTCCCTCATTTTTGTCAGAGACGACCCTCTTGACTCCCCTTGCAATCTAAACGGAGTAAAAATTTAAAAACCACTTATTCATAATATAAATACCACAATTGTCAATAATTTACTGTCTAACATACAACCATTATTATTTCCTCAATATTTGATTTGGCAATGATTGACCTTCTATTGTATGACTATTGCACAATCCGCGGATTGTACAACATTGTCGATTTGGGTGTCAGCTTTGTACAAACTCTCTTGTACAAACTCTCTCGTACAATGTCACTGAGTCGTGTTATAAAGAAGGTCTGTGCAAAATTTCAAGTCGATTGGTCCCGTTACCCAGGCCCTAGACTCGTCTTCGTGGGTTTATGTCTGTTTATGTTTCTAAAAATTTTTGGGTCGAGATAATGGGTTAATGGGGTCCCTAAGATCAGTTGACAGGGAACTGTGAAGAGATCCGGTGTGAGACCACTGAAGCACCCCTGATGTGGTCGGGAATGCTCGTTTATGGTAATAAATAAAAATAAATAAATAGTGGAAAGAAAAACATCCTTCATTAGGTACCAATTATACTTCGTCTTATCGCTATTGCTTTAAACAGCGTTCGCCACACTCGGCCAATTTGCCGCTTTTAGCAGCAAACGCATGACCTCCGGTGGGAATTCAATCACCGTACAATCCGATTGTTGGTCAACATCCTTCGCATCAGGGGATGCTAAAGATGGAGGGAGCATCGTAGTCTCTTCCTTTCGATTTGGTTTCACCCATAAATCAGCCTGAGGAGGTGAGTAACTTCACTTAGCCCGAAGGAGTCGGTTTAGTGGAGGTGGTCGGGTCAACGTTTCCCAACCATCCACTGACCAGTCCCCGTATCTCGTTTTCTTAAAAAAAAAAAACGAAGTAAAATATTGAGGGACCAAAAACCCGCGAACTCATAAATGGCGTTCGGTGATTATTCAGATTCGGAGATCATCCATCTCAATCGATCTTGGTCGGAGTTATGACAGCCTTGTGAAGAAACAGTGTGAGGATCACGCCTGAGAACCAAGTCGAAAATGGATGCCCAGTGCAGTATGTCAAGTGCCTACCTTCTACATTACAGTACCTACCTACTCTACCAAAGCCCCAACTGATTATTTCAAGATCCCCAAGATTTCAAAGGATTGTTGATCAACTAATAAGTATAAATACCACACGATAGTGATCTGGTTCCGTCTCAAACGTTAGAGTATGACCCATAACTTCCCTAAAGACCCTCTAGTGTCTGTAAATTACACTGTTGATTTGAACCGGAATATTTAAAAACAATAAACAAGAATATTTTGAACTATATCAACATGTAATCATTCGATTGACTCCAGTGGCTTATTTTGTCTGTTATAATTAAATTTTACAGTAATTAAATTATATTAGTGAGATATAATAATAATTATTGATTTGGTTTAGATTGATTTCACTACAAGAAACGTTGAATTGAGTTACCAACGTACGAACATTTGAAACGATTTCGATTTTTCATCACCGGGTTGATTGAAGAGTTGGAGGACTACGGAAATGCAACTTTTTCTTCCTGCACGTATTTATGCGTTCATCGTCTTTGATGGGGCGTGAAGCTCGTTCGAAAAGCTCCACTGAGCACACGCTGCAGTACGTCCAGAAGTTCTTCAACCACGTAACTTGCCGCCTACCTTGAATTAATTGTGATGTTTAACTGTACCCATGAATAACTGGTTATTGTTTATACTTGAATGACAATAGACAGCTCATACTAATATAACAACTAGAATCATGAAAACAAAGAGGGTTGTAATACAAACATTTAAGTAAATTATATTTCAAAAAGATCCTGGTTCTCTATTCCCCTATGCCAATCAGTGGGGGATTCAAGGGGGGAGGGGGATGTCATGCCAAAAATCCCAAATCGGACATTTTACTAGTTGTTTGGGTGCTACACATTTTCGGGAGTATAGGTATCTCGATTTTCAAGATAGACACCTGCCAAATTTTGGATTTTGGTAGAAATTCCGTTATTGCCAGTGATTCCTTAACCTTGTCTGTAAAATTCAATCCATATAAGTCAGGTTAGGTTAACAGCCACTCCCCCCCCCCCCCCCCGCACCACTGATCATAGTCTGGATCCGCCCCTACTCTCAATCTTCTCCCAAATCATTCTTAATCAATCTGAATCACTCTTTCAGTTTTCCTAATCATGCCTGGGAGCAACCTGGATCGGACAAAACCACTTGAAATTGAGGACCAAAATGAACGGTCCAGTGTGGTTATAATGCATTAACATGTGATTTACGTATGCAATGGAAATAGCTGGAAATATCTATTTGGATCAGTTCTTATTTTCTGCTTCATTACATAAAGAATTTGGAAAAAGAAAAAATCAAAGCCACGTGCCTATGAGTAGTATTGACAGGCCTAGTCCTCCATAAGCACCCCAAGAACAGGAACAAATGAGCGACGAGTAGACGTACATGGAAACTTTAATTGCTCTGGAATCTGCTCTGCTTTCCTGCCTGCTCCATCAGGTAATACTTCGGTGTTACGAAAGTGTGCACATGATCCAATTATGCGACTTAATATTATGCTATTTTTTCATCCTCGTGTATATGGCAAGGAAGCACTTGGTGCTGATTAATTGATATGCTGATCAATTGTTCCTTGGTTAATCTCGTTATTCAGCTGGGTTCCCCACTCAATCCTATATTGAAACGAGATTAAGCCGTATGAATCTGAAAATTGAATTGTGACTGCGTAAAGAGTCACCAGTGCCTCTCACCATCGTAAGAGCAGGTTCTATGATGGTTTTTCAAGGGTTATGATATTTTTGGGCTTAGTGCCAGGGACGCATATCAAAAAGTATCTCTTAACATTGTCGGGTGAAAGTCTTACCGTGGGGCTTGGGGGTATTCCATACACCCCAATAAGCGGAAAATTTTTGAAATTATTAAGCTACAAAAACGGGCTTTTCACTATTATTTTAGCCAAACATAATGCACGGATCAATTCAAGTCTCAGAATTTCGAGACTCTACTGTATGGATAAAGAGTATTAATAGCTGTAATTAAAAAAAAGTAAAAGTAATTTTTTATTACTCTCGGGCTGCCCGGGCAGGGGAATTCTTCCCCCCCCCCCCCCACCAACCATGGTGGGCCTGCTTAGTACTGAAAGATATGGAAAACTGAAGTGTTTCGACCGTCGCTGTGACGAGGAAACGAGTGGAGCCCCATTTTGGTAGCCCATGTGTAACAAATAGCTATTAAATACCTGTCGCAATTCAGTTTTCGACAAGGTACACCACAACATGGGGCGTCCTAGAACAGAAACGGTTCCGTGGCCTCCGTTCATTACCCTCCAGATTAGTCCGAGCATTTTTTCGAGCTAAAAAGCCACTCGTTACATCACCGGTGCTCTTGGGCCAATAGGAGTCGAAAATTAGGAACGGGGAACGCGGGATAACCTGTGCAAGGGATCGGAATGATTTCTTTACAAGCGAGATAGCCTCAAGGGGCCGTTTCGCATATATAGGTCAACCACAGTAATAAATAAAAAGTTTTGTCAAGAATGTCTCGGCCTCGTTTAATTTGAGACGTTGATATGATAAAATTACTCAGATATCAAACGAATTGGTATTTAAGTTATGTCACCTGACTGACTAAAAACCTGAGCACTTTAGACATGGAACATCAACAGGTCCGATTTCTAGTTCTACTCATGTTGCGCGTTTTTTGAATTAACATTCAGAAATTGTTCATGGAGTTATGTCGAACGGAACAACTCAGTGTGGTCAGTAATTTAGAAATGAGAACTTTTCTAAGAAGCAGGAACTGAAAATGAAACTGCACTCTTGATTACACAGTGAGTCTGATTAGCTATGAAATAACCTCATTCAACCGCATTTCGCTTGATATCTGGAATGCCAGAGATGATTAGTTACTACTGTAGCGTACGACTTTCGGTCATCCTGCGTTGCATAACCCTGAAGAACGCCCACTTCTTGTACACCACCGAAAAATGATTCAGATCTGAAGAATGTTTCAATAATTGCGACCTCATCAAGAGAAAAATCTGTTTTCGCGGTATCTGGAAGTCCACATTCCGAGGAAGCTCAAACGTGAGGTTCATGGCTCCGTTTTCTCCCGTATTTGCAACGGAAATGCCTCTGGAAAACTACAAATGATTACACAACAGTTAATAACATTTTTCTAGAACCCACGTCGCTACATAGATTATCTTAAGATTTCTACAAACATTGTTACACTCGAGAAATTGAAGCTTATTGACATATTAAAATTCAAGAATATTGGAGGGTCTTGGAAGCAGGACATCGTTAAAATTTAAGAATATTGGAGGATCTTGGAAGCAGGACATCGTTATAATTCAAGAATATTGGAGGATCTTGGAAGCAGGATATTGTTAAAATTCAAGAATATTAGTGGATCTTGGGAGCAGGACATTAGCACAATTAGCAACAACGTGGAGGCCTCCATTCGCAATCTCTACTTCTCGAAAGCGTCGTGAACCACAACGCTGTCAGGCGCAATAATTTTAAAATAATTCAACGATCTCTGGCCTTCATTCAACTTGGCAAACAGGAGCTGTCCATACGTTCGGGCCTTCAATCATTTTCAAATCTTTATCTGATTCGATAGTTTTTGAATGTTGAGTAGTTGGGTGTTTGGCATTTGTTGGTTCGTTCCAAGTTAATTGGACCAACTCTTGAGGTAGATGAACTCGCATCACACCAGCAACAGTTCATACGAATGGAAATAACCTCATAATGGCGTGTCAAGAGTAGTTGTTTTTACAGTAGGTTCTGATGATTGTTTTGGACAAAAGTCGGTATGCGCTTTTGTAATGCCTTAAAACGCATATTAAACGTCCACATATGGTACCGGGTGAAGTTCAAAACCGTAATGTTACTTTCGCCTGCGCATGCACAAACGCATCCTTGAAAATGACGCAACTCTGATTCAATCCGTCTTAATTTTCTGAAATGTTAACGGGTCATGGGGGGTCAGCCCGAAGAGGATTCCAAACTGATCACAATCCTACTGATAGGGACGAGTAGGTACATTCAAGTCCGTTTGCTCCAACGTGAAATCTGCACACCGCAGAAAACATCTGTTCTATTGGCCACAACAGCAAATCACCTTAAACTGGATCATTCTAATTTCAAAACGGACGCTGAAATTGGTCGGTTTAGGCCAAACCTCCCTTAAAAGTGTCAAATTCTATCTTGAACGATTTGTGGATTATGGTCTAAAAGGACACACACATTTTCAAGCACTGGCGTTTGCACATCGACTTCCTGCAGCCAATTCATTGGGACCACACACTAACTGACTAGTGGAACCTTTTCCAAGGAAGTAGGTACCTTTTCCAACCTTATTTTCCAAGGAAGTAGGTACCTTTTCCAAATTTCCACAAGTCCTGGTTAATATTGATTTATGTCCATCAAAGTCAAAGTATGAACCAAATATAAACTGATATGACGTGTGTTGAACTCCAGGTGGACCTACTTCACCTATTTTTCGGGTTATTGCGTGCGCATTGTGAGAAACCAAAGAGCAATTCAATTCTTTCAAGTCATAATTACGAACGCAACCGTTCGAAACAGATTTCGACTGTGTGGATATGTTAATAATTGCTTCTTCTCATTCGTCAATCGCCGGTTCTAATTGGAGGTAAGAGGAATGAGGTATAACTACCGGCAAATAAACGACTGGTGGGAACTTGGATTAACAGTTTTTCGTATATTGCGCGAGTTGTTGACGCAATGGACGAGGATTCGGTACCCGAAATATTTCTGAACGCCTGCCTCTTCTCCCACGGAAAATTCGCACGATAATTGATTTTCGAGCACTACAATAATTAAGTAATTATCAGTATTAATAAAATCGTAATTTCTGTCTGTACTTGAAAGCTCACTAATATTGTCCTGAGTACGTTTGTTAGGTCGTGACGTCTGCACAAAACATCCGAATTGACTGAAACTTCGTCGTGTATGAGGACCAGAATGGAAATTATTAACGTATTAACAATGTACGTTACGATGAAATCCACAGTCATGCAGCATGGCTATAAGAGCAAATTTTCAAAGAAATAACTGGTTTTATGGAAAATGTCTCCATTTTACACCTCAGTTTATAGGTTTTTCAACACTGAACACTCTGGCGAAGTCGGAATTGCGATATTTCATTCCGTTTCCAGATTAGAGCAGATGAACCGTGAAGAACATCTCAATGAACAACCACGTTTCTTCATCTTCAAAGTGCTCCGGTGTCAGAACGGGATAAGATATTGCAATTCTGACTTCACCATCGTGTTCAGCGTAAAAAAACCTTCAAAATGAGGTGTCATTTGTGAGACTGTTTCATTTTGGGAATTTATGGGTACTTTTTCACCCTTAAAACTCCCTTACACCCCCCTAGAGTGGCCCGATTTTGTAAATAAAATGAAACTGAAAAGTCTGAGTAAATTGAAATCAAACTTGAGGACAGTGTGCCCTCGTGGTACACTAAATTATTGACGAGAAGTCTTGGAATTCTTATACGAGGTATTGGAAGCATTAAACAAACAAAACTGATAATATTATGGGCTATTATAATATAGAAAACTGGCTATTTCTCCCATAAGCAAATTTTCTAGAAACTTGGCGATAGCACCATTCGATCGGGCGTTGGGAAATAGGGTCCACACTCCTACTGTAGGGTCCATTAATAACAGAATTTGGCCAAAATTGATGATACGTGGTATTCGAGTGAAAGTATCGATATATACATTGAATTTCGGTATGCAAATTTTTCGGAAATTCGACATTTAAAAATTTTGGACCGAGAACAATAGCTTCGTTTTCTTCGATAAAAGAATAATCGTCCGTAATAATAGGCATTTACTTCCATAATGAAGGAAAACTAATTAGGCGGTCGTTTAAGTCATTATCGACTCGCTTTGAAGTGAAAATTGCCCAATTACCATTATCAGCGTTTGAAGAGGCACCTAAAGGAGGCGTTCGAGGAATGATTTCAGTAATTGAGACCACTATCTCTTCAACTTCTTGCATTATCTGTATTTAGATCCGATACGTTTCCCATCCTTGATAAAATGTGTTTACAATTTACTAACAATTACAACCTCATCGCTACCCATTCCATTTGGCTCAAAATTGGAACCCGAGTTAGAAGTAGATTAGTATAAGCGTTATAAGCGATTATTTTAGGGTACCTGCTTCTCCAACAATCTTGTGAATCTTGAGCGTCATTTCCATTAGCAGGCGTTACTGGTGCTGAGAGTAGTGATGTACTTCAAGATGACCAATATGCAGAAGATCACATAACAGTCTGATTTGTCTATAAAGTTACAGTAAAGTTAGTAAAATTAAGTAGAGTGAAGTAAAAGTGTGGAGTAGTTAAAATAGTGTTATTCTGGTTTGAGCAACAACGATTGAAATCGAATAAACTCTTCAATCTTTTAATTTAGAAAATTCGTCGAGATTTATAGAAGCAGGCATATTCGTCTCTTCGAAAATTGGTTCACAAGGTCATACTGGAGGACATGGAGCAAAATGAAAGCGTGTGAAGCCAAACTGATTGGATACTTCCCACCCCTAACTACCTCACGCAAAACTCTATGGAGTACAGTAACATTGACATGTAAGTCAGTAATGAATCTTCTAATGCTGACCGTCACAGCTATTTAGCTTGAGCAGATCGCGTGTGCATGTCCAATGGGATGACCTCTAGTGAGGGACAGCGCGTACATTTCACAACTTCTTACGACGATAATGGCGTATGTTATTATTTTGATTCATGGTATTTCATGGAGGGACGAGCTGTGAAATATTGAAATAACAAGGGTAAAAGCTGATTGGCCGACGGGAAATGTATAATTTAAAACGGTACGCGTGTTATTAGAAAGCGGATTGAGCCGTCCGAAGATCACCCGAGGGAGAAGGTTAAAACGTGCATTGCATTATTTTTAACTTCTCAGTATGTCAAATGAACCTCCCAAAAAACACTCTGAGTAAAAATAACCCCACCTCAATAAGTCAACGTGCTATATCCCTAATTTTCCTTTGTTACCCTTAAAACTTTATTAGTATTCCGTACGACGAGTGGGTTATTCACCTAGTAAATAGTACTTGTAATACTTGTTTACCGCAATTTGTGTTGAGCAAAACAATATTAAATTTAAACATCTCAAATTTTGGTTTGAATTGCCCATAACCTGTCATGTTGTGCGTTTCATATCGAATCGTTAACAGTCAATCAGTAGCGGTCTTTGGTTTTAAATACCGAGCTCGCTCTGTTAGATCATACGAAGAATCACGAACAAATACAGTTACCTTATGAGCCCTGGGGTTATATGGTTGGATTCATTGTGTAGATCTGCCTGAGAAGATACCATTCATTCTGGATCCAGGGCAACAAGGGGTTGATATCATCTACAAAGAAGGTGAAAGCACTTAGCTTGGTGTAATAATCGTTTCACAACACGGGGGCTGATGAGGAGAGTCGGTTCGGCGGATTATCTGTCGCAGTATCCGGAGTCTTAAAAGTGATCTATTGATACGAAGACCTACGCTAGCGTGATCTTTCATCCGTCTTTTCGTTTTCTACTGACACCCAGAGCTTCGAGAGGGAGTGCCACGAAGATTATAGGTTGATGAAAGACACGATACTACGATACTGACCGGGCCGTTCAACCTGTCTCAATAGTCCTCCGAGCGAGTGATTCATTACTTCATTGGATCCACAAAATCGCAATGTGTGAGTCACTCGTTCAGGCTATAACGGCAGAACCAAGTTCGGTGGCGTTCAATTGGGATCAACTAAGCTTACTAAGCTGTCTAAGACAGACATACTTACTAAGCTTACTAAGACATACTAAGCTGTCTAAAGCGAATAATACTAAGCTGTCACGGATCCCAAATTGCACAGCCGTCAACGTGAGTACATACGGTTTTGTTGAGGATAAATCTACAGTAGATAGCGCGAAGGGGCCTGCTTACACCAAGATACGATCCGTCAATACAGAACTATCTTGAAGGTTAGTATGCACATCCAACTTGGGGGCCACCGTTTTGAATGCCTATACATTTATGATTGATTGTGATTCAATATAGTATTATCATAGTGGATATTAGTATCATAGTAGTGTCTATCAGGGCCACGGGCCACATGATAAACTACCGTCTTGGTAAAACCTACAGCCCACAGATATTCGATGAGAATAAATTCCACCTACTCTACTGTATTGACTGTATGATGCCTCATGGCAGTATTGGTATTGGCAAAATCATGTACATCGTTTGTTTAACTTACTTACTGTTCTCATCATTTCCCATACAAGTTATTGACATTCAGTGACGCTGTGTAGAGTAGCCAGAATTCCTTTGCTACAGACTTTTTTTCAAAATGTGTTGAATAGACGGACACTTTCATATTACGTCGGCTCATTTTGGTGGTTTCTTGTGTTCTGGAACTTGCGTAGATGTTTTCAACTGTAACGAAACACAAAAAGACCAGGATCGATAGATGAATCTTGGCTAAAAACTATTCAAACAGTTTCACTTCATCCTCATCTCCGATCACTTTTCGGCCATTCGCCACGACAGTACGTTTTCCCCTTCATTACGAAACATTTTGGTTAATTTAACGGTAGACGCCGTCCAGCTCCGTCAAAACGCCGACGGCCGACCTCCCATTGAATGTCGGGGAGCGTGACTTTTTGAACTCGACAGGATCTCTCAGTACACACAAAAGGCCCTTTCCGAGTAGCCTAACCAATGCGTTCTTCTACAAATGTGTCGACACTACTTTAATGAGCCTCTTCATCGGGTGATGAAATCGCAAATTGCATTCTGCAGTGATGCAGAGGTAACCATTACGTCACTAATGATTCTGAAAAGTTAACATTGATAATGATACTACTTAACTAGGGATAAAAACGAATTTGAAAGAGGAAAATCAGTAAATTGATGTTGAGTATCTACACTACATGCAGATACATCAATACATAGATATGTCTTATTCTCCCTGCAAAGTTTTTTTTTTTCGGTGTAACAAAATTGTTAGAAATTAGGTGTGGGAGCCCCTCAGCTGATCCTAGGCCTATTCTGATTAAACTGTGAGTCCTAAGGAGGCTACACACCAAATTGCAGCTTCATAGAGTGAATAGCATAGAAATTAGCTGTAGGAGCCACTTAGGTCATCCTGGGTCTGGGCAGATTCAAGTCCTAAGGAGGCGATGAAGTGATTCACATCCGAGAGTGGTAATCAATCCTTGTAAACAAACGGTTATCAATCAAGTTAATCAATTGAAATTGAGTGCTGGTTTCATCAAGAAGGAATGACATGTTATGCGAGAAGGACGGTGATAGTATTATTTAATGTAGAAATGGGTAAAAGTATTTTAGTGAATAGCATAGAAATTAGCTGTAGGAGCCTCTTAGCTGATCCGGGGCGTCATTACCCCTAGCGATAAGACATCGTTTTGGTTCGATAATGAACCATTGGAAATTTTCCGTGTAGCAAAACTTTTCATGATCATCAGCGGTAAGACTTCTATGTCAAAAATACCTAAGTAAACTACATTTTAGTAGAACTGCGCCCGTCATTATGGAGAAAAGTGCCGTTGGAACAGGAAATATTAGGTAAGGCAGTAGGTACCTACCAATTTGAAGGAGAAAATGAAGAATTCTCGAGAGAATTCTTGAATCCGGGCGGGCACTAACATACATTTCTTTCACAATCAGGTAGGTACCTGGGTTCAGAGTGAGATCCGAAATGTCTTACATCACCTGAACTTTACCAAATCTAGCATTAGAATTCCCGATTATGAAGTGATTCACATCCGAGAGTGGTAATCAATCCTTGTAAAGTTTACATTGTAAACCAACGGTTATCAATTGGAATTGAGTGCTGGTTTCATCAAGAAGGAATGACATGAAGATAAGCGAGAAGTAAGGTGATAGTCATAGAAGAAGGAAGAAGTCATCCTTCTTCCATGGGTGATAGTATTATTTAATGTAGAAATGGGTAAAAGTATCAAATAAATAGGTTGATTTTACCTATTACGTAATACCTAATAATATTTATATTATAAAATTTATTCAGATAGGTGGATAGTTAGGTTTTCTCTCGCAAGACTCGTTGACGCTTTTTCCTTCCGTCAATGGATACTAAAACCGACCATTAGTTTAGCATCCATGTTCAGCACCACTTCATTCAAGACAACGCGCCATTTTGAATGATAAATCAACAGCTGATTTGATAAGAGTCGCTAGGGACGCAGGATTTTTGATTCATTTGAACAAGAACTGCAGTTTGCAGTTTCCCACAGGTCATTTCAAGTGTTTACAATTATTTTTCCGTGTGATCGGGTGACTTGGGTATTCGAATCAGTTCGCACGAATGTAGGACATCCGTAATCGTTGGATTTCGTTCTGAGATTGAGCTTCGTGGTGGACTCGTATTCGGTGTTTTAGTGTTACTTTTTATCGATTTTCACGGTAATCCTTCGCTGTATAGAATAAAAACTAAATATAAGTAAGACGATCAACATGACGGATATGCATACTCCTACAATACCGTTGTCAACCTACGGACTACGTCTTCTAGCTGTCAATGTCATTGGACATCCACTAGATTATGTCAGATTTTTGATCCAGGTAAGTTTCATTCTAAAAGCAATACTAATTTACAAGGTTTAGTGTGTAGAGTTTAGTAATCAAGTAACTCAATCACATTGCGTTATGGTTTGGTGAGGAAATCAACCAAGTACCGGAAATAGTACTTACAAATTTGCTTATTCTGGTATCGAGTGTTGCCAAATGATCAAAAGTAGTTGGGTACTTACCTGTACAAAAAACAGAAGAAGAGGAACCTTTCTAGATCGAGGAAATATATAAACTACCTTTAATATCAAGTATCAACCCTCCAGGCACTAGACGACGCCGGTTTGCGACGAAAGTTAATGTACATAAAGAACCTTAACATGAAAATCATTGCTTCCAGCCTCTTCTGTAGTTTCTCGTTGTGCTCAGTAACTCTATGCGCATGTACATAGGCACACTCATCGTGTTTGCTGAAGAATTGTTGATATCATGCCCCCCCACCCCTATAAATACCCCTACCCCATTCAAGCTTAAATCATTTTAGCGCTGCATTCCCTATGTGTTTATCTGTACATTTCATACATACTCTTTCTTTCAGATTGGCCATGAACCTCTTCCACCGTACCCTGCTAAAACAATTTTTGGGAGAAGCATCATGAGACTTCCTAGTATTCTTAAATATGGTAAGTATGTTACCTAGTTAGTTGGTATGTGTATTTTTATTACCTTCAACGAATTTAAAACTGCTGTTAATTGAATTCGTTTTGGTATGTACCTATTTTCCTATATATAGCACTTGGTGTAAAAATTGGGTAGAAGATTGATATAGAAAGGTGCGGTTGGCGGTGCTCTACTCCATTTTCAGTCTAGTTTTACCCACTTTGTTATTTTACACCAACAATACCCTGTACCTATAGGGTCATTTCTTTCTGGACACGCCTAGTATGTGTAGGGTTATATGGCCCATGCTCCTCAAGTGGGGAGGGGTGTTACAAGTCGTTCCACCGTACCCTGACTAAAAAATGGCTAAAAATTATGTTACGTGTAAGACTGTGAAATGATTTGCCTTCAATTTACAGTTGAATACATCAAAAATAAACACGGATGGATGGGACTGTATCGTGGTCTTGTTCCCAAAGTTATGGGGCATCTGTTGGGAAGTGGAGCTGCTGCGAATGCAACCGAATTTATGAACCTCAAGAACGGGCGGAGTTGCATGGATGACCCTGCATTTAGTGAAAAACAAAGGTACTTATATATCTGTATGTTCTTTGGATTTTACAAGCGTATTGGACTACAGCAGTGCCCCCTAAATGACACACATTTACAAATTAATTTTAAAAAAATATACCTCGGTATGCTTTCCTGACATTCAAATTCAAATTGGAGTACGCTTAGATTCGTTGGAGCTTGTTCCAGTGCCAAAATTCCAACGTGAGCAGCACTAGCTTGCTTTCAATATACGACGAGTGGCAAACACTGATGATTGATCTGAACTCCCAGGATGTTGCCTCTGAAGTCAGTAGGTTAAAGTAAGTTTTTACCCCATGTTTGGAAATGCGATATCCCTGCAGCTAACTCACAGTTCCTCCTAAATTTTCAGGTAGTATTTATCTGAAATCGCACTTGAGCAATAACATTGCATTGAAAGGGTTTCGGTACTTTGTGATATCATGTTCAATAGGTGGGCCTCAGATGTGTTTGTCCATTTGATTCAATGGTGTAGAGCAAGGGTGGCCAGTGACGAGTTTAGACTGATCAACTCTACGCTCCTCAAACCATTTGATATCAATGCTGTTTACATTGAAGGATTGGATTAAATGAAATCCATTTATTATTTGTCATTGAATTAAGGTTGCAGTGGATCACACTTCTCCAATAGTCAAAATCAGTGGCATAGAAGCAAAGTGAACAATTTGCCTGTGCCAGGAATCTCATTGACTCATTCACTATTCATTTTACTCACGTGACACTTATTATATTACTTTTGAATGTTAAGCAGTTAACCTTTTCTCTTTGGGTTGGCTTGGCTTGGTTCCTGTCAAAATATTTCTAAAAACTGGTAAAATTGGTGTAGTGGAGTGTGAGGAGTTGATTAGATCTGAACAATTTTCAGCGCCCCTATCAAGCTCTAAATTGTTGCTTTCTGTTTCCTTATTGTTGAATCGGATATTCTGGTGTAAGACGTGATTCTACAATTTGATCATGCTTCCTTAAAATGTTTCAAAATGTACCAATTTGGTTTATTAATGATTTTGTCTGGGGATCCACAGGTTGGAATTTTTGGTCCTGACGTTACAGAAGAGCGTCGTAGAAAGAGTCGTGTTCATTTCTGTGAGCCACCCTTTCATTGTTGTAGCTGCAAGAATGATGGCATCATTCGTTGGTGAAGAAGAAGCCTACAAGTTGGTAACACGTCATGTAATACTGTACCTGCTGTTACACTAGAATAGTTCCTTTGTGCTTCTATAAACAACACGGAAATCCCCTTCATTTGGTTATTGTGACAGAGGACATCAACGGCCTACGCAATCAATAGATCATTGTGCTTTCAGGGGAATGTGGTCGACGATCAGACAAATATTTCGTGAGGACGGCCTCTTCGGTTTCTTTAGCGGGTACGTGCCGAGGTTGATCGGCGATGTCGCTGCTGTAGTAATATCGACTGTTGTTGTTTATGGTGTCAATAACTACCTCGTCAAAGAGAGAGAGCTACAGACATTGACTGGAGCGGCAGTCGGTGTAAGTAAACCTACCCAATTTTGGGTTTGTTGATTTGATTTTTGAGTAGTTCATTTAGCTGTGGTGAAATTTATTCTGGTAATTTTAATGAATTCATACCACATTCACAAAAATCTTAGCTCCTCCGGTCTGAGGGATATTTCGATCAGCTCATGTGGTGTTATAAATAAGTATAGTATAAATAATATTTTATACATTATATTTATAACACCACATAAATAATATTTTATATATTATATTTATAACACCACATGAGCTGATCGAAATATCCCTTTATTTATATAATATATAAATAAATTATTTTATCACAATTTGATTATATCATAATATCCCGTTATATTATAACGTTACATAGGTACAGCTAACCAATTTTAAATACATTTGTCAACTTATTGCCAGCAATGGGCAAGTCCGTGCTGCTGACAAGAGCCTCACTCGACACCATGACTAAGGCTAGCTTCTCAACAAAACGCACTTAGGTACCAAAACTCCCAAATAAAGTAACTATTGTACAATAATAGGCAATTTTAAAACGATGCCTTAATGCCACAATATCTTGATTTACGTGTTTTGATGCACCCTTTTCGTTTTTCAGTATTACATCAACTTCCAGGCCCATCCATTAGCCGTCGTTTCATCGTGTATGACCGTCAACAATACGAGGTGAGTCACATCAGAATTGTAAGCTTTACTGACAATCAGGTTAATATATCGTCACTTAAGATCCCACATGGGCTAACTCACTTTTCCCAACTTTACAGGAGAGACAAAAAACGTGTGCCCAGTCTTGCTATAGACTTTTCTGCAATTTTGTTCTACAGTTCATCTCATTACACACTCGTATGGAGACCCAAGAATAGTAGAACGAAATTGCAGAAAAGTCTATACAAAGACTGGGCACACGTTTTTTGTCTCTCGTGTAAAGTTGGGAAAAGTGAGTTAGCCCATGTGGGATCTTAAGTGGCGATTTGTTACTCGACGCGATGCTTATGCTTAATTAGTAGTTTACGTTTCGCCTTACAGCGATGTCGTCTTCAAAATTTATATTTAATCATACAGGAACTACGTAGTTTCTGTACATTTCCTAAAACCGTCTAACAAATGGGATGACCCATCACTAGCCACTAAAACCTTTTACTAAAACGTTCCTAAACATACCAGTTTTGAGCCTTTTTCGTCATGACTCTATAATTTTGTCTTCATTTATTCAGCTTAAAAGCCGGCAACCCTCCCAACATGATGCATTTCAACAGCTGGATCGCCTGTTGGAAACACCTCAAAGTGAACAACCAGTTGCAGCGAGGTTCAGCGATGTTCTTCAGAGCCTACAACGGCGAGCCGACCGGAATCCGCCTTCTATCAGATTAGTCCAGTTTGCCCAGTTAAACAATATTATACATTTTAGTTCACTTTTTAACACTTCGGTATTGTGTTTGCACTGGGTTGTACTCTTTTCACTTTGTCCAGCAAAAGTGATTTCTAGAAAACTGTATTTTTACGAGTAAGAAGATTGCCTACCTTGTTACATAACTTCGATCGTTGTTTTCTAGTCGTGCTGACCAAATTTCTTGTTGTAAATAGAATTGAGATTTTAGACAAGTACGTTTTTGAATCTACTCGATATTTGTTTCCTCCATTTCTTACATTAGAATCGCTCAGGTGACAGCTATTGGAACATTTGGAGGTAGATTGGTTCATACATACGTTAATTGGTTTTTTGGGTGTGATTTTGAGTGGCAAACCGCCTGTCTAAAACCTGGTGAAAAGTCCAAAGGCGGATCGAAAAAGGAGGTTTGTTGTCTATAGTTTTAGCTCTGTATCTTCGATCAAGTATGTACATTGAAAAGTAATAGAGGGCTCCATGTTTTGAGGTTACTTCGAAATTTCTCTCGTTTGGTCAGGTATGTTGTTTTTCAATTCTCTTGCTTTTCTTCGGATATCGATTATTCGTTCTGCTGATGATTGAAGAACTCGGCCCTACAGGGCTCATCACGGGGGGGGGGGGGGGGGGGCTGCGTCTCCCTGGACCCCCTTCACCTTTTGTTTTGAGCCTTATGGCTACATTTCTATAAGCATGGAACATGTTTTAGCCACTCAGCAGATCCGTGGCCTGGGCAGCGTCAGGAGGCTACATACCAAATTACAGCTTCATAGCGTGATTAGCATAGAAATGGATTAGCGAAGGACAGTTTCAGCCACTTATGTAAAGGCTAAAACAAGTTCCATGTTTAAACATTTGCTCATATCACTGGAGCTGCCTGGAAAGCCATGGGGTTTGTGAGTTTGGCTTACTATTATCTTCAAATTTGGTCGTGCCCTTTTTTTTGATGAGGCTGATTCTACTATTCAGCACAAACGTGCCTTTGTTTCTCAGAAAATGTTACTGATCTGGGGCTCGAGAAGACGGAATTTTACTAAGGCTTTTCCCTATATTCAGATAAAACCTGCAGTCTATAAACACAATTTGTATGTTATAAGTAAATTTTCGTATATATACCTACTTGACGATATTGTAGCTGCCAAAATGGTGTCAAGGAAGGAGTACAAAAGAGGTGCTTACACAAAATCCTTATATTTAACGGTACAAAAACGATGATTATATACATAGATAGGTAACTAATGTACGTTCCTATAGGTGACTAGTGGAGAACCAATGTATAAAATAAATAGTGAGTGAACATAAACTTAATTGGTAACTTCTACTTTATATGAAAACTTGGTAATGAATGCAAACATGGTGCCCCGCAAACAGGCTTATGGCTACAGGTGAACATAAATCTCTTCAAGAAGCTCAGAAGACATACGTAGCATAGCTGTCGGTTGATAGGGGAATAATAAATTAATAACATTTATGTAGCGTAGAAGGGCCAAATTTTAGATGATTTATGTACCAATAGTACGTGGTCATAGTAGGTTTGCACTCTGGAGCGGTTAATCACAGTTACTTCGGTTGGTTTGGCGGATTTTCTGCCCAGAACCTGATCTGCAACGAATAAAATTTCTGTTAGAGTTGACAATATTCGAGGATTCGCCATATGAGTATTGTCTATGATGGCGAAACATTTGTGAATGTAAATAATATTTATAAATAATATAGATATTTTATTATTTGTACATTAGTGAACTCACAATTTGGATAATATTAGGATCATGGTGAACAAACCACATATTATGTACCTGTCCAAGAGCCGTCCTCTTGGTAGGTAATAATTAGTGGGATGCTTTATATGGATTTTTGCCATGCACAGAAGTAATCATTACACTAATGACTGGGATCGGGCTGATCGTTTGTGAAATATTGATGAATTTAAGTGATTTCCAGTAGTGGTTTGTTCACCATGATCCTAATATTATCCAAATTGTGAGTTCACTAATGTAAACAAAATAAAAATAAATAAAAATAAAATATCTCTATAATAATATACCATGAATTGAATACCTCCTCTCGTCGGTAGGTAGTAAGTTATGTCTAGTCCCAGTCGCCGCCGCCTTCGGATTCATCAATTTCCACGTGATGATGCTCGTCGTGATGGTGAGGCTCGACGTGATGGTGATGATGATGGTGGTGATGATCGCGGTGCTCGACGTAATGGTAAATCGGGATCTTCTTAATGCTGTGGTGGTGAATCGTGTGGATTTTGTAGGGCACGTGAAGGATCACCTTATGACTGTAACAGTGTAATGCTAGCGATTAGCTTGATCATTTCCGGTGGAAACTTCCATTGTATTAGTGTTGTATCTTATCCAATGCAGTACGGTCTGAAACGACTAAGGATCAAGAGTGTAAATTGAGTTTAGAAATTCATTTCAACGTTATCTACTTCTCATCATTCCATGAGCTGCCTAAACACATTAGAAAACTTTTGGCGTTAAAGCGATTATATTTATACCACTATATGTAAATGACGACCCCAATTGACCAAATACGTAGAAATGTGTAGTTGTAGCGTATTTAGGTACATAAGTACAGATAGCTGTACTTCTAGTTGATTATATAAAAAACCATTCATAGCAGTTGCATAGCTAGGGGATCCAAACTCTACACTTCTTGTAATACAGAAATATGAAAGAAAGCACAGTTTTATTATATGCGGGTATCTCAATTTTGTTAGGTACTCATTAGTGATAAATAAGTGAGGTTGGGGGTTAAATCTAAGCTAATAATTTCCGTTTCTTATTAAGCTTCTACGAGTGCTACATTTTCGTGGGGATGGTGTTTAGTAACGTTCTATGTTATAACCATAAGAAGTGAGGTTGATGAAAAGTTTAGAATCGCTAGCAAATCAAATTTCCACACACTTGATTTACGCTGGAACTTCACAGGTTATTTCAAACCATCTTGGCATTCTATGCTTAATTGGAAGTATTGGAAGGTACTTACACCATTGCCAGATTGATTCGAAACTTTTCAAAACATGAACCGTAAGTACTGAATGTATCTGAATAGAATTGAGTTTAAAGTCGTCATTCAACAAGTTCGTCTCATTTCCACAGCGCCTCAGTTGTCACTGCGACTAGTGACTTCGGCCATTAAGTTATGTCATGATGTAGGTAATAAAAATCGTTCAATACCGTGATTTTCCTGTCAGCAGATGTCACCTTTTTGTTAAGTTGGTACTTTTCGATCCTTGGATTGTCATGAGGGTCCGCAGTCAATGTCATGAAGATCTTGTTTGTCGCTACTTTCTAAACCAGCTCAAAAGTCACAATTAGTAACATACAGAGTCCAATAATCCAATTTCATCGAGCGTGAGGTCTCTGGATAAACCGAAGTTGGTCCAGCGTTAGTGCACTTAGAAGAGATTATTTATTTACAATAACGTCTATGTACAGGTCACTTAACTATTACGTAGGTAAACTGATTTTGATATTTCTGTTTTATAAAAACTGTATAAACCACTACTTAGGCTAAATTCTACGGGACAAATAATTTCGACCTCTGTGCTGCATTGTGATAAAGTACAGGCCAGCAGAAGATGTTGAAGAAAGTTTGATAAGATACATGCATAAAGAAGGTATAGAGGACGGATTCGTCCGTTGGGTACTTTCTTATTGACACTGCTTTCTCGGGAATAAACATGTATTTTGTATAGTTTGAGAAATTAATTAATTAATATTCACAGCATACACAACAATTAATTTTGTTTAGAGTCGTGGATCATAATTGTCAACTACATATCTGCATGATGTATTTCTACATTATGCACCGAGGGTGAGGTGGTAGTTATCAACGTAGGTATACATTCGTATCTCGAACATGGGTGTTGGAAAAACTTATTTCTTTCAAGTTGATAGCGTTGTCTAAGCGAAATGGTTTAGATAAATTAACAATTTAGTAGTTTTAAGTTTTCAAGTAGTAACTCATACAATGGTTAGGATAATGCAGAGATTTAAGTAGCTATTCGGGGTTTGAAAAGGATGCAGAGGAATACGGTAACGCTTTGAATGCGTGCAATTTTGACGTATTTTATGCCCACCAATGCAAAACGCGGCGTCTCGGATGGAAAAACAATGCAACGTAAGTACCTCCCTGACTTGGTTCACGCGCTTGAAAGCGAACGTTTCATTCTTGAAGTGCGTTGACGTGAAATGCGTAAACAACGATCTAGGAAAAAAAAAACTTGATTACGTGACTCCTTCGCTCGAGCTGTCCTTTACGCATCGCATCACCCTCACCGATGACGACATGATGCAATTCACTTCTACTACCTATTTGTTTCCTGACAATAGCCCGTCATTTATTACGTTACGAAGATTCTTATCTCCGCGTATTCCCCGACCCACAGACACATTTCGGTCGAGTGCCTTCGAGGTAGATAACATTTTTGAGGTGCATTCCGCATCGCATCTGTGCTGTAGCGTTATATTCAAACCGTCAGATAAATGTTTAGTGCGTCCACGAGGTGATCCCAAATGCCTTGTCCCGCTGTTATGAGCAGTGACGTAAATTTAATTTGGGGGTGCATTACCCTGGAAGGAGACACTACCGAGGGATCCCCCAACTCAAGGAGAATTTTGAAAAATTACTCCTAAAAGCGCGATTTTAGCGACTTTATTGTCTTTTTAGCGAAATTTCGAAGAAAATGTTTTGTTTTACGTTGTAGCATTTATGAATAATATAACTAATATGAATAGATCATGTTGGATTGAAAAAAAAACTTTTTGATACAGTAATATTTATTGAATTTTTGCAGTTTTTGTTCAAAACGTAGGCCTATCTGGTTACATAGGACCACTGGTTATGTGCAATTTCGGCCTGCTAATAATTAGCTAATAATTCTCACTGAACAAGCCAGGTAAACTAAAATTATTTTAGTTTACCTGGCTTGTTCAGTGAGAACAAGCTAACGCTGAGTGTCAAAGGCGTGTTACACTTGCATGGGTGCGATTGTGATCTTTGGTGTGTAAGTCTTGTCCAATCATAGTGAGAAGGCATCAGTGCTTTGGAGTCTATTTTGAGAGCGACATTAAATGGGGAAAAACAAATAGAACTTGTGGGGAAACGATTGAGGAAACTAATTTATGTTTTCTCATTACGCCCACAATGTGAGAATGCTGTACTAAGTACTTTATCTTGTACAACTTCCATTTAACCTGTCTTCGTTACACAAAACATCCTGCTGCAAGATGTAATTTTTATGAACAAACCTTGTTTCGAAACTGTAGCATTTAAAAGTGTGAAGCAGGTTTTATGTTTTTTTGCTGAGTAACAACTCAGTTTATAGATTCGTCAACGCTGAACGCGATGGTGAAGTCAGAATAGCGATATCTTTTTCCGTTAGGTATCAGATTAGATTCGAGTTTTAAAAGCTTGTTTGAGTGAACAGAATGCTATTCTTAAGCAATAGTGGGGAATAACTCTTGTGTGCAATATAATATATTATGTACATTCCAACTTGTGTGCAATTTCGAAGAAGAATTGAATTAATTTTTATTTTCATTTCTCAAAAGTGTTATGGTGAAGTTCTATAACTGCAGGTTTTTATATTTATATTTGTATTTCAAATAAAAAATCGGGTGGGTCCCCTTGTCACTGACACCGTCTGTGTTGACATCAGAACTGCACACTTTGATGATGTGAGTCCCTTACAATGTAGCTGGTTATAGCTGGTTATAATTACGAGACAACCATGGGTGGATACTAGGGGGTTCCAAGGGTTAGGTAAAGTCAGGTTAGGTGAGGTTAGATTAGGTCATGAACCTCGTGAATCCTCCAAAATCAAAGCCTGAATCCGCTCCTGAAAGTAACAACACACTATAATTTCCAACTAAATAACCTAATACATTATGCGATCCCGTAATGTAATATCCTATCAGTTCGCGCCAAAATAATTACAGAAACTTCCTACTACCCACTTGCTCGAAAAAACAAGTAGGTAAATAACTAGTACGTAATCAGTGAGGGGTCAAAGTCTAGACGTGCTAGCTCAAGAGCCGCCCCTAATTCCGCCCCCCTATTTACCAGTAATAGTAGCTATTTGCGAATGTCAGGTAGTCAGTCGTTGGACCACTTGATACGCTATGGGCGTTGCGTGACGACAGGATGTGTGTGGTTTTTACCTCTCATACGAATTCGCTCGCTTCAAACATCAACACTTCCTCGTGCCTGCTTCACGATTTACGTAAAAATCAACCGAAATCCCTGACATGAGCTCAAGATTGTAGGAGAATTGATTGTTTTCGTTCTGCATAAAATTCCTTTCCCAGTACAACCAACGTTGGTGATTATTGAGTAGAGGAGTAACAATGTGCCCAACCTGGAGAATCCAAACCTGTATGTGATTGTACTTGTGTCGTTCAATAAACAGGATTTTGAAAATATACAAAGTAATTACATCGAAAATAATAAAAAATAACAATTTTGTTCAAATAAACGAATAAATTAAAAAATTAAATTAAACAAAAAATAAATGAATAAATGGTGAATGTTGAGATCATGTGAGAGAAAGCAGCGAAAATCCCCAATGATGAGATTAGCAGTCAACTTGTAACACTATTCCGTAGCGAAAGTTCTATTTTGTATGGATTAGAGTTCTAAATTTTTCACCCGTACCTAATGGTCTAGCGATGGAGAGCGCAGCAGAGAATGGATGATTTCGAAACCTCCCAACTCTCTCCACCCTTTGTACATGAACTATCAACTGTTATGTCTTCTCTGTGTGTTACGCATCTTGATGTTACTGGTAGTTTTTAATTGGCGTTAAAGATACTTGAGAACGAATGGCTGATCGTACAAACTTCCGTATGGTCTTATAAATTAAAAAAAAATTAAACTCTAATTGAATGTGAACTGAAAACTGTACCGTTCCACTTGAATTTTTCGAGTTATGGGTTTTTCAAAATTTCAAAATTCGTTGTGAACCCCTTCCCATTGACCTAGGGTTATGCAAAGTTCATTGTGGTCCCCAAATTTCGTAATTTTAGCACAACGCTAACGGCTGGCGGACGGATTTTTTCTTTAAATTCGATTTTCTGAATCTACGTATATTGAAACGTATACCAACAAATTTTGAGTGGGGGGGGGGGGGGCAATTTTTTCTTTCATCGATTCCAATGGTTCGTTATCGAAGATAATGAACCAAAAATTGTAAATGACTTATTGCTTCAGGTCTGAAGGAAATAGCTTGATGATGTAGACTCTACATTGTAGAGTTTTTCCTACGCTCAAGATTGTTACATTTCGTTATTCTTACGTAACTAGTTTTAAAATCGAATCAACATTACTCAGGGTTTAGTTATTTTATTTGGTTATAAAAGAGCCCGGATAAATGTTCGAGTTATTTAAAAAGAAGAAGAAAAAAAGATCGATCTCTCGAAGGTTTGGATGGGCGGGAACAGAAAGGTATGAACTGGGCAGTAAAGGGATCGAGTATCCCGAGTACATCATTTACATTCGAGCGGTGCGTCCTGACCGGAGAGAATGTTGATTAGCTGGCATTCTCAGTCTTGTTTACCGAGCTGTTGGTTGAGAAGCAGAGGAAGTCAAGACAGAAAAAGAACTGTTCAAGACGTAGCAGGAAGTTAACCCATTGTAGGTAGGTACATATGTGACGCGGGATGGAATCTGAACCATTTCACTTCTACATGAGATGGTAGACGACATTCTCCGGTTGGGGTATCGATACCACACTTTCCTTCTCGAATACCAAGATCGGTTTACTTAGCCTGGAAAGTAGTCATCTAAAGCTTTCCTCATCGTTAGGCGGTGGCAAAGTGTACTTCGCTCTATAAATTAAAACGTCCTATTTGGTTTGTTGTTAAAAGCGCTTCAAGCGCTCCGTAATTGACGAGGCGGATCCGTCGATGATGTCTGCGTCAGAATTAGAGAACGATCGGCTTCTCAAGTTGTCATAAACAACTTGAAAGTGAAAACTGCTCTAGTGAATGCGGAATTGAGACGGATCCGCGGTCTTCCTATATTTGCGTCGGGTACGAGTCAAATGGTCGACTCTGCTAATTCGCGGTTTGAACCGAATTGAACGGTTCTTTTGCCGCAACGTACGAAATATCGTGATGCCTAATCAAGGGTCTATTCTTGAATAACAACTAGTTCCTCCTCAAACCCATCGTTAAGGGTGGGGTACCATTTTAAAAGTAATAATACAAATTTTGTCTCTTTTTTTTGCAGTGTAACACCTCAGTTTATAGATAACAATTTTCAACGCTGAACACGATGGTGAAGTCAGAATTGCGATATCTCATCCCGTTAACAGATTAGAGCAGATAAACCGTGAAGAACATCTTAAGTAACAACCAAGTTTCGTTTGCAGAAATATCAGTATCAAATCGTGAGTTTTTTCTTTTCTATGTTCAACTTTCATAGCCGCACTGTGCTTCAAGAATAAATGTAGGTATACACATGCATATATAAATATAAAATATTTTTGATGTCTTTGTGCACTGAATTCCGGATGGTCTGAAACGGATTTTGGTATAAAAATGTTTAGGACTTTCGAGTTTTAAAAAATTTGGACCGAAAACAATAGCTTCGTTCGCTAACAGATGAATATTTTTTCAGTGAAGAGAATTCGATGGTCGGTGAGAGTACAACAAAATTAAGTTTTTGTTTTCCTCAAATTCTAGTGTCAAATTAAAATTGACGAACCAAACCACTCATTTCAATGATGGCATTACATCGAGGAAACGCAATTCGAATGGATTTTGGAAGATTCTGGCCAGCCAAAGGCATATTTACCGATACAGTGCGGATAAAGTCGGTATATTCGGTATCAACTCTCAAATGGTGCTAGTTCCATTCGATCTCAACGCTTCCTTTTTACAGGTTTTGGCATGTGATTGGACAAAACCAACCACTACAGACTAAACCATGTACCTTACAGATAGGATCATAACTCATTGTAAGACCAGAGTATACAATATTTATTACTGTATATTTAAAAACAACTTCTTTTTTTTTCCCTTGTGCTGTTACAGACTTGAAGAAGTGAGTTCTCCACTTGGAGTTAACAAGTCATTAATCTTCACCCTCCATCTCGAATATGAAGTGAAACTTTGATTGGAACTGGTATTATAATACCTACCTACATATGGCCTTTAAAACCTATACAATCCGTTCGTTAAAACATATAATTCATTGTTTTTCTTTTTGGGTTTTTTTAAAGGGAGTAGTAATATTTCAATCCTTGTTAGTCACCTTACGAGGAATATTCAAAGTAGTATAATCGAAAAGCATCATGAAATGAAGTGCAGTGCGTCACTCGACAAGTACGGACTTACTGTTTCGAATCTGCTTGGCTCAGTGCAATGAGGGCGAGGCACAGGACAGCCAAAAGCAACTGGAACAATATCAAATAACACTTATTATTATTATACTCACAAGATGTAGGTATAGATATGTACCAGATATAGATACTACTAGATAAAGTGACCCCTCAGTATTTGATGGCATGTACAACCATGAATAGATGTACCTTATTATTGTGGCTTAGTAGTACCTAGTACATAGAAAAAAAGCAAGGTGTCTATTCGTAATTTAGTCGTCCAAATATTTTATATCCCCAAATATTGTCATATTTAGACAAAATTTGTTCACATGGCAATTAACCCTTTTTTAAAAGATACTGGTGTTATTGTTTAAAATAGCTTAATTTTGTAATTCATGTAATTCAAATCCACCGGCTTGAATGACGACAAGAAATAAGTCAATATGAAGTACATTTAATTATCATAAACTAATTAATGAGAGCCTTTAAAAAGGCGAATTCAACTCAGTTACGACCTAATGCCCAAGGTAGCTTCTCACTACTATTAAACCAACAGAGGCTGGTTATTAAAGGGTATTGAACGTGCGAATAGTTGAAATAATGGATAATTCATTAGAACACGGCGCAAAGATTTACCCCTCCGTCATGACAGATCAGTCATGCGGGTCTTGCATAACCAGGTCGTTATCTGTCCCAAATTTAACGTGTGAACATAATAATTCATATTATGAGATGTCTAGAAACGAACTTACTTCTTCATAGATCGAAACAAACCTGCACATAGATGTTGTGTAGGTTGATAATATGTAAACAGATAATCTAAATAGATAAATCTGAACGAAAAACCTCTAAATCAATAAATGTACCTACTAGGTGTAAAGTTGAATTTTTGGATTATGCTCAAACAATAAACAGTCAAGTTGAAAAAAAAGGAAAAAAAAGAATTTTTGACATCCAGTCGAATGGGTTAATTTCTGATATTTTGTCACATACAATCATGTTTTACATAGTTGTTTGTACAATAAATACGTACCTACTATGCTTATTGGCAAGAATGTTTTGTTTATACGTAGAATATGAGGTTACTGAAATCCCTAGTCAAAATTGGTTATGGTACAAAATTTTGAGGTTTCATGTAGGTATACAAAGTAGAGAGAAAAAAATTACCTAAGGTTGTGGGGTGACAGTTTTTGAGTGGGTGTTGATAAATGCAAGAAAATTATAAATGTACTCATGTCGTGTATAAGTCAAAAAATGTTTGTAGATGATATTTTAATTGATTGAAAAACATATACATTTGGGTGGGGTTGTTTTGGTTGGGAAAATGCGGTGGTATGACGAGACCAAGATGGTTGTGGTCAACATAAATAATTTTGTTCTCACGAGATGCTGTGTTGTGTATGGTGGTATTACAAGGTGTATGTGCACCAAATCACTCCTTGAACCAAAAAAAGGTATATATTTCATGTACTTACAATTGGGTACATTTGAACACGCGCCATTTTATTCCGTTTTAGGATGTCAGCAGAATAAACAGGGGAAAAAAACGAACGGTACAAACTCCTTGTGAGCGGTATCGGGTAACTATAGCAATAGGCCCCACTGACGAGTCTTTTTTATAAGTGAAGGTACGAGGGCGAGTGGGAGCCAGCGGGGGCCCCTTCCTTTGGGGATGCGACCCCTTCCATCATGGGGCTGTCAGCCGGACGTTTTTACTGAATGGGATGACGTTGTTATTACTCGTGTTGATGGTCCTCCTGAACGGCGGGACGAGTATAATTTGAGATGTCATTCTGTATCCCAGGGAAATAACTCAATTTATGGTAGTCGGATCGTTAATTTTAAACAATTACAAGACAAGTGTGTGTTTACAGGACGTCACGAAACGCATTTTCCAGGTATCCATATCTTGGCTCCTTTTTGACCGATCAACTTGAAATTTGGTGTGGAACTTCTTAGTGTGGTTAATAGAAAGCCCTGAAAGTTTCAAGTTGCTAGGTGCAAAGGGAGCCGAATTATACAACTTCAAACACCCTATTTTTCACACTTACCTTGTTCTTCCTCTCCTCCTTGTTCAGTAAAGCTAGGCTACAGCCTCTCCACCTCCACAAATTGACTTGAAATTTTGTACATAGGTACATAGCTTGGTTTCAGCTTCAGACAGTTCTATTTAAAAGATTTAACCCATTATCTCAACCAAAATAAATTGTAGAAACGAAAAAGCAAAACTTTTAGGGTAATATTCTCCACTATGACGAGTTTACAGCCTGGGTAATAGGACCAATCGACTTGAAATTTGGCCCAGACCTTCTTTATAACATCTCTCAGTGCCATTTGAAAGATTTAAACCATTATCTCTACCCAACAAAATGTTAGGAACAAAAAACTGAAATTTAGGATAATTTTGGCCACTTTGACTGGTCTACAGCCCATCAACTTAAATTTCAAGTCTATTTCAAACTTTAAAATTTAATTTGGTGTGGATCTTCTTGATGTAAATAATAGCAAAAAGCCCTGACTGTTTCAAGTCGGTAGGCCTAAACGGAGCCGAGTTATATTTATTAAAAAGTCCGGTTTTTCGTCCTTCTTATTCAGTTACGGAAGGCTACAGCCTCTTCTTTATTCTTAATTTATTTATTTTATTAATTTATAATTTTATGAATAAATGAATAAATATGTTATTTATAATTGTATTAATTTGCCTTATTTATTCTTGCATGTTACCTCCACAGGTCTTTTCAGCTTCAACAAAAATATGTGATATCCCCCAAAAATCATTCCGTGTAAAAATCGCAAATATCATTCGACAACAGCCGGAAAAAGTTATGATATCCACTTTCCCCGCCCGCCCTTTTTCTTCCAACTAAAGAAATGTCCTAACTTCACAAGCACCGTACCCGTTTCGAAACTTCCCCTTGGCGCCATGGCCATAGATGTGTAGCAATAAAAACGCCTCGAGGCGATCGCTACTAATCATTGAAGAAGTGATCAATTCAATCCCTCGTTAACTCTCCTGTACCATAATATGGTACAGCATTTTATATTATAAAATACTACAAATTAGGGAATTGGCTCAAAAATACTCCAATGCGATTTTATACGTGGTAGGTATATTTTTAACATTTTTTAAATTTAATTTCTTTGATTAATAAGAATGCAGTAAGTGCCACCAGTCCCTCATTTCCTCCTCATAAGTGAGTACCTATGATAATTTTACTCAGTATGATAATTACTATAAAATGAGGGCAGTTTTGAAATCTAGTTTTCTTTGGATCTTGATACGGACGTGGGGCGTCTTCGATTTCTGCAATACTTAATTCATTCCTGCAGCTCTGCCGTAACTAATGTCCAGTGCCGTAACGACTTTACTACTCCCTTGACTGCTGGCCAGTCGAAGATGAGTCAGTCATTGTAACGAAAAAAACGGAATAATCGGGAGCTTTCCTCAATTTGATTCCGTTTCGGGGAAATAAAGTAATTTTGTTTTGTAAGTTGAGAAAGTTAAGATGTTAACCACCCACTCAGCATTGTTGTACCAAGGACAAAACGTTTGTCTCGATAGGTACCAGGACGAATGGGTAAGTGACAATATTATTTTAACAACTGCATAAAACGCTTTGTTTCGGAATCCAGATGTTGAAAGACACTGCAAGTTGAAAATGTAGGTTCAGAATTTTAAGTATTTAAGTATTATTAATAATTCACCGGGATTCGCGAATTACAAGGTAGTATTAAAACGAGCGAGGAAATTGAGGGGTTGAACTCAACTACACATGGGAACGCCAAAAGGCGTTACAAATTACTGGGATCCTCCACAGGCTATAATTGTCCATTGATTACAAGATGAGAACAGGGCGTACGTTTCCGGTACGGTGGACCAAATAACCTGACTTGGCATCCAGGTTATAGGTAATAATCTTCCATCACACATTAGCGTTGTTTTGTTGCCCGACTGGCGGTGGAACCCGAGGCAACATAATCTCACTAATCATGAAACCGAAATTTTTCTTCATGGGAGCGATGATGAATGAACGTGTAAAAAGTGGCCTTGGATAAAACGTTTAATTGGAGCTCTCGATAAGCTCCCACGTGGGGGTTTAATGTACAGCTTTTTTCGTGAAGTTATTCAACTACAGGAAACAGAATGTATGAATGAAACAAGAGATTTTCTTTATATGTGACCGTAATCATCAACCCACTAAGGGTGTTCACAGCCAAACCTCCAACTCATTTGGCCAACACAAAATGAGCTATGTCGTGTTGCCACTTAACCGTGTAGCCAGGAATTTCATTCGGGGGGGGGGGGGGGGGGGGGGGTTAGCCAAATGTTAGCTAAAGTCTAAGTCTGGGATAACCCCCCCCCCCCCCACCGGTACAAGTTTTGACAAACAGGGTAATAAATGGAGGGTTTTAAACTGATTTTAACACTCTTTCATAATTAAAAAACTTCATTTTTCAAAGAAATCTCTTTTAAATTTATGATTTTTTTAATATGTCTCAATATTTTGGACCCCCCTCTCATATACGCCACTGAATCGATACAACCAATTCGACATGATTGCGAGTAAATAAATCCTCGAATTGACCGAACTCCCGCTCCTCTCATTGACCGACATTTCTCTCTGGCAAACCGATCCTGAATTTCACGCTCCGAAAAAGAAGACTGAGGAGGTTGAAGAGAGTCCTCTTTTGTCACCGAACCGCACGCTTCCCATACATCGAATAATTTCACGAGGTTTTCATCTCACAAAAGACCGAAGGATATTTTATTCGATCCAAAAGACGCCACTGGGGTGATCACGTTGTGTTAGTCAACTTAACGTTCGTTGCGTCCCTGATATGACATCCTGGGAAGGATCAACCTTGATCGAGGTTTAGAAATTCCCCAGAGCCTCTCAATTTCTCAAGTGTTCACCAAGACTAATCTTAATCTTATAGACAGAGAAATGGCTCAGAGGAAAATGTTCTTAGCGCTTGTGTCCAGTTCATATTACTCCACCAATATCACGCATGTTTTATCCAAGATCTACACACAACAAAATCAGATGATTATTTCTTAGATTATGTCATAATTATTAGTGTAACTTGAAGCAACTTGTTATTAATAATTCTTAATAATAGTTCTTAATTAAGAAGCTCCCAATGGCCATTGAACATACGTAACACTAACAAGTTTACACTACAATTGAGTGATTCTGATCGTGTAGTACTCAATAGCCAATTTTGAACAGGTTTTTTGGGAGCTGAACGTGATCAACAATTGAGTAGGTTGGAATTATGTACACAGAATAGGACCTTTGGACACTTGTAGGGATTTCTCCAAAATATCGGATTATCCACTCATGTGGCTCCATCTAACGTATGAAAAAAACCAAATTGTTACTGTAGAATATAGTATTTGCTTGGCTGATTGATCGTTAGTTAATACTGAGAGGAGTTCACTTTTTACCTCTCTTAGTATTTCTTTTATGTCTGGAAGCAGCCATGTTCCATTTACTCATTCTCTTCGTGATTCCTGATCGTATTCATGGCATCAGTTGCTGTAGCTTGTCCAGGGGAGGGTCCAGACTTTCATCTTGGGGGGTGTCATCTTTTAAAGCAAAATCGCTAAAAAAAAACAAAAAAAAAAAAAACATTGATTTTGTCATGTACAAGTAGGAGTTCTTTGCTTTTTGAATTTTTGTTCATATTCGAACTCAGCCTTAGTATGGATCTATTGAGTAACCCCTCGAAATTCGGCTTCACTGATCGGGATATTCTGCCGAAACGTTTGTGGCCATAGGGCAATAAGGCTTGGCCATACCCAAACAAGTACTGTAATATTGCCGATTTCATGGATGGGGAGGGGGTTATGACCCCCCCCCCCCTGAATCCGCAACTGTGCTTGGGTTTATGTAACCTCAGCCAATTTGATGGAGTTTTCCACAGGTTCTTGTTTCTGCTGTAACTTGATGGTTTCGAGCCAGCTGCGAGCCACATCTGTTAATGGTAAAAACACGGCTTATAATGGAATTCATCATCGCTAAGTACAAAACCGTGGTTCATTTATATCAACAATATGTCAAGACATTTCTATAAAACCATTTCACGAATACGCACTGGTCATTGCTTGACAAGATCGTATATACATCGCATACAGCAAAACGAACCGTCGGCCTGCGAACTATGCCTAGAAGAAAACGAGACAGTGGAACATATAGTGTTAACCTGCCCTGTGAACATTAGTGAAAGACAAGACATGTTCGACCAATTCGCTAAAAATGTGAATGAACCTTATAACCTCGCTCATCTCATAGCAATAGGAGATACGGACATCTACAAAGTTTTATACGCATTTCTATGCAAAATAAATAGAAACCTGTGAAGGAAAACATTAATTTTGATTCAGACAAAATGATTGTATATTTTAATTTTATTATGTAACTGTATATACTTTATTATTCAAAAGGTTTTGGCTGTATGAATATTTTCGATGCCAATAAAAAGGAAAAAAAAAAAAATCATTTTAATTACCAGTTGATATTAAAATGGTAGCAATTTCTACCTTCCACCGTTCGAGTCATACAAACGTTTCCTCGGCGACCTGCCCTAGTTTCAAACCCCGAAAAAATTCGCCCTGTCGGTCACTTAAACAAAATGCCTCTTTGTTACGTCTAAGAAGGATGTCCGAAAAGGTATGCGACATGGGAATTGCACAACTTTCCACCTAGTTTTCTGCTTCTGCACAACCGAAGACGTCATGCGTAACATTCCGGCTTTTTTTAGCCGCTCTATGCATTTGTTTGTTTTATTTCCTTCACGGGGTTTTGTTGGGCTGTCAAGAATCACGTAGCTGCCCTTTTGATGTGTAAATAAGACTGTATCTTTTTCTCTCCTCTCACCACTGACTGTTTAATTGAGTGTGATTCTCTGACGAGTTGACTAGCATAATATTATATTCTTTGTTTCCTGAGCTTATAAATACAGGTCTCTTTGTTATAAAGCGTTTAAAGCTTAAATGCTACTAAAATGCCTCACTATCACATCACCATCTGCTCTGTAGTTAGGCGTACAAGTGTGGTGAACAGACATGGACTGACATGGAGAAGAAAACAGCCTCCAGGAGTGTGGACACACCAAATCGTGAACTGAAAAGACCACGTACAACGCATTTCAATTCAAAATTTGTAATTTGTAATGTTACAGGTATATACCTATTGTAAATATTAATGTGTAGAAAAAGTGACGTTGATTACTAGGTACAGCGATTTTGTACCGAACTCGCTCCTCCTATAATAATTTAAATCTCACACCTACTTGGAGGTCCCAGAGCTAACACATTCCCCGGTAGATCTCGCTGTTACGGTTACTGGAATACTGATTATGCGTACCAAATGAACCACCTTCACTTCTCGCGAGAGGAAACTGAACTTATTTACATTCCCATATCGAATGCACCATGAAATCGTGTTGGAATAAAGATAATTTTTTCCCCAGTTTGCAAACTCGCTGTCTAATTAACACGCGAGTTGAGCGGAAGCGCCTCAGGAAATGCGGTTTCTTCTGACACGAAACTTTTTTACATCGATAACAGTTGATTTGTCAATTCTGTGAGATACGTCCAGTTTGTTGGTATTGAGCAAAACCGCCATGAACATGAACCAATCGCAATGTTGTCACCAAGAGGATGTAGAGCTCGAGACAAAAGGTGAACACCATGATCAATCTTTGAATTATTTAATGATTTTCGAAATACTTAGTACGCCTGGGGTTATCCAATCTTGAGAAATGAGAGAAAGTCAACTTCTCTCCGAACCAAGTAGCAGTAGGTAGTTGTTGTATCATTGGAGTTAGGGCGATACCCCCAACATGCATAGGAGTAAGTACCTACTTTGAAGTAAGTACCCACTGAAAATAGGTCTCACGCACCTTCACGATATCTTAGTAAAAAAAGCAGGAAATGGACTTTATTTCAGATGAAATACTAGCGAGACGTAATTCCTTTTTCTGCAACTACAATATTTTGACTGTAAATCGCTGAATGACGGGACGAATTTTACACCGAACAACTTTGGTTATAGCGGTACGTAACGCCAACAAGTAATCTGTAGGAAATAAAAGCCTAGTGATTAGACAACAAGGTGCGTTTTGAACGTTCTTCAATTTGATGGGACGAAATACTGAATACCGAACTCACCGGGTAGATTACGGGGCAAAATGTACCTTAAGGCATTTCGAGTGTTTGTTAACCCTCAAATTGATCTTTGAAGTCATTAACACGATTGTTGATTGCCACCAGATTATGTTTAGATCTACCAAAGATCATCAAAATTCTTACTGTGAGTTGTGGAACGAAAACGAAGATGCAGGACCACAACTGTAGACAATGGTCAGGAAATTTCAAATAGATACCATACGCATTAACAAACTCATTCTTGACAAAAACACACTGCTGCTTGAAATCACTAGTTATCACTTATGATTGAGCCAAGAAGGATCAACCCTCTGTCACACCTAACGGCCCCCGTATGGCATTACTTCTCAGTGTGTGGGTATGCAGGTTGCAGTTTAATGCGTATTGTAGCAAAATTAATGTTTGTATATTGTCAGCGCCCTCTGAAATCCACAGAAAACCCTACTATACTACAACAAAAAGACACCAAGTAATCTGAATGCTCTCTAGTCACACCTTATTTCCTTCTCGAATTAATAACTTCTATATGTATTAGTGATAAGCGCTCTAATGTGTATCTCTGCTACGTGCAATCTTATCACTATCTGTTGTATTCGATTGTATCTCTGTATCCCGTAGTATCTACGTAGTATAGTAGGGTTTTCTGTGCTGTATCCTATTGTTCAATGTTAGCTCTCGTATTGTTACCACCACGGTTGGTTACATTTTCATATGAACGGGCATAATTTGTTTCGTTGTATTCGCTGATCATTCTATCACGTCTTTCACAAATGATTACACAACATTGTGGTAA
Organism: Stenodema calcarata; assembly: GCA_963920205.1. NCBI lineage: Eukaryota > Metazoa > Arthropoda > Insecta > Hemiptera > Miridae > Stenodema > Stenodema calcarata. The sequence continues at coordinate 10,893,526 of OY986061.1, read as the reverse complement.
GTTTGACGCGTTGAATCTAAATAGAATGAACCTCAACACCGACCAGTGATATAGGTATTGGGGCGATTTTGGTGATATTAACATTAGAAAAACATCTTGAGTATGAATAATTCAACAAATCACACTATGTGCCTTGTGAAAATCAGTAGTGTATCCGAGTAGACGATCAGTATGGTACGATCAGGCTGTCACAATCTGACGCGGGAAACGTTCGTGGGTTTGTTGTTGATGAGAAATCCTACACAAATGCATATACGTTGCTCTGATTTGCGTTACATAAAAAAAAGAACGGTTTCATCTTTCATAACAGCTTCTCGCTTCTAAGTGTTATTACGGACCCTTTATAACTGCGATCATATCTTCTCTAATCGACGGTTGTGTCATCCGAAAGGTGCACTGCGATGATTATCTCCATGCGCGTTTCCTGTTCATCTACCACCTTGATGTCTGTTGTGATACCTGCAATCACGTATTCTACACTAATTTGAGAAAAAGGACTGCAATCTCGGGTAGCAATACAACCAAAATCCCACCCTCTCCCGTTCAGTAACTTTGGAATATTGTTGATCTGTGGTTAACTGTAATCACCAACTTGTATTCATTCATTATAACAGAAACACGAGCTTCATTCCACGGCAGTTCTTCCGTGGAACTTGTTGCTTAGAATCTTGATTTAAAACAGGTTTCTCAATTAAAACACCGAGTGAATATCAACATTGCCTGGAATTCCCCTTCACTTGGAACCATCACCTACTCAAACCTCCGTTTCACATTCCAGCAGAAATTACTTAATATTGAGATCTTAAGTCTACTTCCTCAGTTAATTCATTGAGTCCAGTTGATTCAATTCTACTCATATCTTGTGCTCTTACTTCTCCTTTTCTTTCACCAAGAAATCAGAATCGTGGGTTGTGGCAAGCTAAATTTCGCTGGTTGGTTCAATGGTAATGTATTGGACTGTCACATAAGTTACTACTGAGTTTTGATAAAAGATGAAGAGATTGAGGGACATGCCGTGACAGGACAGTAGAGCAGCCGTCAGTGGACATCATGTTCCAGTCCATGCTTAATAGAACTGACAAATTTGACGTTAGCATTATAGCGTCTGCGTTGACGGGTATATTTCTAAATTGGGGAAACTACCTTGAATTTCAAACAGGTTTGGTGCCAATATCTTGGGGAAAAGTACATAAATCTATTGAAGTCTCACTGAGAACGTAAATGAGCCGTTATTGACTTCTTTCAGTTGCGAGGATCATCTGAACGGACTCGTTGACGAACGATGCATTCCTTCCTCATCCGCTGGACCCCATCAAGAAGAGATCTTTATCGACATACCTTCACCACGTTGTCTGCTCACTACAGTGTGCTAGATGATGTGAGTACACGAATGGCGATCTCAAGTCGTATGCAGAACGTATTCATGTAGGTATCTAGGGTATCATAATCAGACTGCGTGATGAGCAGTGAACTTGAGCATTGAGAGTATCAGTTTTGGTGTCACTAGGGCACCAAAATACCTTTCTAATGCCACTACATGGAAGTTGAAACGTTAAAAACTGCTAATAATGTCAGATTACTTATATATTTGGAGTAGTGCACACTGAGAAATACCTCAAACTTCGGTGTCATTGATATACAGAGAACTTGCTGCCACTCTCTAAAATCCGTTACGTGGACAGTTTTCTACCTCCCTCTATGCTGATGTTAAAAGACGTTTGAAACTACATATTAATGGAGGATTAGATACGCAACGATGAATGAACTTAGGTACTGAAGAAATTTTCTGGATTCTAGAACCTCTTACACCACTTTATCACCCGAAGCCTCCTTGTCGGAGTTTATACAACCATTTTCTCAAAGTAATCAAATGTACTTATTTGACTTTTCTGCATTACAGGTCTCGCCTTTGGAAGTCTAATTTTCCAACTAGAAAAAAATGAGAAAATTAACCAAAATAAGTTTTGGGAGTAAGAGAAAAAAAGCACACCATGAAACTCAAGCGTACCAAAATCTTATTGCAGGTGAGACTACGGTCCTTAGTATAGTATAGCATTCGAGATAGCATTCCTAATTTCTAAGAATCCTTTTCCCAACACTGAGTCGTCTACTCATCAAGAAGGTATATTTAGATACCTACCTACTTGACGATCAATTCCTTCCTAGTGAGCTCCTGAAAAATCAACCCTAACCACTATCTTCCTGTTGATCAATTCACTGTAACAACCCTCTATTCCTTACTATTAACAGAAACAAAAATAAAGAAAATTGGAGGCACAGAACAATTATTTCGCTACATCCTTCGCTCCTGGATTATCTAATAACGTCTAAAATAGGGACCCAACTCGAATTATATCACTCAAGAGTTCCCTCACCCCGTAATTTTCTTCAAAAATATGAACGCGGTCAGCAGGAAACTTAGTTCCACCTGGAGAATCAAGGCCTACTTTTGACTTGTTGAATATAAATTCCCGGCGCCAACGTTTTTCTAGGTGTCACGTAGGAGTGCGTGTTTGTTGTACACTTGTTGTGATGTTATGGCGTACGTAATTAGGCTATTAGAATGAACAAGACCACCTCCAACATTAAGGTCTATACGGTTCCTGAATGGTATGCAGGGTGTTTCTTAATTAACGTCTCACCCTTTTCATTTCAACATAAAGAGAGATAGCAAAAACTCATCGAAGTGACGTCCCCTTATTTTTGTACAAAGAATTGCTACCATAACATTCATGTTTTCTCTGAGCATCCTTCTGGTGTAGGAACCTACCCACCTGCCTAAAAACTCACCTAACTAAAACTAAAATTATCAAGAGCCAGAATAAGGTGATTTATCTTTGAAACGACCATGTTTCAGGCTGTAATCCCGGTTTCATCAAGTCCAATTAAAAAAACTGATATCACCACGTGATTCAGTGTCGAAAAATAATTAAATTTCATGAGCCACACTGGGGGTTTTCCGTCTTATCGAAATTACGAGCAAACGCGGTTAGTACAACTTTGGGCCTAACTGACTAAGGGGTTTCGGAAGTTATACAACTCGGTCCCCTTTAGACCTAGCGACTTGAAATTTTCAGGGCTTTCTATTATCCACACCAAGAAGACCCACACCAAATTTCAAGTTGATCGGTCAGCAAGGAGCTAAGATATGAATACTTGAAAAACATCACTCCTCAACTCACATTCACGTGTATATGATATACATTTATAAATTGTACAAGTGACACACAGTTGTGCAGGCTGTTGATATCAATTTGATCAATTATGGGAAAATGGGTTGACAATTTTTTTTCATCTAATCAATAAGTAACTTAATCTTGGTTGTTCTCTATAGTTTTCAGGTACCCCTGTTTCGTAACCAGGAAGGCCCTGCATGCACCAAGAAAAATGAACCCTGCGGATTTATATACCTACTTCGTGTTTCTCTTTGGAGTATCGAGCTTCTTTTTTGGAGTATCGAGCCAGTTTTCAACGAACGACACAACATCTGACCCCCATCGACACCCTTGAATCATAGTAAAAATCCAGTATCTTCCCTGAACCGCTTTACTGATCTGTTTAACTCGTAGTTCAAACCCGTTCAGAGAAAGTGCTTAATCTCCTGTAATCCGATAACTAGACCGCCCCGAGAGTCCCGTGGAAACCTCGGCGGAAATCAAACGTCGAGGTTAACTGCACGTGAGCCGACCGATCGAAGTGGACCAATCAGTGTTTTTTCCGTGCGAAATCATCCGAGGGCTGAGGCGGTCATGCGGCTCGGGGTGTAATAACAGTGTTTTGAGACGATCTCCATCGTAATGAGACTGGGCAGGCCGCTACTAGTGTGTATGTCCCTCTTGTATAAATTAGTAGATGATATCGCCGGTATGCCCACGCCCGATATACGCGGTTACGCAGACTTTCACTCCTTACCTCAGGAGTATTTCCTATACAGTTTACTTGACAATGTATAAATTACAAAATAACTAAAAAATACTTAAAGCTACCAAATGATACGTTTTAAAGAATGTAATGTGAAGCTATTTGTTTTAAAATCTATGTAATGATTTTAGTAGCCATTTGCCCACCATTTCAAGGCCACACAAGGCAAAGTTGTAAGCAGACAATTGGCACGATTATTGTAGCTTAAACCTCATCTTCCTTTGTGTTTTACTGCCTTAAACAATTCTCTCCGTATTAAATACCACAGGAACCATTAAATGGTTCCTTGATTGGCTGAAATTTACCAAATTTTGGTAAATTTCAGCCAATCAAGGTACGTTTCCAACCAAACAGAAAGTTTACTTCTGTAGGTATCTAAATCGTGATACAATGTATCACACATGTCATGTCTCTTCGGTATAATATATTGTATGTATATATATATATTACTTCGACGCCTTCGCCAATGCAGTTATACATTAATCTCATAGGCTAGCAGCGCAGCGTGTTGCCTACTCACTCAACCTCAGGCGACATCCCATTCCGAGGTCTTCAAGATCATAAAACTTAAAAAATTACCTATGATTTGTACCAAATGAGCAATTTTTGTCAAAAACTCTTGGAATCTGGTAACTGAAAATAATGAGTTTTACTATAAACAGTTTAAACTATAGTTAAACCTATTATTTTCAGGTACCAGATTTCAAGCGTTTCTGAGAAAAACTGCTCATTTGGTACAAATCATAGGTAATTTTTTAGGTTTTATGATCTTGAAGACCTCGGAATGGGATGTCACCTGAGGTTGAGTGTGTAGGCAACACGCTGCGCTGCTAGCCTATGAGATTGATGGAAAACTGCAATGAAATTAATGTATAACTGTATGAATTATAAAATCGTCACCAACTACTTAACAGGGTTGACAGTGTATACAACACAAGCAAAAAACACGGTGTCTTAAACAGCTGTTGAAATGTTTGAAACATCAAGTTTTATAAAAACCGTTTTATTGACATTTTATGTATTTACTCTGCCACATAACTCGAAAAACGTTACACGAAATCGTCACGAAAATTTCTGATGATTTTCGCTCACAACCGATTCGTTGCTACGGAACTTTATCTTCGCCAGTTATCATCGTACAAAAATCGTTCACCACTCGTTGGATAGCTCTCGATTTACCTAACCATATTACGTTAACCACTGTGGAGTGCGTGGCCGACAAGCTGCGGTATGAGAGTGATTGTTTAAATAATTGTTTACACACAGGTGATCATCCTCAATAATTTATATTGTCTATACAAATGCAAGCTTCATAATTTATGATGAACCCTACAATTAAGTATAACATCTACGCTACTGGGGTAGGTGATGTAGCATTGTTCAAAGGTTCTTGAATCACCTCTTTAAACTTTAAAGAAACTTTAAAGTTTAAAGACATAAAATGTCCCAATGTGTTGCAGACTCGTATGCAAGCATTTAATTCTCGACTGTATCAACAACAGGATGGAGTTGACATTCTTTTGACATTTTCATGTCTTTGTTTTGGCACATAAACTGAAACGGGAAAAATTTGTTTCCTTGATTCACCCTTTCCCTCAGATCACGTCAGAACGCAAGCGACAGGCGGGCAACTACGTCAGACGCACCTATGACGCACGAGCCTATGACGTCAGACGGCTGGCAGAAGGCCAACTAGTACGTCAGAGCCTATGACGCACGAGCGTATGACGTCAGACGGCTGGCAGAAAGCCAACTAGTACGTCAGAGCCTATGACGCACGAGCGTATGACGTCAGACGGCTGGCAGAAGGTCAACTAGTACGTCAGAGCCTATGACGCACGATCCTATGACGTCAGAGGGCTGGCTGGCTAGGTGATCGGGTTTTAATAAGCCTCTGGAATTCCGCGCCTTCATTTTGCATTCATTTACATCTTCACGTTGAAAAATCCTTCATCTTGTCGCTAATTTTTGCTGGGAATTGAAATGGCTGGATTCATTTCCTGGCATAGTCGTTTGTTTTATTAAGTACCATTTTTAGAGTTGACACCATTTATTATTGCGTTAATTACTAACAACTTCAAATAATATTTATTCAACTTAATCAAATGTTTTTTAATCGTTCGTAGAAATTTAGAAAATAAATTTGTCCCTTTTCTCTTTGTATCTGGATATCCCGTTTGTGTTTTACACACACCAGATAAACAGTAGCAACATCATTCACAGTACGATTAGGCATCTGGTACACTTCTTTTTTCGAAATTTCAAATTGAATTACAATATGAGGGTACTAGGTACCAACTTTTCAGTATTGTTTTATCTATTTTGTCAACGTAATTGTTCATGCCACGAGCTTCATGGATATTGTTTTAATAAATGTACGTAACTGATATTAGGTACCTACTGGTACAATGGTATAAGTACTTTAGGCTCAGAAGGTGAAAATCCAATTGAAGGATTCCACTATACCTAACTTCCTTTATTTTATAATAATGAAAAAACGCTAAAAATGAACACGTTGCCTATTTGTAATAGCTACATTTACTTTACGATGATTTTCCCTGAGTAGGACAAAACCAAACACATCTAGACCAAATCGTTTTAAACTGTTTAAAACATTTAAACTGTTAAAAAAATATTTAAAAACAACACTGTCAGAAACTGTGTTTATTGTTTCAAATATTTGTTTAAAACAAGAAAAACTGTTTAAAAAAAATAAAGCTTTTTTTGTGTGGAAAAAACATGTTTTGTCATTCACCCCACCACTCACAATATAATCATTTATGGACGATACTACATACCTGTAAATACTTTTTTCCTGTAGGTATGTAATATCGTTCATAAATTTGCATACAGTGATATTATCAATGTATTGGAATAATACGAGTATTTTTGATTTAGATCGTCGCGTCGCTTCAGCGATTTCAATAACCGTTTCGTCTAATTTTTACACAATTTGCAAATAATTTTCCACGCCATATTTAATACTAGGTACATGTTAACTACTGGTACATCAACTACCTACATGTATGTTAAATGGAAATTCCAGATAAAAGTGGAAAATGTCTGTTGTCGTGAACATTTTAGCTAACCTCAAAACCACCATTTTCCATTGGGTTTAAGCTTTAAACCCCTGTTTTTGTCTTCTTATTTAATGATTTTTCAAAAATTATCAGAACTGGTACCTAACATTTGATGAAAGCGAGTCAGAGTTGAAATTTCGACTTTTTCAACATTTTCAACGAATTTTGACTCTGAATATCCAAGAAACTCCGGGATATTGGTGGTTATACGTTGTCCACAACACTTGAACGTCTTGAAAGTCGGAGATAACTCAAAAGACGGGGCTCGCTAGAATCAAATCGCTCGACATTCACAAGTTTAGTTTCACACAAATCTTCGATTCTAAACAATTTCAATATTACAAATTAAATCGAGTATGTATTAGGTACCTCTAAAGGCCCTGCAGGACCTACATTGGAAGGATTTTGAAGGACATCTCAGGCTGTGATTGACTCGAAGTTTTGAAATGAGGGAGGGTTGTTCACCACTGTAGAAGCGCCAATACATCTAAGAAGACGAAAGTTGTGAGAAATGTTTCAAAAAAATCGAAATAAAAATCGAAATTTATTTGAAATCTTGCTCGCCCATTTTACATGTTTTAACAGCGATGTTTGCACTTTACGGTCTATTAGCCTTCCCCCTCGTCCCGTTTTTTTTAAATAACAAAATTTGAATTTCAAAAATCGGACGACGAGGGGGCTTTTTCTTAACAATGTAGTAAAATTAGAAATTTATTTCAAAAGTCTAAGTCAATCACAGCCTGAGATATCCTTCAAAAACTTTCCCAAAAACTGCAGGCCCTTAACGAAATTCGATTGAGACGAGCAATTTTTGGGAATTTACGTACGTTTTGTCGGAAAATGATGGTGTTTTGAATATTGAGCAAAAGTGATACTCCTAGTTACAATCATTCAACATAACGAATGGTTGCCTCAAAATGGTGCATCAAAATAGTCCCAAACATGTCCCAGTATTCAGGATTACATTTTTGGGAAATACTATGTAAAACTTGATACTAGGTCAGATTTAAAAATTTCTTTAGTATTTGCGAGCGTTGTGCCTAATTTCAGGACTACCTAACTAAGGAACCTAACTTGCTTAACCGTTCAAACAACCAAATGACATTTTTCGAATCAACCTAACATTTGCCGCACATATTCGCTCCTATTGTTATTAATAAAACGAATGTGAAATTCGTTAAATCTTCACAATACGAGTATGAGAGTGTCAGAAATGAAGTCTGTGTGAGGAGTCGAAAACGCCAAAAGGCTCCCAGCTAAACCTCTTCATTCTCAACTTTGGTTTTCTTCACCGGACTATTTCTTCAAATAAACGCTCCGTAAATTAATTCTCTTCAAAAGGAGAGAATCCGGTTTCCTCACACCCTTTCGAAAACACTGAAAATGAAAACAACTGGAAATTGCATGTTTCGAGTCACTCGATATCTTATGAGTGGGCCCAGTAAAACCAGTGATTTCCGTCAGTTCCTTCCGCGTTCGGTCAATTGAGGAAGTCAACTACCGTCGACCAACGCTCAACTCCTCCATAACGACCAATAATTAGTTTTAGGCGTAAGTAATATTCTACACCTTCACTTTCCACTCGGCAGCACTGAAGATACCCTACCAATCTGGCTCTTGAGATGAGCAAATGTTTGAGCGCGTAACTTCTTATCATAATGTGATACATCATGTAAATATTATTTACATTTAATAGTACTAGCGAATTTTCGAAGAAAATTTAGCTATTATTCTCAATCTAAAATTTTTAAAACTCGAATTTTCGAAACATTTTCATACCAAAATCCGTTTCAGACCATCCTGAGCCCACTGTCAACCTACACCAAAAATTATATATATATATATATGTATATAATATACACACCCAAAAAATGAAAGTCTGACAAGTGACATCGAGTGACGCTGAATAATGGTTACATCAGAATTGCGATATCTTATTCCGCTCTCAAACTGGAACACATAGAAAGTGAAGAAACGTCGTTGATACTTGAGATGTTCTTCATGGACATCATGTTCTTTAATGGAGACATTTGACATAAAACCAGCAATTTTTTTCGAAAATTCGCTCTTATAGCCATGCTGCATGACCGCGGATTATTTTTAAAACTTTGAGTTAAACCTTTTTCGCATTGATTTCTACCTTTTTTGACTTTCAATTAAATCTTTGTCGTATTTAATTAATTAAAAAAATGTCTTTCCTACGTGGGAATAGAAAAATTTTAATGCAGCATGGCTGTAAGACCGAATTTTCTAAATGTCTCCATTTTACTGATTTTACTACAAATGTTGAACTCACTTATGCATTCTCACTTCCAATAGCTTTGAAAGTCAAATTTGGACACGATTCTCTCGAGAAATAGACCTTTATGCCAAAATTCGATCATCTTCACGAAAATAAAACTTCACGAAACTAAAAATAATCGTGGAAATTGGGTGTTTTTTCTTCAAAGTACTTCCTAACCCACTTCTCCGGCATTGATGCTACTTTCTGGTATACAAAAATAGAAGAATCATTTAGAAAAAAAAAAAAAAATCAGTGTGGATCGAGTAAAAATACACTTAGTTTAACCAATTTCTATTAAATTTAAATTTGAACTATAAAGTCAAGGTTTTTATTTATTTTGATCATTTATGGATTGTGCAAGAAATTTACTATAAAAAGCAAAATTTAATATCGGATCATAGAAACTCCTTTCATAGAAACTTCGAAAAAAAATTTTCCACTTTTCGCCGTACAGTGGGGAATAGGTACCTACATACTTGGAAAAACCTGAAATTTCAATGTTTTTTTTAAAATTATTATTCTTAACTTTTAAAATTATATTGGTATGTATCAATACACTGATGTCATTTTTTTTTTAAATTCACATCGAGTTCTGGATACTAGCTCCACTTGCCTCCAAGCTATCTCTAACATGAGTATTTAGTGAGTAACATGAGGTAAAATTTCCCATAGTTAACCATTTTGTCCAAACAATCGCCCGATCCGATAGTCTATTTGTTATTGTTGGGTCTGGCCCCTTGTAAAATTTATATTTAATTTAACTTATATTTAATAAAATTTATATTTAATATAACTTCTTTCACTTGATTTTTTTACACATATTTAATGAGTTTCCTTTCAAAGGCGTAACAGCTTGAGAGATATTCAGTATAATTCGTGATTACATAACACTACTTGTAGTTGTGGTGAACAAAATGCTGCAAGTTATTTCGATTCCTTATTCCGTCTTGGCTGACATACTGTTAAACAAAAGTAATTCTTTCCAACAGTTTTTAAATGAAAGTTTTCCAAAAATTCATTTTTGCCAATAGTTTCTTTGTCGGAGGAAGCTCGAGAGAACCGGAATAAAGATTATAAATTCTATAAATATCTATTGACCTAGAATTGTGTAAAGTTTCAAGGATCATCGTGGATCTTGTACAAACCTGGAATCCAAATTTCGTTTTTGCCAAATTTGATTCACTTGATAGTGAAATAGAACAATAATTGTTCCATTTCACTATCAAGTGTGTCAAATACTTACAATTTATTGTAAGTAATGTTCACTAGTTTATACCTATTTCGGGAAAGGTTTGAGTGAGGTGTTCATAAAATACAATTTGTAGAAAAAATATATTATATTTACAGTAATATTTACAAGAAACAATATTAACAACATTAACAGGGCACACAAAATATTTTCCTTTTGAAGGAAAGGGGTGGAGAAAGAGGGGGATCAGTCTGTTGAGGTGGATGGTTTGGTTTATTTCTTGTCGTATCCTCCGTGATGGTCGTCGTGGCCGCCTCCGTATCCACCGCCGCCACCGCCGCCTCCGTGTCCAAGGGATATTGTGCTGTAGCTGGTAGAGCCGCCTCCGTAACCACCAGAACTGTGTCCACCTCCGAATCCGCTCGAACCGCCGTATCCACCAGAACTGTGACCTCCGCCGAATCCGCTCGATCCGCCGTATCCACCAGAACTGTGACCTCCGCCGAATCCACTCGAGCCGTGGCCGCTGCCTCCGTAGCCTCCTGAGCCGTGTCCGCTGCCGAAACTGGCGTAGCTGCCGAGTCCGCCACCGTGACCGCCGCTGTCTCCTCCGTAGCCTCCTGACGACCCGTGGCTTACAAGGCTGATGCTGGAACCGTGTCCACCTCCGAATCCACTGGAACCGTGTCCACCACCGAATCCTCCGGAGCTGTGTCCACCTCCGTAACCACCACTGCTGAATCCACCTCCGTATCCACCAGAACTGTGTCCACCACCGAACCCTCCAGAACTGTGTCCACTGTCATACCCACCGCTGCTATGTCCACCACCGAATCCTCCAGAACTGTATCCACCGCTGCTATGTCCACCTCCGAATCCGCCGAAACCACTGGAACCGTGACCACCTCCGTATCCGCTCGATCCATGACTGCTTCCGCCGTAGCCTCCTGACGACCCGTGACCTCCTCCTAGACCACCGGAACTGCCGCCGTAGCTGTAACCACCAGATGAACCGTGTCCACCAGATCCATGACTGCTACTGAGACTGAGGGTTGAGTGGCTTCCTGAACTGTAGCTTCCAAGTCCGCCTCCATGGCCTCCACCGTAACCTCCTGAGCTTCCTACAGATGACAACCATAACAAAATTGATTAATCACATGACTTACAACAAAATTAAAAAACAGCCACAAAACCCTACAGAAGTTCCGTGACAAAACTGCTTAAAAGTCGATTGAATGTTGACGTGAATACTTCCTTTGATTAGAATCTGATTAGAAACTGATTAGAATGGCAATCGATATTCCCTAAGGTTTGAATGTACATCAAACTAAGGTTCACTGGTGAAGAAGCTACGGAAGCTATTTCACATTTTTAAAATCTTGCGGGGCTTCCTAAGCATATAATTAAGTATTGAAAATGATTTATTATGGCCTCGTTCATTCCCAGCTGAAGTATGGTATCGTAGTATGGGGTGAAGCAAATAAAACGAATTAAAAAAAACTTCAAATTGCACAAAATGCTGTAGTTAAAATTATGCTTAACAAACCCTTCCGGTTCCGTACTAAGACACTGTATAGGCAGTTCAATGTGATGAAGGTGAAAATTGTATTTATTAAGAAATCTTGCTTAATGGTATTCATTAAGGGCGTCGATGAATGTCATGTAGGTGCAAGTGAATATCACACAAGAAATGCTGTTAGGTCTAATATAAGACTACCGAAAATCGCCATAGAACTTTATAGAAGGACCGCATATAAGTAAATAAGTCTTATTGTCTACGCTTTGAGGATAAAGTGTACTGTCTCTTCCAGAGAGGGCTTTATAGCCCTATTTGTATCCTGGTTATTAAAATCAATATCAATATCGTTATTAATCACTTCAACCTGACGAGATCAATTTAATGTCCCTATTATTCAAAGTTCGATAATAAATAATGAAATCCACGTATCAATAACGTGACAACGTACCTCCGCCATGACCGAATCCGCTGCTGCCACCGCTGCTGAAACCGTGTCCGCCATCGCCACCGCTGCCGCCGTAGCTGTCACTGATGCCAGGTCCGTAACTGTATCCACCGCCTCCGTGGTCGTCGTGGTCGTCACCACCGCTGCTAAAGTCGCCACCGCCTCCGTGGTGGTCGTCGTCGCCACCTCCGTAACCACCGCCTCCGTAACCACCGCCGCCTCCGTGGTGGTCGTCATCGCCGCCTCCGTATCCACCGCCATCTCCGTGTCCTACGGTAATGAAAACCAGGGAGGGAAATTAACAACAATTTGGATCAGTCTGACATGTGACACCGCATTTTGAAGGGTTTTTTAATGCCGAACACGATGGTGAAAGTGAAATCACTAAAGAACAAAAAGTCAGTAGATAAAGTAATTATGAGAAGCCAAAGGGAGAAAAGGTACCTAATTAATGACTTTAGTGAACGTAACGACAAATGAGTGGAAAAAAAAAATCAAAATTAGGATGAACTTCAAGGAACAGATTGGCGCCCCTTCGTCGTGTCCCACGAACTGCAAATCTCTTTTTGAATTTGAATCCCGATTTTGATTTTTTTAATGATTCCCTCACGAGGTTGAAGGCTTTAGTTTGCAATACCCCTAATGCGGCCCTATTGTCCTAATTGAGCCAAATGTTTCATATTCGTGGTGCCTAAATTTTCAAGTTTTATCATTGTCTTCCTTTTCCTTAATTATTTTCAGTGCGTAACAATTATAATCATAACTCGTAAGAATCTTTACCTATGTCTCTATCACTGAACTGCAATGTAATTGGGCTTGCCCGTAATAAAGTAATAAATGAATAAATAAATAAATGAACGTTGAATTCTGCTAAGTGGACGATGCTGCAGGTAACTCGCGGAACATGTAGGCGAACCTCGCCCAGCAGAGGCTACCATTCAACAGCTTGTAGATGAAAGATAGTTAGGTCGGCTACTGTTCTTCTACATACCAATGGCTGCAAGTTACACGAGCCCGTCAGTAGGAATTCCCAGCTAAAACGCGATATAGCGAAGGAATTTATGCTGAATTCTCTCCAGACAGTACTTGAGGACAGCGTAGCTTGGGGACCACACCGACGAAGTATACTCCAAAATTGGAAGCACCAAGGATTTATACCATATGGTGGTAGCGTTTAAATTTGTAAACTCCCTGGTGTTTCTCTTCAGCAAAGCCAGAGCTCTCATCGCCCTCCCCACCAGCGTTTGAATATTTCCCAGAAAAAGATAGCTGCTCATCGAATTGGACACCCAAGACTACAGCTGTTACTATCTGAGCACTTTCTTCACGATTCATAGGTACAATCTACTGAACGGCGTGATCGACTGCCCTGCCATGCTGTCTGAGATCGGTCTGAACGTCCCAACTTTCAACATTCTTACTGCGTCTCTGTTTCATGTCAACCTCTCCTCAACAAACTACTTATATCATCAACCACTCTATAGATTACCCCGGCAAGCCAACCTTCTGCTACAGGACCACTCCAATTTGGATTTCTTCCAGCGTCACTCGCAAATTGTATTCAAGTCACTACTGCGCGGTATTCTCTCCAGTGTTCCATAAGTTCCCTACATCTGTGGTTTTCAGTTTACAGATTTTACTAATATTTTATTTACTCTTTACTTTGCTTGTGTAATTTTTTAATTTCATACTTTTGTTCATTGGGCATTGGGTTTTGTAAAAAAATAAATAAATATGCTCTAATCTGATTACGGAATAAGATATCGCAATTCTGACTTCGCCATCGTGTTCAGCGTTGAAAAAGCTGCTGATCTTAGTTTTTGCTCCTTTTGTGCTCCTTAGCACAATTTTTCTTGTACCTTTGATGATCTTTTTATCGATAGCAGCGAAATTTAAAAAAAGTGTATTCTTTTTGAAACACTCTGTATATTAGGTATTTTAATGTATTTAAAACTGAAAACGAACCTCCCAAGCTCAAGCTGCTGATACTGAAACTATGGCCGCCTCCATCGCCATGTCCACTGCCTCCGTATCCGCCGCCTCCGTAACCGCCACCTCCGTGTCCACCGCCGCCACCTCCGTGTCCACCGCCGCCCCCATGGCCACCGCCTCCGTAACCGCCGCCTCCAAAACTGTGTCCACCTCCGAGTCCGCCTCCAAAACCGCCTCCACCGCCCCCGTGGAGATCGTGGTGGTGGTCGTGGCTGCTCGTTTCGCTGTGACTGTGCTCTTCAATGTGGTGAATCACGGGTTTCTCGTGGTGAACTTCGTTGATGATCTTGGGCACGTGAACCCTGATATGTACGCTGAAACATCATCACCCGCTTAAATTTCTTATTTCCGTTCGATTCCTCCAAAAAGACCAACTTTGGAACAAAGTGGCACAAAATTGCTGTCTGAAGTTGTGTACCAATTTATAATCCAAACTTAGTGTGCTTGCCACACCTGAGATCTCATAATTAATCTATAAGGTGTTAGGTACTTGGCCAAAAATGAAGACAAAATTTGTTATGAAACCAGTTTAAATGGAGACATTTTACATAAAACCAGTTATTTCTTTGAAAATTCGCTCTTATAGCCATGCTGCATGCCTGTGTGATTTTTTGTTTGTCATCTTCTTTAAGGAATCGACCAAAGATAACCAATTTTTATCCTCCCTCAAAAGTTAAGGGTTTACATATCTCGAAAAATTTCAATTCAACGGTTTTTAGTTCACATTGGGATAAAGTGCAATGTATGGAATTAAAAAAAAAAAAATTGGAAATTTCAAAAATCCGGCAAAATTCCTTCCTAGGGGTACTTCCTCCTAATCAAAGTCAATCATAAAGTTTTAGTTTATGAGCGAAACGTTAATTTTCATCACATTTCGCGACAAGTCCCTCAGAGCTATTTTTCAGCGTAATCCATTGCCGTTTGCCGATTTCTGTAATTATGAGAGCTGTAAGTGTGGGAAAAGTTTCGCTCATGAATTCGTCCACAACTTCAGGGCAGTATACACAACTTTGTTTATCTGTAGTAAACAACAACACACTGGTAAAAAAAAATTGGTAGTAGGTGCAGCGCTTTACTTGCCTCGTATAGTCGTTTTCATACTTTTTTCAATACTTTTCAACCTGTTGGATCACTGAAAGCGTTGGAAGTCAGTCCGTCAACTCACCAAACGTTTCTTCGTCATCTTCGTTTCTGTCAGAAGTCAGTCGTTTGCTCGTCGTGTAGAATTGTGAAGTCTGACTTGGACAACTCACTTGGTTCGTATAGTGTTGAAATTTCAACATAGCAAATTCAATGAAACTTAACAGAAAAATGATTAGCTTGGTAGGAATATGATTTTTCGTTACAATAGAAATCATTGTAGTGCTACGAGGACAGTACATTGTAAGGAATAAACAGGACATCAAGACATCAACAGTGTTAAAGGCGTTGAAACAAAAATCCAAATCGTCATCAATCTCAAGACCAAACCCATTTCCGTGGTAGTTTTGATTTAATACGTCACATTCAGAGTTCCCGTTGAAATTTATGTTGACTGAGGGAAAGGGCTGTGAAATACAATCACGGACCGTACGAAAATGCTCTGTGCGTCTCCATAAAAATTCCTTTTATATAGCGAAAGGAGCTTTACTTTCTAACGAGCGCAAGACTTCAAAGATATAATGCTTAAGGACCGTCACTAACATTTTTCTAACTAGAATTCTCTGGGGTTTTTTAGTTACTAACTACATAGTTTTCTCTAGATTTATCTAAGGTTCTGGTTGATGTGGATTTATTGAACTACTTCATCCAAAACCGAAAGATGTCATTGGAGGGAGTAAGTAGTAATTTTCTCCTCGTCCAAATATTTGAAAACGAATTTTTTGTTGTTTTGAGTTCAATCTATCAATTTCACAAGTCTTGTGACGTTCAGAGAACTGACACTATAGTTCGTTATATGCGTAGATATTCAAAGGTTCCTACCCCCAATCCACGCGAAAAATAAGTTTATTAAGGATCTTCGTTAGTTCATTAAACCCGCTTACAGACAGATTTGATCGTTTGCTCGAACTGTTTGATTGACCTGAACCAATCCATTGACTCTACCCAATCAACACTTCGTGATGCACAACAGGTCAACTCACAATTTCAAGACCAAGAAAAAATCAAGGGTCCTTAAATAAGACATCCCTCATCATTATTCTTACTGACGGTCAACACATCACACACACTTAAGACATCATTCATTAGTGGCAATATTGCATGGTACTAGTTCAATGTTTATAATGCTTCCTCCCACATAATTAACAACAGTTAAGATCAACACTCGACATGTTAATACCACTAATTAGTGTTACGCACGGGAAGCAATTGCCCTTCGGTATCTGCCTTGTTCTAGTCCGGATCACCGCAGTTCCGTGAAATTCCCAGATGACTGGACTTTGTACACGTCAGGAATGCGTTAATGAGTGATTTTCCGCCCATTTACGCCCTCGGATTCTGCTTCTTTCTCAACAGTCCCTCCCATTAAATTTTCACTAGATACGCCTTACACTGGACTTAGTTATCTCAAAACCAAACTTTGTAAATTGGACGCGAAAAGTCGACTTTATTGTCTAGTTTCTGACCAAACGGAGGAGTTTGAAAACGTCTCGCTGAAGAGGGACTTTTTTAAAATTATTTATTTAGTACATTTTGCATACACCCACACATAATGAAAGAGATTATAAAATTATTTAATTACTTACTTTTACACTGAATTTTATATGTTAGATAATTTTATATCTAAATTTAGATAAAAATTTGAATATTTCTTTGTAGACATTGGTTTCTGATAATAGAAAAAATAGTGCAAAGTGACTGTTGGTCCCCAAGAGTCCCGATGGGTGCGTTCTGATCTGGTCCGGTGCTCTATAGCATCCATGCGGAAGCCAGTTCCTAAATGTTCTGTTATTATAATGTTAATTGTATTCTCATGAATTTGTAACGATCAGTATGTATGCATATATTAAATTAATGATCTTCGAGTATGATCTGTGAGTACGATCTATCAATGGTTATGATTATGTGTTCAGTTCTATGGTTGCTGTAATGTTGGTAGTACTGATGGAGTAAAAACCAGCTGATCTTGTTCATCTAACCATGTGGAGAATATACATAATATGTATATTCTCCACATGGTTAGACATAATTATATAGTGAAGAGAAAATTATGTCGTTCGTTTTTCGTATGTGAAGTGAACGTGTTTTCTGATCTTATCCCTCATCGGAGTGTAGATCAAACATTTTGGTGCCGAAACCCGGGTACGAACCAGGGAACTTTAGATCGTACTCGTACCCATCAGTGAATATGAGCGTTTTGTCGCTTCAAACCGCGATCCCGAGTCAAATCGATGATTATCTTGTTGCTGAGAGGGACTTTAGGGTGCGGACGGTTTCAACTGATTCTGATTGAGCTCATTCACCAATCGTTTTTGTACATACGAGAATTTTCACCGTTTTCATCTCATTCTCCCCAACAGCGTTCAATTCATCAAAATCGGAACTAATCATCGACGTCTTCTACTTCGCGATACTCAACCGGGAACAATGTTTGCGGGACAACGACAATCACCTCAAGAAACCCAGCTGTCTTTCTGCCAAATGAAAGCCCTGGAATTCAATTCGGTTTCGGTCAAAGGAAATCGAAAGTCCTTAACATTCAACACAAAAGCTCAAACGATGGACACCGATCGAACGGGTGTAACGAGGCACGTGCTTTGCAACTGAGATGACGTCTCCTCGTTCATTAGAAAGTCGGTCCATTCGGTCATTGATCTGTCATGTTTCGTTCTATAAGGGAAAAAAGAAACCTATCAATCAACAGGAGCGCAACCTCCCCCGATAGGCAAACCTGATTTTGTTGTTTGACACTTCTTATTTGACTTCCTGTCTCGAGTTTTGATGAAGTAAAAACCGGTCGATATGTCAATTTTTTCAATCCCAATAATTGGGATCTTAAATGATCTTAATAATTAAGAAACCTATCAATAATAATATTAATAATTAAGATCATTTAAGATCACACTTGGATCATTCAGTGACCATCAAATTGAAATACCTGGAGCCGCCCCTTTAAATGAATTAAATTGAATATATTCAATCCCTCGTTTTGTTTGGTCCTTTGTTTCGAGACTCAATACAACGTCGAGGCAAATACGAGTATAACATAGGCATTATATACGAACATAATAATATAATATTTACACCCCTGAAGTGGCCCTAATATTATACTGTTACCACCTTGCCAAAAGCGCCAATCTCCATTTTTTGGTCACTAGCGAATTTTCGAAGAAAAGGGAGCGATTTTTCTCGGTCCAAAATAGTTAAAACTGCCTGAATAACTGCCAAAAGACACCCAAAATCACACGTATTTATATAAGTATTTATAAATTTACATGTCATTCCAGGCGACAACTCTCGATAGAATTGGGATGAAAAGTTCAAAGTTGTACAAATCATCTGTCTTTGTAATTGAAAGGCTAGGATCGTAGAGGGGCTGAATCGAGTCACTTCAAGGGGGTTTAGGGGAATTTTAAAGGGGAAAAATTACTCATAAATTCCAAAAATGAAACAGTCAAGTGACACGTAATTTTGGAGCTTTTTTTAACGCTGAGCACGATGGTGAAGTCAGAATTGCGACATCTAATTCCGTTCTCAGACTGGAGCACTTTGAAGATGAAGAAACGTCGTTGTTACTTGAGATGTTCTTCACGGTTCATCTGCTCCCTTAAGATAACGGAATGAGATATCGCAATTTCGGCTTCACCATCGTGTTCAGCGTTGAAAACTCTATAAACTGAGGTGTTCCTCGGCAAAAAATGATGACAAAATTTGTTACAAAACCTGAAAAATGGAGACATTTGACATAAAACCAGTTATTTCTTCAAAAATTCGCTCTTATAGCCATGCTCCATGACAACGGAATTTTCATGTTAGCGCTTCTACAGATACGCGACACGAATTTCTTATTTTAAATACATTTATAAAAAAATCTTATTTTAATAAATTACATAATATGTAATTTTATGTGGCATGGTGTGCCCAACTCATGGTGGTACCCAAAAGTGCACTATAATAAAAATTATCCAAAACGCAGATTGGAGCTTTTGTCGTGGTAGTTACGACATGACATCAAATTCAAACACACGTATAATTGAAAAAAAATAAATAAATAATAATAATAATAATAAAAAACCAATATCCCCGCGAAGTCTACCTAGGAATTGTTCATGTGTGAGTTAAAATTTTCAGTTAATTATTGTCGATTATTACAATTGAACCGAATGGTGAATCGAAAAATGGTGATTGAGATTGACGATTCTCTTTCGATTTTCACAGAGACACTTGATTTCATAAGGTCTTGGATTTACTTACTGTTCGTGGCCTCCGAACGTCGCGGATCCGGCGACAACCAAACTGGCCAGGAGGGCCCAACTCAACTGGAACAGATACAGAATAATCGATAAGTAAATAAATAAATAAAAAAATTTAAATTTTCTTAATGAAATCTCGTAGTACGTTCTGCTCTCGCCATGTTCCAATAGACCTCGAATGAGCACTCAAATCGAACTCACGATCAGATAAACGTTTCGATTCCTTGGGGGGATGACTGATCAGTTCGCGTTACTGTGAAATTCCATTACTTATACCCCATCAACATATTTAAAATATACGAAGAAAAATTTTCTTCGTATTCAATTCCCGCCTCAGTGACATCTTGGAACAGTTTATCGCGGTGGAAAGCGGTAAATCGCGAGGATCATACCGGCAGCCCGTATTCCGAAGTAACTCCTCATTAGTGGAGTTCGTTCATATTTTGAGGCCGGATGCAACTCCTTTTGCTTTCCCCCATGAACAAGCATTGGATCGCTGTCAATTGGTGCCTCTCCTACCACTAAGGGGATCGAATGAGGTAATCAAGTGATCCCTGAAAATCCCTTTGATTTCCAGTGTTTTTTGCGAATTTTCGAAAAAAGGATTGTTCTCGGTCTACAATTTTTAAAACTCGAATCTCCGAATTTCCGTTCCAGACCATCCTGAGTCCACCACCAAAAGTCACCAAAAATCATATGTCTCTCGATAGAATTGAGATAAAAAGTTCAAATTTGAACAAAAATCCATCTTGGCAATCGAAAGGCTAAGTTCGTAGATGGGCAGAAGAGGGGTTTTGGGGAGTTTTAGGGGGAGAAAATTACCCATACATTCCAAAAATGAACCTGTCTGACAAGTGACACCATATTTTAAATAGGTTTTGTTTAAATAGGTTGGTACACGATGTTGAAGTCAGAATTGCGAATATCCGATATCCAAAATTTGCTATAAAACCAGAAAAATTGAGACAGTTATTTCTTCGAAAATTCGCTCTTATAGCCATGCTGCATGGCTGTCGATTTTTTTGTTCAAAAACGTCCGTCTTCACTCCTGTAAATGCCAGTAACGAAAGTATAAACTACCCAAATCCAGAAGCCCGCAAATTCACCTTTTGATAGCATTGATTTTGCCATCATTATCTTTTCATTAGACCCACAGTGCACCAACCAGAGAACATCAACGCTTAGTGTATACTTATGTATGGACAAGATATATACAATTCTGAATCCAAACAATATCATTTGTATATTACAACACAAATTATTACTTGGTCACAATCAAAACTTGTAATAACAATATAAGGAGGTTTTCACTTGAACATAGAACTGTTGAATATATATGCCAAAGTTCTATTGTATTTTGGTGGTTTTGGTTCATTTGACTAAATCGAAAGAAATTCAAGAAATTGATTGTTGAAAATGCATTTTTGACGTGCATATAGTGACATTTATGATCATTAAGAAAATTGATTCAGAACATGGATAAATTATGAATTTTTGAAGATTAACCTTTAGTTTGGGTGGTTTTCTCATTATTAGTCATCAATTTTAATTAACTCAAGATGTATTGAAACGATGCTCAAGTACAAAATGCGTTTGGGTTTAGATAAAGAATGACGAAGGTGGGGAATGTCCAGTGCTGTTCAATTGAAGGGTTTCTGGATATGGAGAGAAGGAATGCCAAATTAAAATGATTGCTGTTTGTATTTTCTGTGAATTGTATTTGTTCCAATTTTGAATTTGGCACAATTCTGTATATAATGATACCTGAAACCCTTCAATTGAAAGCACTTTCATGGATGTCACGTATGTCTGTCGATGTTGAAGCTCGCTGGTATGCACTTGGTCACCATCAATTTGGCACAATGAAATTCACACTTTTGAAACACAACGACGAAGACAAAACAGGCGCGGAACGCGTAATCCAAAATATGCTCGGGCGGATGGGGCGACGGTTTTTTTTTTGTTGAGTGAATTGGTCCGAATTTGAGGGTTTTTGAGTTGTTCAAATTTTGTCGTCCGTTTGTTGGGTACTTACTGCAGATGAGTGCGCCATCCTTGTGATATTACTGGTGCTGGGGCACTGGGTAGCGACTGACGTCAGGAAGTTGGCACGAAGGTTGTTATATATAGTTGGGACCTTTGGCGGGGGTTTTCCCTCTCGATCTAGGGGATGATCCCGGGGGCGTCGCTCCTGGAAGGGGGTCCCCCGGGAGCTCAAGGCGATGCTTTCTCCGGCCTTCGCAAGGTCAGTCGTGTTTACATCTGGTTGATTTACCGTTTAAAATAAGGCGGTCGCGTGGAAAATAATTATTAGCCCTCTTGAATGAGCGAAAAGCTCTGTATTGACTATTAAAACCTTTTGGGGCCAAAGGGCCTAAATGCCATTTTCGAAGTTTCTGAGAATATCGTCCAGTTGGGGATCGTACGTACGGTGACCAGGTTGTTTTCCATAAAAAGTAGTACCTACATTTTCAAAATTTGAATATATACAGGGTGTTTCATTTCAAAACCGTCACAGGCTAGGAATCGATTCTAGAGCTCATTTCTGGTCGAAAGTGTCTCCTGACAATTTTTTGTTAAACGCTTTTTTTCCGAGTTATTTCAATTTTAAGATTTTTTTCGTGTTTTGGTTTTATCACACTAAAATGGCTATAACTCCCTTAATTCACGTCAAAATTCCAATCTGATTACACCGTTGGAAAGAACACAAAATTTCCTATACCTCTAATGAAAACAAAATTTATTTTGAATCGCCAAAACGGATGAAAAATCAACTTGAAAAGGAAAATTTGTCAAATCGTAGAAATATTCACTTTTTTCAAAAGCTCATTGACCCCCATGATCCGACACGATAATTTTAGCCTGTAGGCCTATACCAATGTAATATATTATAGGTATAGTCTATACCGCCCATACCTTATCTTATTAAAAGTTCAAGGTAAAAATGAATAAAGCGGTGATGTTTATTGCACAAAACGGTTTTATTCTAAGAGCACACAGAACAAAATATTACTCAGATCACGACGAATGAAAAATTTATTGAGAGCTCACAAACGAGTCAATATTTTTTGTCGACACTAAATTTTTTTCAGCAAACCTTCCCTCGATTGCAGAAATGAGTGCATCTTTATGCAGTTCTCATCGAAATTTTTGTACACCTCTATGACTTCCTTCAGGGTTTCTACTTTCAAACGCGTCTTCTCACAGCAGGAAGGC
The DNA here is from genome assembly GCA_963920205.1 of Stenodema calcarata. Lineage (NCBI taxonomy): Eukaryota > Metazoa > Arthropoda > Insecta > Hemiptera > Miridae > Stenodema > Stenodema calcarata. Next base: position 10,870,487 of record OY986061.1, on the reverse strand, counting down.
AAAAAGTGTTTAAATTTCAAGCAAGAATGGCAAAAATTATTTCGTTTGGTAGTACTTTTATCCAGCAGAGTAGTGTCGCTAGTGCTATATGGTTTCCAAAATATTCAAAATATTTCAACGCTTCAATAGTATCAGTACCACGGAGTAGCCAGGGGGGTTACCAGGCGTGTTAAATCAAAGTCAAGGAGGCAAGGTTTTGAGCTATAGCTTGGTTTAAGACCTAATAGTTATTAGTACAGTTCTGAGGGGAAGCGATGGTTTGAGGCAGTGTAAGCACTTCAAGCTGGCCCGGTTCGAGTTTTTCTTCTTCAAAAAGACCATTTCACGTCCTTTTTTCCAAAAATTCAAAAATGAGGGAAGATCAAGAATTAACAGATAATGTAACCCGTTGGAACCATCCAGATGCTGACCCTATAATTCGACGAAATCCCACTCGAAAAAAACATGTATATTCGGTAACTTCCGGGTCACTCGTATGAGAAGCCATGTAACTCTCACATCATTACCGTCCAGCGCCTGCGAAACCTTCCTTCCTTGATCCTTAGCATTTGACCCTCACCACCTTTTTTGAGATGAGGTTATGGAAAACGGAAGTTCAAACTCGACTGGCTCAAACTAATGACGGACTGACCGACCAGACGAAGCAATCAACATCCCGAATACCCCTGAGATACTTCTCTAATCCCTCGTGAACGGCCCCTACAGCGCATTAGGGCTGAATCTATTTCTTTCCGTTGTAGAAAGTGGAATAATTGAATTCAATGCGAACTCGTGTGTGAAAATCGGTACTGAGTGAAAATGATTTCACACCTCGATTTTGAATTGAAAGCATTTTTGGAACTGGGTTGCTCAATAACTTGCTGACTTCTTGAACTTCCCAAAGTTACAACGGCAATTTTTTCAAGTAGCCAAACAGTAGCCCCTATCTTGTATCCCATTGTAGCCCAAAACCAATTCCAAGTGGTTCAGACCAATTTCACCTGAAATAAAATTTATTTAATATTAAATATTACTTCTCAAGTTTGAGAAGTAATTTTTCTTCTCAGGTCTCACTCCGCCCTTGTATGAAAAATAAACGTCTATGACTGCTAAGTCCTGACCAGTCTGACCTTGATCAAGAACTCTTCAAGTTTATCGGATCATTGACTCCACGATGGTCGGAGACAAGGCCTCATCATTACTGGAAAGTGAAGAAATCGTGGTTTGAGTATCGCGATTTACTATTCCATTCACTGCTCTGTGGACTGACGTTGTTAATGACATCCGAGGTCTTCACTTGGGGTGATTAAGGATGGAATTTCACACTTTACACAACGAGGGCCTATCAGTGGTACCTCGTAATTGACTAAAATGCTGTTTTTGGGTTTTTTGGATTCAGAAAGTAACTGCTGGGATAGAGCAAAAACGTTTCCTCGTAAATATCACTTGTATGACCTGAAAAATATTACTAATCAGATTATTAAACATTTTTTGTGATAAGTAACTAGGAAGAAGGAACTGGTGACAGCTTAAAGCAGGTTCTATTACTATAGTCACGACTAGTCAAACATTTAGTCAATTATCAGAATGTCAAGTTTGCCACTAGGTCCTTTCAACGAGGTAAATGAAGCTTAGAAATTTACTCCTGAAATCATTCAATACATTTCATATACATACAGGGTGTTTCTTAAGTAGTGGACCACCCTTTCTAACTCCGTTATTTTCAGGAAAATGAAAAAAAGCTTCTAAAGTAACCCCCCTTCATTTTTCACAATGAATTTAAATATCTCATTCCCGCACTTTGTGCATGCGCAGAAACATGCGCAATTGACACCAACTTCGGTTTTTGAAATGGGTACCCTAATTTTTTATTGCAGATTCAGATTCTACGTGAAATTTCATGAACATTTGACCCCTCAATCGATGAATTTGACTGCGCAGAACCTGTTCTGCGAGCGTGCAAAGTTGCTCAGATGCAACAAATCGACCTTCTGCAAGATCAATTTTTGACTCAAAAACGTCGAAAAATTGTTATATTCGATTCGGATAAAGAAGAAAACTGAGTTAGATCGGAATTTCCGAAATTCGACTCGAAATGTCAAAAAAACTCGAAAAAGGTTGAGTTTGAATCGAATTGAGGGGTTCATTTTGGGGACAAATTGACCTTCTGAAAGACTTAAGTAGTGGACCACCCTTTCTAACTCCGTTATTTTCAGGAAAATGAAAAAAAAAAAGCTTCTAAACCCCCTTCATTTTTTACAATGAATTCAAATATCTCATTCCCGCACTTTGCGCATGCGCAGAAACATGCGCAATTGACACCAACTTCGGTTTTTCAAATGGGTGCCCTAACTGTTTATTGCAGATTAAGATTCTACGTGAAATTTCATGAACATTTGACCTCTCAATCGATGAATTTGACTGCGCAGAACCTGGTCTGCGAGCGTGCAAAGTTGCTCAGATGCCAAATTTCGCAAAACATGGCGTCTAGTAATCCCCAAGTGTGGCACATGATTTTTCATTGTTTTTCAACGCTGATTCACATGGTGCTATCCGTTTTTTGATTTGACTCGATTTGAACGAAATAATGGCCGAAAGTCGGTTATTTTGTATGAAAAAAAAAATAATAATAATAATAATAAAATAAAATAAAAAATTCACTCCTTATGGATCGTGATCTGTGTTCGTGTTATGATCAAACTAGAGTTTTATATATTGAAACATTAAGAAGGACGAGGTCTGAAAGGCGCTCTTGAAAGATCCCGTGGACTATTGCGAACAATAGCTTTCACCCAAAGGAAGAGGCTCATTCCCTTTCATTCCATGCGTATCAAAAGTAAGTAACGTTCAAAAAATAAAATAAAGAAAATTCCACGAGTGATGACGGAATGACGCAACCAGTGACGTCACCGGAAACACACCCTGTCATCCCTCAGTCATTATTTGTCCTCTTCAAGAAAACGTCAAACACTCAAAATGATGGATCCACGCAAATCACTCTTGGATAATACGGCCGATATGTCGACGCTACAAAAGAAACCGTGACGTACCTCTTCGATCCCTATCGAACTTCCGAGGTAAAGGTCAAACGATCATATTTTTATTGCTTGAGCCGTTACAGCGTGAAGTAATAATGTTGCATCACGTACGTGGGGGGTTTATGAGTTATAAAATCGTTAGAGGTCGTAAACTCGTAATACGCTACACAGGAAGTACTCAACCCAATCAGCATTGGATGCTTCCGAAGATTTTTCATTGTACCATCAACTGTGCTGAAAATGCTGAGATAACATCACGTAACATGCTCATGCTCATTGTGAGAACAGGTAAATTCATAATAAACGTTCTTCTTTCATGGGTTTCTCAATCTCTCAACTCTTAACAAATCCTAAACGAATGGATCAATTTTGGTGTTTTTTAAAGATTTTAAAAGACTAGTTGTGTCACTTAATGTGTAACAGAGTGAGAGTTTTCTTCAGATTTTCATTATATGCTTAGTAACCAAATTTTTTCACTCTAATTGCTGCTGTGATGGAGAATCAGCTCAAGAAACACCTTTTCAATAATCTTCTTCTTATTTTTTCTCTCGGAGGTTGGAAATTGTTGTGACCAGTTTGTCTTTGTCCCTTGCAGCTCTGAACAGGTCCTGGGAATTGCTGTGGTTCCATTCTTTCATTGTCCTCCTTCCTCTCTTTCCTGTTATTTTCCCATCTAAAATAAGCTGTAATAAAAAATGAAATTAATGCAATGGGCCACAAAAGTTTCACCCCTATGGACAAATCTTGAGATGTTGAAAACTCATACAACCTCTTTTCTTGGTGCTGTGGATTGTTAAAATTATTGGTGTTGTGACCAGTTTGTCTTTGTCCCTTACAGCTCTGAACAGGTCCTGCGAATTGCTGTGGTTCCATTCTTTCATTGTCCTTCTCCTTCCTCTCTTTCCTGCTATTTTCCCATCTATAATAAGCTGTAATGAAAAAACGAAATTATTGCCATGGGCCACAACACCCCTGTTGACAAATCTTTGGATGTTGAAAACTCATACAACCTCTTTTCTTGGTGCTGTGGATTGTTAGAATTATTGGTGTTGCAAGATGTACGTACCAATTTCAGTGGCTTCCGACGGTTATTTTTTTGCGGAGGTTGCTCATCCAAAGTTCCAGTTGAGAAATTAACCGTCGGTTATAGTCGGGACTTCAGTGAAGAAGAACAATCCTTCAGAACTTGTTTCGTTTCCGACAATGAATCGTGATGGCACATCTTTCTCAAGCTTTGTTTGGGCACGTCAACGGAGTGAAACCACTTGCCCTTTCTTTCATTCGAGAGGTGAGTCGACTGCATCAGGAAGAAACTCACCACTTGAGGCGTATCGGGAATCGATGAATATTCTATTAATAATTTACATAAAACACCCTTTTAGTCACCTCCAATTTATTAGTCGCCTCTTAAGATATTTTTAACATAAGGTGTAAAAATACAAGTTATTCATATAAATTTTTTATGGGTGTTTTTTTGTTCAGTTTTGCAGCACGTATCTTCTTACAGAAGACACTATATTCATGATGGCCCTCTTGATTTCAGAGTATGTACGTACAACCTTTTTTTCACAATTATCACAAATGAATACTGCGTCTTTGATATTTATTATCAGTGTTCCATTCGAACCAACAGGAGAGTTGGTAAGTCAATAAATTTAGTGAAAATATTCAAAAACCAAAAATTAGTCGGTATTACAAGATTTGGTTCATAATATGAATATCATGCAAATTTTTTATATTCGGTTCGGATAAAAGAAGAATAAAATATTAGATTGACTCATCGGAATTTCCGAAATTTGACTCGAAAATGTCAAAAAAAAAAAAAAAAAAACTCGAAAAAGGTTGAGTTTGAACAGAATTGGGAGGATCATTTTGGGAACAAAAAGACCTTCTGCAAGACTAATGTTTGACTCAAAAACGTCAAAAAATTGTGATATTCGACTCGGATAAAGGAAGAAAATTGAGTTAGATTGACTCATCGGAATTTCCGAAATTTGACTCGAAAAAGTTTGAGTTTGAATCGAATTGAGGGGTTCATGTTGGGGACAAATCGACCTTCTGCAAGATCAATTTTTTACTCAAAAACGTCGAAAAATTGTTATATTCCATTCGGATAAAGGAAGAAAATTGAGTTAGATTGACTCATCGGAATTTCCGAAATTCGACTCGAAAAATTCTAAAAATATGCATATTATGCACCCGTATAACATGTACACTTATGACACTTGAGGAGCCTCCCTCGAAAAATACTGGAATATAAGATAATATAAGAGAAATCCCTTTGGAAATAGTGTCTCTAATTTATCTCTATTTATCACAAAATACCTCCACCAGCGCCTTTTAGAATCTTCAAGGTGTGGAAGAAATTTTTTTTTCTTGACAAGCTTTGTCGTCATTTCCTGATGTGCATCCGGATGACAGTCCAGCAGTCATCCCCTGGCGAGGGGTACACAAAAGGCCAAAGTAAAAGTGACTTTTGAGAAGGTTACTCAACCAATCTGAGGCTCAATCATGACCCCCGGAGGTCCTTCCAACGTAAGATGTAATCTCGAGAGGGGTCGGTAACAAACGACATAACCAGCACATCGTACGTCTGCGGTGGTTTTCCCTGCATCTTTATACCACTCGTCACTCGTATGGTCAGTGGATGTCTTGATTGAAAGTGTTAGAAGCGTGATTCCTTCGGGATGCAGGTGTCTTCATGCAGGCGGTTCAGTTGAATGCGACACGTCTCCTGATGGTACAGGACGGTAATTATATTCGCCACTACTTTGCTTGCATCGTCTTCCAGCTTGAAAGGACCTGATAACGAAGACCAGCCCAACATTCCTGGCAGCTCACTTGCATATAATCAACCTCAATTCATTAGAGCGATTGATGTAATTAGGAGTTAGATCATTCAGATTCGAATCGTACTTACTTTGCCACGGGAACGGTTGAGTAATTCAATATATTATACAATTATATTTTATATAAGTGAGAATCGAATCACATTTCCAAAAATCTCAGCGTGGTCTAAAGCCAAGTTGAAGGAATGAATGAATAAATTGTATACGTATTTCATTCCATGATACAAAATAAAATAAAATAAATTACCCCTATTCACAAATAGGCAACCATACGTGCCCGTTTTGCCTAAGTAACGCACAGTTTCCAAAAATTACAAATTCCAAAAAATTAATTACACAATTACAAAAACTAATTTCAAAATTCTTCTCAAAATCAATTAAAACAAAGTGGGTAAGTTGTGGTTAATATAACATTAGCAAAGAGCCATTCACAATATTGTCAATAATTATAATTTACCATTTCGTTCATTACTTACCTGTGATTATTATTCGATTATTCATGTTCACTAATTATTCCTCATCACTTTCAATTTCAGTTTACCATTTATGTACCTACAGTACTTATCACTCTGGGTTATTACTTTGGGTGGTAATTATTACAATTCTGGTCAGTAATTAAACTCTCCCATAAGCGTCTTCCTATACCTACTGGTCTCATTAACGTAGAAACATAACGCATATTATAACGTCGAGTTCATGCCCAGCAATGTCCTATAACAAACCTTCATGTTATGTTACGCTTGAATATGAGGTTGAGCAATTTGGACCAGTTTCACTCATTTCGGTCATTATGGAAACACAAAATATAGATTAATAACAAGGTGAGTTGGTAGACGAAGATAAATTTTATCGAAATCCTATACACATGAAAAAAATCCACAGTCCTCACATAGTTATTTATAGCAAATTTTCTAAGAGATGTTTTTATATACAAGACCGTATTAAATACAATAAGTACAGTAGCTACTGGTTATTACAAGAGCGAATTTTCGAAGAAATAACTTGTTTTCCTGATATTTAAAACCAGTTATTTGTTAGAACATTTGCTCTTATAGCCATGCTGCATGACTGTGAATTTTTTGGAATGTATCTGAAACGGAAACGGTATAAAAATTGCTATAAAGATTAGTCGGGAATTCGAGTTTTAAAAATTCTGGACCGAGAACAATAACTTCGAATTCGAAAATTCGCTAAAACTCCTTAATTTTATATAAAATGTAGTAAATCTGCGGTATTGAGGTTTTATATTGATTATTAGGTTTTAAAATGAAAATAAGCAGCGGTCGCCTCTTCAATGAGTATGTTTGTATTCCATCGATTTCTTCTACTACTTCTCTAACTAACTAACCAAACATCCAGGTTTTTTGGACCGGTGCAACTTGCAGTTGAAGGAGTGGCACTCGAGTAGCGAGTATGTACTTTCTTGTGACTCCATTCTCATAACCATAACCTTTCTTTATATTTTCTTTTTTCATCTCGGCCATAAAACAAGGTACGAGATAGCGGCGACTCGGCAAAAACCACGTAATAAGGATCTTTCCTTCGTTGTCATTATCCTTCCTTCATTTCCATCGTATGTATGTATCATTTCGACCGGACTTTCCACCATTAGCTTCCAGTGATGCACTGCTTCATGTTCAGAATCCAGGCTGGGTCGGAAAGTGTTAGAAATAACGTCTTAGCTAACCAGAGGATCTATTACACTAATAGACACACGAGGCACTCCCTGTGTTATCTACTGCGTGAAACACGTAGAAAGTTTTCAAGTCAAGAATACCCGATGAATAACACCGAAACTAATTGGAAAGTTTATAGATAATTGAAAATTAATAAAATGTTGACAAAATAAAATAAATAACGTTTGAAAGCCAGCATGAAAGTTATTTCGAGGCATCTGTAATGCTCAATGTGTACCATTCAAACAATTAATACAATGCCCAAGACGATTCCGTCAATATCAAATGAATTGGTGGGAACGATTTTATGTTGATTTCAAAATATTTTAAATGCTAGAAAGGATCTTCGTAAGGTCCAGTAAAATAAGGATAGGACCACAAAGTGACCTGGGGAAAGGTGGAAATGTTCTAAAACCTGAAGATAGTCCTGAAATCGAGGAATCTGAGTTTGTACTCCTCCAGGAGTGAGCATAAATTTCGGTGTCTCAAAAACGACGAAATTTTCGAAATGAAATTTAATACAAAATGAAAATAATAAAAGAACACAAATCAATCGTTGATAATTCGACGGAATTGTAGCTGTTAAGCTCAGTTTTAGGTTAATTTAAAGCTTATACTTAGGATGTAAGATGTAGGATTTAAAACTGGTCAAATTTTAAAATTTAGTTATTCTTTGAACTAGCCATTGAAGTTTCTACAACTTTGATCGCAAGAGTGTTTTGATAGGACCATTACTTTGGATACTACAGACGACAGAAAGTCGTCAGATGGTACATTTTAGCTAATATGGGAAACATCGTTGTCTTTCACCCCCGGATCGACTATTACCCTATGAATTATTCCAAAAAGTGGGTTTTGTGGGAGTAAATCGACGTAAAATTTAATTTTCTTTAATCTGTCTCTTGATAAAATTTTTGCTGGCGTGCGTTGTTCAGGAGTTATAAGCGAAAAACTGAAGAAAGTACGAACATGTTGACGTTATTGGAGTCCCAGTGACTATCTTCAGGTTTTAGAACGATTTCAAACTTTCCCCAGGTCACTTTGAGGGGGAACCCCCCCCCCCTCCCCTTTTTTCAAGTCTAATTTTACTGGACTAAAAGTGTTCATTGCACCTTCTTAATTTTGAAATAAAAAGTCTTGATATTTGCTTGCGCTTGCGACGTGAACGAGCCTGCTGACCAGTTGTGTCTAGAACTTGAACGAACATGATAGGACAAGATCCTGGTAGGACAAACATTACATTTAAATATAGTCATCATGTAAAATTTCTAGTGAATGAAACGTTTCTTGTTTCATACATTGACAGGCCTTTTTTAGTTCCACCATTACATAAAACGCCTAATTTCAAACATTAACTGTAACACTCCATCTAGTACAGAGAGTAATACAATATAATTAGAATGCTCCGGGAACTTTCATGGGATTTACTCATGAAAAATGAGTTTAGGATGAGAATATACTCGAAAAATTCGAACAATCTTGAAAAACCGAAAACCGGTCATTTCTAAAAGGTGATAGTATTCTACTTATTGTGGACGTGCACTCGACCTTGCATAAATTTGAAATGTACAGTCGGGTTCTTAATGTCTTGAGGAAGGAGGTAATAAATTCCGATAAGCCTCCGGTTATGCAAAATAACGGATATACTATTGCCTTTCCTCTTCTACAGGTACATAGTGTTATTAAATATTTAAGTGGTATTTAACGTTGACCGTAGAAGCGACAACTATCACCTTTACCATCCCTTGCTACCCCCTAACCGTCCTCAAATCGTGACAATGGTACCAATCACCAAGCTGAAGAGCCTACAGCGGCCTAATGTAGGAAAAACCTCTTCTTGACAACGCATCTGCGGTTGAATAAACGCGAATCTATGATTTATTCGTCATTCATCATAAGGCCTGGAAGTTTCCGGACAATTACGCAACCTCCTATTCCCTCAGCTTAGTTTTCTGAGAAGGGCCCTCGTAGAAAGCACACGAAAGGTTCGATTCGGACTTTCAATTCGTCTTTTATTAACATGTAGAAAATGTCTGACTGAAAGAGAAATAAGATGTTGGCTCGTCGCCAGAAAAAACACCAAAAGGACAAAGGGGTTTTCTCGTACGTGACCTACAAAAAAAAAAAAAAAAAAAAAAAAAATCCGGTGGGTAATGGTGACTCTGGGATTTCGGTTTCAAACCGCGAACTCGTTGAGCGCATAAGCGTTACGTGTGCGGACGCAATTACAGGTGGCTCTGAATCAGAATACCGGATTAATCGCAACTTGCTCGGTATCTCTTAACTTGAAAGAAGTTCAAGCTAAGGAACAAGAATTTATGATCTAATGTTCTATATAACGTAACGTAACGTAATCTACGACATTGTCGTACATAAATCCACAATTTACTCATACAAAATGCCCTCGAAATGTTTCTTGTATATACCCAATTGTTGTTACCTTCAAAAAGTCAACTGGTATCGGGCTGCTTTCTCTCAAAGTGGAAAACCTCTTACGTCACACCGATTCATAAAGCTGAAGACAAGTGCCAAATCAACCATTATTGCCCAGTGTGAGTCCAGGGCCAGATGTGGTCTGCCCGAGGTTTTTGAGGCAATATAACAACATCTTCGTAGATGTAGGTATACAATTTCTGCTTGTTCCCTCCAGATCCCCAACCCTGGACGTAGGAGACAGAACCCAGGACTCAAGACTAAAATGTCCATTTTCTTCGTAAATGTAGGTATTCAATTTCTTCTTGTTCCCACAGATCCCCCACCCTGGACGTAGAAGACATGACCCAGGACTTGGGAGACCAAAATTTCCACATTCTTCGTAGGTGTAGGTATGAAATTTCTGCTTGTTCCCCCAGATCCCCCACCCTGGACGTAGAAGACATGACCCAGAACTTGGGAGACCAAAATTTCCACATTCTTTGTAGGGGTAGGTATGAAATTTCTGCTTGTTCCCCCAGATCCCCCACCCTGGACGTAGAAGACATGACCCAGAACTTGGGAGACCGAAATTTCCACATTCTTTGTAGGGGTAGGTATGAAATTTCTGCTTGTTCCCCCAGATCCCTCACCCTGGACGTAGAAGACATGACCCAGAACTTGGGAGACCGAAATTTCCACATTCTTTGTAGGGGTAGGTATGAAATTTCTGCTTGTTCCCCCAGATCCCTCACCCTGGACGTAGAAGACATGACCCAGAACTTGGGAGACCAAAATTTCCACATTCTTCGTAGGGGTAGGTATGAAATTTCTGCTTGTTCCCCCAGATCCCTCACCCTGGACGTAGAAGACATGACCCAGAACTTGGGAGACCGAAATTTCCACATTCTTCGTAGGGGTAGGTATGAAATTTCTGCTTGTTCCCCCAGATCCCTCACCCTGGACGTAGAAGACATGACCCACAACTTGGGAGACCAAAATTTCCACATTCTTCGTAGGTGTAGGTATGAAATTTCTGCTTGTTCCCCCAGATCCTCCACCCTGGACGTAGAAGACATGACCCAGAACTTGGGAGACCGAAATTTCCACATTCTTTGTAGGGGTAGGTATGAAATTTCTGCTTGTTCCCCCAGATCCCCCACCCTGGACGTAGAAGACGTGACCCAGAGCTTGGGAGACCATAATTTCCACATTCTTCGTAGATGTAGGTATACAATTTCTGCTTGTTCCCTCCAGATCCCCCACCCTGGACACAAGACACATGACCCAGGACTCGAGAGACCAAAATATCCATATTCTTTGCGAGGTACCTCCCGTCATGGCCCGCTGATCCGTTTAACCGCAGCTAACTGCCTGAAAGTTAATAAGTCTTGTCTAGCTCCTCTTCGAATGTCTTCCGGAGGTTCGAGAAGGTGGAAGGTGTCACGCTGAATTAACGGAACTCGAAAACATTAGACTCATCACGCTTAGATGAGCAGCTGCCGCATTTCACACATTGTGTATTTTCTCCTGAATGGCGAGTGGGGATTTTTAACATGACATGTACATTGTACATTGTGACTTCTGCTTTATATATAGGTACTGTTACTGCAAAAGAATATTTTTGGAAAACAAGCCTGAATCTACAGGTGATATTAGGAAATATTACTACTGCGATATGTAATCCTTCATTGGTCTCAAGAACTCCCAACACCAATTTCTTTTTGTCCCTTGACTTATACGAGTACCTACACTTACATAGTACCAACTCCACTACTACCCCCTTATTAATGTCTTCTAATAGACTCTGGAAGCTGGAGATAGTATCAAAGTCAACCGGATTGATATAGAGATCAGAAATCTAATTTAGAAGATCACCAGGTCCACTCCCGGGCATTACTTACCCGTTGTTTAATATAATGTAAATAGCAGTAGATGCAGTTTCCAGACACAGTGGTGTGTGTTGATGACTCGTACTCAGAGCCCTCCAAGTGCCAAGAAACAGCACGAAGAGCCGCCCCGGAGGTAGATCACGACGCGGAAGTCAGATCGGGACCCGTCGACTTGAATCCAATGCTAATTGTCCCGAGGCCGGAAACTACCTATTGCACAAGAACTTTGGTAAGTATCGGACTTGATGCTGGGACCCACTTACGTCTTCCCCCGCCTTATTACGTCGACCTGCATCACGGGAACCCCCTCCAGACATTAAAAACACCCGGCGAATAAATCGATGCTTGTAAGATGGAAAACAACCAGTTTCGCGCAATGCCGACCGTATCTCTGCACTGGGTTTATTTTTCTCAGAAGAACGTTTCCTATGTAATTACTGATCCTTCGTCTTTCATTTCGTAAGAATTGACACAAAAAATAGTGTCAACTGAATCCTGTTGATATAAAGTTATTATACTTGGGATCATCCTTGGTAATATTTGATTGCTGTACCTACTTCTGAGAACCCCCGCGACTAACAAAGGACGCGACCTCTCCATAACGTTCAATCAACTGAACTATACAGCGTAATACCGTGGGAGAGGTTTCCATACTCGCCATATCCGCACTGGCCAATATAACCCCCCAAGCCAGAGTTACCAAGCTCACATCATATAATATAATATCAATATAATAATATTATATCATCGTTAAAAAATAATAATCATAATTTGACTACCTCAATCGTTCCTCTCCCTCATTGCCTAATGTAATTTGGTAGTACATTATATAATAATGCATATAATATTGCATATAGTACTATGTACTATGTAATACAATAATAATATGTACTACTCACATTAGGCAATGTGGGAGAGGAGCGATTGAGGTAATAAAATTATTATTATTTTGTTGATAATTTTTTCATTGGCCTCAAAAGTGCAATATAGTTGTGGACATATCGTCGCTTAAGAAGCAACATACCCTAAGCCATTTTCCCCAACTTTTCAGGAGAGATAAAAAACTGTTTTATTCTAAAACTAATAGTAATTTCACACTAAAACTCCTACTTTTAGGTCATTGCAGGCTCCCCAGAAGTACCTTTCAATGATTTAAAATCAATCAAAATGTCATTGGCTTAAGAAATGGTCGGATCGGTAGTGTTGCTTCGGGAGTTTTTCTTCTTCTAAAATTTTCTAGTTGAAATATAGTGAAATAATTCCTGTTTTTAGAGTTTCCAGACAACATTGACCTTGGAACTACTGCAAAATGGTCACATTGATCAAAACACCATGAATGTATGAGAAAAAATGATGTTCTTGAAAACGCTGCATCCTCACATGACAGGATAGTTAAGATCATGAGCAAAAAATTTTTCTTTGGGCGATTCCAATGGTTCATTATCGAAGATAATAAACCAAAAAAAAAAATGGTGTTGACATTTTGGTGATTTTCGCACTTTTAGCGGCTGACGTTCTGACTGCGCCAAGCCACGATATTAATAATAATAAACGTAATAATAATTATATAATATGCGATTTCATGGATGGCAGTTATCTGTGCCTTGGAGACATCTGATCTGTTTAGGTAACAGTGTTAGGTACACTCCCCATTTAGGCGTACACGGGATTTTTTGTAGGAAGCAATTCTGGTTGATGATACCAATCTGTAGTTGAGCCTGAGTATGATGAGGAACTGTGGAGATTTCTTGACAAAACACCGGAGAAACTTCTAGTTGGTGACTTTAGATCAGATCGAACAATGTAAGGCAGTCCTTTGAATCAGCTCCTTATCTAACTGACCAGTGATGAGTTTTTGAGAGGTTCGCTCATTTGAACGTAACCCCTCGGAGACGAGAAAGGTCTTCACCTTCTTCTGAGGGCAAAGGTCACACGACGCCCACCTGACCAGGATCGCGAAACCAGTGAAAGTCTCGAAGGACTGGGTATGAGGGCGGAAAAGGATAGCGTAGAATGTAGACCTCCGACTATGAAGGCCGGCGAAGTCCGGCCGCGTTCTTTTCTCGGTTTTAAAAGAAGAGAAACCAATGTTGCTCTCAAGATCAGTATCACTCGGGGTATCAGTATCCAGTAAGATCGCAGTCGTAAAAAAAAAGAGAGCGGTCTGAAATGATACCGGCGGATGGCCCTACAATACATCATAACGCCGTGAGAACCGCCCGGATAACAAAAGTATATTTTACTTCATTGTGGTTACGAAAAATCACACTTAATACGGTCGTTACGTAAAGCCACCGTTCCCAGTAATTGTTATATATTATTATTATACATTAATTATTATACAATTATTATACAATTCCTCGGTTCGACAATAAACTTCCACTATATGAAGAGTTGTATTGAGGATCTCCCAAATCGAAATACGAGTATACAGTTCTTTTGCACTGAAAAGTAATTACTAATCTTCAATATCATTGGAGTTTATTCCAGTAAATAGAAAACGGAGTTAATAGAAATGCTGTCAATTTCCACTAAAAAGTAATAACGCCCGGTTCGACTATAAAATTGATTTGATTGTTGGATTTTTTAAGTGCTTTATTAATAAGTTACCATGACATATTGTACCTTACCACTGTACGGCTGCAGCACCGGACTATTAGCTGGGTTCGGATCTAAATCTAAATAACTATTACATTTCACTATTACAATAATTTCTACAAGAAACTAAATCTACTCAATAAATTAACAATACATGATATGTATTGTAATTATAGTCCTGCAATTATAGTGTAATAAAAATGTTTCAATGAGTTTTATTCATGTCTATATAATATATATATTACACTGCATTACACTGCAATTAAGTTTTAAGAGTAGCAACTAATGCCCATAAGCGTTCCCCAACTAAGGTCCCTGTGCAAAACCTTCGATTTTCTAACTCCCAGAATGGCTTACATCCATCGAACTGTTTGTATTAACGTACATAAACATTTGAATTTATTTACCAAGCAATCGTTGATTAAACCGACGCGAGCCAATGCCAATTACGTCCTACAGATAACACGATCTCAGAATGATTTCATCACTCGACAAATTTCGTGTCTGGTTCCTTCCTTATTTGAACAGCTACCGCTCTTAACACTGAATCATCAACAGGAAAATTCAAAAAATTGGTCCTTGAATATTTTCATCACAGGACCTTAGCTCAGAAATCCACCTTAATTTTGGAACTATCATTATGTACTTAGACTGTAAAAAATATTTGTTATATGTACTGTGTTGGCTCGATTTTCTTGAATAAAAATTGAATTGAAATTGAAACTGCATGACAGCCAGGGCCTGTATCTTCCCGCTCTCACGACGAACCTCCCAAGGGCCACCCAGTTCTTTCCATTCAGATTCTGATGTACCTCTTCGACCGACAGGTGCCAAACTGATGGATAAAATTCCGGATCCTCATCAAAATAGTATTCTGGAACCGGCCCAAAAAATGCAGAATGTCCTCGTCCTCCCCCGAATCACAGAGGGAGCAGGTGAAAATTCGATCCGAAATCCACGGACTGAAATTTAGATCTAGTATCTCCCATCGGGCTGTACAAATACTTCAAACAAGACGTTGACCCATGTTCTTATCCATCACATAGCCCTGATAGACCTTGTGGAACTGGGCTGGACGAGCTCTCACTTGAGGTCTGCTCAAGTACAGTGCACACCTGCATCAACAAGCCTTTGGGATCATCAGGATCAACATTGAGCTCCATCCCATGCTTGTTAGCGAGCTCGTTCCATGTTGTAATCCATAAAACCCTCCTAGTGGTCACCTGTCCATCTTTCGGAAATTCAAGTTTTAAACATTTTGGACCGAGAACAACAGCTTCCTTTTCTTTCGAAGATTCGCTAAGAGGTACCTACGTAAAACACAGTTTTTAAACTTGAAAAATAATCACGAGTACCTACGCGTTACGTGGAAGAGTTACGTCCCTTCCAACACAATTGTTACAATTGTAGCTTTCAGCACGTGAAACTGAGGCAGTTACCGATCCTGGTTTAGTAACAAAATTGACACAATGGCTCAGTCGGAGAGGACAATGGCAGGACATCATGTTGATTTTGGACGAACAATAGAGTTACTGCCCCAGTAACCCAAGCGCATATCAATTCCTTCAAGATCCACGTGCGAGTTCCTTAAATATGACATAGTAGATGAAGACATGTTCCAGATACTGAACTGAAAAGCTACATTTGCTACCTAATTTTATAAATAGGAAGTTTCAAATTTGTTGCAGTTTTAACAAAAAAAATCATATAAAAATTGCGTTTATGTTAGGTACTACTCGTAGATTTGGCACGGGTAGTTAGGTGACGGTTTTGATTTTCAATTGGCTTTTCATTGCATCATTAAAAGACCAAATTAGGGTAAAACCCCATAAAGTACACCAAATTGTGTATTCAGTTCCACTATAATGATGCTCGCAACAAAGTCGATGGCATCGATTAATTGCGTGGTATTACGGTATGAATTGCACATAAGCCCACGATTTCTGCAGGATGCTCAAGTAGGTATGAAATTGGTATAATCATTCGAAAGCTCACACCTCAGAATTCAATCGAGGAACGCAATGCGGTAGTTACGGTATCATCTGGTTTCAGACCAAATTGTCGTTCCGAACGCGAGTGTATCATCGATGATTGGTCTTCATTCCTAATATACTTTCTCATGGATTACGCAAATGACGTCGATTCGTCAAGAGGGAAAGTACATCCCCGCTCCTGAAGTGGAAGATCAGGGGCACAAGCGGAAAGAGAGAAAAAAGAAGCGACTTGCTTGTTATGAACTGACGCGCCCTCGGAGGACTGCTACAGATCTTGAGAATGACAGATGCCAGAGGAAACTGGAAGGATTCCAGCATCCAGTTTTCTCCCGGTCGGAACGGGAAGCTGAACAGGCGCTAGGATGCATCGTGCAGGCGAGGACTTCCTGAGGATTCGTGTTGAAGATTGATAATTGCGGTTGCCTGGATGTAGTCCACCTTGTTCCACTGCTCCTAGAGAGCAATTTGCAACTGCAATTTGTGGATGGTATTCGTTGAAGCGAAACAGTACGATGTACTCTTTGTGAATCCTTGGTCACATAATACTGCAGTCCTTAGCGAAAAAGTCGTATCGTCATGCCGAAATCTTACTTTTGGGAAATCGGCCAAGCAGGTTTTGCATCCAAATTCTCTGATATTAGCGTTAGTTTCCAAAATAACCTTGACTTGAACATTCTCCTAGTCGAAAAATTTTGCCTGATCGAAATAACTATCCTATCCAGTTGAAATTATTGAAAATTATTATTGAAATGATTAAAAATTGAAAAAAAAATTAACTAGGGTAGGTCATAGGCTACTTCTAATAGTAACAATCACCAGACATCTGATGTCAATGTTTTAATCTTATCAGAGTATGTTAAGAGTGTAGGTTGTGGGCAATTAGACTGGTTGATACTGCCCATCCATTTCAACCACACATCGTTCACCACTTCTATCTCTGATTGCACGTCATATTTGGTGGGTGAATGTTAAATAACCGTATACCAAATCACGAATACCAGAACCTAAATCGATCAATTTGAACACGACGAAGCTGAAACCGGTGTGGTCGGTTGGGAAGAAAGTTCACGTCAAGTCACACAAGTCGACGCCACCGGGACGCGTAAGTCAGTGGCAGAATAAGAAGCAGCTTCCGACAAACTCGTTCTAATTAGCCCTTGACCGTCTTGAGGACAAAAATAAACCGAAACCGGAAGGACGAAAAGTTTCCACTGGAGAACGTAGAAAATATCGCACCTCAAGAGTAGGAGTGTGACAAGTCGAAAAATTCGATTTTCGAGTTATACCCATATGCAGACATACCCATATCTTGACGTGCCCTACAAGAATATAATACATTCACCATCGTGTTCAGTATTAAAAAAAAACCTTTAAAATGAGGGGTCACTTGTCAGAATGTTTCATTTTGGGAATTTATGAGGAATTCCCCCCCCCCCCTAAAACTCCCCAAAACCCCCCTTATAGTGGTCCGATACTGCCCATCTACGAACTTAGCCTTTCGATTGCCAAGACGGATTTTTGTGCAAATTTGAACATTTTATGTCAATTCTATCAAGAGTTATCGTCCGGAGTGACACATAGTTGAAGCGTGAAAAAAAGGGTTTTAAATCAGGGAAAATCATTGGAAATGAATATAAAATGTCCAAGGTAGTAATGTAACCACTCAAAACTTTTTCTCAATTTATTTAACAAAATAATCCAGAGTTTTTTCAAGTCGCTAGTTGTTGATGGAGAAGGTGGGTAGGCTTCTCTAGAAAATGTAGTCATAAACCGCTTCTCTAAAAAATTAATTTAACGACATTTTCAGAAATATTTGGGACCCAAAACAACAAATGCGTTTTCCCAATATTTAGGATTTTTGACTTGTCCCACTCCTGTTCTTGACGTGCGATATTATACTGATAGGTGAACAATCCGAGGAGTTTGTTACTACTGAACAATAACTGGCTACATTTTTTTTCTCTCTTCTTGGCTTCGGCCTTTATTTTCCATTAGCCAACATGATAACAATATTGATTATGTGTATAACATATTAATTCCTGAATTCTTCAAAGGTTGAAATTGATGTTACATGGGGATGTAAATGCAGCACTATACACTTTTGCTTTTTCAGTCTGTATGATCGTGGACATCGAGAAAAGTTGCTGAAGGTTGCGGACAATTGTCTCGATGAGGCGACCTGTCATCCTGCAGAATTGGGCATAATAACAAAACGTGTTTCATAATTTCATCTTCTCGTTCGCAATATCGGCAAGCTGGTGAGGTTTCTCGTCCAATCTTCTGTAAATATACTTTGGTGACTTCTGTTCCACATCGAATCCTGGACATACATTTGTAAAACTTCTTGGAGTTTCCAACTACGCTATACAACCACGGTATTCGAGCTGGTACTGGGAAGTTGAAAATGTAATCTTTCCCTGCATGGTAATTGGAATACTTCGTTCGCCATTCCCTTCTTGCCAGGGCTGTGGAGTAGTTATAAAGATCCTGTAGGGGGGAATCTTGGCTCGATAAATTCGATAAATCAGGCTCGGGCAAGTTCACCGGCTATTTCGTTGACACGAACTCCAACGTGCTGGCTACATATTGAGTGGTTATTATGTTTCCTTGGTCAATTGGACTTACTTTAACCAAATTAGTTCAACTTTACAACCTATTGAGTAGACGTTACGGTTTGTTAGTTCACGTGGACTTTTATTGAGCGCCTGGACTTGCTTCAGAGGAGTGTAAAGAGATTCCTACAGTGCTGGAACACCTTCGTTTAATCCTTTCGACGAATTATGACACAAAGTGTTTCTGTTTATTCAGCGTCCTGTAGATGTCAATTCCATTTAAATTGGCATCAAAATGTCAAATGTAAAGTCATACTGGGAACAATAATTTTTCAAAAAAGATTAAGAGTATATTGTCAAATGATTAGTGATGGAGGAGCCTTTAATGTGCTAAGTATGTGGATATTGTCTTATATTGAAAAAGTTCAAAAGTTTACAAAGGCCTTCGTATAAGAATGGGGGTTTCACTTTGACCGAGCGTTTCCATCATCTGTCTAGTTCATAATGAAAAGTACTAAGCAGCCTTAGGTAGTGGAACTATAATAATCTGTCGTTGGTAACAACCTGAGGCTCATACGTAATTCCCACGGCCTGTCGGCCCGAAAATTTGAACAACGGAACCCCTGAATGGGCTGAACGTCGTTCGCTTGAAGAGGGGCGTCCAATTTTGATGAAAACCGCACGGCTGCCCTCTCATAGAACATCACCGATATTACCCGAGACCGCGGGATGAAGAACAAAAAAAATCGGTTCGACAATGCAAACATTTTTCTTTTAAGGATCTTGCGACCTGTTACACGCCGGTGAAGCCGCTTTATGCAGAGAAAGGTTTTCCGGATCAAGAATAAAGAAATTACACAATAACGGTCTCAATCGGCGGGGGGGAGGTCGGCAGGTGCGTAAGTGGTAGAAAGTGTCGGTGGGTCATTGTTGGGAGAATAATTCCGGGAGATCGGTGTCTGAGGACGGATCAAATTATAGCCAACAACCCAAACAAGTTGCTATCAGAAAAATATTATATTCAATTGCTGTGAATCTAACGCGTAAAAGTACAGCAGTGAAATAGGGCTGGTGATGGTTAGTGGACACCCTCTGGTCCAGCTACAGACAAATTTTAAACCTATCGAAACACAGTTACTGTAGTCCACAGGAAAAAACTCTGCAAATTCTTGACACAACGGTTCATTATCTTCTTTGTACAGATCACACTTCTGTCTAGATCACTAGGTCTAAATGTCTAGATCCTAAATGTTAGATTAATTATTTTTATCAATTATCACTAATTATTAACAATTTTATCAAGTACCTACTGAAAATTATTATAATTTATTGTTAGGTATTAATAATTCGTATTTACTATTAATAATAATTATTATTAATTATGATTAATTAATACGATATAATTCTGGGGTTTTTAATACTACGTCGGTAATAATTTTTCTATAAAAGAAGTAACTACCAACAAACATTCGAAATTACCTTCATTTCCGTAGCACGAAACGCACCTCAGAACAACAAACTCGACATCACTTAAGCCATATGATGTTCCAAAGAGCTTGTTAGTATGAAAATGAACCTGTATTTCAACAGTTTGATTCACGATCGTGTTGCGAGGCACAATCTTTGAGCCGTCATTGTAAACGAACGGCTGGTTACAAAGCTGCGGATGGTCTTAAAAAATTCTACGGAACAAACTCTATCTAAATATGAAATAAAAAACATACCGTTCAATATGAATTTTTCGAGATATGAGATTTTCAAATTTTCAAAATTCGTTTTGAACCCCTTCCCCTTGACCTAGGGTTATGAAAAGTTTCGAGGACCATTGTGGGGTTGGTCTTACGTCATACGCTCGTGCGTCATAGGCTCTGACGTACTAGTTAGCCTCCTGCCAGCCGTCTTACGTCATACGCTCGTGCGTCATAGGCTCTGACGCACCTGTTGGCCTCCTGCCAGCCGTCTTACGTCATACGCTCGTGCGTCATAGGCTCTGACGTACTTGTTGGCCTCCTGCCAGCCGTCTTACGTCATACGCTCGTGCGTCATAGGCTCTGACGCACCTGTTGGCCTCCTGCCAGCCGTCTTACGTCATACGCTCGTGCGTCATAGGCTCTGACGTACTTGTTGGCCTCCTGCCAGCCGTCTTACGTCATACACTCGTGCGTCATAGGCTCTGACGTACTTGTTGGCCTCCTGCCAGCCGTCTTACGTCATACGCTCGTGCGTCATAGGCTCTGACGTAATAGTTGGCCTCCTGCCAGCCGTCTTACGTCATACGCTCGTGCGTCATAGGCTCTGACGCACCAGTTGGCCTCCTGCCAGCAGTCTTACGTCATACGCTCGTGCGTCATAGGCTCTGACGTACTTGTTGGCCTCCTGCCAGCCGTCTTACGTCATACACTCGTGCGTCATAGGCTCTGACGTACTTGTTGGCCTCCTGCCAGCCGTCTTACGTCATACGCTCGTGCGTCATAGACTCTGACGTACTAGTTGGCCTCCTGCCAGCCGTCTTACGTCATACGCTCGTGCGTCATAGGCTCTGACGTAATGGCCCGCCGGTCGCTTGTGTTCTGACGTGACCTGAGGGAAAGGGTGAATCAAGGGAACAATTTTTTTCCAGTTTCAGTTTATGTGCCAAAGCAAAGACATGCAAATGTCAAAAAAATATGTAAATAGGTACCTAAGCCCAACTGTAATGTCAATTTTCTGACATTGAGTTTTCGACTATAGCTTTCATACCTTTTTACTTAAGTACTTATTGCAATTTGAGACTGATAATGAGCTGTTTGCAAATAAAAAGTCTGATAACTACTTTATTACATCTGATTAATCTATTTTCAAGTTATATAATTCGTATTTATTATTAATAATAATTATTATTAATTATGATTAATTAATACGATATAATTCTGGGGTTTTTAATACTACGCCGGTAATAATTTTTTTATAAAAGAAGTACCTACCAACAAACATTCGAAATTACCTTCATTTCCGTAGCACGAAACGCACCTCAGAACAATAAACTCGACATCACTTAAGCCATATGATGTTCCAAAGAGCTTGTTAGTATGAAAATGGACCTGTATTTCAATAGTTTGATTCACGATCGTGTTGTGAGGCACAATCTTTGAGCCGTCATTGTGAACGAACGACTGGTCGTACAAAGCTGCGGATGGTCTTAAAAAATTCTACGGAACAAACTCTATGTAAATATGAAATAAAAAACATACCGTTTGATGGGAGTTTTTCGAGATATGGAATTTTCAAAATTTCAAAATTCGTTTTGAACCCCTTCCCCTTGACTTAGGGTTATGAAAAGTTTCGAGGATCATTGTGGGGCTGGTCCAAACCCAGAAACCAAATTTCGTAATTTTAACTCAACGCTAACTGGGCAAAGTGGCGCGGACGGCGTACGGCGTACGGGCGACGGCCTACGGCGGACGGACGGATTTTTTTAAATTCGATTTTCTGAATCTACGTATCTTGAAACGTAAACCAACAAATTTTGAGGGGAGGTTAAAATTTTTTTTTCTTTGGGCGATTCCAATGGTTCATTATCGAAGATAATAAACCAAAAGTTAATGGAACTTTTAAAGGCTGTTCGGGGATGCTGTGGGATATTTTTCCTAGTTTTCCAAGTTTTTCCAAGTGCTAACGAACAACCTCAAAATTTTCGGCCTTTTTCGATTTTTCTAAACTAAACGGTTTTCGACCAACACATGTATTTTCAAGGTTGTAGAGCATTACATTACGTTACGTCGAGGAATAAGCAACACCACCAAGCTCGTTTTTCACAACTTTTCAGGAGAGAGAAAAAACCGATTTTTTCGTCCTTCAAGGCCTAATTGACTGAAGTTTTTCTCGATATCTATGATGAATGACATTGTCAAATTTTGCTACAATTTCGTATATAATATATTGTATCAACTTTTTTTTAAACCTAATTTTAATCGAGATTCAGTAGATCAAAGTTTTTCTTAAATGGAAAATTGGCAAAAACGAAGGTTTTGGCCCTCTATTAACTATCAACGAAGTAAACTGTAAAAGTTCCATCAACTTGAAAAATGCTAAAAAGTGAGGTCAGAGATACAATTTCGATATAACCGGGCAATTTTTAACAATCCGTTCCTTTTTTGATCGAAATAAACGGGTGATCGTTATAACCGCGCACGATGTAAGCGGGGACTACTGTATCATATTTCTCCATCTTATTGGTACCTACCTATCATATTACGTATTGCAGATACAGTTTTGACTTTAAATAGAGCCTTTTATAGGAAACATTTCATTCATATTTTGAGATGACATTAGCCCACACATGATGATATTAAAAATGTGGATGTTTACAACCCGGTATCGCGTTTCTTCCAATATGAACTGATCTGTTTGAAATCCACTAATCGTCGTTTTCAAGTCGATTTTTTTGGCGTTTATTCAGATAATATAACAACTAGTTACAATGATGAATCAGGTAACTCTCAAGCTATTCAGTTCACAAATTAACACTTTTTGCGGTGAGAGCCCATTAACTTCTACCGCACTTGAACTGCAAGTCACTCATTGTCAGCACAGAAGGTCCAGGCGCTTGGTGCTCTTCAGGCGTCGAATTCGTTGAGAGTTGTCAAGTAGCTGGAGCAGCTGGATTTGGATGTTTAAGAAGCCTGCCCTCATATCTCATAGCCAGCTTTTTTATGACATCGGTGACTGTCTTTGTGGAAGTCATCATTCCTTACATAACAAGGAGCGTTTACTATGCTCCTCAGAACCTTATTCTGTGATGTTTGCCTGCGCTCATATTTCATAGCTAGAAGTCGACAATCGGTCGTTTTACCAATATGAACATAAATCCGATATGTTCGACACATTTGCAGCGTTTTTGGGTAAGGACGAGATACCGTTCAGAGACGCTAATAAGAAGTTTCGGTCGAAAGAAATATCCGGATGATCATTTATAACGACCCAGATAAGTACGAACGAGGTATGTTGATTTGGTACCGTCAACGCCCGACTCCGCCTTTCAGTTGCAGGTTGCAATCATCCCGTATTCGGATAGCCCCGTTGCGCAACTCTCGGGAAAAGCCCGTTTGTCCCCGGGCACCTCGCCGTCGGCCTCTTTAAACACATAATAATCGCTTTTAAATCCCACCGAATTACATCTGCCCCGAAAGCGGAAGCTGAAATACAACGTAAGAGATGAACCGGTGAAACGTTTTGGCCGGAGGCTCGTAAAAAAATTCTTTGAGACGGAGCTCAACGAAAATGTATACATTTAGGGCTACACAATTTCCCCGTTTCTGACGTAAAGGGGCGTCCTGTTTGTACGACAACGAACGTAATAGTTGGAATCGAAATTGCCACCTCCGCGTATCTCATCGTTCTTCGTTAAAGAACGAGAGAAAAACACTTTGTTCTAGATTTGCTCAAAGTGGAATTTCCCCGAAATTCTACCACTATTCAAAAGTCATAAAAAGTTAGTTTGGTTTCGTGGTTTCTACTTTTCAAAATATTTATATTATGTCAAAAATTCGGCCCCCCTAAGGAGGCTACATATCAAATTACAGCTTCTTAGAGTGCATAGAAATTAGATTTAGGAGCACCTCAGCTGATCCAGGGCCTATCCTGTTGAAAGTGTAAGGATACTAAGCCCTAAGGATACTAAGCTCCATGCCAAATTACAGCTTTAGTAATCCATGTGACAGTCTCAACATTAGACTGACTGGACATGGGGCCATACGGAGTGGGTGGGAAGAGAAGATGAAAATCGGCTTATTTACCTACATCACTGAATTCGCAAGCATAAGTGCGACCATTTCTCCACGAGTGTTCATTTGTTCATCACAGTTCACAGTTTTATACTCATCTGAACTGCTCATCCATCTCTCATCATCAGCAAAGGACCTCTGCATCAAAGGATCTCATCATCAGCAAAGGACCTCTTCATCAAAGGACCTCATCATCAGCATCAATAAATCAACCGACGGACGACTACAGACCACGATCTGCTTCTACGAACGGAGAACGAGGACCATCAAAACCTCAAGTTGAGCTCGTGGACAAAATATTTCCTGTTGGAATAGATTATTTCTACAATATTATAGTTCATGTTGGAATAGATTATTTCTACAATATTATACGTTGATTACTAATCATTCATCTTCTCGGGTTTCAGCCATTTCTGTATTTAGCTTCACCTCCGTTCAGATTAGGACGTCATAGTCTTGTAGAACGTCACACCACTCAGCTGATCCGGGGCCTGGGTAGTCTCAATTTAAAGTCCTAATGAGACTACATACCAAATTACAGGTTCATAGTGTGAATAGTAGAGAAATTGGCTTTAGAAGCCACTCAGCTGATCTGGAATGGTTGGGGAACTCTAGTAGAGCAGTCCTCTAATTGGCGTGTGACGTGATGAGAGGCTGCAGTCCATCAACTGGCCTCTCAGTAGAGTGAGGGGTTGCGATTGTGTCAAATCGAAAGAAGTGTTTGCTGTGCTACTCGGCCACAATGTAATAATATTAACTGTATTGTCAGAGTGTTTTGATCTATCAATTTTTTTTGGTTGAAAGCTTGTAGACTTGCTCCACTGAGCTTCGCTCATTTTTCCTCATAATAATTATTTTTTTATTAGAAGACTACATAAGTGATAATTATACTCCATATTGATCCAGCGCCTCCTTATAACTGCGTATACTTTTTGCATAGTTATAACATTTATTTTTCGCTAGTTAACTCACTCTACATCCGGTCACACACAGGCATTTGTTCTTCAGGCTTACTTACAGGACTCAAGTGGTTGAAGTGAGTGAACTTTCCTTTCGCCTCACAAGGTAATTTGCTTACTTACTTCCGACGTCGGTCGTCGCTGGAGCGTTGATGCGGTCAAGATCGATTGAATAGTGGTCATTTTATTGATGAGCGAAAGCCAAACGCTTTATCGGCTTACGTTTGCTCTATTTGGATTCGATGAAAAATGGTTTCCCACGTGGATAGCACAGGAAATTGAGTTCAATTAGCCACCAGTTCTGTCAGAGTCTTGTCTGCTTAAATATTGATACTAGTTCTTGTAATATCTACAAGCAGTTCAGCTGCATTAACCTCTTACAGTATTTTATTCATCCTCCATATTTCTTCAAAAAAGCTTTTGACTCAGTTTTTTACATCTCTTCTGTTTCCTTGGCTTCTATTCTTCTTTTAGAGAATTTTCGAAGACTTTTTCAAACCGTCCTGAATTCACTGCCAAAAGACACCCAAAATCATATGTATATACTACTCGTATACATTAATATTTTTCTGTATGTGTCATTCAAGACGATAACTCTCGATAGAATTGAGATAAAAAGTTCAACTTTGCATACAAATTCGTCCTGGCAATCGCAAGGCTAAGTTCGTGTATGTGCACAATCGGGCCACACTGAAGGGGGTTTTGGGGAGTTTTAGGGGGGGAAAATTGCCCTTAAACTCTCAAATTGAAACAGTGTGACACCTCATTTATAGCCAACTTTTCATAACAATGCAATAATGGGACGAGTGTAATTTTTTCAAAAATTGTCACATATCACCTTTATCGCCTTCATTTTTACTCACCGAGGCCTTCTGACTCATTAAAGAAATCACGTGGCAAATAATATTTAATTCTATAATATGTCATATTCTATGACGTAATAGAAGTAATAGAAATTATAAATAATGTTTTAGGTGGGTCACGTTCGTTACGAGGAGCAACCCTTTTGGATAAGATCTCCGGGAAATACGTGAGCCCTACTTCCTTTTTGAAACTTCCTCGTGTGAAGGGTCCCGACCTCCAATAGAAAGGGGTCGACGCGGATCCAGTGGCCCTGTACGGGTTACTACGAGTACGTATTACTTCCCTGAGGAGTTAGTGACCCACCTCGGACTCTCTTCGTTCCTTCTTTGAGCATTTTACGTAATAACGAATTTCGGGATAACGCTAACGTTTAGATTCAGATACGAAATCGCTACTCATCTGGAGACCGCACACATTTTCAAGACTCTTCAAAAACGCTCTTCATAACCGATTGTTATTTCAAACTCAGCCCTTCATTTCTTATATAGGTACATTACCTACATAATATTGACGTACATCATCTCAATATTCGATACGAGTTATACGAAACACAAACAATACACCTACCAACTGATGTGACACAGCCTTGACTTGCGATCTTCATTATTATTTGACAAAGTACGATTTCTGAGTTATTCAATAACTCGTCGCTTAAGAACAATATTGGCCTATCTCAAAATCCACCACTTTTCAGGAACAAAAAAAAAACGGAGTTCCCTCTCCATTCGTCATGTTGAATTCGTTGTGTTTCAAGGATGGCCAACAAAATTGAATACTCCACATGTCTTCATTCATCAATTCCACTAAAGTAGTTACTATAGAAAAATCGTAGAGTTAGGCCTTATTAGGCCTTGGATTGAGTGGTGAGATAGGCATTATTGAATTCTTATGGCCTATCTCTTGAGAAAAATATTATGTTATAATGTCCCCTCTCAACTACCCATTGGAAAAACAGGCCTTATTAATGTTAATGGGTTTTGACCATTTTTTTAAAGAGCGAGCCATTATCGTTTGTTGAGTGTTGCTATTGATTTAATGTAAATAATCCTCCTTAACTCTTGATCGTAACTACCAGTTCTTCATTAAAATCTAGAACTATTGAAGAAAAACGTAAAATTCATGGTCAAGCGTACTTTTTTGTTCTTAAATCTCCGTAGTATACACGTTAAGATATACACCTAATACACCTGAGTTGAATACAGATTTCACCTCGTTCAATGACCGAAAATATTGAAAGGTAAGACGTTGGGTCCAAACGTCCAAACCTGTGATTCAAGGGTAGAGGTAAAAAGTTTTGAAAGTTGGAACAAATAACGATGCTGGAAGTGAAAATTTGTAGAGGTCGATAACAATTTTGGGTCTGAAGTGTTTTTGAAGAGATAAGCATGAAAGGGTAATAGTACGTGTAGATCATACATGGTGCAATGTAGTATACAATATAATGGGTGCTGTTTGATTGTATGGCAACCTCGTCTTCGTAAGAGCTATATGCGTACTTCTTGAGAGTGGTATTCAGTGAGTGTGCTAATAAGGATGATTCAGAGAGGGATTTGCGTAAGGGTATGAGATTATGAAACCAGAATTTCCAAACTCCGTGGAACAACGAGACCTGAGTGTGGGAGTGGTTTTGAAAACCCGTTCGAAGACTGTAGTTCTAAAGGCACTATTGTTGCGAATCCCGATCAATGGTTAGAACCGGCTGTGTGCATACAAAAAGCGGTGAATACTGACGTGAAAATATAAATTACAGATATCACGAGTAGAACAATCATGTAACAAAGAACAAAATTATTCAATAAAATATAACCCTCCGTTACTCGACGTGATGGCCCGTTATTTGACGTGTATTGGGAGCAAGGATCATTAAGAAGTGATTAGATATAATGATCACTTCCTCTAAAGCTCGATTATGAAGGAGTGGGAAGTAAGGATTAGTCGTCCAGAAGTTGATGAGGCCCACTCTGCAATACATTTCGTTACGTATCGAGTTTTCGTGGCTCTGAGAGCGGTACATTGTGACATAATACCTCAACTCATGACGAGCTAAAATTCGTAGCTTTTTTTGGAGCGGAGTACGGTATGGCGAAGTGGTTTTATACGTAGTTGAACATTCAGTCTCTAAGAGTTCACCAAAACAATTAAGACTTCATGAAAGAATTTCACAACGCATTGTTAAGAGCCATACTCCAAAGACACATAATCCAAAAAATCGTCTTTTAGCGAATTTTCGAAGAAAATGTAGCTATTGTACTCGGTCCAAAATTTGTAAAACTCGAATTTCCGAAAAAGTTTTATACCAAAATCCGTTTCAGACCATCCTGAATCCACTGCCAAAAGACACCAAAAATTATATACCTACAAATATACAGGATGGTTCTTAATGAAGGTACCCCCTTTTTATTTCAATATTTCGAGAGATAGCAAAAAACACATCGAGGTAACGTCCCCTTAATTTTTTACAAAGAATTCAACGATCACATTTTTGTGCCCCGCTCATGCGCGCAAATGCAGGTTACGCATGTCAACTTTGTTTTTTCAAGTAGAAACCACCTTTTTTATTGCAGATTCTGATTCTACGTCAAATTTCATGAACGTTTTACTTCGACAACCTTTTTGTTTGGGCGCACCTAAGAGCGTCCAGAAGCGCCCAAAGTTGGACTAACCGCGTTTGTTCGTAATTACGATTAGACGGAAAACCCCAGTGTGGCATATGAAATTTCATTTTTTTTCGACAGTAAATCACTTGGTGATATCAGTTTTTTTTATTGGACTTGATTAAACCGGGATTACAGCCTGAAACATGGTCGTTTGAAAGAAAAGTCGCCTTATTCTGGCCCTTGATAATTTTAGTTTTAGTTACATCTATGAGTTTTTAGGCAGGTGGGTAGGTATCTAAATTATCTTGTTAGACTATGTGATTTAATTCCCCTCACCCTTTCGCAACCCAGGCTTGGGACGGCAACCCAAGTTCGTACATGAACAAATTCGGTTCAATCTAAGGGGGGATTTTGGGGAGTTTTAGGGGGGAAAATTACCCATAAATTCCCAAAATGAAACAGTGACACCTCATTTTAAAGGTTGTTTTTGCTGAAATCGATGGTGAAAGAATTGCGATATTTTATTCCGTTCTCAAACTGAAGCACTTTGAATATGAAGAAACATGTTTAATACCAAGTCTTGAGATGATCTTCATAGTCATCAAGTCCTTCAATGGAGACATTTTGCATAAAGCCAGATATTTCTTCGAAAATTGTCTCTTATAGCCTTGCTGCATGACAGTGGATTTTGTTTTTTTAAACACTCCAGACAAAAGTGGTAATTTGGAAGCAACATCAGTGAAATAATATTGTTTGTTCAGATAACAGGTACCATCTGGTTCTGCGTTTGATGCCCATTTCTTGATATTCTGCAGAATTATTAAAAACAAGTTACTTACGCTCGCCTATCATAAAACTATCGCAGACCCTGATGAAGTGGTTACATCACTTGAACCCCTGCAGAGACTCCCCTTCACCGATCTTCGGAGAGTGTGCTTTTCAGAGAAAGTTGCCATCCACGGTTAGGCACCTCCTTGTTTACTTACCGATCCCCCATTGACTATGAGTCCGGACCTATTACCCTCGGATGGATTGGACCAGGTGGGCCTCTAGTTCCGGTTTTCGTACTTCGAACAGAAAGTACAACAGAATCATCTAAGCGTACGTTTTTTGATCTACCGTTACTTCTGGTCGGTACATTCTCTCAATTAAGGACCACTTCATTTATGAAGGACTCCTTTAGATTTTGAGTTTTCTGGTCAACGAGTTCTACGATCTGGTTTAGGAGTTTTTAACATAGAACATGTTTTAGCCTTCACATAACTGGCAATAACTGAGCGTCCGTTACGCTAATCTATTTCCGATTTTATAAAGATTTCCAATTACAACCAAACCGTTGCTACGGAAATTTATCTTCGCCTTTTTTGATCGTTCAAAAATCGTTAACCACTTGTTGGAAAGCTTTCGGTTCAACGAACATTTTCCTGTTAAGCATAACTCTGTGACTGTACGATCATAACAGTACGATCATATTTTGTTTACAAATTACGAAGCTGTTATTTGGTATGTAAAATTGTTTGGTAAACTTACTTGTATTTAATATAATATTTGGTATTTACCTAATACCAAATACCTTAACAAGTAATTTAGCATATCTCCGTTAATTTCTATGCTATTTACACTATGAAGCTGTAATTTGGTATTTAGCCTCCTCAGGATTTAAGGCCAGGATCAGCTGAGTGGGACCTAAAGTTTATTTCTGTGACATTCACACTAAGAAGCTGTAATTAGCCTCCTTAGGACATTACCTTGTGGCTACCCAGGCCCCGGATCAGCTAAGTGGCTCCTGAAGCTAATTTCTATGCTATTCACACTAAGAAGGTGTAATTTGGCATAGAGCCGCCTCAGGACTTACACTTTAAGCTGTAATTTGGCATGTAGCCTCCTGGGGACTTTAACTTGAGGCTAAACTGGCCCCGGATCAGCTGAGTGGCTCCTAAAGCTAATTTATATGCTATTCACACTATGAAGCTGTATTTTTTTTTGTTGACAATTTTGACTGCACTCCAAACGATCCCTAAGAGCTATTTTTCCGATTTATAATCAAGGTTAAGCGAACTAGATGCATTTGATAGATTCTATTGTGTTATACGTTGGAAGGATTCTAACTTTGTGCCAATCACCTTGTGTCATCCCTGAAAAACAGGTAATTTCTTACCTCAGAGAAGACAATCACAATGTACTTAACAAATCACTTTGCACCCGAACTTCTAACGAGGTTCTAGATCAACCCAATCCTCGAATGGCGACGAGCGAGGGTGAACTGGCTTACGCTTTCACTCGTTCATTCGATCGGTATTCGCGATGACAGGCGTGCGGAAGTAGTAGATCCGAACTGAGAGCTATCGCCCAACTTCTTTTCACCAATTTTTTTTCTCAATTGAACATTTCCAACTGACCGGAAGATACGCATGGATTCTGCTTTTCTTATACAGAACAAAAAAATCCGTGTTTTCACTGTTGCCAATTCTATCTTCATATCAACTTGTAAAGGACATTTTGACCCTGAAATCACACGGCCGGGGTTGACCTCAAAAGGTAGAAGAAAGTGACGAATGCGATGAAAATGAATGGTCGAATGACTTATACCAAAGTGATTATGTCGGACTTCACCAATATTCTGATCTCTTAGTTCCGAGGAATGGCGAGATTAGGTACATTTTTAGCCATTTGTTATACTACAATGAAAGGTGTATTACGCAAATAACTGTTTTTGGCATGTTTTAACAAAATATTTCTTTAAAATAATTTTTATGCACCGACATTGTGACCGTTTACTACCCTATACATTGAAAAAGTGACATTATTGTGATTATTGTCGCTCGAGAGGAGCCTTGTTACTCCAGGGTTAATCACCTGATTGACCATTCAAGCGTACTTACAGGTGGCTCCTTGATGTGAAATTTCACATCAAACCCGAGTCGATTTGATAACTGAAGTTTGTAGACATTTATGGCTCAATCTCTTCATTCAGAAACGATGTAAAATACACGCTAAACGTAAAGAAGTCAAAATTCAACTCTAAACCATTCGAATGAGATCAAAGCTGCAAATTCTTTACACAACGGTTTATTATCTTCTTCGTGTAGTTCACCCTTCTAGATGATAGACTATTTATTATTGGTGATGATTATTAATAATTATTATGGATAAATAACTCGATATCTGAAAACCCTGTGATGTTCGAATCAGCTGGGCCAGTACGAACATTGGCTGCCGCATGATTCACACTCATGTTGACGACTTTTGATCTGTTCCAACTTTGCGCCCTCATTGTGAACGAACGACTGGTCGTACGATCCTCCGAACTGTCTTAATAAATTCAAAAAAATTAAACTCTATTTAAATGTTTCCAAAAAACTACACCGTTCAATCTGAATATTTCGAGATATGACTTTATCAAAATTCGTTTATGACCCCTTCCCATCGTTTATGACCCCTTCCCAGTGTTATTAAAAGTTTCAAGGATTATTGTGGGGTTGATCGGAACCCCTAAACCAAATGTCGTAATTTTAGCACAACGCTAACTGGGCAAAGAACCGCATACGGCCGACAGACGGATTTTTTATATTTTTTTCGATTTTTTGAATCTACGTTTTATCAATGAAAATGGGATAATGTAGAAAAATTGTACAAAGACTCTTCCCCTCAGCACAGATTATACCAAAGAGGGGAGTCGCATTATATACTTACAATTTATTGTCACCATTCTTTTCTTAATAAACGCAATTTATAAATTTAAAAAAAAATCTCTGTAAATCCATACTTGATGGACATTTTTACTCATGAAACATGTGATTGGGTGATGATGAGATGTGTGTTTGGCATTAAAGGTCGGATATCCTGTGTCGGTGCTATGTGAGAGACACCTAATCCTCCTCCAAAGTGTCACCTTTATTTCGGTTTTTCAAACGTTTAGCTTTCAGAAAAACAACCTGCTCCCCCGAAAGGCTCACAATCATTAGAGAGGACATGTAATCATGTTCTGAGCACCTGAAGAATTCCTTGACCACGACCTTTCCCAACTCTCCCTCCGATGCACCAAGAGGACGGTTATGAATGCTCTTATGTAACTCTGCATTACAGGGTTAAACTGGGTCGTACTTTCACTCGGATCTACGAAGGGCTTGGCACAAAATTATTGGAGTGTACTTTGAGTCACCGCCTTTGATACGCAGGCAGCGTCATGTCCTTTCACGATCCTTTGATTGACAGATCGTGTTTTCGAACATTTTTCCACACGTGGAGGAAGTTGAAGGAAGATCCGGTTTGTATAAATGACATATATTCAAGCCACATAACCGATTCTCTCGTTTCTTACGAATTTATCAGAATCGACTCAACCACGAACTTCCCATTAGTGAGAGTCACTGTCCGTATACATTTATCTGGTTATGCTCTACTTACTCTACACTCATTTTCAGTATCTTCCGTGTAAAATCATGCGCGTGTAAAAGTCGACTTTACATTCTGGACTGGTTGTTGTGTTACATCAATCCCTACAAGCACCTTTCAATAACACCTTTCTATCGATCCAGCAGCTCAAATTCCCATTTGAAATTCCCATGGGGAAATTCCCATTTCTCAAATGGGAATTTGAGTGAATGCATTCAACTCTAATTCTTAGGAATGATTTGCGTGGGTAACAAAATATTTTTCAATAAAAACCAAAAACTGCGCCATCTACAACCTCCTCCACATTGCCACATTCAAATTCATCGTCAGGATCACGATTTCTCCACGTTGCCATTTGGATGCCAAAATTTAGAGGTTTCGTTTCAAGATATGTTGATTCAGAAAATCGATTTAAAAAAACTCTGCAAATTCTTGATATAACGGTTTATTGTTTTCATTGTGCAGATCACCCTTCTGTCTAGATCACTAAAATGATATATTAATTATTATTATGAATTATTAATAATTATTATAAAGTAGTGTAAATTTTTATTAATTATTGTTAGGTATTGATAATTTGTATTAATTATTATATCAATTAATTCGATATCTGAAAACCATGTGCTTTACGAATCAGCCGGGACAGTAAGAACGTTGAACCAGCAGGTTGCGGTGTTTTTCACCTTCATGTTGACAACTTTTGATCAGCTCCAACTTTGAGCCCTCATTGTCAACGAACGGCTGGTCGTACAAAGCTCCGGATGATCTTAAAAAAATCTAAAAAAACAAACTCTATCTAAATGTGAATTAAAAACTATACCGTTCAATTTGAATTAATCGATATACCTATGTATAGGTAGATATACGTATATGAATTTTTCAAAATTTCCAAATTTGTTTTCTACCTCTTCCCATTGACCTAGGGTTATGAAAAGTTTAGAGGATCATTGTGGGGGTTACAAAAATTTTTCTTTGACCGATTCCAATGGTTCATTATCGAAGATAATAAGCCAAAATAGTAGGGCTTTTTGAATTCAGGCAGCTTGAAGGTTTCTCCAACGCTGAAAATCCGTAGGTACCGTCTTTTGAAATACGACAACCCAATGCACAATTCAAATACAGTGGCTACTACCGTTTTTCTGTGTTCGAAACATTAATAATTAATTATTAGGCTTTCCCTCTTTAAAAATCAATTGAAAATTGAAACACCGTAGATGGCGGTTGTTCACTAGGTATCCAATAGAACAAAATATTACGAATCGAACCATATTAATAAAAAACTCAAAATCGCCAAAATTGCTCTCTACGGCTTTCCTACTTTGGGCGGCATTATAGTTTTGAGACATTTTTCAACACCACTCTCTGCGGGCATAATATTATGTTTGGGAAAATAATAAATTATGAGCTTGCAAATCTACTCTGACATGATTTTGATTGGGTGCTCACTATGTTTGAAGGTCTAGGATTCGTTCCATCTGCATTAGACGTATGATGTACAGACGTACAGCGGGGTATGATGTATTCCGTCGATACCTTCGTGAAAGCTTCATTAAAGGAAAGCGTAAGCATTTTACTTACGCAAGACCGTACTTGACCGTAGCAGTCCCATTGCCAGAGCAAATCCCTCGGTGTATAATGGACTGATGGGCACAATAGCGATGTTTTGGTCCGAGCTCGCTTTTCCATCAAGAAAGCAGCTGATTGTTCTCAGGTTCGTTCCGAAGCTCACCTTCAGGATGGGCGCTGTCGGACGAAACGA
Organism: Stenodema calcarata; assembly: GCA_963920205.1. Classification (NCBI taxonomy): domain Eukaryota; kingdom Metazoa; phylum Arthropoda; class Insecta; order Hemiptera; family Miridae; genus Stenodema; species Stenodema calcarata. The sequence continues at coordinate 10,835,161 of OY986061.1, read as the reverse complement.
AAATTGAATTGCGTGAAACTATGAGGCGTGACTATTTCCGACGAAATGAAGGGGAAATGTGTAAAAAATTACATGCGTTACACGGGACATTATGGAGGTTTTTTGTATATGGAGGAGATCCGCTTTCTTTAGAGGATCTTAGAGTTTTACTTCCGCGGAAACTGAGGAAGTTTTGGGAAATAGTAGTAGAAGTTGTCTTCCCAGTGTGAATGTGGTGCGTTACAGTGGAACAAAGTGACACCTGTCTCCACTCGAATAGTCCGTGAAATGCTGACAGGGAGGATGATGTTTTATCAAAGGGATAGAGAATATTTTGCGAAGAGGGTAAAAATGTGCTTCGTCGAACCTTTTACGTGTTCACTTTCTAGGAACTTTCTATACAAAAGTTTAATAAATATTAGCAAATCCTCTATAATTTAAACCATATCGTTCCATTGTTCGAGGGGCTTGCCAAAAGTAAGTTTCTTTTATTAAAAAAAAAATAAAATTGAAAAAATTGTCTGAATCACCAACATTCTGGTTATTTATCCACGTAATCACCATTTCTTTCAATGCATTTTCGATACCGCACCAAAACTTTTTCCAAACCGGCCTTGTACACTGGCGTGCCCACTTCCTGTAGGTACTTCTCAACCTCCGTTGTGAGCTTCGCATCAGCAGCAAAGTTCTGGCCGTCCAGATGACCCACTAGCAAAAATCACCTGGCGCAAGATCAGGAGAATATGAAGGATGAGGGAAAATGTACTAATTTCAAAAGCAAATTTTGGGTTTTGGCGAGCTGAATGAGGGCGGGCGTTATCGTGGAACAGCAGAATACTTTGGAAAGCAAACTAGGCCTTTTTCGCTTTATTGCACTCCTTAGTCGTGCAATAAAGCGAAAAAGGCCTAGTTTTGGGCCTAGTTTTGGGCCCCTTGGGTGCCAATTGGCGTAAGTCCAATTTTTGCACAATTGAGTTTTCGACAGTACTCGATCCAGGGGTCGTTCCACATGAAGACTAGGCACCATTAGGAAAGTGGGTGACCAGTCCTAGTTTTGAAAATTCCACGTGGTGTAAGTCAAGTAACCAAGCAACCTTGAGCTGAAACGACGCGAACGGCGAACACGCTGTTTTATCTTTTTATAGTTTTTATCGTTTTTAAACTGAATTTCAAACTATAAACTTCTAGAAAGCTCGACAATCGTCCTTCGGTTCCTCTACCACACCTCTACTCCCTAGGCAGGACTGTCACTGCCGCAAGATCTTGCGGCATGATCTTTCGAAAGGCATACAGGATTAAATTAAGGGGAGTAAATTTTACTCCCTTTAATCCTAAACGAATGTACCTAAGTCATTTTTCGAAAACTTGCGAGTTGCACGTGATTCCGAAGACTAAAAGTTGTGTTCCTATCTTTATTCGTCATTTTATTTTTTTACGTGTCCAAATTTGTAAAGTAATGAATTTTTATTAGATAGTTTAAGTGAACCATAGAAGAATTTACATTCATTAGCTAAGTTAATTTGTTCAAAATCCAAAATTTTCTAGTCAAATTTTTAAAATTTCAAGCTTATGAGCAAAGCTACGAGAGCCGTTAATAGGTATATTTTCACAACGACCGTAGAATTTTAATGTGTGTCCATTCAATTGATATTCTGAAAATTTGAAGAATTGGACTTACACCACTTGGCACCTCCTTCCAGGTAATCCACCAGAAGAATTCCCTTGGCATCCCAAAAAAAACTATTGCGATAATCTTGCCAGTAGAGTAAACCACCTTGGCTTTTTCGACATCCTGACAGTCGCGGCACAACGGGGTATACACCGATTTTCCATTCATAGAACATGTCCTGACAAGCTCAGCTTGGAAATAGCTCATTTCTCCATGCTTTCTGTGCAGTCATAGCAAAACTCAATTTTCGTTTGCTTGTAGATTTCGCTCCTCATAATCCAATAAAGAACGGTTTTTCATTTTACGGTTTTGCATTCCATTTGAAGCTCCGTAGGTACTTCTCGAATTGATAGTCCTATCAACCTATTGTGACTATTGTGATAGTATTGTGACTATTGTGATAACCTCTTGCGATAGTCCTATCCTGATGATAACCTATTGAATTTGGGAAGTATTCTAGATTTCACCACTGCCCGGTACAAAAAGATTCACTCAAAACCACTACAGAAAATGTCAATCTGTGTAAGCTGACACGCTGTAATTGGGCTTGCCCGTAATTCAAATAAATAAATAAATAAATAAATTGACGAGTCCTGAATGCCAACAAAGCTAGGTTCCCAAGAACAAGAGAAATCGGGACGTCAGTTGTTTCGAATGTAGTTTCGTGCCTAATAGAATGACTAAACCTCTACTTAAAATGGACGGAGGATTTGTCTCTTTCGCATTAGTTTAAAAGTGTCTTACCTAATAAACGACCGCTGACCCCTAAACCCACTTCCTTATCTAACTCCTTAATTCACCTCTTGCTCAACGTTCATTCGGAGAATTTCGTCTGAAAAACTACCCAAACCCTACGTAACAACGCATCAACAATAAGAAAGGATCGTAACACTGAGGAGGAACTGTGCGAACTGGATGCAAACTGCATGTGAACCAGGTCTGATACAGACCGCGAGAGGCGGTTCCCTGAACTTATTAGAGGGTTTTCGAATAGTGATGTTATCATAGTGTAATTGCCAGGTGCAATGGACGCAGGTACATGGTCAAATTCACTCCATAACGACTCACGTCATCTTTTCCCAACTTGATAGGTTGACGCAACTGCTGGAAACCTCATTTTAAGAGTGGATTAAAAAGAACGGTTTGTTCTGAATAATGAGTTTTCTTTTCACCATCATTATTTTTTCTTTTATACATATTCTTCATCTTCATTCACATCTAATAATGCGTATTATTTTACTTGTGCTTTAAAATGTATGCCGTTTTTTTTCGAATTCTACCACGTGTTATGTCTCAAGTTATGAATTTTCAGATTATTTAGAGGAGCTAAATTGATCTTGTTATGCTCCAGCATCCTAGTTGTAAGAATCAACGCAAGTAATAATAAGTTAAATAAATATGAGACGTGAGAGGGAGAGGATTCAGCACGAGTAGGAATGGCCCCCACTCCACAAACAGGGCGGCCCTTTCGGACCGCTCTCCCTACTCTAACAGGGAGAAATGGAAGCAGAGGAGTGGGTAATATAAAACCGATTCTCTCAGGAAAAATCTCATTTCTTGCTCAGCTCTCAATTAGGTGAGGGAACTTTGAGCAACTTTCATTAATTATCACAGGAGGCTCGGTTCACGTGACAGCCATCAGAAGTTACTTCGGACAGAAGTCCCCGTTTGATTCGTTTCGTGTTCTGAGGACAAGCCAGACATGGATGAGGATACTTCAGGAGAAAGGGATCGGAATTGGGAACCAACCTGTTCCACAACTGATTGCAATAGCAGCATAATATAAGTAGAGGAATAGTGTTTATTTATATATTTTTTAAAATAAATGCAGTTCATTATTGTGGACACAGATGGGAGAGACTTGCAGAACTGTCTCGAATAATGAGTTGATGGTGATAACGAACAATTGCATAACAATTCATTACAATCATAAAGAGTTATTTTCCTTTTATCAGATCTTGAAGCACGAATCACTCTTCGGAAAGCCACTCCTCAAGGGACTCCACGATCTTCTTTCTCGCATTTACCAGCGATTGTGGGTCATTCGGCGATGGTGGGTACATATTGGCGCAGTGTGCCGTTCCATCGATGAGTACGGCTGGAGTTTCAGGGTTAGTCGACTTGTATATTCCCAGCACGTGCCACGGGTCGAGAGAGCCTTGCAGGAAAATTACCCTGGAAACTTGGATATTCAACTAAAAAAAAGGAGAGTAGAAACACTTTACTTTACTCAGAGTACAGTGACTGCAAATAAAACGTAGTTAGATGTATAAAACGTATTTAAAACGTATCGACGATCTGGCTTCTCTATGGAATAAGCTGAGGGAAGATACATCCACCAGAGGCAAAGGGTTCTAGATTTAAGAAGTACATAGTGCCGTCAGGACCTCATGAAGTGCGTATGCAATGGATGTTCTTAATTTTATGATTGCCATAGGAGCACTGAGGCTCTCCAATATCACTTAAACTCTCTAATTATTGGGATGAAAGATGGGAAGAACATTTACCTGTCCGTACATCAGGTTGGACCTCTTCACACCCTCGTTCAATCGATTGCTTCCGAAATCATCTCCAAAAATCTGTTTGCAGTGGTCGATGAAGAAAGGGAGTTTTAAGAGTGAACCGAACAGTTCGGTTTTATGACTGGACGTCTGATAAAAACCGAATTCTGTGCAGGTCTGGTATGTCCATGAACGGGAATCAGAGTACGAGGAGCTGCTCAGTTGCTGGATATCGTCAGAGTACTTTACATCCAAGCAAGGAGCAGATCCCATCAGCAACATATTGACAGCAGCATATCTTTGCATGACACATCCGATGCTCTTATTATTCATGATTTGGCAGATATCGTCTACAGTTGGAGGCATTCTTTTACCTATATTGTACTGCACAATACCTTGGATATTCCCAGCTAGACTTTCCGCAAAATTAGATACATCTTTGGGGTTATGGATATCCAACGTGTCGCAAAGGTCATACATTGTTGATAACTTCTCCGCACTTTCAGAATCCCCTTTTTGCAGAACTTTCTCAACCATCAATGCAGCTTCATGAACATTGGTGGCACATTCTTTACTGGATGCAACAAGCGCTTCGCGCACAACTCGGTCATATTGATTGAAATTAGCTTCAGCTAAAAGCGGAGCTGAAGTCGATACGGCTGCATGGATTAGATGGGGGTATTTGAGTCGTGCCCATGCAGCTAAAGACCCAGGGTAACTTCCTCCAAACACAACCCACTTATTGTTTGGCGTTAATTTATATTTTTTATTCATTCCGTCAATAAAGTAAGCCAGATCGGCCAAAGCTTGTTCGCTGCTGAGGTAACGAAGATTGTTTACCGACGAATCATCTGTGGGCTTGCTCTGACCATAAAATCTGTGCTCAAGTTGGAAACACAGAGCGTTAAACTGTTGGGCGTAGTCCGTCCAGGCTCCCATCACCATCCACTCAGCTTCGATCGCCGCTTCTCCGCCAATCATTAGGAAAACTGGGCTGTCTCTGGAGTTTTTGAACCAGGTCGCGTTCGTTTGGTACCTCTGCCACCAGGTTCCTGGGTTAGTCGGGTCGAAGTGGTCCAAGCGTTGGACAAACCATTCGTCTGCCGGAAGAGCAGATTCGTGTACATAGCCAGGCTTACCTATTGCTCGGAGAAGATGCCTACGAGCAACATCCACCCCTATGACCGAACCGCACAATAATATAATCCCAACCGAACTCAACAGAACCTTATACGAGTACATGTTCCTCCTCTCCACAATGATAAAATGAAGCCAGTAGTGAACTTTTTCTGAAAATATAGGCAAATACCTACTCGTAAAACTGATGGTAAAACGAGCGATTGTCACAAGAGTGGTGTTTTATTTATTTTTAAGCCATATTTTATTGATGATTAATTGCTTTTTACTCTTCTCAAATTCCATATTACTCGTATTTCTGAACAGCAGACTACTTTCTTATCGCGAAATCCACGTGAAATGAGTGCAGAGATAATCTTTAACAGACCTTGACAAACCGCGTCAGGTAAGTAGTACCACTATGTGAAGGAGTAAAATATTCAATCAGTGCCTACAGTCGGTACATCTTAATAAACGAAACTATGATGAATATTCTTTCAGAATTCATAATCCTCCATTTTGTTACTTTGAATTGGAGAAAATATAAATTTTGCAGTAAATTGATCAGTACCAGTAGTTTCTCAGCTTGTCCGAGAGCACCCAACCAATCAATTAAGGACCTAAAGGGGATATTTTAATTTGGCCATTGTTCTAAGCTATCTGCTTCTAGATCAGATGAAATCAACAGTTGCATAGCGGTCACCACTTAGATTAGCGATGGCTAATCAACTTTCATCAATTATCACAGAAGGCTCGGTTCACGTGACAGCCATCAGAAGTTACTTCGGACGGAACTGGCGTTTTGATGAGATCAAGGGGTCCTCCCCGTTTCATTCGGTTCGTGTTGTGAGGCAATTATATCACTGGCGTTTATTGTTCAACGTCTCACACGGCGATTTCCGGTTCGGAAAGTGGTTTCGCAGGTTACTGAGTGTAGGACCTGCTTGATGGTCCACATGATTAATGCTGTCCCTCGTTTCATGAGAGGGTTTGAGATCTGGGTTATTAGCTGCCCAAAAAACACAATGCGTAAAATTGAATTTTTTTTAAACCAGTTACCTGGTTTTATTGGCGTTGATCTGATAATTATCAGACCACCATTAGACACAAACAATAACTAGAAGTACTTACTGAACTAATTGAATGAAGTGAACGTACTGTGCAGCATGCGCATGGCTAATACGGTTTTTCTCAGTAATAGGTTATCGAGTAACAACGACTGTCAGAATAGGTTGTGGTATTAGGTTATTTTGGTAATAGGTTACCGGCGATTCTAGATCCTTTCCAGCGCCCAACGCGGACGGGGTTTCCGTTCCGCGTTGAGCGCCGGAAAGGTTCCTGAATCGCCGGTAACCTATTACCAAAATAACCTATCGGTCGTTGTTAATCGAAACTGACTCAATACTCACTCAAATAACTTGTCGACAGTTATGATCGCACAACTTTCACACATTCGTTTTCCGTAACCTATTAACTGGTATTGCCTGGAATAGTCCCAGCCAACTTATTATCACGGAATCCCGAATGGCCGGCGACAAAGAGGCCCTCAAAGGGCTTTCCTCCTAAGTTCTCAAAACAGTTATGCGGCTTATGAAGTGAACTTGTTTCTTACAAACTTACAGGAGTTTATTTGTACCTCTGGTCAGGGTATAATAATAGGCGACTTGAACTTTGATATTACTGCACCTGTTCTTGATCTGCCCACCAGTAAATATTTGGACGTATTATCAAGATCAGGCTATCTTTCTTACATAAACGGAGTAACAAGACCTAGAAACAGCTTGACGGATGGAGGTAGTTGTCTGGATCATATATTTACTAATATATCTGATAGGGAGTCAGTAAAATCGGCTATAATCCATTCCAATGTTAGTGATCACAGATCAGTTGCGTTGATGCTCATTACTGGGAAGAGTGGGTTCAAATCAAATGTAAAGATCAAGGAAATAATTGATAATGAGAAATTGAGCTCAGCTTTGGCGAATGAAAACTGGGAAAAGCTGCTAAACACCAACGATGTGAATGAAATCAGTGAAATGCTGGTAAATACAATTAGCAAACATAAAAATGATTCGACTAAAATTATTAAAATAAATGGAAAGCAAAAACATATAAAATCTTGGATAACTGATGGACTAATAATATCAATTAGAAAAAAGGAAAAGTTATACGCTCTAAGCCGAAAACAACCAATGAATAATAATCTTAAAAAATATTTCCAAACATATCAGAAAAAACTAAAAATCTTGATCAGAAAAGCAAAAGAAAACTATTACAAAATGAAACTTGATAGGGTAGAGGGAAGTGCTAGGAAGACATGGAGAGTATTAAACCAAATTATAGATGAGTCAGGAAAGAAAAATAATCATATAAAAAAATTAGTAGTGAACGGGCATGTTTTGGATGGGGAGAGGGACAAAAAGAAATGTTTAGACGGCTTGAATAACTTTTTTGCGGGCATCGGAAGCAGTATGGCAACGAAAATTAGGAGTAAGAATGTGAAGACGGGTTCCGGTGAAACTTGCACTACAGTTAAATTCAAATTTAAGGAAATCGTAGAGAAGGATGTTATAAGTTCTATCCAATCATTGAAGGGGGGATCAAGCCCAGGATGGGATGGTATAACATCTGAGATATTGAAGAATAATATTAAAACATTGTGTATACCATTGCTCCATTTAGTTAAGATTAGTTTTGAAACGGGACAGTTCCCCGACAATATGAAGATAGCTGCTGTAGTTCCTATATTTAAAATAGGGGATAGTACGTCCTGTAGTAACTACCGCCCGATCAGTCTTGTGAGTTGCATAGCCAAAATAATAGAAAAATGTGCTAAGAATCAATTGACCAAATTCCTAGAAGATAATCTCTTACTTGCGTCTGCACAATATGGTTTTAGGAAAAATAAATCAACCCAAGATGCGGTCTGTCAACTTACCTCACTGATAACAGATGACATAGATCAAGGATTCAAAAGCTTAGCAATCTTTTTGGACCTAGCCAAAGCATTCGATACGATTTCCCATGATAAACTTTATGAAAAAATGGCTAAACTCGGTATAAAAAATACAGAACAGAAATGGTTTAAAAGCTATCTCTGTGATAGAAAACAGTATGTTAGAGTTGATAATGTTTCAAGTGATACTGTGACGTTGGGTAGTTATGGCATACCGCAGGGTACTGTTCTAGGGCCAATTCTTTTTATAATGTACATTAATGACCTCCAATATGTTAAATTACCTGGGAAAGTAATATTGTTTGCGGATGACACTGCGATTTACGTAAATGGAATTTCCTGGGAGGCTGCTCTGCAAGGAGCTGAGGAATGTTTAAAAATAATTAATGATTGGCTGGCCCTTAATAAACTAACATTGAATGTAGAAAAAACCAATTTCTTGCCTTTCAGTATTGATATCAGATCCGCTCTACCCCTTGATAAAAATACTCTTCCATTTCACAAGTCCTTTTGTAATGACCTGACATGTTTATCTTGTGCTAAGATTTCGAGGGTGAAGGAAGCCAAATATTTAGGAATTACCTTAGATGAAAACATGAAATGGCACATACAGATACAACAAACAAATAATAAAATGAGGAAAGTTCTTTATATATTTTCTAAATTAAAAAACATTGTAAGCAGAAAGCTCATGATTCAAGTATATCTAGCCTTAGCAGAATCTGTTGCTACATACTGTATGCCTGCCTGGAGTGGGGCTTACAAATCTGCTTTAGAGCCACTTCTTCTTACCCATAAAGCCTTGATTAGAAAAGTCTGTGGGGCTAATTATTTGGCTCATACTTTGCCTTTGTATAAAAATATCAAAATTTTGCCATTTACAGACTTGCTTAATTTACATAGAGTAAAGCAATTACTTAAGGAAAAATCTTATGAATTCCCTACGCATTATGTTTATACTCGATCCAAAAACTGATCTTTCTCTGGTGCTGCCCCTCGTACGTACTACTTTTGCACAAAACTCATATTCATATAGGGGAACAACAATATTTAATTCATACAACTATAATCTTAAATCTGAGTTGTTAAAATCAAAAAATATGTATAAAGCATTAAAAAAATATTATCTAAGCTGCTTAAATGATAGGAATACATAATTCTATGGATTATAAAATTAGTCTAGGGTAACAAATTATCAATAAAACACTTAATGTCTAACAATTCTAAGATTAGGTAGTTATAAGACTCGTCTCCTAACACGGGCATTAGCCCATATTGGAGACTAATTTCCTGTAAATAAAAATTGTAATTGTTTGTAATTATTATAACTTATAATTTAATCTTGTAATTAATGTTCTTGCACAATGTAAAAATATGAAGGAAATAAACGATTGAAAAAAAAAAAAAAAAAAGTTATTCTAGTAATAGGAATTTTCTGGTAATAGGTTATGAAGTATTAGGTTACTGGGCAATATTAGGTAAATTGAAGCGGTTACGTTAAATAATCCCCACCCCTCATTATCACATTGAAAGGGATTCCTCAGGAGAAAGGGATCGTAATTGGGAACCAAGGTGTTCCAAAACTGATTGCAATAGCAGCACAATATAGAGGAATTGTTTTTATTTATTTATTTTTCTAAATAAATTCTGTTCATTGGACATAGATAGCAGAACTGTCTCGAATAATGAGTTGATGATGATAATGAGTTGATGACAATTGTGTAATCATTCATTAAAATCATAAATGAGTTATTTTCCTTTTATCAGATCTTGAAGCACGAATCACTCTTAGGAAAGCCACTCCTCAAGGGATTCCACGATCTTCTTTCTCGCATTTACCAGCGATTGTGGGTCATTCGGCGATGGTGGGTACATATTGGCGCAGTGTGCCGTTCCATCGATGAGTACGGCTGGAGTTTCAGGGTTAGTCGACTTGTATACTCCCAGGACGTGCCACGGGTCGAGAGAGCCTTGCAGGAAAATTACCCTGGAAACTTGGATATTCAACTGAAAAAAAGGAGAGAAGAAACACTTTACTTTACTCAGAGTACAGTTACTGCAAATAAAACGTAGTTAGATGTATAAAACGTATTTAAAACGTATCGACGACCTGGCTGCTCCATGGAATAAGCTGAGGGAAGATCCATCCACCAAAGGCAAAGGGTTCTAGATTTAAGAACTAAATAGTGCCGTCAGGACCTCATGAAGTGCGTATGCAATGGATGTTCTTAATTTTATGATTGCCATAGGAGCACTGAGGCTCTCCAATATCACTTAAACTCTCCAATATCACTTAAACTCTCTAATTATTGGGATTAAAGATGGGAAGAACGTTTACCTGTCCGTACATCAGGTTTGACCTCTTCATACCCTCGTTCAATCGATTGCTGTCGAAATCATCACCAAAAATCTGTTTGCACTGGTCGATGAAGAAAGGGAGTTTGAAGAGCGAACCGAACAGTTCGGTTTTATGACTGGACGTCTGATAAAAACCGAATTCCGTGCAGGTCTGGTATGTCCATGAACGGGAGTCAGAGTACGAGGAGCTGCTCAGTTGCTGGATAGCGTCGAAGTACTTCACATCCAAGCAAGGAGCAGATCCCAACAGCAACTTATTGACGGCAGCATATCTTTGCATTACACATCCGATGCTCTTATTATTCATGATTTGGCAGATATCGTCTACAGTTGGAGGCAAGACTGCGTCAGATGTAATTCTGTTATCTTTATTGTACTGCACAATACCTTGGATATTCCCAGCTAGACTTTCCGCAAAATTAGATACATCTTTGGGGTTATGGATATCCAACGTGTCGCAAAGCTCATACATTGTTGATAACTTCTCCGCACTTTGAGAATCCCCTTTTTGCAGAACTTTCTCAACCATCAATGCAGCTTCATGAACATTGGCGGCACATTCTTTGCTGGATGCAACAAGCGATTCGCGCACAACTCGGTCATATTGATTGAAATTAGCTTCAGCTAAAAGAGGACCTGAAGTCGATACTGCTGCGTGGATTAGATGGGGGTATTTGAGTCGTGCCCATGCAGCTAAGGACCCAGGGTAACTTCCTCCAAACACAACCCACTTATTGTTTGGCGTTAATTTATATTTTTTATTCATTCCGTCAATAAAGTAAGCCAGATCGGCCAAAGCTTGTTCACTGCTGAGGTAACGAAGATTGCTCACCGACGAATCATCTGTGGGCTTGCTCTGACCATAAAATCTGTGCTCAAGTTGGAAACACAGAGCGTTAAACTGCTGGGCGTAGTCCGTCCAGGCTCCCATCACCATCCACTCACCTGTGATCGCGCCTTCTCCGCCGATCATTAGGAAAACTGGGCTGTCTCTGGAGTTTTTGAACCAGGTCGCGTTCGTTTGGTACCTCTGCCACCAGGTTCCTGGGTTAGTCGGGTCGAAGTGGTCCAAGCGTTGGACAAACCATTCGTCTGCCGGAAGAGCAGATTCGTGTACATAGCCAGGCTTACCTATTGCTCGGAGAAGATGCCTACGAGCAACATCCACCCCTATGACCGAACCGCACAATAATATAATCCCAACCGAACTCAACAGAACCTTATACGAGTACATGTTCCTCCTCTCCACAATGATAAAATGAAGCCAGTAGTGAACGTTTTCTGAAAATAAAGGCAAATACCTACTCGTAAAACTGAGGGTAATACGAGCGATTGTCACAAGAGTAGTGTTTTTATCAAACACCAGCGATTTATTTTTTAATCCATAATATTATTTTCTAGATGATTGATTGTTTTTTTAATCCTCTCGAATTCTATATTACTCGTATTTCCGAACAGCAGACTACTTTCTTATCGCATAATCCACGTGAAATGAGTGCAGAGATAATCTTTAACAGACCTTGACAAACCGCGTCAGGTAAGTAGTGCCAGTATGTAACGGAGTAAAATATTCAATCAGTGCCTACAGTCGGTACATCCTAATAAACGAAACTATGATTAATTCTTTCAGAATTCATAATCCTCATTTTATTATTTTTAATTTGAGAAAATATAAACTTTGCAGTGAATTGTTCAGTACCTACCAGTAATTTCTCAGATTAGAGCACCCAACCACTCAATTTAGAAGTTCCATTGAAACTATTTCAAGCAGGAATTTTTAGTTCATTGGTTGAGAATAACCATCAATCGTGTTGTACAAATCCAAATAATCTAGCGACTTTAATAGTACCATCTGCCAGGTGATTCGCCTGGGCCAATTCCTTCGAAGGAGCTTCAACAAGTTGCAAGTACCTTCGGCTGGTCTCGATCGCCAACAAAAAAGTTTTGATTCAACTGTGAGTTAATTTAAAATATCTTATCACCTTTGGGAATTTTAATTAAAAAAAACAATAATTGAGGAGTGTCACTTGTTCACAAAGGTTGTAGAAAAAAGGTTCTGGTACAAAAAAGGAACTTTAATTTTTAAAATTCAGTAGTTCAGTATTTATTGATATGAAGTCGTTTGGGTTATTTCACGCACAGAATGTTTTTCAATTCATATTTTGTCTCATTTTAGTAAGATTTTGCCTCTGTTTAGGTAGACTGTGGTTGTTCAATTCGACCACCTGGCTTCTTAGAAGAAATTTTCCTTGATAAGTATTGGTGGATAATAATAAGGATTGGTGTATATTATACAGATTAGACTTTTCAACTATTTCGGAAATGAATTCATTAGATTCGTTGGTTTAAACCACGAAAAATTTAAAATAATCATATTTTGACAAGTCTTGAGAAATATTCTTCAATCGTGATTTTCCTCAGTATATTACAGCACACGTTCGATGTCTCCTTACGGTTCTGGACGATGTGCACTTGGATTTTTAACGTGGAATACGTTTTCACGGAGACCTATTTGTCACAATATGTCATATCCCCTTGAGCCTGAAGGCAAAACACTGAGGAACGTTTTATCTTCAACACTCACGGTTTGTAAAAAGAACATGAGATTCGTAATGCCCAAAAGCTCTGTTATTCACAGAGTTATGGCGAACAGGAAAATGTTCGATAAATTGAGAGCTCTCAAACGAGTGGTGGTTTTTGTACGATCAAAAATCGTGGAGATAAATTTCCGTAGCATCTGTTCGGTTGAATTCGGAAATTATAAAAATGTCGTATGTCGTATCGTAGGTACGACTTTTGTGGTCGGGTTTTGGCTATTAGGTCTCCGTTAAAACGTGTTCTACGTTAAAATTGAAACTCGAAAATCGTCCCGTTGATGATTGATGATGTTCACTGAGCTAAATCCAGTAAATGAGGAGAGGCGTTGGAGTTGTAGTGCGGGAGGAGATGTGGCAAATCACAGCCACTCCCAAATAGCTTTTTCTACTTGTTTTCTAGCATCCACCAATTTTGGAGAGTCGTCCGGAGATGGTGCGTCCATATCCGTACCAAGGCCTGCACCCTCGACAACCACCACCGGCATCTCAGGATTTGAAGACGATCGAAGCCCCAGATCCCTCCACAAGTCCGAACTGCCGCTAATAAATATCGTTCTGGACGTTTCCAAATCCCACCCGCCGTACATTGTGTTTGTCCTTCCGACGCCGCTCTCCATGCGTTTAACGTCGAACCCGTTTCCGAAAACCGATTGACAAGTACTGACGTAGAATTTGAGATCGACGAGAGAACCGAAAAGGCTCTTTTTAGAGGTGGGAATCGGGAAAAATCCCAATTGAGAACACCTTTGATACAACCACGTTCTGGCAACGTTGGGAAATGATTCGCCCGTGTACTCACTCAGAAACTCACTGTAGTTGTTATTTTTGCACTTACCAGATGAGAATAAATTTCCAAATGTGTACAAACTATGAACGGCAGCGTACCTGTCAATGGCCTTTCCAAATTTTTTGTCTGACATTAATGTGCACATTTCACTGATCGTGTAATGATTGGGTGAGTTCAAGGGTGTAATCAAGTTGTTTAGTTTCGATTCAACAGCGGTGCGAACATTTCTGGCTAACAATTCAATAAAAAAATACACTTCCGTGTCATTTTTCGAGTCCCACTGGTGACACATTTTGAATTTCTTTGCCAAAATTTGGACTCCATCAGGGGTTTTTATTAGGTTTTCAACTTCTAAGGCAGCTTCTTGTATGTCCGCAGGGCACGACGCTTTGATACTCGATAATGCTTGCCAAACTTGTTGATCAAACCCGGAGTAGCCAGTTGTTGCACGTAAAGGCGCAGATGATGCTACAGCGGCGTGTATAAGGTGAGGGTATTTCATCCTCGCCCAGGCTGCCAACGATCCCGCGTACCCCTTGCCGAAAACGATCCACTTATTGTTGGGTGTGAGTTTATAACGAGACTTTATGTATTTAACGAACGACGCTATATCAGCCAGAGCTTGGTCGATGGTAAGAAATCGTAAATTACTCACAGATAAATCGTCCGTCGGCCGACTCTCTCCATAATATCTGTGCTCGATCTGGAGAGCTAACGCGTCGTACTTCTGAGCATAATTTATAAAAGCGCCTTCAGCCACAGAACCCGCTTTAGCTCTACCGTTTCCACCAATCAGTAAGAAAACCGGGCTGTTGCGGGAATTTTTGAACCAAGTTTCGTTCGTGTGATACTTTTGCCACCACGTTCGAGATATTGACAGGTCAAAATGGTCTAATTTCTGCACGAACCACTGATCAGCAGCCACATCACCCGGAGTGAAAGCAAATACCGAACTTTTCAGTGAGACCGAAAACCACACCAGAAACTGTAACAAGAATGACGATGTCATGTTGCGACCACGCTATTCGGCACAAGTCTGCCAAGCTTATCTGTGTAACTTCATCTTGTAACACTTTAATTATTTTTGAAGCGATTTTATAGATGTTCGAAATGACCAAAACGTGTTTTGTATTAGGAAGAGAAAAACAAACCTCAAGATATCACTATCAATAGCAAATTATACACTTGAGACGGAGAGTCGGTTTGGTTGATTGTTATCTGAGCAATTAGGTGGGCATTGAGAAGGCAGTAATTCATTTTTAAAAACGACTCGTGGTGATAAAGGCAGGTGTAAAGGATTACGCAGATGATGTGTGCATGCTGTCCCAGCGATTCTGTGCAATGGCCTTCAAGCTCGACAAGCTCTGTGAGCTCTCATATATATATGGCAGGTCTTAAGATAAACATCTGCGAGACAAAATGATAAGGGTAAGCGCAATCTCGAGAGATAATGGAAAAAAGGCAAAATCGAGAGTGGATGGAGAGGTCGTGGAGGGGGTGGATTCTTTCCAATACCTTGGAAGTAACGTCGTTACTGTAAGGGAAGCGGATG
The DNA here is from genome assembly GCA_963920205.1 of Stenodema calcarata. Lineage (NCBI taxonomy): Eukaryota > Metazoa > Arthropoda > Insecta > Hemiptera > Miridae > Stenodema > Stenodema calcarata. The sequence continues at coordinate 10,819,646 of OY986061.1, read as the reverse complement.
AAGATGTAAAGAAAAGGATTAGGAAGAATAGGTTTGGAGGAATAGAAATATTTCTCTCGGGACCAAGCTGCGCTTGTTCAACACAAATGTTAAATTCGTTCTTCTTTACGGCTGTGAAACCTGGAAAACGACAAAAACGCTAACCCGGAGGCTCCAGATATTTGTTAATCGTAGCCTGAGGCTAATTAGGCTAATCGTAGCCTGAGGCTAATTAGGCTACGATTAACAAATATCTGGAGCCTCCGGGTTAGCGTTTTTGTCGTTTTCCAGGTTTCACAGCCGTAAAGAAGAACGAAGTTAACATTTGTGTTGAACAAGCGCAGCTTGGTCCCGAGAGAAATATTTCTATTCCTCCAAACCTATTCTTCCTAATCCTTTTCTTAAATAATCCTTGGCACATTTTGGCCAGACGTTATTTCCAACGATAGGACTCATCAAAAGCTAATTTCAGTCGAGATTGTGAGAAGAAAATGGAAGTGGATAGGGCACACCCTGAGGAAAGACGAGGGAGCCATAGAGTGACGTGCTTTGATCTGGAATCCGCAGAGTTGCAGAAAGTGACTTGGAGAAGATCTGTGAGACTGAGGCCGGAAAGTCATGGCAGGAGGTCAAGGCGTTGGCAGGAAACAGAGTGATGGCGAAACTTCGTTGAGGCCCTGTGCTCCTCCTGGGAGTGACAGGAGATAAGTCAAAGTAAGCCACACTGTGAATCGGAACGTGAAAATAGATTAATAAGATGTATCAGACTTTTTATTTGCAAACAGCTCATTATCAGTCTCAAATTGCAATAAGTACAAATAGTAAAAAGGTATGAAAAGGTAAAAAGGTATGAACAAGTAGTAATAAGTAAAAAGGTATGAAAACTATAGTCGAAAACTCATTGTCAGAAAATTGACATTACAGTTGGGCTTAGGTACCTATTTACATAGTTTTTGACATTTTCATGTCTTTGCTTCGGCACATGAACTGAAACGGGAAACATTTGTTCCCTTGATTCACCCTTTCCCTCAGATCACGTCAGAACACAAGCGACCGGCGGGCCGCTACGTCAGAGCCTATGACGCACGAGCGTATGACGTCAGACCGCTGGCAGGAGGTCAACTAGTACGTCAAAACCTATGACGTCAGACGGCTGGCTGGCTAGGTGATCGGGTGGTAGCGAAGGTGGTGAGCGGAGGTGGTGATGACGTCAGAGGGGCCAGAGGGAGGCAGATATCTGAAACCCCCATTTCTTCCTCACTTACCCGTACTTCATTTTTTTTAATTGTTATATATAACTTATATATATAATTTATGTCTAAATTATTGAGAATGATCACCTGTGTGTAAACAATTATTTAAACAATCACTCTCATACCGCAGCTTGTCGGCCAGTGCAGTGTCGACTTCTGACGCATTACCTTATTATGTTTATTTATTTATTTATTTTTTTTTACCCTACGCCGAGGATGTATACGGCTCTTCATCCATTAAACTTCTCAGCCAAATATAATTTTGCTATTTTCGACCATTTGGTCACGTCAGGTGCAAATTCGAAAATTAATTATTTTGAACAGTTTTTCATGAAATCAAATTAATATTTTGGAACATAATGATGCGTCCGTTGCAATTCACGTTCGTGTTACATATCAAAAATAATTGTTAGTATGTAACACGACTGTGAATTGCACCGGACGCATCCCAAAATATTAATTTGATTTCATTAACAACTTTTCAAATTAAATAATTCATTTTCCTAAATCGATAAACTTTGTCGTTTCCGTAAACTATTCTGTAGGCTAGAACGCTGCACATGGCAGCGTGTTAGGATTGCATCCACATATCTTGGAAGGGAGTTGGTAGTTGAATGAAAATACACCGAAAAGTACAACGAAATACACCTAAGTAGGTACAACGAAATACACCTAAGTAGGTACAACGAAATACACCTAAGTAGGTACAACAAAATACACCTAAATAGGTACAACGAAATACACCGAAGTAGGTACAACGAAATACACCTAAGTAGGTACAACGAAATACACCTAAGTAGGTACAACAAAATATACCTAAGATGTGGTTGAGACTGGAGAGAAGACAACCCCGAGCCTCCTGAAGCTTCTGAGTTCTTAAGAAGATGCAGCTTTTGTCCAATAGAAAATGACCGCAAAACCCAAACTGTTTGCACGAAGTGCATCCGTCCTATGCTCAATGAACATCGACTACAAAAAGGCTTCGAATGCTAGATCTAAGTACCTCAGATTTTTTTTATTTTTTTTTTCAATTTTAAACATTGTACTATTGTACTAGTCCATAGTAGGCAGTCATGAAGAGCCAAAGTTGAATGTTGCATGGAAAATATTCTTTGTTTGAGAAAAATTAGCCGATTTCGTAATATTTTGACTTTTGAGGTTCATAAGGTCAATTTCAAAATACTCCTGTGAGGACCCTAATGTACTTTTCCTAATGTCTAGTTGGCGTTTTAGACGATTTTTCTCCAATACATTTTTTCTAACGGGAATTGTGACTAATTTTGATAAACACGAAATAATGATTTCTTTGAGCCTAAGTTAGGTGTTTCAAAATGTTGCAATAAATCGATAAGTCGTTAGAAATCGTTCATTATTTTTTGTCTGACTCGTTAAGCCCCTCTCAAATAAGAGGAAAATCCGTTTTTCGGCTTGTAGTTGAACTAAAAAAAATGCCATGAGGAGAACAGGGTCCTGGAGTGTTGGACACCCCACCCGTGTATCACATGGTGCAAAAAACACCCGTGTAGTCTAGGGTTAACAATATGTAACACGACCGTGAATTGCACCGGTCTATCACTGTTTTTGTATCACAAGTGCTGTAACCTTTTTTGTTTTAATTATTTTTAATACCTCACGTTATTTTGTTTATTACTTTAACAAAATTATTATATGGTCAGAGGTTTTAGTTTTGGCCCTTGAGGACTTGCAAGTTGGACTCCCCTGTTCCAAATCAAAGGCCTGTTTAGTATAAGAACAATAAGGTAACAGTCAAAATATTGGTAAATAGTCAAGGATAGGTATACTGAATGAAAATGAAGTGCAAAGGTGTGAAGGAAGGTTTTATGACGAAAGGGAGATTTAATGAAGGTAATACCACAACTTGAAACTGAAACTGAACTTGTAATTTTTTAACACAAAGTTTCCAACACGGAACCTTTTTTTTTGAACGAACATTTTTCTAACTTTTGTAAACAGACCTTGACCCCTTACCTAAACACTTGGAAAAACAAACTTTCGAAATGAAATTTGTAAAAAATAAAAATGGTGTGGAGTCGCCACAGGTATTTCATCCCATGGTACAAAAATAAAGTAAATAAATATTCCTCATTTACAAAAATCTGAACTTTATAGTACCTACCTATTGGGAGGAACCGGTGTGTGCTAGTCTTCTACTTTCTTCCTCCATGTCACTCGCTGGACCGCCTCAGCTAGTTCTGTTATCAGTCATGGAAGTGAAATCGTCACGGGGTTATCAAACCAACGTACGATAAGCTTGCTTTGGTTATAGTTGTAGGGGTTTTTCACGAAATTCGCATAAAAAAACATTTTTATTTCATATTTGTTCTAATCACATTGTGAATTTTGGTTGTCGTCAATAATTTCACACAATGTACGAGCTCACTAGACATTTGAGACATTTCAATAGGTGCGTTTCGCTCGGTGGGAATCAGCCTCTGTTGTCCAACTTCACCGGGAATACTCTCCTCCCCAAAAGAGTAAGTTTCGGTTTATTATCTTCGATAATGAACCATTGGAATCGACCAAAGGTTTGAGTTAATGTTATTGTAATTCTGTTCTTGACCCATCGATCTTGTGCTGTTCTGATGCGGAACTCTATTGTGATTCAGACCACATTCATCCTGAAGAGGAAGTATCCAGCCAGGCTGCCAAAATACGGAGAAACCGATTATAAGTTTAAACCGAAAGACTACGTTTACGATTTGGTTCAAGATACTGACGTTGTCAAAAAACCCAACGTGAAAGTCGTGCTCAAACAATACGTGGAAGGTAACTATTATAGTTATAATAAGCACTTACCTGAACGCCTCATGCGTGGGATATATTATGTACTTGAAATGGAATGAAATAATATACTATACTGCCCTGCTAAGCCAAAAAGCAGTCAGTCGAATTTTTACGTTATTTGGCTTTTTGGTATCGTTCGCCACGTCTTGCCATCTAGTGTCATTTGAAACGACTAAAACCAGTCAAACTAATATGTTTTTCCAAGAGGAGGGGGAAAATGTCTGTATGCTTTTCACGTTTCCAAGTGCTTCACAACGGCGAAATTCATTTTCTCGAAACTTCAAGTCAGCTGTTTTGTCTTAACCTTCCTCCCACAAGGCCGTGTCGCATACAACACTTTCTACCTGACATGAAGAAGGGTATGCGCGCATCAGTGCGGGGAGGGGACAGGAGACATATTACCCTACCAGCCAGTTGTACTGCACGTGTTGACGAGGTAAGTCATCGCTCAGTCTTCCTTGTCTTTACCTGAGTTCCTTCCAAGGGAGGGTGTGTCGTTATCGACACCGCCTTGTGGTGCATGTTCTATTTTCTGTGAGCATTTTACACAAGGTAAATTTTTGTTTCTTTCAGTATCCTGCTTCCTTTGTGTCCTGGCTTCCTGCATGATGGCCAACCCATCGAGATTCATCACTGATGAGGAAATTTTGCATGAATTGGAGCGCCAGAATAGTGAAGACACAGAATTGGAGGGTGTTGATGATTCGTGTAGTGAATGTGATGATGAAATTTTATGTGATGAAGATCGTGTTGCTGACGATGCCCCATATGATGATTCTGATGTGGATGATTTTCAGAGCAATCAAGTCGGTGAGAGCAACTTAGAGAGGGATTTTTCAGAACATTCTAGTGGGATGGATGATCGCAATTTTGTGTTGGGGAAAGATGGTGAGACAATTTGGAGTGACCAGCCTTTTTCCAGTAACTTTTCAAGAACTCAAAAAAGAAATATAATTTCCCACCTACCAGGACCAAGAGGAGCTGCTCGAGGATTGAAGAAGGAACTTGAAATATTTTTGTTATTCATGAGCAATGAAATGATTGAGCTTATCGTACTATACACCAACGAAGAAATTGAAAGAAAAGCAGCGAAGTATGAATCGCGACAGTGGTATATTCATGAAACAAATGTCATGGAAATGAAAGCTCTTTTTGGCCTCATGATAATGTCAGGAGTTTTGAAAAATTCGGGGCTCAACATCAATGACATGTTCTCACCTCTTTATGGTCCTCCAATCTTCCGAAGTACTATGACTAAGAACAGATTCGAATTTCTTCTGGGTGCACTCCGTTTTGATTCTAAAACGACTAGAGATGAGAGACGAAGTGTTGACAAATTTGCTGCGTTTCGCGAAATTTGGACCATGTTTGAGCAGAACTGTAGACGCTACTACAGTCCAGCAGAGTACGTTACAGTTGATGAAACCTTACTCAGTTTCAGAGGACGCTGTCCGTTTAGGATGTATATCCCCCAAAAGCCTGATAGATATGGCATGAAAATAATTTCTATATGTGATGCCCGCACATTCTATTTTTTGGGGGGACTACCATACATTGGCAAGGAGGTGAGAGCAAGGAACAGCTTCTTACTACCAACACAGTATGTCTTGACTCTAACTGAACCCCTGAAAGGATCGAACAGAAATATAACTACAGACAACTGGTTTTCATCCTGTGAATTGGCGGACGAGTTATTAAAAAATAAACTCACATTGGTTGGGACAATGAGGAAAAATAAGAAAGAGATTCCTCCTTCTATGGTTACGAATGGACTTCCTGAAAACTCATCAACATTTCTATACGATCCAGACAAGATGATTGTATCATACAAACCAAAGAAAAACAAAATCGTCCTTCTCTTATCTTCAATGCATTCTGCAGGGATAGTCAACCCTGAATCCTCCAAACCAGAGATTGTGGAATTTTATAATCTTACTAAAGGAGGTGTAGACGTGTTCGATAAATTGTGTCATGCAAGCTCCACAAAAAGAACAAGCAACCGCTGGCCCATGAGGTACTTTTATGGTGTGCTAGACGCCAGTGCTCTGAATGCATACATAATACATAAATTGAATGCTGATATGATAAATCCATTTTACCGCTCTACGTTCCTAAAATCTCTTGCACACGACTTGACCGAACCACACATGCGTCAAAGGATGAACAATACACATATTCCCAAACAGCTTCGAAACACTATCAGCTATGCTCTGGGGGAAGATCCACCTTCCCTCGCAACACCGCAACCATCAAACCCAGAATTTTCTGGAAGACCTGGAAAGTGCAATTTTTGTGATTGGAAAAAGAACAGAAGGGGATATCACTTCTGTGAGAAATGCAAGAGGAGTGTCTGCGGCGAACACAAGCATGTTATATGCCAAATTTGTCTCGAAGGAGGAAGTTCAAGTGATGAATGATGAGATGTGATGACTGACTAGTCATATACTTGTAAATAATTCTGTTTACATCCTGACGATTTTCTTTATGCATGCTCCACGTTTTCAAAGAAGGGGCTCCACGTTTTCAAAGATGGGGTGAAAAATGTGTTTGGTTTTAAAATTTTATTAAATGTTTTATTATTATTTAGAATTTATGTCAAAGTTACACTAATATTTTAAGAATTACCTATATATGTTACGAGTAGTTATAGCAGTTCTAAGTCGGAGAGGAACTTATGTGCCTGACGTTTTTGAGTAACCAAACGAATTTTTAGAGTTATTTATTTTTCATGTTCTCTCGATATTTTTTGTCAAAGTCTAAGTCATATCTTGTCAATTGTCAAAGTCTGAAATATTGAAAGGAACTACCTAATGTGATGCTAATATAAAAGTTATGAGCTGATTTGTGTAACTACCTAGTAAACTGTTGCAGATGTCACATACGCCGGTTCAATGATACTTTTCATAATATATTTTGTAATTGTTCATGCTTACTGCACTCATTTTGATGATTTATAGAACCAATAAACTTCAAGTGGTTCAGAGAACGTGTCCCTACTCATTATTCCCCCAACAACGTCGAAAAACTACATACGAGAAGCAATCATGGTACTGTGTCGTATACGACACGGCCTTGCAATTCATGCCCAGAAAAAGGGCCTTGTGGGTGGAGGGTTAATGACAGCTTATTGGCTAAGGACGGCAGTATAGGTACATAGCTTATCTATTTGAAAATTAATCCCCAATATGGGCCATGCCTGTGTTAGGGAGATGAGTGATACCAGCAAGTCCACTCTTAGATCTTGTTGAACAAAAATCAATCCAAACAAAAATAAACTAGGTAGGTAAATGGAATGATTTGCTTGAGGTTTGACCAGTAGTGTTCTTTAAATAACTTATTGATAACACTAAAATCACGGTACATAAAAACATCCATTCGAAGGCTAAAAGGTAATAAATTAAAATATTTTACACCTCTATAAAAATAAACGTAGGCATTGTTTTAGAGAACACAGGGTACGTAGATTTATTAATCTCATTTTCCCAAACAGTGGGGCAGAATGAGAATGAAATGATGACCTTTTGAGTCAAAACAACAGGCAAAAAGAAACAAATCCAGTCATGCAGCATAGCTATAAGAACGAATGTTCGAAGGAATAACTGGTTTTATGTAAAATGTCTCCATTGAACTGGTTTTATAAAATATTTTGTCTCCTTTTCTTGCCATGTTATAGATTTTAACACGCTGAATACGATGGTGAAGTCAGAATTTTGACATCTCATTCCGTTATCAGATTAGAGCAGATGGACCGTGAAGAACTTCTCAAGTAACAACCACGATTCTTCATCTTCAAAGTGCTCCAGATTGAGAACGTAATAAGATATCTCAATACTCACTTCACCATCGTCTTCAGCGTAAAAAAATCTTTAAAACGAGCTGTCACTTGTCAGACTGTTTGATTTGTGGGATCCCCCTTACAATTCCCAAAAACCCCCCTTAGAGTGGCCCGATTTGGCCCATCTACGAATTTGGCCTTAAGATTGCCAAGACAACTTTTTAGGGCAAATTTGAACTTTTTTCTCAATTCTATCGAGAGTTATCGTCTGGAGTGTCTTTTGGCAGTGAATTCAGGATGATCTGAAACGGGTGTTGGTGTAAAAAGTTTTCGGAAATTCGAGTTTTGAACATTTTGGATGATTTTCTTCAAAAATTGGCTAACAGGATGTGTCGTAGGCTCCACCCCACACAGGCTACCAGTACATTAAGACCGACTGTCCCAACGCAAAATGAACCATTCTTAAAACCAACTTGGACAAACAAGTACGTAATTGTCGTTATTTGGGGTATCGATTTCATTTGTGCATCAAAAATTATGGCCAGATACTTTATAACACCACACCCTTGTATAGAATACAACCCATCAAAACAAAATCAGAGGATGGCGCTGAAGAACGTGCAAGATAAATGGAATCCATTTTGTTTTGCTAACGTTAAGGGTGTTTTCTCGCAAGCAATTTGCTATCCGACGTAATCCCTTTGCCGCCCGATCCAGGACTGATCTCCAGCCCTTAGCTGCAAAATATAGGATACTCCAGATACTTCCTAGATACCTCATACCTAGAAATTTACAATTAAATATATCTGGTATCAAAGTTCCAAATTGTGATATCGTGTAAATAATATCATATCATGGTCTGTGGGTACATACACAGGCGTAAAAGTACTAAACAATAGTATAAATACTATAATAATAGTGTGAGTGATGTGTTGACCGTCAGTAAGAATAATGATGGGGAGATGTCGAGGGTCAGTCAAATGAGAGATGTTTAATATGCCAACGTTTCGAAGAATTTATTTATCCATCTTGGAGTCCAACTCCACCTTGCACACTATTCAACTGCTGCCCTGATGATGGATAAATAAATTCTTCGAAACGTTCGCACATTAAACATCTCCCCATCATTATAAATATAAATACTATTGAGCAAATCACATCTTGTGATTTCACAAATTCGTGAAATCATGAAGAGGAGTTTTGCTCAACCCTGAACCACTAGCATCGCAAGTAAGGATCCAATTCCATCTTCATCGTATAACCGAATTTCAGAAGATGGATATTCTCAACAAAGTGAAAGCTAGTTATTGCTGTTTCATAACAGAGTTGGTGTTTCATATTACATGCCTATTTTATCAAAGATCCAAAATCTTCATCCAAAATGCATTTATACTGTTGTAATAATTTATTTTTGTGTAGGTACTTTATTATGTAAAAAATCTGTACATAGTAAAGTACCTGCACAAAAATAAATTATTACAACAATATAAATGCATTTTGGATGAAGGTTTTGGATCTGCTATTAACTTTTTTGTTTGCCAGTGAGTTGAGGAAGATATTGACTCAATCCCACATTCACCCCCAAAACGGCCATAATTTATTTATTACAGATATACCTAAATAATCTTTTATAACGATTTAAAAAAATGATCCATGCGCAGGGGTCGGTTTGAAAGGTGACATCGTGGCTCTCCCTAGGAACAAAGCCTACAACGAGTTTCTGTTGCCTGGTGTCGCCGATTATGCGACGCCCGAAATTTTAGAAGCAGCCAGTAAAATCAAATCGAGCGACGAGGAGAGCGCTGCTGCAAGTTCGCCTTACGCACTTATCGTGAGTTCAATTTTGGTTTATTACAAAAACAACAATTGAATGGGTGCCATTGTCATGATTTTTTCGAAACCCAGTTTTCTATGGAATAAGGGCCAATGTCATGTGGACTAAGAGTTCCCATGGTTTTCAGTTGTAACCTAGACCAAAAGAGGTCAGGAAAATCGCATTTACAAAGAGAAGTGAAAGACATTGAAGTGGAAGAAGGGCTTATGTTGTCAGTTCGTTATCAGAGTGCAACAGTACTCTTAATAACGTATTAAGACCCTGGAAAACGTTCAAGATTTTTGAACCAGCTGTCGGAATTCCAGAACCTCACCCCTTCTTCACACGAGCCTGTTGCCCATAAGCAAGGAAAAGAAGGACCTTTTTCACATGACACAGTTTATGACTGACCCAATACATGTGCTATTTTACAAGTCACTGCCTTTAATGTAAATATTCCGAGAACATTAAAATTAGGAAAATTAAAGATTTAGAAAAATTAAATCTTAATATTCAATCTAATATTCAGAGCAAAATAAAACATTGCCTTTTTGTAATAGATATCTTTTCTGCTAATTTCCCCTGTGGAAGAAGGGCCTATGTCACCTCAGGTGACTTTTATTAGTGATCATTAGCAATATCCCAATTTTTCAACGCTCCTGTAAAATTTGGAAATCGTGACATAGGCCCTTCTTCCGGGCACCCATTCAATTATTTTTCGAAAATTCGCTAAAACCAGAAATAATTAACTAGCTAACTGTCAAATTTGAGTTATGAATTGTGTCAAATCCCTTGAAGCCTCCTCTTTGGTCAAAATAATTAGCCAGGAAATGACCAACTTTGCTAGTTAACAATTTCTGGTATTGGTATTAACACTCGCTTTTGTGATTATTGGCATTTTAACAACATGTGGAATGTTCAGCGTAGGTATTGGACTTGTCGAGGGGCTATTTCATCCCAAATCAATACCTCGATTCGATTAGAACTCAACCGTTTTCAACGATTTCGAGTCAAATTTCAGTTTTTTAGATGAGTCAATTTAACTCAATTACTCCATCCAAATCAAATATCAAATTTTTTCGACGTTTTCATTTCAACCCAAATGAATTCCTCCACACCTCGTTTTCAGCGGCCGGTTCAAAAAAGCGCGGGGATTGTTTCTACTTCCCACCGCAGGATCGCTCCCGGCGCATGAAGGGAAAATGAGTGTTGTTCTACCATTTCTTTGTATTTACTCAAGTTTTAAGTTTCCTTCACTTTGTTTGTAATTAGTTGTCTCACCGTCTCGTTGATCTTAATATCGATCTTTTCACGGAGTTTTCCTACCAATTTTCTCGTTCATATGTAATATGTGTCCCGTAATACGTGTGGTGGCGAAAATGTCGGCGTTTCTCGTTGATTGGTGTTGAAAACTCGGACGTGTCCAGTGATATTCGAGACGATGTCGGCCAACTCCGATTTGGATTTCGACGTTCTCGAGTTCTGTAGGAAGCTGCGGACCTCGAAACAGCCGCCCTACACTTGCCCGATCGTCGAATGCGGTAAAACGTATAAAAGCATGTGCGGGTTACAGTATCATTTGGTGATTTTCGATCATAACACGTTGAAGAAAAGCGTCGAAAACGGCGCCGAACCGACGACGACCCCTGCCGCTACTACGACTCCGGCGACGCCTGGTCATACTTGGTCCAGGAAATCTAAGAAAAAACGTCGTTTCACTAAAGCCAAACAACAAACACCCAAACCCGCTGAAACTGCTTCTCCGAAAGAACGTCGCCCCTGCGCCGACACTCAAAATATCATCGAGTTTGAAATCGACGATGAGGTACTACGACTAACAGTTGAAGACAACATTCCTCTTATCAGTAAACACAACTACGAGGTAAAACACGGCGCTTTGTCCAATTTTACGATGGAGTTGACTAAATCAAAAGACCTTTTGAAGCTTCCCGAACCCAAGTTCTCTGAAATTGAGGACTACATACTGTCTGTAATGCCCGACAAACCGTCTGGGTATATTAGATTCATTGAAAAGAGCGCTGAGGATCTTGATGGTGAAGTTGAGTATGATATGGATGAAGAGGACTCGGCTTGGTTGGATTTGATCAATAACTTTCGTCGCGAGCAAAGCTTGTCCCCTGTTACAGTTGATGTTTTCGAGCTACTTATGGATCGTCTCGAGAAAGAGTCGTACTTTCAAATGAAGACTAACAGTCAGACTGGCGAAGGGGCTGTGATGATTGATGACGATGCCATATGCTGTATATGTATGGATGGTGAGTGTCAGAATTCTAACGTGATCTTATTTTGTGACATGTGCAATTTGGCTGTACATCAGGATTGTTACGGAGTTCCGTACATTCCAGAAGGTCAGTGGTTATGTAGGAGGTGCCTCCAATCCCCGTCTCGTGCCGTTGATTGTGTTCTGTGCCCGAACAACGGTGGTGCGTTCAAACAAACTGACAGAGGCCATTGGGCTCACGTTGTCTGCGCTTTGTGGATTCCAGAAGTGCGTTTCGCCAATACGGTGTTCCTGGAGCCGATTGACAGTATCGAAACCATTCCACCTGCCAGGTGGAAACTGACGTGTTACCTCTGCAAACAGAAAGGAGTAGGTGCTTGCATCCAATGCCACAAGACCAATTGTTACTCCGCATTCCACGTCACTTGTGCTCAAGCTGCCGGTCTTTACATGAAAATCGACGCTGTTAAAGACACAAATCCAGAAAACAGGGGGCGCGATATCGTGGAAAAAATTGCTTTTTGTGAAAACCACACCCCTCCTAATGCTGAGGATCGCCCGAAACTCAACGTCAATGACAATATGCAAAAACAGCACCAAAAGTCCAGTACTGCACCTGTCATTTCCATACCAACAATACCCCCAGAGAAAATCCAAGAGATCGGTTCGTTGGTTTCAGTTGCAAAAAAGAGTCAGTTTATCCAAAGGTTGATAGCGTATTGGACTCTAAAACGCCAATTGAGAAATGGAGTTCCTCTATTGAGGAGACTTCAAACGACCCACATGAACAAGAAAGGTGAGTCACAAAGTGCTTCAAATCGCAACGACGACATCACAGAGCTCGGCAAGCAGCTGAAGTATTGGCAACACCTCAGACAAGATTTAGAGAGAGCTCGGCTTCTCTGTGAACTGGTGAGGAAACGAGAAAAACTCAAAAGGGAACTCACCAAAGTTAAGGCGTCTTGCCTTGAAATGGAGCTGTGCCCTTTCAACTTCTACCTCCACCGACTTTTGGATCTGATTAGAGCCAAAGATACTGGAGAGATATTTATTGAGCCAGTCGATCAAACTGAAGTCCCTGATTACAGTGATATCGTGAAAAAACCCATGGATTTATCGACTATGCGAAATAAAATAGACCAATTTGAGTACAGCACTCTGCAGGAGTTCAAAGCAGATTTTGTTTTGATGATCAACAACTGTCTTGCGTATAATTCCAAAGAAACAGCGTTTTATAGGGCTGCTATTAAAATGCGTGATCATTGTAACCCGCTGTTAAAACAAGCAGAGAAAGATTTGGAAGAAATGGGGTTGGCATCTGAAGGAGAAGGTGAAACCAATGGCGATTGCAATGACAGTTTTGATAAAGCTGATATGGATATAAATGATTTTGATGTGCAATTGGTGAATTTAACAAACGATCAGAATACGGCAGGTGATAATGAAACAATGGAGAAATTGAATCATTTGATGGAAATGACTAAAGGTATCCGGCATGGTCAGGCACGAAGTAGGAGAGTGAAGTTGATTAAGAGTTTGATAGCGAGGATCAAGAGGACAAGGACTAAGAATAAGGCGAAGAAAACTGATGAAGATGGTTCTGATGAAGAGAAGGCCAGTGGACGAAAGTCCCGCAAAAAGGCGACTGATGAGGCCAAATCTGCTAATACGTCATTGAATGAAACTACTGGACGTAAAGGTGCATCGACTTCGTCTACTGGAAAGGACAACGCGACTCCTGCAGGAAAGAGAAGAGGCCGTCAGTCCAAAACTGGCGCAGAGCTGGATGCTGTTAATAAAAATTCCGACAGTTTCAGGAAGTACCGCAGCGCTGAAGGGAACTTGAAGTCTGACGAAGAAGACGGTTCTGACGATGGATCCAGCTGTTCCGAGTGTTCTTCAGGAAGCCGGTCTGGGTCGACGTGCGACAGCTCCGCCGAATGGAGTGACTCCGATCAGGGGAGCACCGCCGACGCTTTGTCTGCCAAAGAAGAGCTCGAGCAGCTCCAGCTGGTTTGGGCCAAGTGCAGGGGCTACCCCTGGTACCCAGCGCTCATCATTAACCCGAAAATGCCCAGGGGCTACGTCCACAACGGCGTTCCCATACCGTCTCCACCAGCTGATGTCATTGCTTTGGCCAACAACTACACCGAACCCGTATATCTCGTTTTGTTCTTTGACACAAAACGAACGTGGCAGTGGCTGCCAAGAAACAAACTTGAACCTTTGGGCGTCAATGAAGAACTTGATGAGATGAAGCTCGTCCTGTCTCGAAAACCAGCTGACCGGAAAGCTGTACGAAAAGCTTACCAAGAAGCCATGCAGCATCGGACCCAAATCGATAAACCAACATCGCCTCCACCGAAATCCTAACCACTCGTCCATCAAGTTATATTTCCTAGGATATATATTTATGTAATAGAACCTCGTGGCTACAAAAAACTTGTAGCTAACTACTTACATACTTGTCAAAACTATTCATTGAAAATTCACTCAGTGCTTTACTATTAAAATGACTACTTGTTTCGTTTAGTCATATTTCATCAACATTCACTATTTTCGCTGTATTATTAGACTATTGAGTGAGTTGATCTCAATATTATCAACTTAGTTCACTAAGTTTTTCGTACATTTCCCAATTTTTCATGAGTACCTACTTTTTTCATGAGTACCTACCTACTTTCGCCCAAACAAAATAAAAGTTTTCTTTTATTTACCATATTCGCTGGTTAATGATTGAATACAATCATGCGTCCCTGACATTTTGTGAAAACAGCCACCTATATTTCTTTTCCAATCAATTTCTTCAAGTGAGGAATGCATTCAATTTTGATTTACGCTGAAATTGTCCACGTATATGTATTTCAATTTATATTTGAATAAACTTCGTTTTTTGAAAGCAGTTTGCGGTTTATTTCATGATACCATAACAGGTCAGTATAGGGGGAGGGTCGTCATTGGATGTTGAGCGTTGTAACTCAGCTAACATCAAGGATGTAGAGGTGAGACGTTCTAAACCTGACCTAATCTAACCTCACCAGGTCAAGTTACTGAGAGCCCTAGATGGAAGAACTTTGGTAGGAGGTTAAAATTATGTATTACTTGATCGTAGCAATCAATAACTACAAAGAGAGCGTGCTTATTCATGATCAATTTTTCAATGATGTTAATAATATTAACTTATACCTTCAGATCATTTCATGACACTTCTTAGACGAGGGGAAAAAACAGTTTGAGAATGAATCTCAATTTAAATTACTTATCGTTAAACTATACTAGTAAACAATTGTATCTACAAAGTGTGTATGAGTTTTGTCAAACTAGATTCATAAAGCGAATTCAATACGTCTTTCCCTCTTTTGAAAATCTGAGAAGATTGGCTACAAGATCTAATGGAATTTTCTGGAGAACGGACATGAGGGCGAGGCCAGTGAGTCTCGATTGCCCCATGTTATTCCGGAGTCAAGTTTTAGCTGGAGTAAGAAAGAGAAAGAGTCGTAAAGAGTCGAGAAAGAGTCGTAAAGAGTCGAGAAAGAGTCGTACTTTCAAATGAAGACTAACAGTCAGACTGGCGAAGGGGCTGTGATGATTGATGACGATGCCATATGCTGTATATGTATGGATGGTGAGTGTCAGAATTCTAACGTGATCTTATTTTGTGACATGTGCAATTTGGCTGTACATCAGGATTGTTACGGAGTTCCGTACATTCCAGAAGGTCAGTGGTTATGTAGGAGGTGCCTCCAATCCCCGTCTCGTGCCGTTGATTGTGTTCTGTGCCCGAACAACGGTGGTGCGTTCAAACAAACTGACAGAGGCCATTGGGCTCACGTTGTCTGCGCTTTGTGGATTCCAGAAGTGCGTTTCGCCAATACGGTGTTCCTGGAGCCGATTGACAGTATCGAAACCATTCCACCTGCCAGGTGGAAACTGACGTGTTACCTCTGCAAACAGAAAGGAGTAGGTGCTTGCATCCAATGCCACAAGACCAATTGTTACTCCGCATTCCACGTCACTTGTGCTCAAGCTGCCGGTCTTTACATGAAAATCGACGCTGTTAAAGACACAAATCCAGAAAACAGGGGGCGCGATATCGTGGAAAAAATTGCTTTTTGTGAAAACCACACCCCTCCTAATGCTGAGGATCGCCCGAAACTCAACGTCAATGACAATATGCAAAAACAGCACCAAAAGTCCAGTACTGCACCTGTCATTTCCATACCAACAATACCCCCAGAGAAAATCCAAGAGATCGGTTCGTTGGTTTCAGTTGCAAAAAAGAGTCAGTTTATCCAAAGGTTGATAGCGTATTGGACTCTAAAACGCCAATTGAGAAATGGAGTTCCTCTATTGAGGAGACTTCAAACGACCCACATGAACAAGAAAGGTGAGTCACAAAGTGCTTCAAATCGCAACGACGACATCACAGAGCTCGGCAAGCAGCTGAAGTATTGGCAACACCTCAGACAAGATTTAGAGAGAGCTCGGCTTCTCTGTGAACTGGTGAGGAAACGAGAAAAACTCAAAAGGGAACTCACCAAAGTTAAGGCGTCTTGCCTTGAAATGGAGCTGTGCCCTTTCAACTTCTACCTCCACCGACTTTTGGATCTGATTAGAGCCAAAGATACTGGAGAGATATTTATTGAGCCAGTCGATCAAACTGAAGTCCCTGATTACAGTGATATCGTGAAAAAACCCATGGATTTATCGACTATGCGAAATAAAATAGACCAATTTGAGTACAGCACTCTGCAGGAGTTCAAAGCAGATTTTGTTTTGATGATCAACAACTGTCTTGCGTATAATTCCAAAGAAACAGCGTTTTATAGGGCTGCTATTAAAATGCGTGATCATTGTAACCCGCTGTTAAAACAAGCAGAGAAAGATTTGGAAGAAATGGGGTTGGCATCTGAAGGAGAAGGTGAAACCAATGGCGATTGCAATGACAGTTTTGATAAAGCTGATATGGATATAAATGATTTTGATGTGCAATTGGTGAATTTAACAAACGATCAGAATACGGCAGGTGATAATGAAACAATGGAGAAATTGAATCATTTGATGGAAATGACTAAAGGTATCCGGCATGGTCAGGCACGAAGTAGGAGAGTGAAGTTGATTAAGAGTTTGATAGCGAGGATCAAGAGGACAAGGACTAAGAATAAGGCGAAGAAAACTGATGAAGATGGTTCTGATGAAGAGAAGGCCAGTGGACGAAAGTCCCGCAAAAAGGCGACTGATGAGGCCAAATCTGCTAATACGTCATTGAATGAAACTACTGGACGTAAAGGTGCATCGACTTCGTCTACTGGAAAGGACAACGCGACTCCTGCAGGAAAGAGAAGAGGCCGTCAGTCCAAAACTGGCGCAGAGCTGGATGCTGTTAATAAAAATTCCGACAGTTTCAGGAAGTACCGCAGCGCTGAAGGGAACTTGAAGTCTGACGAAGAAGACGGTTCTGACGATGGATCCAGCTGTTCCGAGTGTTCTTCAGGAAGCCGGTCTGGGTCGACGTGCGACAGCTCCGCCGAATGGAGTGACTCCGATCAGGGGAGCACCGCCGACGCTTTGTCTGCCAAAGAAGAGCTCGAGCAGCTCCAGCTGGTTTGGGCCAAGTGCAGGGGCTACCCCTGGTACCCAGCGCTCATCATTAACCCGAAAATGCCCAGGGGCTACGTCCACAACGGCGTTCCCATACCGTCTCCACCAGCTGATGTCATTGCTTTGGCCAACAACTACACCGAACCCGTATATCTCGTTTTGTTCTTTGACACAAAACGAACGTGGCAGTGGCTGCCAAGAAACAAACTTGAACCTTTGGGCGTCAATGAAGAACTTGATGAGATGAAGCTCGTCCTGTCTCGAAAACCAGCTGACCGGAAAGCTGTACGAAAAGCTTACCAAGAAGCCATGCAGCATCGGACCCAAATCGATAAACCAACATCGCCTCCACCGAAATCCTAACCACTCGTCCATCAAGTTATATTTCCTAGGATATATATTTATGTAATAGAACCTCGTGGCTACAAAAAACTTGTAGCTAACTACTTACATACTTGTCAAAACTATTCATTGAAAATTCACTCAGTGCTTTACTATTAAAATGACTACTTGTTTCGTTTAGTCATATTTCATCAACATTCACTATTTTCGCTGTATTATTAGACTATTGAGTGAGTTGATCTCAATATTATCAACTTAGTTCACTAAGTTTTTCGTACATTTCCCAATTTTTCATGAGTACCTACTTTTTTCATGAGTACCTACCTACTTTCGCCCAAACAAAATAAAAGTTTTCTTTTATTTACCATATTCGCTGGTTAATGATTGAATACAATCATGCGTCCCTGACATTTTGTGAAAACAGCCACCTATATTTCTTTTCCAATCAATTTCTTCAAGTGAGGAATGCATTCAATTTTGATTTACGCTGAAATTGTCCACGTATATGTATTTCAATTTATATTTGAATAAACTTCGTTTTTTGAAAGCAGTTTGCGGTTTATTTCATGATACCATAACAGGTCAGTATAGGGGGAGGGTCGTCATTGGATGTTGAGCGTTGTAACTCAGCTAACATCAAGGATGTAGAGGTGAGACGTTCTAAACCTGACCTAATCTAACCTCACCAGGTCAAGTTACTGAGAGCCCTAGATGGAAGAACTTTGGTAGGAGGTTAAAATTATGTATTACTTGATCGTAGCAATCAATAACTACAAAGAGAGCGTGCTTATTCATGATCAATTTTTCAATGATGTTAATAATATTAACTTATACCTTCAGATCATTTCATGACACTTCTTAGACGAGGGGAAAAAACAGTTTGAGAATGAATCTCAATTTAAATTACTTATCGTTAAACTATACTAGTAAACAATTGTATCTACAAAGTGTGTATGAGTTTTGTCAAACTAGATTCATAAAGCGAATTCAATACGTCTTTCCCTCTTTTGAAAATCTGAGAAGATTGGCTACAAGATCTAATGGAATTTTCTGGAGAACGGACATGAGGGCGAGGCCAGTGAGTCTCGATTGCCCCATGTTATTCCGGAGTCAAGTTTTAGCTGGAGTAAGCTAGAGAAACTGCGCTCTGCAGTGGCGGCCCTAATGTTTTTTTGGAAATTTGATTAAACCCCTGTCTGTTAGTTTAAGGCAATACATATATTCATTTTTGTTCCAAAAATTACTGTCGTTGACTACGTACCTTCAAACTGTAATTGAGGGGTTTCTGGCGAAAACAATGAAGGTGCGTTGTAACCTGCGATCCTGAATATTGTCTTTCACCAAAAACATAACTTGTCAGCCAGTAGGGACCTCTGAAAAACTGGCGTTTCTTCAACAACAAGTCAAGTCATGAGTGTTTCGGCAAGATCACGACTAGTCAAAATAATGATGAAATGGAACAAATTCTTTTGCTTCCTGTAGTCTGCTCTTCTTTGTAATGAATCTTATTATGCGTTTTCAATCCACTTTCTGCGTTTCCCATTATCCCTAGCTGTCTTTGTTGGTTTTGCTGAAGTTCCGGTTGTTAAGTTTATTGAGAAAAACTCTTGAAGAATTCATGAAAAATTCATCCAGCTGAAAAACTTATGATGTTATACGAAAACCTATGCTCGTATTATTGAGCATGGGTCAGTCATATTGTGAGACCAGCTAAAGTGAGACACACAAACCTCCTGAACCTGTCTCCACTTCACACATAACCACCTGGGCTGGATCCAGCCAAAATCAAGGATCTGAGGAACATCATCCCATATCTCCAAAATCTTCGGAGTAAATCGTTCTATGACAACCTTCTGAATGATCTTACTCATATTGGTGATCCAGAAGAAGAAGACCCCACCAACTTTGATACCGACAATGATGACCATAGTGATAGATGTGCTGACGATTGACCCATAATCTTTTTTTTAAATGTGCTTCTTGTGTCTTTTGCATTCTTTGAGTCATTACTTATGTTGAATAAAACAATGAAAAGAAGAAAAATCACTATTTTTGTTCAATTACCAGCATTCCACGTATGGAGCAATATTTGACTTGTCTTCTTCTTGGTTGAATTCTTCAAAAACATAACAAGTCAAATCGTTTTTCGCCAATCCCATCAGCAATATTGCAATAAACTCATTCAAACTTACCTGGCATTCATCCTGACTGTAAAAATCATGTACAGAATGAAATCCAAATTGTTAGTATTGGGTGTAAACACGGTAAACATTTTTTTAAATTTCTCGAAAAATCAGCTTTTTTGACTAATTGTGTTTTTGCCAGAAAACCCTCAATTAATTTTTTTTGTCGTTCACATTTTTCCAGACGACCAAATATCTCAATAACCTCGTTCTCAGCATTGTCATGAACAAGGAGACATCTTGGACGATACAACCCTGGCACATTCGCGTCGCTTTCCGCAAAGCTGGCATCCAAGTACCAGAACACGCTATCAAAATTCCCGATAAGCCCATCACTGGGCCTAATTTGAGTTTAGAGAACAGAGATTTCGTCGTCACTGTGACAGTAAGTATGTTGTTGAGGAGGTTCGCCAACGAAACCATGCTGGTGGTTATTTAGTTTTAAAAAAGGTTCCATTGGAATCATTCAAGTTTTTTCATTATAAGGTCATTTTTTTCTGTATCAGTAAGTTATTCTTAATTTATTCAGGTGAATGGTCTGGAAAAAGCCACCGTTAGGTGTCGCATCCATCACTGGAGCACAAACCCGAGCGACAGGATGCCTTACGTCAAGTATCCGTGTTCGATACCGACCGAGCCGATTTTCGAAGAGGATGCTCCAATTTTGGAAAAGCTACCACTCGTACCTATGCCCAAGAAATCAGATTTCTAATACGTTAGTCTTGCATTTCGTAATAATTATTGTAAATAAACGTAAAATCCTACTATAACCTACTGGGTGATTCAATCCTCCCATTATCCAAGTCAAGTAATAAACGTCATCATTATTCACACTGTATTGAATAGTAGGTGTGAGTATTTAGTAAGATACCTAAGTGTGGATATCTTTCTATAGTTCTACCATATTATTACAAAGGTTTTTTGAGCGATTAGAGTAGTCATTATTAGTCAAAATATTCACTGAGAGGAATTGAATGGAAGGGGGGAATAAATTTTGCTGGTTTGGGTATTCACCAAGTGACCAATACAAACTTCTTGGGATTTCGAGTGATAGGTGTAGGATGATGAGAAAAATCAATTGTATGCAAGTCACCAAAACTGCAGTGACCAATACAAACTTCTTGGGATTTCGAGTGATAGGTGTAGGATGATGAGAAAAATCAATTGTATGCAAGTCACCAAAACTGCAGTGACCAATACAAACTTCTTGGGATTTCGAGTGATAGGTGTAGGATGATGAGAAAAATCAATTCGTGTGTATAAATATTATATTAACAAAGGGTTTCTCACGAATAACGTTTATTTACATTCATCTCTAACTCAGTATTTCGTCGGGATGAACAACAAATCATCGAGACAACTAGAGAGTTTCAATCATTCAACTTCCAGGATCAGCGACTTCTGATAGTACTGATATCACATCAAGTTCGAAACTGCACTATTACGGCATGGAAGACAACGACGGTGACATACAAAGAAGCGAGTCGTAAGCATCGTCAATTGATTTTTGGTTTTTGTATTACCATAAATCACTTTTTGTCCAGCTCGCACAATTCTCGGAGGTTTTCATTCTTCAACGCCCATAAGGAAGAAATACAGAGCAAAACTGTCACAGGCTAGATAAAAAGAAATTTTTCGGTTTTCACTGAAATGAATTAGCGTCCTTTTGGGGGAGAGGATTTCTGTAGACATCAGCGTGCACAATCTTTTCACGTCTGTACGAACGGTAGTGTCACGGTCTCCGTCCTCGACTGAAAAATAAAACGTGGAAAAATTAGTATTTGCAGAATTGCCAGAATTTTACAGAAATTCAGTACAACGATAAAATGGCAAAATGTTTCTGAGCAAAAAACTCATGGAGCTACATCTCTATTGAAGGAATTCAGTTAACACTTAGAGCACCATACAAATTGGGTTGACTTGTGGTTGACTGAGGTCACAGGTAGATTCGATACATATTTGGTTTACAGCGGGAGGCCATATGCATCAGAATGATAAAACACTAAATGTCGCATTAACTAAAGTCGCATTAAATGTACAATGTGTCCATACATGTCATGGTTTAGCTTGCATGGTACAACGACTTTGTATGGCCTCGTACTGTGACATGCAGTCGTTTGGCACGCGAAAAACTTATGAAGGGGGAAGAAGAAGAAGGTTCTTTCGCTATTGCACACTCCTGCTGTTGTTTTCATGATGTTGGGCTTTCGACCTATCGCGAGGAGTAGGTTCAACGTTGTTTTCACTAATTTTATCGAACATTCAGTCGGGGCTGTGATCTTGTGCTTAACGTTTGTTATATGTTGTAATATAGGGTACACCTGGCCTGTGGGTGAGAAAATTCGAAAAGTCACACCATGAGATTTGATACAACGGCCATTTTGGCATAATTCGCTCCTCATGTGGACTAATACTAAATCAAGATCATCAGTAAACACTTGAACTTCATAGAGACATTTTAAAAAGTCCTGGCTTGGGAGTGTGACCTACTCAAAAAATAACAACTGTTTGTAGAGTTTTTGGCACAGTGGCTGTAACTCAGAAGAACACTCAGTCACTACATTAGACACATATTGACAATAATGTGTAGGTTTATGTGTTCATCTGTGATGGAGGAGGAGTAGAGATACTGACATCCCAGTGGTCGGAAATGCTCAACTGCAGCGTAGACAGCCAGCAATTCCCTGTCTTACCTTGCATACGTTGTTCTGTGGGTTTGAGAGCTTTGCTGAAATTCTCCCTGACTGGGAAAACATCTGATCATGGATATGTCTGTTAGCTCTAGGAGTCACTCGTCTGATTCTGGGCCTATTCTGCTTACAGTGTAAGTCCTGAGGATGCTACATACCAAATTACAGGGCCTGGGCAGCGTCAAGGTAAAGTCCTAGGGAGGCAACATGCCAAGTTACAGCTTCATAGAGTGAATAACAAAGAAATTAGGTTTAGGAGCCCCTCACCTGATCCTGGGTCTATTCTGCTTAAAGTGTAAGTCCTAGGGAAGCTACATGCCAAATTACAGCTTCACAGTGTGAAAAGCATACAAATTAGCTTTAGGAGCCACTCAGCTGAACCGGGGCCTCGGCAGCATCACACAATTTTGGAATGACCCCCAGCCAAAAGACATATCCAGTCTTGCTACCGAATTTGTTCATTGGTCTCGCGTTACAATTTTTGATCTGAAAATTGAGTTGAAATAAAAAAAACACACGAACCCCAGCCCATAGACATATCTAAGTCAAAAAGCTAGCCTGAACTGATAGACCTGTTTTTCTGTCTTGGCGCTACAGGTGTTATGATTCAAAATGGATACCAACCTGACGAATAAGATGCTGTGGTATTTTTGAATAGGGTGGTAACAGTAGCAGTGCTCGACGTCACCGAAGTGGACAGATTACCTTCGGAGGTCACAGACAGAGAAACCCAAGGAGAGAGTTTCTTACATTTCTCCAGAACAGCTCGGAATTTTTTCAAAGACTTCATTTCCAGAGTTATCTGAAAATCGTAAACGACCGAACGTTGAGGAGACAGAAGGGTAACATGTGTAATCTGAAGAGGTGAGTGTCACAATGAGTCAACTACATTTTTTCGACGCTACGATGTCATTGGTTCCTCTTCGATTTTGCTTGGCTAATGCAATCTGAACCCGCTGGATTTCAAAAGCGTGGAAAATATGGTTTTTCACAGTTTTTTGTTCCACTCGACTGTTTAGTAGTGGCAGGGATTCATTGTTGGAAGGTGACTGGAGCTGCATAGTACGTGAAATCAACAGCTTGTAATTGCTCGACATTAGGGAGTTCTTCATGAAAAGTAAAATTAAAATGGCGAAATCTGAGCCTTTTACTTTCAACTTTGGGAAATTACGACATGCAATTGACATTATCAATTCAACCATTAGACCCTCAACAATAGGCAGCAAAAATCAGTGAAAATAGAATGAATTCTTACTGTACTAAGGTGATAAAATATAACTGAATGATCGCAGAGATATTTAGTACTACCATTTCGACTTAACCCGTTTCTTATATTCATACCTAGAAGGGATTCTAACTTGAGAAGAAACAAAAGCAATGTGTTCTCAGAATACACAAGCAAATAGGGTACCAACCAATGCATCAAACTGCAACGTCACATGTCTGCTCATCAATTGTGAGTAACAACACTGAATTTAGCGAGTTGTTACTCAGCTCTATAGCCAGAAGAAATTGAAAAAGGTCGCTATAGTAGGGTCAACTCACATCACTGTTTTCTAGGGGAGGATCAGCATAATCAGACCAGGCTTGCCTCGATACTATTTTTACGGGTATGTCGTGAATGCAACTTCGTGTCATCCCATACTCGGTGCTCTGGAAAATGATGGATAGCATGTTCAATAAAATCACAACAGAATTTCATATTCACGACGACAAGTGGGCATTAGAACAGGCTCATTTGAACGCGTCCAATATTGATTAGGTCTATAGCCACAGCGGTAATAGTTGCACATGCACTTAGATATAAAAGGAACATACTAATTCGATCTCCACAGTAAGGCATGGGGTCATTTTGTCGGTGAGTTTCAATTTAACGGATCTAGCATTGTTATTGGATGCTTTCAGAGTACTGAGAGACGTTGATAACATGTCTGAAACATAACAACACGATGTATGAGTAAGGAATATGTTACTATACATTATAGATATAATAAATTTCTACATGTATACTGGATCAATCTACATTTATACTGGAATATCCAGTTTATATCTAGTTTTGGATACATGTCTGTTAACCTGGAGGTACCAGAAGGAAAATTTCATTCGCCTCAGTGATCCCTTCTAAATTGTATTCGTTGAAAAATTTCTGCGCTTCGATGACACACCATACAACAACGTGTTTAGGGCTGGCATGATCGTCGCAGATCATCAGGGTGAAATTTTGTGAATTCAGACGAAGAGTGCACTGCTTGCTGAGTTTGCTGACTACAGACGCTATCACTGAAAACCAAAAATCAATGAAAACAACAAGATCACTACCGGTTACATGTTTGTAATTTCCAGTTATTTGCAAATCTAACATGTTATCACGAACACCTACGATTTATCACAGAACTTGTTACTGATTTATTTAACTCACAAGCCAAGTTTTTCATACTCAGAGCCTCTCCCATTTTCGCTCTGAACTTCATTTTGTTCAAAAACCAATTGTCGATACATCCGCAAGTTCCGTCTTCCAACGATCAAAACAACCAACCGCGGTTTAGCGTTGACGTGACTTTTGTAACCTTCTTAGCTGTTTCTTCTGTTGCTTATACATGGAGTAGGAATGTCTTGGAATTCAGTCAAGTTATTATACCATGAACACTCACTTCACTGGTATTACTATTGAAATAGTGGTTTTCTTCCAAAAAATTTAGTAGTAACACGAAGTTGAATAGTTGAATTCAACACCATTCGATATGCACGGTACTTTAAGCGATTGCAGCGATGTAAGCGGCAGCACGTCTAACTAAAAACATCATTCTGTTCCTGCATGAATTGACACTGCGCATGCGCAAGGGTGCCTTTTCGAAGATGGTGGACAACCGTGGAGAGGGCTTCGTTGTACGCTTTGTGCCTGTGGTTGGTAGTCGTTGTTTCGTAATGGAAGCTCGCGTAGTTCCACTGTCATTCGATATCTAGATATTACTTATTCCATTCAACCCATTCGTATAAAAACTACTGCCTTTTTTCTTGCCATTCGGTGTTACTGTGCGGGTGTTTTGTTGTGCTTCTTTGGGAATATTTACCGGCGATATAAACAAATTCGGGTAAGTTTATAATTGTTGCTGCACATTTTTTGTGTATACCTTTCCAGTGTTGTGGCGGTTCCCTTGCATTCTTCAAATCGGTTTCAACTTCTGTTATTTTCTTTCGAGGTTTATCCGAACACCTTTAACCGAAGTATATTCAATTGTCCACTTCCCCAAATATGAAGAGTGATGAATATTGACAAGTATCAGGACGACGCCAAGAAGACGTTTTAAAAGGATCAAACGTAAAACTGTTCCTTCTCAGAATGTTGTTATTGATTTATACCACCCTTCTTATTTTGATGGCTTTCGTACTTCTAATCAATAAGATTTTTTTTTTCCAATATGTGTAACGTACTTTCCACTTTTTTTTTGCATTGTTTAAATAATCATCTCAAACTTGACATCAACATATAAGTAACCGGACGATTGTAACAAAGCCTTCTTTGTTCCATGTTATTTGGTACCTGCATGAAACACCTTACCAAGTAATTTGTATCTACATACTAAAGTATCGCGTTTCGGTGCCTATTGATGGTGAATTTATCTGTAATTATCTACTTCAAGCTTCTACAGGGATTTATTTATGATTATAGTGTGACAGCCGGCTTCGCGATTTGTTGAGAGGTTTATGCGTAGATGCGTACTCAGCCTATTTTACTGCCACTTTTTTATTTTACAATTAGGTACTTTTGAGCAGGTCTGTTATGTATTTTGAGAATTTTTTCATCAAGATAGGTAGTGATTATTTACAGTATGGTATAGGTAGGTACCGCATATTAGCCTACCTTTCATTACTTAAGTATCCGTATACTGCACTCTATATCTATATGTATGTGATCAGTTGTACGAGGTATTTTTTTTTAAAGCGAATTTTCGAAGGAAGCTATAAGCTTACCTACCTAGTTCTCGGTCCCAAATAGTTAAAACTCGAATTTCCGAAAGTTTCATACCAAAATCCGTTCCAGACCATCCTGAATTCATTGCCAAACGACACCAAAAATCTTATGAATGTATACTTACCTGTGTCATTCCACACGATATCTCTCGGTAGAATTGAGATGAATAGTTTTTAAAGATTTTTTTACGATGACCACGATGGTGGAGTCAGAATTGCGATATCTTATTCCGTTCTCAATCTGGAGCACTTTGAAGATGAAGAATCGTGGTACCTACTTGAGATGTTCTTCACGGTTCATCTGCTCTAATCTGGCAACGGAATGAGATATCGAAATTCTGACTACACCATCGTGTTAAACTTTGAAAAATCTATAAACTGAGGTGTTACTCGGCAAAAATAGAGACAAAATTTCACTCGATAGAATTGATTTTACATAAAACCCGACGTTTCTTCGAGAATTTGCCCTTATAGCCATGCTGCATAACCGTGGATTTGGAGTGCTTGGAAACTTGATTATTCATTATATATTAATGAACAGCGCTAATTTATTAGAATTGAACGCTCTAATTAAACATCGTTATATAGAGAGGGATAGTAGGGCGGGCGGTACACAAATAACGCAGTCCATCAAGTTATTTGATTTGTTTCTGGCTTGCGCACATTATTCCTAGACGTAAAATTTGTGTTGTAAAAGACTTGGTAGGAAACGATGATTGATTGATGTACTTTATTTTACCATTAAGGGAGGTTAGGGCCATGAGGCCCTCTCTACCACCTCCCCTGACTACAAATAAATACATGTTCCTCTGTTAATACAAAAATTATGTGTTGAAAATATGTTAATAAAAAATGTATCAAAAGTAAAAATAAACAACATTAAAATGAAAATGGTTCTCTTCTAGGATAATATTTAGTATTTTGAAATTCTTCTTAAATCATGAAGGGATATCATAATAATGAAGTTTACCATAACGTACCTAATTATCATCTCAAGTTTGCAGTTTACGATTTGAGGGAAGAAATATGTAGGCATGTGTTCAACTATTATAATATAATAAGCGTCACAGCCACTCCAAAAGCGCCAATCTGGTGTTTTTGGTAATTGTCGTTTTAAAGCACCTACTGATACGAATATGTTATCTATCAAAAAATCCACAGGGAATTTCGTATGAACTCAACTGAGGGTACCTAAAAGTGCACTATAACGAAAATTACAAAAAGCAGATTGGCGCTTTTGGTGTGGTGATAGTACTATTACCGTGGCTACAATAGCCCTCGCTAATTGATTCAACTGTCAAGGTTTTTACGTTGATTCTAACTCTGTTTTAAATTCAGAAATCCTAAAAGTCTTGTTAAAATATTGCTAGTATTTAATGAGGGAATATCTGTCGTATCGTATTGGTATGACGTGTAATGAACACAATTTTGTTATTTTTTAGGGCCCCGAATTTCCATTTAGTCGGAACGCAGTGTAACTACCCTACATTACTCGGGATCGGGTTTAGTCGAATCCCTAATGCGATTCAATTAAAATTGAACTTTTGAGCCAATCTCAGCTAGATCTCTGGGATCGGTCCTCTCGTACGATAAGCTTCTTACGTTATAATTTTTCCAGTTCTTCCTCTCGAATCAACGAAAGGGAGAAAGAAAGCCTGCCGTTTCCAGAAGGCCTGGAGGGAGTGATATCAGGTCCTCGGATCTGTCGGAGCTTGGAAACTGGGGCCTTGAATTGTTTATCAGCTTCAGGTCATTGGGCCTCTTGCCCTTCTATAATGCGGGGTTAGGCCCTAAGGCCCTCACTGAGGGGTCTCATTGATAAAATCCCGCTTTTGATAAAGAGCGACGGTGAGGCGATCAATTTTGTTTTTCTCGACTCTTCGGCCTGGATAAGTAGTTTTTGGGAGGTTTCTTTCGACCGAGTATATTTACGGCGTTTGGTGAGTGAAGAAACGCTTGAGTGAGATGTAATAAATTATGTCATGTGGGCATAGGCACGAACGAATTGTGTTCATGAGAAACCCAGCACGTCGTGTTGCTAAGGTCTCGGTAACCTTCCAACTTCCAACTGTGTGAAACTCGACTGAATCACGGCTTGATGGGTGAATGGAGGTTATGACGGTTCAAGGATCTTGTCTTGAAATAATTTTTGTTTGTTGGGGGACCTTTAAGCATAATGGACTGGAAATATCCAAGATGCTTGTAAGTAGTGAATTCAGAAGCTAGCTTTTTGACATGAAAATGTCTTTGCTCTGGCCTCCCCCCTTGTGTAATGTTGTGTAACGATTTTGTGACATCCTCCTTTTAACATGATTTTCACGTACTACCAATCCGTAACTAAGTAATTGTAACTCCGTCTGTGTGCATCTCACGGTAATCATTCACCGCTCGTTGGAATCGTCAGATTTTATAGAATAGTTTCATGTTAACCAGACGCACGTACCTTCAGTGGCAGATGAGCTGTACAGGATGAAAAAAATGAAAGTGAACAATGTAGTCAGCAACACAAATACAAGTTTCAGATTTGTCTTTGTTTTGTCTGACATACCTATAGGTATGCATAGATGCATCCGTAAGATACCTATGCATTCAGTCTGTTGGACTGCATCTTGTGGACTCTATACTGACTGCCTCTTCTGGCGTCAAACTCTCCCCATTACTAATCTTGGTGAGGATCCCATAGAATAAATCTCGGGCTTGCAAAGTTTAGTGATCATGTCATCCACTATCACAGTCAAGACGTCTGCATACGTTACGTGCATGGGGAACAAAAAGAAGCGGAAAAATTGAAATATTACACAAAAACCTGCGGGTCAAGCAGACGTTTTCATGTCAAGGTTCGATACTCTCTCGAGGATCTCTCCGTTTTTGTTTTCCCTACTTTCTGAATATAATTTTGTTGATCAATATCATGGGGTCGCCGCTGGTATGACTGGTATTCCACAGTCATTCTCTTCATCATTTGGGTCACTCGGTCCACTGGACGTTTCTTTTTTTCTTAGTGCGAGCTGTCGGTACCGTACACCTACCATCAGGGGTCCCACCTGGGAAACGGTGCGAGATGTACGGCGAATCGGCCATAGCGGCTCCCAACAAAGAGCCGCGATGTAGGTCCGGAATGTTGAGGATCTCTTCATCCTGTGATAGAGTGCAGAAAACACTTCACGACTCTCGTGTTCCGTCTATTTTCTGTATTGTCCAGTCGAGGTTTCTCCTGTCAAGGAGAAGAATTGAAATATAACTACAGCTCTCACCTGCATAATAGATAAATCAGAGATGCTTTGTCTGTCCACGAAAGACCGGAAGGAGTTTGCATTTGCCTCGTACGAATTCCTCGCAATTGAGACAAAGTGTCCACTTAGTTTCGCTTTGGTAAGAGTTATGCATTTTTAGAAGACAGTTATTTTTCTGTTATAGGTGCATACAGCCAGCGTCCCTATGTAGACAGTCCAAACAAAATTATGACCCTTCAAGCTCCAGTACGTGTTCTGCAGGACACAGTGATCACACATTTCTAGTAGTTTGTAATTGACTTTGTGGAGATCACTAGGAGTGTGTGATAACTCTGTCTTGCAGAATACGTACTGGAGCTTAGCACTTGTGGTGATATAATCCGCTGTATTTTCATGGCATTTCAAGTAGTGTGAATCACACTTTCATTGTCGGTTTCAAACCTCTTCGTTATCCAATGTCGCTTACATCTAACCTCCAGTTTTCGTTACATTTAGGCAGATAAGGACTACATTTTACCTCAATTTCAAATTGGAGTCAAATATTGGGATCTTACCAACAACCCCCCGAAGTCAGGTCGCTCCAGCTAACTTAGCTACCTTCGAAATTTAAAATTCAGGAAAAAAGTAAATGTGAGGCTTTGCTCTGAAAAATGGGGTAAAGAACCGCTATGCGGGTCTTTACCCCATTCGAGGGAAAAATTGATGAACAATAAGAATCAAAACGCTTAAAACTTCTTTTATTGGGGCAAATACATGCAATAATAACTTTGATCTTATAGTAGCTACCTAACTTGAACAAAATTTATACAAAATAATATTTTGTATTATTTTGATACAAGACAAAGAGGATTAATACACCATTTTACATCATTTTAAAGAGATCTTACGGGTCTTCGGAGTTTTAGATAGTGCACTCAGTGAGGTCCTCTGGAAATGTCAGAGCATTGTGAAACCGCGCACTGTTGATCCCTGTCGGTTTTGACAATTTTACTGTGACGTCGTCAGTGCCGATGAATGACTCTTCTTGGGTTTCTGTTTGTCGGCTTCTGGAAGTTTTTTATAATATGTGTGACGGGAAAATTACGATTGACAGGGGTGGACACGTTCTAACTTCACTCTATTCGAAGTGTCTCCATGAGCCCATTTTGTAATGCTATATCGATTTTTTAACATAGTGACGTCGTTGGACACGGAGGTCAGGGCAGACTTTGAGGGCTGACAGGACACTTTATAGATTTTTGAGCTGACGTGTTCAATAGTGGGCGAGAGGCAGGAAGTTGTTAGTTGTTTGAGAATCGCCCATATAGGACCTATTTATGGTGTGGTTGGCAACCTGTCCAGAATCCACCTTGCCTCCAGTGACGTGACGACGTTGGACAAACTTCAATGAACCATGTAGTGCCAAATCAAAGAATTGATCGAAGCAATTTTGCAGAAGGAAGATCCAATTGCAAATAACATCCCTCGCCACCGTCCAATGACTGTTTTCAATGCCGCCAGAAAAAAAGAGTAGTAGCATCCCATCTCAGTGGTTCTCCGAACAGAACGGCATCATTCTTGGTTGACACAGTTCTTCTTTTCCCTTCAGTTTTTCATCGCCACTGGAAAATGTCCCTTTTCACGATCCCATAACACCAAAGGACAATACCATCTTCGAATCGGTTGCACTTTCCATCGGGTCAATTCTAGTTTGGATTCGAGTACTGCCTGGCTCCCGCTGCGGGGAACAGATTGCCCTTTCACTCGATAAATTACCAGAGAGAAGGAAATCTGAAGAGGCAAGAGATGGTCTACTATAACACTATAACTATACAAAGGTTCTCCATCACACACTGTTGTCGATTCCTCGATTGATTTTTTTGTCCTCCCAGCGGGTGAAAGTGCTTGAAAACCGTTCGAGGATAACGATGAAACTCAACTGTCAAAGCATATCGGAGAATCATTTCTGATTGCCAATAAAAAACAATTTGGTGTAATTTGGCGCACCGAGCCTTGGTGGTATTAAATCGTAGATTAGGTATATGGTTCACTGAGAGTGATTATGATATAAATATGACATATTATATCATTTTAAATTACGGTTGAGCCATTCTATATCTACAACCTCCAACAATCTGATCCATGTTAAGGTGATTTGTATCTATAATGATCTAAAAAACGTCTAAAACATTCTTAAATCAGGGAGTTAGGTAAAATAGATCTTGTAAATGAGAAAGAACTAGTGTTCAACTAAACGGTTACAACTCTTTGGAAATGAGTTTATGCGGTGGTTTACAATGAATATGTAAAAAGTGTCTCTTCTGATGTTTATCTCAACTCAGCTTTGGAGTTTGCTGGAAATCTCTTGGATTATCGAATATGTATGTCTTCTGTTACGGAGTTGCCAACTCCTCGACAAGTGTTATTGCTAGCGGAGCATGAATATGTGAGCGGAGACTATTTGCATATCCTTTACAGACCTCTCTCTTCAAGATAGGCGATGCGGTCCAGCGATTTCTCTGAGTAGCCTCTGCATTGCCTATCAAGTTTCACATCTGTCGTAGTAACAAGTGCAGAAACTTTGGTTGAGTTATATTTGATATGGAAATCGCTGTCATCCTTAGTTCAAATCCATATTTGATGTTTCAATTGATTTTGAACGTGAAGGTTGATCTATACCGCGCCAAGATTCGTTCATAGCAAGCTGGCAGATTCCTTAAAAAAACCAACCGTATGAAACTACAGTTTAGTTATGGAGCGCACGTATTCAGCTGAACTTAAAGGGGCACTATCGGTCTTACTGATTCGGTGTAATGTTTCGGAAATGGTTGAGTGCTGTAACATCAAGAGCTTTTCCAAGTACCTCTGCCCGCCGAGGGCTTATCCCAATCCCAATTGAATTACTCTACGGCACTAGGGAGGAATTTCAGCTTAACTCTGATCTGCAAGATAACGGGGGAAGGAATGGAGTGAATCTGGCGCATAGCGGTCTAAAACTCCGATCTAGGTGAACAAAAATATCTGAATCAGCTGTTGAATTTAATTTCTAAATTTTTCAACGGGTCTGAATGTAAATAGAGGTTTGGAATTTAGAAGAAGAAGGAGAAGAAATGAGTTTATTGATGAAACATGAAAAACAACTGAATAAGAGTAAAATAAACAATTTACCAGTTTTGTCTGCTGGGAAGCACGGACAAAAAAGTAAAAAAAAATCAAAAATCTGAAGATGATATTTTAATGTTTTAATTGTTTTATTTATTACTCTTCTATTGGAAGAATTACCAATTGTATTTTTGAGCCAGTGCCACTCTTTAGGGCCACGCTTGTCTGCAATAAGCGACCAAATTTAAGCAATTAGGACTGTTTATCTCTGCAATGGCTTGGTCTCCGGAAAGAGTTGGGGTGCCGAAGATGGGCAATTGGAACTCGGCAAGGACAGGGCAAGTGCACAGGAAGTGCCATGAATCCTACAAATCGCACATTGAGGAATGTTCCACCTGCTTTGTTTGATAAAGTTTTGCATTCAGGTTCAGCATTTCCGTCCTCACTCAGAATACCCATCTGGCAACATACAAGGCCACCGAATCTCTGATTAAGATGCCTCCGCCCGATGCTAGAAAGATGCTCGCCGATCCTCCTTGAAGCTCTTTTCTAGAGACCTTGAGCCACTCCTCGAGAGATGGCAGGCTGTTGGGCATACCAAACCTAGCAGCCAGCAACCCCCATTCCCCAGCTCACCAGATGTTGGCAGGAATAATCTCTACAGCCACGGCATGAGGCAGACGGGACGAAGCCATAGCCGAAAGCCTTTGGTGCAAGTGCATCGTAAACGCAGAAATAGTGTGGAGGTCCGTCTCCAAGTAAAGCAGGTAGCTTGGGGTACACTTTGGGAGAAAAAACAGCTTTTTGAAAAATGCTAGGAGGACCCTCTCTACTGCAGCTTTCTCCTGAAAGCCCCAGATCTGACCTATAAAAGATTAAGGCTCTCACAATTGCATTGAATATGCTCATTTTGCTTCGGAGAGGCATATGCAGCCCTCCAAGTCAGGTTCATAGCAAGCTTAGCCGCTTGCACCTTCCTCTTCAGGTGCTTGGCAAATAAGATCCGTTGGGGTAAGAGTCCCTCCAAGATATACATATTAAATATTTAAATTTCAATTATTTCTTCGCTAAAATGCCATTAAATGGCATTTTCCCATCGTACCTCCGCCTGCCACTTCTTTGGAATATCATGACCTTAGACTTCATTTATGATGATATCATGACCTTAAAAGGTTTAGAATTTACTTATACAATATTTTCAGGTACCTATTCTATACAATATTTTTAGGTATTCTGTACAATATTTTCAGGTATGCCACTATTCGAAATCAAAATTAATCAATCTGGCTTCAACCGATTGTGAAAATGTTTATATTTATTTATGGATAAACTACCAGATACTTGCCTTGATGACTATTTTGAGTGCAACCTGTTTATGGAGTATGAGCACTTGAGACATACAGGTGCCAAAACACTGTCAGGAAACAAAGTTAATGTGTGAATAGTTGGAAGTTTCGAAGGAATGACATATCCCAAGTTTGTTTTTCCAACTTGAGAACAAACATTCGACCTCCGCATTCAGTGCTCGTCTTGTTGACTCTCCTCCAACAATTGTCGTTTATTGAGTTTGCGTTGATGGTGTTTGTGTGTACTTAAACGACCAAAAAACGCGACCTGAACTTGGACGACGAAAAGGCCCTGGGAGCCCTTCCGTTATGCCCTTCGCGTTGGAAGCCTTTGGAAGTAGAGTTGCGGTATCGGGGTCAGGTTGAAACTAGGGCTATTTTAACACAACGGAAGCTGTAGGGGTATCGCCCCCTTGCTGGGAATGGAAGCAAGGGAAGAGGAAGTGGAGGGGGATGCTAATAAACTTTGCTTATTTTTACTCGACATTCAGGAAGGAGTCGTAAAACTCGCGATAGCTCTGCCAGGTTGATAAATGTTTGTTTCCACTCCACGATTTTTCCTTCACATGAAGATGAATGGTGGGGATGCAATGAAGTAGGTTTAGTACTCGATAGGGTCGTTGGATACGGTAGTCAATACACACTCTTCTTGATGACATTGAAAACTAACCCAAAAATATGACATATTGTGCAAATAGATGTTGATAATATTATAACACTGGTATGATATGATATTATCATAACACTGGCCAAGAAAAAAAAGGTGTTATTTGGTGCAGAGGATATAAGGGTTGGCGTTGGGGTTATTCAGTAGGCTGAATCAAAATCTGAAACCCATTTTTCGCTATCAGGTTTAGTTTTTGAGATATGGCTCATTAACCTCATTTCTAGCTACGTTTGAGTGTTAAAAATAGCACTTCAAAAAGCTCAATTAGTCTTTCACTTACAACCACTTTTTCCATGTTTTTTGAAGCGTAGAATCTTAATTTGGAACCCAATTCTTTCTATCTGCCGTTGTTTAAAAAAATTCATTTACAAACGTTTCATCGACGGAAAACAGCGGTAAAGTGGACAAAGTATTTTTTTTTTTAACACAGCTTTTTTTATTTAAAAAATACTTTGTCCACTGTACCGCTGTTTTCCGTAGAATGGCTAAAATCGGGTGTTAATTTCGGAGTCTACACCTCCAAAAATGTAGTTGGAAGTGAACAATCAATTAGGATTTTTTGAAGTACAATTTTTAACATATAAACGTAGCTGGAAAAGAGGTATATGAGCTAAATCTCAACCACTAAACCTGATAGCGAAAAATGGGTTTCAGATTTAGATTCAGAGCACACTGGAAAACCTCAACACCAACCCTCATCTCCTCTGCATCAAATAACACTTTTTTTGTTGGCCAGTATAAATAGACAAGTATGTATAGTATTTTGACCCTTCTCAAGGTTCGATTCGTTTAAATGTATTATGAACAAATGTATGAACAAATAAGATATACAATTCTGTTTTGAATCCATCTTCTGTTCTCTCTGCTACTGTATGTGCATCACGATCAACTAACCAGTCTCTTAGCCTCTATAGTGTTGACCTCAGCAATAAAAGCACTTTCTACAACAATTACGAGTATTTCACCAGGCAATGAGCGTGCGTATGAACTCAATTTGTAAATAATTGCGTGTTTATCGGTATATACCACTTCAGAGCCCCGTTGGTGCACCTCTTCCACTTGACAGCTTCTCTTTTTCTCACTCAATTCCTCCACAATCTTTCAAGTACCTACTTCATATTTTTAATGCCTCTCCTCGTCTCAAACATCTCAGGGAACACTTCTCAATGAATTTTTCATCAGGTCAAAACGTCTTATGTCTACACCTACCCACGTTCGTTGTTATTGCATAGTAGAGAATTTGCAACACGCGAGAGTGATGCCAAACAACTACCATGAACATAAATTGGTTTTTTGTCGTATAAAATCTTCTCTTGATCTGGAGTGATTTGAAATCCTACCTTGTCATCGTGGGGATTGATGATCAGTTATCCCAAATTAGGGCAGAGGATCATTATTCGGTGTACTTGCTCCTTTATCTACGAAACATGATACGCTGGTGGTAAAACGGGATCAACTGGTGGTAGCAATCAAAGGGGTTACAACATGGCAAGACAAGTGAATATAACGAAGAGACCGGCCGGCACCGGGTAAAGAAACTGTTGAAGAACCCAAGAGGGGTTGACTCATGGGACCTCTACTACAATTATGGGACCCTCCGCGCTTCCTTGGGCCTATTGTTACGATTACGTCCCCAACTCAAGTCTTTGGAATTATTAATGGAAAACGTCTCAAATGGAAGGACGTGGGAGGTGGGCCTCGAGAACGGACACATGTCGCTTTATTTCGTCGGCATCTTTAGGGGACAGCGGCTGAGTTCAATATCAACTCTTGTTTTTTGGTGGCGAAACATTCGGGGAAAACGATTTTTCTAGTTAGGGTGACTGTATTTTATCTCGATTTCGAATATTGTCAATGGATGGAGTTCCAAAATTTTATTTTTGGAAATGAATATTTCACGCTCCAATGTTGTGAAAGAATCCTGTTATTTACAATCATATCTGCTTTGTGTAGTTCATCATGGTGTGGTTTGGGATTTCGATTTCACTGTCAGTACGACGTTGTTTTCGACCCACTTCAAACAAAGTGTTTTTCGAGAGCGTTTAAAAACAGTCCCGTTGTCTACAGACGATATGAAGGGGAGATCGGAAAAGCAGTCATCCCAGGGGTCCTCGGGGAGAAAAACATTGTCCGTCGCGACATTATCTCTCCACCGTTAGGATCTCCCGCCTCTCGGTCTTCCCAAGAAAATATGACGCCTTCGACAAAAGGACATCGAAAACACCGTAGAGATACCGAAGAGGGGGCCGAGAGCCATTTCGACATGGCAGGCGTCCAGATCAAGAGCAAGACCGAAGTGAATTAATTGAATGGAGTGAGGTGTTGTTGGAGGCGAAGGACTTGAAGTATGACACCTTCTTTATATGGAATGGCGGCAAATGTGACATAAAATCCCTCTTGCTGTGCACAGTGTGCATTCACAGTCTTCTCAAATAAGGTGGGCCCAAACGACACAAGGATATTTTGAAAATGTATAAGAAATTTTATGCCGAATAAAAAAGTTCCACTGAACATGGGACCGCAAATGTGGCCTTCTATGAGAAAAATGTAAAAAACATCTAGAAATCGCGTCCACTAGCCTCTTTTCATTAATCACTCCCAAACGGCTTTATTTCTCAAAATACGTTTTGAAAAGAACCTTTTAGAGCATTAAATTTTGAGTGGAATGAGATTGACCGTGCGTTATTAGGTATCTTAACTTTATCCTTTTAAACTATTTACTAACAATTTTCAAAACACATTCATCGGTATCAAATTAAGGTAATAACGCTCGGTTAGTTCAATTCCACTCAAAATTTAATGCTCTAAAAGGTTCTCTTCGATACATATTTTGAGAAATGAACCCATTTGGGAGTAATTCCTGAAAAGAGGGTAAAACACGATTTCTAGATGTTTTATACATTTTTCTCATAGAAGGCCTCATTTGCGGACCCATGTTCACTGGAACTTTTTCATTCAGCATAAAATTTCCTATAAATCTTTGGGCCCACCCTGTATAGCAAAGTAGTTTGTGTACAAGTTTGATGTGTACAGCAGGAGTTGTGCCAATTATTACCCCCACCCGTGGTATGTAAATTAGGTTGTGGGTTCAATTATTCAATTTCAATTAGTAGTTTCCGATTGATTTGTTGGTGAAGTAACATAATAATTTTGGTGGCTTATTGGATTATTCGAGACATTACTGGAACGTATTCTCACTGTGACCATTGTACAGTAAAATCAATGTTGAAGTCTCTTTGTCGTCCACAAGCAGAAGATCAACAGACATAAAGTTGTCTTTTGAATGGCTAACGCCCTAACAACCTTGTGCTCGATCCAGTTTCGAACATATGATGACCCTGTGTTTAGTATACCCGTTAAGCCGCTTCAGGTTAAACGGTTCACCAGTCTTGTTACGAGCGTGAGAAAAAAAAAGAAAAAAATGTAGGAGTGCCTGCTCAAGATAGAGCTTAAAATTGCTCAATCCTGCCGTTCATATCTCTGATTAGGGCTCTAGTTGGCGAAGAAGTCGGTTGTAACCTACAACAAGGTGAAGGTGCGTGCGGGGCCACACCTCGGGCACTTGGCACGCCTTTGTTGTTCTTGTCTGAATCCCCACTACTACGAGATCCTTCCTTACTGTGATACATTATCCTTCTCATCAGCTTGGCCACTTTGGAATGTTTACATCGATTACTCCGTTCGTTTTACACTTTCTACGTTGGCAGTAACAATGTATTGATTTGATAATTTAGTTTGCAGGTGGGTAACTTTCGTTTATTTCTTCAAGGAGAAAGCTTTAACCCAGAACCAAATAGTGAACACTCAGTGTAACATTCCATTTCTCCATCCACTACCTGCTTGTATTCTTATCTGTTGATTCAGTATTGAGATCAGAAGCAGCTTATCATCACGCATCTATATTGGTTCGTGATTTTCATTCGAGCATTGTTGGGAGCTTTCTTGTTGAGCTCTAGAACTTCCCAGAGTCCTAGAGTAAATAGAGGCTTCGTTAATTAAGTTAAAAAAAAAAAAAATTATCCAACATACTTAGTGCTTCTTGAGGAACGAAAACAAAATCAGGCCATCCTTAACACTATAATTCGAAAATATCCTCGAAACTTGAAAAACCTGTGATGGGGTCCTTCAAAGCAATAGCAGAAATCAATAATTATAGAAACTCGAAGATTTGGCTCGGTGACACGAATTGTCTGCCGTCTTGCAAAATGGCCGTAGACAGCTATGGAGTTCACAGCACTGAGAGGAACACAGCTGCATCTCATCAGGTACGATCTTGAATAGCTTTTCCGAGTCAAATTAAAGGTTTTCCGAAACAAAATAGAGGTTTTCCATTTCAAAATAAAGATCGTTAAGATAAGTTCACTGTAGCGGATTGAAACACTTAATGAAAACATGACAAGGACAGCCTGCCTGTCCATTCTCTATTGAATTTGATGTGGGCTATTCCTTATGCATGATCAGGGAGGTTTCTGCCGCATGCGTGCATTCCTTCTTTATGTAATCCTTATCGCCCGGGTGCATTCCTTCTTCATGTAGCGTATTCTAGCAATCGATTCTCCCCCTTTGTCACTCCTAACGTTTCGATGTTGCTACGGTGCAAAATTCTTGAGAAATTTGAACATGGATAGTGACAGCGAAACCGTGATTGCTGACAACCTCTCTGTGATCCCGCTTGTACTTAGTGACCATGGAGTACCAGCAACAGTTACTGCATCTTTAAGAGTGACGAAGAGGGAGAATCGATTGCTAGAATACGCTGCATAAAGAAGGGATGCACGCGGGCGATAAGGATTACATAAAGAAGGAATGCACGCATGCGGCAGAAATCTCCCTGATCATGCATAAGGAATAGCCCATATCAAATTCCATAGAGAACGGACAGGCAGGCTGTCCTTGTCTTGTTTTCATTAAGTGTTTCAATCCGCTACAGTGAACTTATCTTAACGATCTTTATTTTGGGTACTAGTGCATTAGTGCACGACCGGTGTTCTTGTGTACGACCGGTGAAGTCGATTATCGAGATAATCGAATGTTGCGATTATATATCGATGATGTCAACATTCGATGGTAACAGTTGTGTAGCCTTCCGAACAGATTTCCATATATGTCCAACTAATCTATATGGTACTAATCAGTTGTTTGGGGGATGTTTTTATTCCGCAACCCCGTCCACTTGATCTATGTGTTCAATTAATCTAGAATAAAAACATCCCCCAAACAACTGGTTAGTACCATATAGATTAGTTGCAGTACCTACTCAAAAAGTGACACCAAATAACGTCTGATTGAAGAGAGGTTCAACATGGCTTAGATGTAACAGTCATCTTTACGTGGAACGCTCTGAGTCAGTCGATCTGCACTATGGATGAGAATCAAGGACCCCGGAGTTCGAAAGAGGTGAGACGGGGTCTTCAGAGGAATGCCGGCGAAGAATTA
Organism: Stenodema calcarata; assembly: GCA_963920205.1. NCBI lineage: Eukaryota > Metazoa > Arthropoda > Insecta > Hemiptera > Miridae > Stenodema > Stenodema calcarata. The sequence continues at coordinate 10,779,228 of OY986061.1, read as the reverse complement.
CACAACCTCGGCGAGGGCCCCTCCACCGAGTCAACCCGAGGGCCCTTGGCCCGTTCCACGACTCTTTTGTGAACCGCTAGCCTCCGCGGTGCCTTCCACGCAGGTTACCGCTCTTCTACGGTAGAACTCTGCCTTCACATCCGAAGCATCCCCACTCTGTCAGGAGTCTGAGGTTGGACGACGGAAATGCTGTTAACTTGAAATATGAAGACTCTGACGCCCAATTCATAATCTATTTCCGCATTATCACCATCTGTGTGCACGCTGAAGCTCCCTCGTTTCATAAAATGAGGCAAAAGCGCCCCAAGCACAGAAGCGCTCTTCAACCTCGAAGGTCTTGAAAAATTGTAATATTCCCTCAATTGATTGGATGCAGGGAGAACACTCAGTTTTTGATTTTTTTAAAAATTTTCCGTCATTTTTTCAATGCAGTCTCACATTAAATTGACTTGTTTACAATTTGTGAATCCAAAATAGTGCTCCCTTCGAAGTGTCCTGCAGGACATCTACCCTGGGACAATACAGTATTACGGCCTCCCAAATACAACGTTTTTTATGGCCTACATTAAAATTTTAATGGCGAGGCATGTCGAGGGTAAAAAAAAAAATCCTGAACCTCTACTTGATTCTCACCTTCTACTTGGCTCGATTCAAGGAAAACACTTTAATTTCCACCACAGAATAAAATTAAAAAAATAAATAAATAAATAAAATCATTTCAACGACCCTCGACATCCCTCACCATAATGTATTATTCTTACTGACGGTCACACATCACACAAATATATTACAATTTTAAAAAGAACTTTTAAGAAGAAATACTTTTACCAAGTTGTGGTAGGTTTGTGATTAATACATGTAAGGTGAAAATAATCGTTTTATTGATATTTACAACAAAATGTACTTATTAAAAAAAAAAAAAAAAAAAATTATACCGTATAATAAATAAATAAATAAAAATGAATCAGTCTTGTTTTTTCATGCCAGACTTATTTGTGGATAACTTGAGGACTTTCACCAAACCAAGGAAGTGTTTCAGTGTTTTTGTAAAAATGAAGATTGATAAAAAAGTCTAACAAGTTGAAACAGGTACATGGTACAGCTACTCGCTAATTTGACTTTGATATGACGTGGAAGACACACACAATGAGAAACAGTGAAAAACAATATGGCAATTTGTAGTCATTTGAGTGAACAACACATAGAGATTTTGAAACCTTCAATAGCACTCATACAAAAAAATAGAAAATTCGAAATCTGGAAAAAAAAGTTCAGTAAGGAGTCTAAAATCGAAAAATTTTGTCCGGGGGGGGGGGGGGGTGGTACGTGGGCAGTTCCAATTGTTCATTATCGATGATAATTTACCAAAACTCGACGCTTCGCGCCTCGCCAGGGGGGCAAGCCCCCCTGGACCCCCCGGATCTTTTCTCTTCTATACTTTGTATAGAACGAGGTATTTGCTATGCAAAACATGAATAATGTTTTTGCGTCCCGTTTCCCCTTTTCCTTATCCCTTTTCTTTGTCTGTATGGAAAATATTAAGAAATGTGCGGAAAATTTATTAGTTTTTTTATTTACTCAGGGCTGTATCTCAGCTTCTTCGATGTTTACAGCGGTTTTGGCAGTATATAATTTATGCATAAATTAAAGGCTTTCCAACGAATGGAGAACGATTTTTGTCCGTTGAAAACTAAAGAAGTTTCATTTCCCTAGAAACGGCTCGGTTGTACGTGAAAATCATTAAAAATCTTCGTGACATAATTTCGTGACTTAAACTTCGTTACGCTTTTCAACTCTGGTAGGCCACCGCAAAAACATTATTCATGTTAAAATTATTGTAAAAACTCACCACGAGAAGTAATCGCTATGAAACTATAGCTTCACCTGAAGGTTATCAAAAGCGTTGTTGCCAACCTCACAGATTTCATTGCACCTTCTGGATGTTATTATCAATGTCCCTTTGTACAACTCTATTCAAAGACAGATCCCCCTACGTATATATTTATGGGTCCCTTTCAGACGACTGAATCCAGGAGCGGTATAACCAAAATCCAAAGGAAGAAAATGTCCCTGGTATCAGTGGAAACTACCGAAAAGTGCATAAAATGCCAGTATTTGTGCAGGAAGATCTCATTTTGTTCACCTCACTAGTCGTATATTTCCTGAATGATAAACTATAGGATTTGTTTTAAAAATTTTCAGATGCGAGCTTTGCTATTGAAACTTATCGAATTCAATAGCACACGACTATAACCAATATATTATATTGGTTATAGTCGTGTGCTATTGAATTCGATAAGTTTCAATTGTACTTGATACTTGGTACAATAGTAGTCCATTAGTGTAATTTATTTATGATTCCAGGTAGTTCATCATGTCGTAATTCCTTCTTCTATAAATCCAACGCAACTCTTGACTGCTCTAAATCAAACGCAGGATAAATTACTGCTTATTAAAAGCGAAGCATTGTGTCAACTCGTCGCATCTGATTTTGACATGTTCAAACTAATTGGTCCCAGTTTTAGGCTAATTAGCGGTTTTGACTATAACAGCCAACTAGCGCCAACTGGTTCCTGTCAACACCGACGCGCTCCACAATAAAACATCCCTCTTGGGTTTAGCTGCGACTCAGGAGAGCTTGTTAGGCCACTTACTAATAGTTTTCAGTCGGCAGGGACTTCATTCAAATTGTCGATTGTTACAAATGTCAGTGAACTTCGCGTGCAGCATGCAATCGACGATTTGGCCGATTTCTAGGATTTCACTGTGTAAGTTACAGCTTTGCGGTAGTAGCCGTGTGCATAAATGCTACTACTGCAAATTTGCCATTTTTCAGTCGTTGAATCCTTGTTGATGTAATATTTTGGAACGAGGCCTGGGTACAACCTTATTGATTTATCAGCATTACAGCTCTGCAATTCACTCGAAAAAAATTCGAGAAAAATTCTGAAAAATTTGTTTGATAACTTTTCAAGCTTTAACTGTAACGTTTTCTGGTTTTTGTTTGTAGCATACGATTCCGCCAATTCTGAGCATGCGGGGTTGTAATACAGTTGGTAGTAATACCTTTGAGCTTAGTTACTTCACATGTCAACAAAAGCTCGTAGAAAAAGCCAAGAGCCTTTTTAGATTGCCCCCTTTTTTACAGGCATAGCAGTTCAAGTAGTAGGCGTTATAGTAAAAATGCATTGACCCATCGCACCTTACGAGGTTTTTTTTTGCACACCATAAACGTGGGATCGCACTGAGAACCTCGCGGAATTTCTTTTCCATTGTTACCGCGTCATAACGACGGGAAATTGGTACAAAATTATGATGGTTCGCACGACGGTGTCGAAAACGTACGTCAGTCGACGGTCCTAGGGACACCCCATAATTGCCATATAAAAGCCTCAAGGGACCAGACTGGCATATGAATACGCGTGGGAGAAACCCGTTAGAACAACTGTTCACGATCACTTCTTTACCGTCCCTTATTAGTCGTCGGGAATACTGACAGAATAAAAAGGCAGTTCGTAATGTTGAGGAGACATTATATTGTGACGTTATGTCTTTGGAGGCGGCACTGGTAGAAGAACTGTGAATGTGATAAAACGGTAGGAAGATTCAAGCTCGGAAAAAATGGTTGGTTTTTTTTCGTACCCTCGCTCTTTTATACCCAAGATATTTCTTTCAGAGAAATTTAATATGGCACGCTCTACTTTGAACATCGGGTCCGTTTCATGGTATGAACCTACAAAATGAAGGCAGGGAACTAGATGAATATGACATTAAATGTGAAATTTTCACTTCTCTATAATCCGTAGTGAGAGATGAGAATATTTTCCCTATAACTTACTTATCTTCAGGCGTTTCTGTTGAGGTTAAGTTATACAGTACAGATTGAAGTTGAATCTCCTAATTCCGAGCTCTACCGAATGAGCTGAAAATGTACGAAATTGAATGCTCATAACTACATAAACAATATGGGCTGGAGGATATGTGGAGGTTTGTCCTCTTGTGGATTTTATACAACGCAAGTTCTATCGTCTTCTTCCTGAGGATCATCGGTATTTATATTTTGTGTTTAAATATGGAGGGTAAGAAGTTCAAAATTTTTAAATTCGAATTTCCGAAAAATTATCACACCAAATTCCCTTCCAGATCATCCTGAATTCCCTGCCAAAAGTCATATGTATATATTTATGTATGCATCATTTCAGAAGATAACTCTCGATGGAAAGAATTGAGATTTCAAAAAGAAAGTTAAATTTGCTCAAAAAATCCATTCTGGCAATCGAAAGGCTAAGTTCGTAGATGGCAGAATAGACTCATAGGGGGGTTTAGGGGAGTTTTAAGGAAGGAAAATTACCTGGAGGATCACATCGGATAATAGCACCCTCGCAAGCCACTTGTTTGCCAACCATATCGTTACCACCACGCCAACTGCGCCAATCTGCGTTTTTGGCCATTTAGCGAAATTTCCAAGAAAAGGAAGCTATTGTTCTAGGTCCAAAGTTTTTAAAACTAGAATTCCCGAAAGAATTTTATACCAAAATCCGTTCCACACCATCCTGAATTCACTGCCAAAAGACACCAAAAATCATATACATAATCATATACATATTATGCACATGTGCATACAGGTATCTATATTTAGTTGTAGTGGATTTCCGTCCGGTTTTCGACCGTAGTATCTATATGGTGTGAGATATTTTATTTCGAGGTTCGGTCAATGAAAACAATTTTTGGTTCCGACGTTTCGGCCGTTTATTCAGCCATCTTCAGGGCTGTAACAACAGTATGGCAAATTTTTAGTAAATCATTTTCCATCACATCCCCATAAACCTTTGTAATGCTTTTATCATATTCATAACTTCTACCATATTTCCATAGTAAATCATTTTCAACCACATCCCCATAAGCCTTTGTAAAATTTGCCATACTGTTGTTACAGCCCTGAAGATGGCTGAATAAACGGCCGAAACGTCGGAACCAAAAATTGTTTTCATTGACCGAACCTCGAAAAAAAATATCTCACACCATATCTATATTTATGTATGTGTCATTCCAGACGATAACATTCGATAGAATTGTGATAGGTACATGCTTCAAATTCGCACAAGAAAATCTGTCTTGGCAATCAAAAGGCTAAGATCGAAGATGGGCAGAACCGGGCCTCTCTAAGGGGGATTTTGGGGAGTTTTAAGAAGAAGAATTACCCATTAATTCCAAAACGAATCAGTCCGACAAGTAACACCTCATTTTAAAGGTTTTTTCTTACGGTGAACACAATAGTCAAGTCAGAATAACGATATCGTATTCCGTTCTCAAACTGGAGCACTTTGAAGATGAAGAAACGTGGTAGTTACTTAAGATGTTCTTCGCGGTTCATCTGCTCTAATCTGATTACGGAATGAGATATCGCAATTCTGACTTCACCATCGTGCTCAGCGATGAAACATCTATTAACTGACGTGTTACCTACTTGCAAAAAATTGAGACAAAATTTGTTACGTATTTTTTACTATGGTCTGATTCGGCAGTTGGGAGATCAATTCTCCATTGCAATGTAATATAACCAGACCAAACACTATTAAATAGTACCTAGTTGAAATTTTGGTAGTTGAAGAGTCAATTAAGAGGGTACGTTTCTTCGAACATCAAGATGGTACGAATTTCGAACATCAATTCATGCTGCATGGCTGGAATGTTCTGTTTCCAAAAGTAGGTGAACCCCAAAACGCCGTTGTCTACTCGAGAGACTTCTTGACTAAAATTACCCCGTTCGGTCAGAAATCGTTGCATCGCATGTTCAAACTCGTAGTTCCGATTTGTAAACACTGTGGCAACCGCGGATTTCGCTCAAAGGCAAGTTCTTCATCCCCGCAGCATACGGACACGTTCTCGCCAAACTCACGTGCCGGGGATGCCGTACGAGTTTCCTCTCAGACCGCGAGCCTGCTGAGGAATTCCCTGATGACGTCAAATAGCCTGTTAGCTCGGCTTCATGCAGTATTCAGTTGGGCATATCGTACGGCTAACAAAGCGAAATAAACACCGTGTCGACATCAAGACAATCAATAGGGGTTGGTGAGGGTTGCCGCGCAATCACCGTTCACGCATGTCCAAGGACGGCCTATTATGATTCCGGTGGATATAACTGGTTTATGGGCTACTAAACAATGCTGGATTCCCCATACTATCTTCCTTAGCAACCTTCGGAAAATGTACGGTTCATTGTTACCGTAGCCTCACTAACTTAATTCACCTGAAAATCTGTATACACTTTCCAGAAATAACCAATTTAATGGTTCATAAAATGGACAAAAAAACAAAAAATGTGAAATTCTTAACATCTATCAACGAATTTTGTGTTGACGCCTCCCAGTACATTAAATCCATGACTTGCATCGTTTCTTGCTAAAGCATCTTTCAAGTGTCTGCCCATTATCTCGAAAGGAAAAGGCTTTCTAAAACTATTATTTCTTCATCTCGTGACTTATCTTTTTTGAACGTTCTACGTAGAGTAGTGTCAATCAACTTATTATTTGATTGTACGAAAAGAACCCGAATCGGTTTGTGGTGAATTGGAGTTGTCTTCGGGATCAAGTCTCCTTAAGAAGATTCTGAATATGATTTCACGTCGGTTGTGATTGACTATTTCCAAGTTGATCTAAACTGTACATTCACTGTTCAATCATTTTAATCGTCGTTGTCCCCGTAAGGACGTTGGTTCAGTTAGCAATTCGAAATGCACCATTTATTCATTATTAGCGAGTTGTCGAAGAAAAGAAAGCTCGGTTTAAAATTTTAAAAAATATTTTAATACCGCAATCTGTTCCAAACCAACCTGAATTCACTGCCAAACTCGAAAAAAAAGGCGACAAAAACCAGAAAACATGAAGACATTGAAGACATTTTACATAAAACCAGACATTTTTTCGAAAATTTGCTCTAATGGCCATGCTGCATGACTGTGGACTTTTTAAACTGCAGTTACGCACTGGTATTCAATCGTTTTGAAGAAAGTCCAAATTAGGGTGAAATTAAACAATACCATCGTCACGAGTATGACTTCATGAACCACTTCTGATCAGGTGGAAGCCATTTGACCACTAAAAGGTTCATATTTAGTGTCGAAATCCAAACTTGGAATTCTCATAAATATACTGATTCTATTGAACCAATTTTGAGTAAATTTGCTGTTCGTCCTCATACTGTGTTACGGAAGGTATGAATACGAGAAAACGACGTGCCACATGGTAGCGTTATAAAAATCACCTAAAGTCGTCCTGGTCGATCTTCTGTACACTTTTTTCGGCCTTTGTAACACCGTATTTTTTCGTTGCAGATCACACAGCGGGGAGGGAGCTATGTGGCGGACGACACGCTTGCTGGAGCCATAACTGCGTTTCGGCCCAATCAGTCATCTTGAGGTAATATTGGCCTCCCTTTCACTTCACTTCTTTTTTTCCCCCTCCATAAGAATTGCGGGGTTTTTGGTTGCCGAAAATATCGTGACGATCTTTTCCCGATCTCGTTCGTAAACGCTGTGGTTTCACTTTCGTGGACACAAGGTGGTAGTTTGTGAGCCGTTCCTTCGGGAATCGTACAGCGTTGTAGCCGATTGTGGAAAACGTCTGTCCACGTTCTCCGGTAGATCGAGCCTTCGAAGACGATCTTCTTTCAGTATCCACCGTATGGATCAGGCATTTCCAATAACGTCGACTGGTTCACTGTCACACACGAGGCAAAATGTTAGACATTGATTGGCACTTGGAAAATTCCTCTCACCTACATTTTACAGCTAACTAAAAGAAGCGCTGAATGTTGAAACTCAAGTCTACTATAGATTCCAATATCCAATCCATTGTAGGATTCCTGTGAGAGAAGAAGAGTGGGAAATAGGGAGTTTTAGAGTTCTCAAAAGTTTACCGTCAATACTTGATTTTATATTTTTCCCCTAAAAATCTATTTTCTTCAAGTATCGTGGATTTGAATTCGAATCGAACCATCTCCAGATTGAAAAGCAAGACAGAGGCAGAGGTTGGGATCAGAGTGATCTTCTTAACGACCACCGCATTAATCGCAGGCCGATTTAGCAAGCTGTGTGATCGAGGGACAAACTCAACAGGTTGCTGTTCTCTATTCACTGAGAGAAGATTGGATCTTAGAATACCCGGTAATTGATTAAGTGGAAATTTACGGCTAATTCACCTTTTGCCCCCACTTTCACCATCTCGAAGATGTTTTTGTTGATGATATTATGTACTATTGATGCGTGATTTCTGGAGTTCATTCAGACATGTTGGAAACTGGAAATTGGCCGCAATATTCAGAGGATTCAAGTTGTACTTGTATTTTTAACTGAAGTTATTCATGGCCTTTCAAACCATCAACAGTATTTGAAGAAACTGGAACCAATAATGTCTTATTATGAATTAGTACGTTATGTTAGACGGACGAAGTATAAAAGAGCGTTTTTGTAAATAATTACCTATTATCTACAGCGTAATGAGTGATGTTGGTAGTATCGAGGGTTGGTCCCAACCAATACCAGTGGTCAAGAACCTTTAACCTAACTACAGCGTAATGACTTTTAGTATTTCTCATTAGGAATTTCAGAACACTTATTGCATACTGTTGAGATTCTGCAAGTCGATTATTCTCCACTCGCCAAATTGCCCTTTCATCACATCGCATTGCCCTCTTTCTTTCTGCCTCCTAAGCTGTACCATTTACATATCAGTCCAGTAACACATGAGTGGAACAGTAGATTCTATTCATTCCCAGTCATACCCTTCGTATCGGAAGTAGGCAACTGCAATTAGTCCGACTCCTGCCCCGGTTATGCGGCATTAACGAAATCCTTGACCGCGAGGATGAATTGCGACCGTTTTGATTTTCCATGGTACGTAGTCCGTTCTCATAAATATGTATCATCCGACGGGAAGACTTTTCCCTTTTGCCCCATATATTTTTGAGGTGAAACGAGAGGCTTATATGTCGAAATAGTGTAATGTTCGCTTTTTGTTGTCAAGATTTAGATCTAAAATCTTGAACAATGATCAAATTTGACAACCAATCACATTTGTCAATCTTGCAAATCATCGATGCTTGTCAATTATGACATAACTCGAAGAGTGGTAAATGGAACTTATTTCGTTAAGAAGTTCTACTCAACAGTAGCTTAAGCAAATGATTGCTGGTATCCGTGGTTGATTGATTGATTTCGCTGTTCGTTTCTAAAACCAATTTCTGATTAAAGTAGGAAATCCTTTACCTTATACACAATGTCATTCAATATTGAAAATTTAATCTGGTTCGTTGTAGGAACCAGGCGCAAGTATTATAACCAACCTCTTGGCAATAATATTCTCCACACTACTTACGAATAATACCAAAAGATTTGGGTTTTTTGTTATCCCATATAAACCTTGTATGTATTACTTAAAATTCCAAATATTGAAACGGTGTGTTAGCGAAATAGCTATGTACCTAGCTGCAATACCAAGAGGTGAATCTCTACATACACTGTTTGTTTTAATGAGCGAAACTCTCTCGTTTTGTGAAATTGGTTTTCATCCCCACCTCTCGCGGTATAAGAATTGAGAGAAAAAAAGAATATGATACCCTTCTCATCAGCGTTTCAATGGTGCAGAAGCCCCAGGGGATCGAAAGAAGAAAAAATCCGAACAGCGAACGGTCGACAATACAAACGTGGCGGACATTGATAGGGAGGGTTTAGAGAAACGAAAAAAGTGGTTATATTCTCATTCCCTCTTTTTCTGAGTAAAAATTGTGGTGGAATAAACCGAGTTTCCCCAGTAAGCCCTGTATCGTTAGTAAGTCCGCCGGTTTCACATCGGAAGTACTCGTATTTTCTCTGACATAACAGGAGGTCGGCTTTGCGTACAAGCGTACAACCCCACGTCTGGGTGTCACATTTTTCCTCTCTGGCTTTCCGCCTCTCGTGTACTGAAGAACCACTCCAGGCGATTGTTACTACGAGTATTAACGTCCCTGCGAAAAATTGTCTGGAAACAACAGTTTGATACTAACGTTGTTTTATATTTTCATTCGTAATATTTCAGACCTTACGTGTTTAACTTCGAACAAAAACCAAGATACGTGAAGGTCAACGGAGCTTGAACTGTGTTTTATGATGACCCAGAAGGAACCTTATCACATCTTCAATTACGGTGAGATAAATTGGCAATTTTGGTTTATTATTTTCAACGATCGACCTCCAAATTGAACAAGAAAATTATTTTTCTTGGGCAATCCCAGTGGTTCTTCATTGAAAATGATGAGGTTGATTGGAGTTTTTTAATTTAATAGCAGGTGATTTCGGGGCTAACCGCGACAGCGAAATACTTGAACAAATATCAAAACACGATCAATATTACTGTCGAGTGTGTGTGATTTAGGTTGACCGTTAGTAAGAATGATGTTGAGGGATGTCGAGTGTCGGTCAAATGAAAATTGATTTATGTGCCAACGTTTCGAAGAATATATTTCTTCATCTTCAGGGCAGTTTATAAAATGGAGTTAGACTCCAACAGGGAAGTTCTTGCCTCCAGATCACAGAAGTAACATAAATCAATTTTCATTTGACCGACCCTCGACATCCCTCAACATCAATATTACTGTCAATATTCAGAAGTATTGTCAACAATATTGACCGTTTGCGGATAAACGTCAATATTTTCATAAAAAATCAGTAAGGTGATGGAGTGATTTGTATTCCAATCATGGCTAGTTTTGGTTAATTATCTTCGATAAAAAAGAACCATTGGAATTTACCAAGGAAAATTTTAAACCCCTCAAAATCTGTAAGCTTACGTTTCAAGATACGTGGATTCATAAAATCGAATTTAAAAAAATCTGCCCGTCCGTCGCGGCGCCACATTGCCCAATTAGCGTTTACGGGTTCGGATCAACCCCACAATGATCTTTGAAACTTTTCATGACTCTAGGTCAACCAGAAGGGATACAAAACAAATTTCGAAAACGACATATCTCGAAAAGTTCATATCGACCAGTGTAGTTTGTTGTGGACCTTTAAGAAGAGATTAATTTTTAGAGTTTTTTAAGACCAAGAGCAGATCGAAAGTCTTCAACATGAGGGACAATCACGGGTCAATGTTCGTACGGGCTCATCTAATTCGAACAGCACATGTCATGATTTTCAGATATCGAGTTAGTTAAACCGTTGAGTCACGAATTTGCAGCGTTTTAACAAAGCCGTATGAGTGTACTCCACTCTCTTCTTGAGCCACTCCCTCATCAAGATTTGTAATATTACATTGAATTTGTAGTAGAAGCTCGTTAGAGTTGGAAACGCCTTTGGATCATTTTTATTTTATTTTATGCCGATTATAGAATTTGTTTTGTATTAATTTAAAGTGAAAATTTTATTGAATGCGTGAGCTCGAAAGTTAGTTAAGAAGGTAGGGTACTTCTGTCCTCGGACAAAAGTACCCACCTACACTGGGTAGTTCTGTCCTAGGCCAAATGTACCAACCTACACTGGGTAGTTCTGTCCTAGGCCAAATGTACCCACCTACATTGAGTAGTTCTGTCCTAGGCCAAATGTACCCACCTACACTGGGTAGTTCTGTCCTAGGCCAAATAAACCCACCTACACTGGGTAGTTCTGTCCTAGGCCAAATGTACCCACCTACACTGGGTAGTTCTGTCCTAGGCCAAATGTACCCACCTACACTGGGTAGTTCTGTCCTAGGCCAAATGTACCCACCTACACTGGGTAGTTCTGTCCTAGGCCAAATGTACCCACCTACACTGAGTAGTTCTGTCCTAGGCCAAATGTACCCACCTACACTGGGTAGTTCTGTCCTAGGCCAAATGAACCCACCTACACTGGGTAGTTCTGTCCTAGGCCAAATGTACCAACCTACACTGGGTAGTTCTGTCCTAGGCCAAATGAACCCACCTACACTGGGTAGTTCTGTCCTAGGCCAAATGTACCAACCTACACTGGGTAGTTCTGTCCTAGGCCAAATGTACCCACCTACATTGAGTAGTTCTGTCCTAGGCCAAATGTACCCGACTACACTGGGTAGTTCTGTCCTAGGCCAAATAAACCCACCTACACTGGGTAGTTCTGTCCTAGGCCAAATGTACCCACCTACACTGGGTAGTTCTGTCCTAGGCCAAATGTACCCACCTACACCGGGTAGTTCTGTCCTAGGCCAAATGTACCCACCTACACTGGGTAGTTCTGTCCTAGGCCAAATGTACCCACCTACACTGGGTAGTTCTGTCCTAGGCCAAATGTACCCACCTACACTGGGTAGTTCTGTCCTAGGCCAAATGTACCCACCTACACCGGGTAGTTCTGTCCTAGGCCAAATGTACCCACCTACACTGGGTAGTTCTGTCCTAGGCCAAATGTACCCACCTACACTGGGTAGTTCTGTCCTAGGCCAAATGTACCCACCTACACTGGGTAGTTCTGTCCTAGGCCAAATGTACCCACCTACACTGGGTAGTTCTGTCCTAGGCCAAATGTACCCACCTACACTGGGTAGTTCTGTCCTAGGCCAAATGTACCCACCTACACTGGGTAGTTCTGTCCTAGGCCAAATGTACCCACCTACATTGAGTAGTTCTGTCCTAGGCCAAATGTACCCACCTACACTGGGTAGTTCTGTCCTAGGCCAAATGTACCCACCTACACTGGGTAGTTCTGTCCTAGGCCAAATGTACCCACCTACACTGGGTAGTTCTGTCCTAGGCCAAATGTACCCACCTACACTGGGTAGTTCTGTCCTAGGCCAAATGTACCCACCTACACTGGGTAGTTCTGTCCTAGGCCAAATGTACCCACCTACACTGGGTAGTTCTGTCCTAGGCCAAATGTACCCACCTACATTGGGGTAGGGTACCCCAATGTAGGTGGGTACATTTGTCCTAGGATAGAAGTACCCTACCCCAATGTAAGTGGGTACTTCCGTCCGCCTACACCGGCAGCTAAATAGTTTACACTGGAAAAACGCCAGACACCACCGGTAGTTAATTAGTTTACCGCTCACAAGTTGGTGGTGATCTTTTCAGTTAAGAGGATTATTTTAGGAGGATTATTTTGAGTTGATTTAATTATTCTCTCACTTTTATTATGCAGAAGGAAAAAAAAAACCCCTGAGAAGTTTCGTCGAACGAGATAAGTTAAATTACCTTCCGCTTCCGGGTTTTTTGCCGGTATCCGGCTCTCGGGCATCCGAAGATCTCCCCCGTTCCACCGCCTCCGGTTTTCCAGTCCTTTTCAACCCCCGTCCCTCGCCTCTTATTGATCAGACCCCTTGGCACCGACTTCGGTCATCGTTCCGTTCCAAGGTCTCCTTTTCATCCGCTTCTGCACTTTTGTTTCTGATCCTGAGGGGAAAACAATGGGAACCAGTTGGGAACAGAGACCATTATTAATGCACAAGAGGGTTCGAGGAATGGGGCACCGAAGGGTTTGGGAAGCGTGGGGCGTTAAAACCGCATACCGAAGAATAGGACCCCAACAAATCGGACTATGGTCGCGTACCTGCTATTCAAAGGGATATTGATGGATCAAGTTCTTATAACGTCGTTTTTATCCACAAATTCCATACCTATGGGGACGGGGCATAAATTTTTGTTAATAATTTTCGTAAATTTCACGTTCAGGTTTGGTTAAAAATAACTATTCGTGAATGTTTTAATTTCTTTGACAACGCCCTTTGGGTTAGACCCAATTCCCTTTTGGTTTATTGTCTTCAATAATGAATCATTGGGCCACAAAAAAAAAAAAAAAAAAAAAAAATTATCTTAAATTTGGAGTACTCCATTAACATAATAAACCCAAATCAGGATCCATCAGGGACTCCATTCCAAAGTTAATGAAAAGTTGTGGGGTGGTTTGGGCGTGCGGACGGAAGAGGGTATGTTTGCTGAGTTTTCGAATACGATGACCTTCAGCTCTTTGCGTGAGGGGGAGGGGGGGGGGGGATTGTGCACTTTTAGCGAATTTTTTCAGTTTTTCTCGTTTGACTCGAAAATTACGAATCCTACATAAAATGTAAAACGCGTTTTTTTAATGATCATCAAATTCGGTGTTGGGTGGCGTTTGAAGCAGTTCAGCCGCAATCGTCTGTCAGAGGCAATTTTGGTCAACTTCGCTAAGAAATTGACAACCTTCTACTTGTAACGCTTTTAGGTCGAGAATGGCTGCTTCGTTTGAAAAATGTCAATGGCCCAAGTTGCAGGAAAATTGATTTTGATTTGAAATTTGCTCACTCCAGTGCAAATTATATGGATTATAAACCAGATAGGGTCATAGCGTCAAACTCCCGCTTTAGTCCAGTAGCAACACAGCTTTAGGGGTTGTTTGGAGATGGTAGAGAGTATGTCATACCCTCTACCATCTCCAAACAACCCCTAAAATTGGAATTAACTTTGGAATTGAGTCCAGGCCGAATGAGCGGTATTATTTACGAGAAGAGGTAAATAAGAGCCCCTTACTATGGACCCCTTCTTATAATCCAGAAGACATGTACATTCGGCCTGGACTCAACTTTACAAAGAAATTCCTAATTCTAGAGCCAAATTTCCAAACTATAATAATTTGGAAATTGAGTTTGAGTTCAGTTCAGAGAATTTTTAAGACCATTTGCAGCTTTGTACAACCAGCTGAAAGGTTGAGCCGATATTGACCTGTCAACACGATCGTCAATCAAACGGTAGAATGTTCAATGTTCATTCTAAGGAACAACTGTTTTAAACATCTCATGGTTTCGTGAGGTCGAGTTTCTTGTTCGATTATACTTTTTGTGGTACGAAAACAGGTAATTTCGAATAGAATTTAGAATATACGTTCGTAGGTACGTCCTTTTATACATTTTCCAAGTAAATCAAAATTATACTTTTCCAAGTAAATACCTACTATCCATACTATCTACACATGAATGAAATTGTATAAGTACTTATATCAGACATTTGCAGACAAACGGCTACAAGTTAAACAAATGACTATTGAATGTGGCAAATTGATGTCGTCGCTTTCTACAATCCTATTCTTCCGTTGAATGCAAATTGTTACGTACTCATTTGTCGAGTTGAACCACTTGGCTCAATTCCGCTCCTCGCTGTATAATATTATTACGGGGACGTCATCGCTCGAGATATTCACTCATTTCGATGATAGCGAGTCGTGAAGTTGATCCAATCTCACAACGGCCTGGAAACATTCATCTCGTATTATCATAATATAAAGCTAAAAACAATTTGTGAATATCTCGTTTTACCGTTTGTGCTATCGGATGGTGATGGATTGTTTATTATAAAAACCCAACTCAATTGGGACTGTTCAAGTATCAGGAAATTTGATGGAACTTTTAGATCGATTCGTTCGTTCGATTAAAAACCTTTCGACTACATGTTTTATCCACAAAATGTACGATCTTTTTTGTTGGTTATGTTATAATTTGGCTCACTTATTTTTGGTAGAAACATTACCGTGAATCGCAATAGTTATGAGCAATAGTTATAGCAGGATAGTCGAGGGTAATGTGCAGCGTACGTTGTTAAGATACTCAAAAGCCCAATTTACATTTCTGGTTATGTATTTCATGTATTTTCAATTACTCAACAAAAAATTCGAAAGACTTGACTTCATGAGCGTTAGAGCTTTCTTCACCTATTTAAGTTGGTGTTAAGTCATACGCATTGGCGACCATCAATAACCTCGTGTCCTTGTCTGCAATCATAATCAACGGCAGTTCAATCGAAATCAGAGTTTTTTTGCTCCAACGATTACTTTTCCCTCTTGGTTACTAGTGATTGTCTTTCAATGGCGAGAGCTTCTCTGATGTCATTCATTTCTTAGCGCCCATTGGAAGAAACTAAGAGCGTGGTAATAATTGGAAGTGAGCACTGACTAAGGTCACCCCAAAGGCCTCCAGCTTGGCAATCATTGCGGCCAATCACTTATTTCTTATTAACCCGCCTATCGATTACCCTCTGATGAGACACGAGGGCTTAACGCGCATCAGTATTCTGCAAACAGGGCTCATCCATGCTAACTCGATAGCTTTCCAATCTACTCTGAAGGAGAAGGCTCCGCAACTCCTGCTTCAGAAGGCCTCTGCAGTGATTTGAACCAATCTAACGTGAGAGCCTTTTTTCCCAACAGATGTTCCGCGGGAATCCGCGGTTGGCTGGTTTCGTCCGAAGGACGGCTCATCTGTACGAGCCGATTGACGACATTTCTACGCTGTTTAATCCTAGCAGATTCGAGACGTTACTCCGAGACGGGATAAGTGCCCAAGGTTATAGGACACGTTGCGCTATAACTTCAAGGACTAATTCATGTTTGTATGCGACGACTACCGCAATTGGCAACCTTGTTGTGATTCTTTTGGCTTTCAGCTCCATGAATAGATGAGAACGATAATTATATTTTTCTTTCGTTCCATTCCAAGAAGCTCAACTATCATTATTATAATATTATTATGTCCAGGCTGCAATTTCTCAATTTCCATTATTAACATCTGCTATCATACCATTTTTAGCGAATTTTTGAAGAGAAGGAAGGTATTGTTCCCAGTCCAAAATTTTTAAAACTCGAATTTCCTAAAAATGTTAATACCGAAATCCGTTCCAGACCATCCTGAATTCACAGTCAAAAGACACATATACGATAACTCTTGATATACTTGAGACAAAAAGTTCTAATTTGTACACAAAATCCGCCCCGGCAGTTCTCACTTCACCATCGCGTTCAGCGTTGAAAAATCTATAAACTGAGTTGTTACACAGCAAAAAATTGAGACAGCATTTATGATTAAACCACTACAATGTACACACATTACATGAAACCAATAATTTCTTCGAAAACTCGCTCTTATACCCATGCTGCATGACTTTTTAATTTAATCGCTCATATTACATTACGAAAGCGTTCTGATTTAACCCCTTTCATGCTTAGAAAACCAACCGAAGACAAGTCGACATGATGGTAGTGTCTTTTTTTAGACTTCCCAGGAGTTTCCCCTAAGAAACCCATAACTTTTCAAGGACGACGTGAAGCAGGAAACGATTCCGCTTAATTGATACTTATACTATTTTCGGCCCAAGTATCCCCTCAGTCAAGTCTTTAGGGGAATAGGCAATCTATTAAGTCTAGTTAATGAAGCTTGACTGCTAACCACCATCTCATTGATTATTGCGTCGAGTCAAATTAAGTTTCCCTGTATTTTCGCGTTTCTTTTGGTAATTGTTGAGGTTAGTAAAAATTTATCTGTTCTTTTACGCCCATAACCATGTGCAACTGGATGAATTTAATTAAAATCGGAATTTAACTTAGTCGTGAAACCAAGAGGATTGTTTTCCCTATATATAGGTTTATCAAATGTCAGATGTTGTGGAACTCGTAAAAACCAACCCCATTCCGTCACTAGATCACATGTTTCAATATTTTTTCAAACCGATTTTACCCTTATTCATTATTTTTTCTTGTGGATTCGGGTATCGAGCTGAGCTTGAATTAGACTTACTTTAGTTTGTTGCATTTGTAAAACTTCTTTGATTTTATCCAAATTTGAAAAGCCAAGGATTTTCAAAGGTCAGTGAATTATCCAGAGCGTTCCAGAACAGTAGAGTACTGTACAGAGTGTACAGTAGAGTACACTTGGGATAATGCACAAATTAACTTCGTATCAATTAATCGAATTATCAATAAGATAAAATCCGCTTCGAGTTCGATGGCGTGTGAATAGATTATAAGTGAAGTGTTTACCAAGTTTCTGCTGCTTTGAATAGAAATTGGATAAGAAATCTTGGAAACGTTGGTTCTACGTTAGTTAGTCACCGTATTATCGCCAACATCCCGTTCTGTGGTCCTCTTAACTCAAAACCTGTCTTCTCACTATTCACATCCACTCCCTCGTACGTTTGGACCGTCTGGTTTATTTCACCGATCATTCTCACTTCCTCGTCGTCCTTAAAGCTTCGTAAGTCCAGCTCAGGGAGTTGTGAGTTCGAACGTACTTTATTATTGCAAGTTTCTACTTGCAGACAGTTCTGGGTTGAATCAGTTTCACTTTTTCCGGTTCTTGATTAGCATTCATTAGGTTATCTCTTGGAGACGGGCTAGTTCGACGTACCGTTTTCGTGTCTCTCGTTTTGGCAGGCAGGCTTTTTCATATTATACTGAGGCGGCTCTGCGATCCATTTTCGTCGGATGGGGGCCGGTCCTTGATTAATTTATGGCATGCACTTAGTCATCGATTGCCTAATGACCTACTTGGATCCCGTTGACCGCCAAAAGAAAGAACCCCAAAAAACAACGGGTTTCAAGTCTACAGACTTGTTAAATATCACTGTGTATCTATTGGATGCACCTCCTTAGCCGCCAGAAAATCATCGGCGTACCCAACATGAATTGGAAACTGTTCAAGTCATCTCAATACATGTGATTAGTCCCACTATATCACTCATATTACTCACTTATTCTTACTGTATCTAAAGTAGGGGTTTAAGAACCTGTTTCGGTATCAATTTTTTCACCGTCATTCGACAACCTACTCGACCCAATTTCTTCCTAATCTGCGTTTTTCGCTTCTCGTCATTTTTCGCCTTGCTTTAATCAAGTACTTGAATTTACGTCTGAACCCAAGTCGACCATTCAATCAGTGGATATACTAGAATTCCGGAATCCAGCTATTTTTAACCTGAACAAGCCACGAGACAAATTATGTTATTAAATATTTTGTTTGTTATATTTAAATTGAATAGTTACAAGATTTTATTTGTATTCACTATTTTCCCAGCATTTCTCTCGAGTTTCTTCATTTGAACTACTTCCTTCCTTAGTATTGTCTTGTTCCGATGGAGATAACATAACAAGACATCGTTTCTACAATCCCAGTTACGGACCCGTAACCCTGAATCGTAACCCATTTTCACAGTAGTTAGTCTTACTTCAGCTCAACAACTGAAGAACTCGTAAACCGTGCGAGCTCTCGTTTTCGGGAGCACTACGAAGTGGAAGCTCGCGTTGGTGTTTTCTCGCGAGCGTGATATTTCTCACGGGATCCAGGTTATAATTGTAAATTCCATTACTGGGCCGTCTCACTCGTCTTCCCATGCGAGGAAGGCAGAAACGAGTCCTGCCGGCTTCCTTTGCCAGAAAACAACGTACTCGTACGTGGAATTCATTCCTCAGAAAGACACGCTCTCTGGCCTTAATACAACTTTTGTTTATCTTCAATGTAATCCAGTTTATTCTTAGGTCGCGCGATTCATAAATAGCTAAAACTACATAATTCCTGCACTAAATTTCGAGGTGGACTAATTTCAGACAAGATGCGAGGTTACCCGTTTGGGCCTCTTTTTTTCCACTCAATCCATAAATTAGGGATGATCAAAGAAAACGTCCTGAAATACAAGGAAGGACCTTGTGATCATGTCTGATGAAAACTCAAATTTCACCTTTTTAGAAAATTTTTGGTCCAAAATTATTAAAACTCGAATTTCCGAAACCATTAGCATTCATTATACCAAAATCAGTGTCAGATCATCCTGATTTCACTGCCAAAAGTCATACATATTATATATTTACATACATATTTGTGTGTCATACCAGATGATAACTCTCGATAGAATTGAGATGAAAAGTTCAGATTTGCGTCAAACATCCGTCCTGGCAACCGAAAGGTTAAATTCGTAGATGGGCAGAATCGGGCCACTCTAAGGGGGTGTTTTGGGCAGTTTTAGGGGCAAGAAATTACCCGTAAATTCCCAAAATGAAACAGTCGGACAAGTGACACCTCATTTTAAAGGTTTGTCACATTGAACACGATGTTGAAATCAGAATTGCGATATCAAACTGGAGCGCTTTGAAGGTGAAGAAACTTGGTTGTTACTTGAGATGTTCTTCACGTTTCATCTGCTCCAATCTGACAACGGAATGAGATATCGCATTTCTGACTGTACCATCGTGTTCAGCGTTGAAAATGTATAAACTGAGGTGTTAAACGACAAAACAGGAGACAACATTTGTTATAAAACCAGTAAAATGGAGACATTTTACATTTAAAAAAACCGTAACTGTTTTTATGTAAAATGTCTCCATTTTACTGGTTCTGTAACAAATGTGGTCTGTTATTTCATTATTAGTGTTATAATATTTATTATTTCATTAATAACTGTTATTTCTTCGAAAATTCGCTCTTATAGCCATGTTGTATGACTGTGATTTTTGTTTGTATTACAAAATTTGGGATTTTGTTTTTGTTAATGTTATGGAGTTATTAATGTTAATGGTATTGGTATAGAGTTATTATTTTGTTTTAGTTAATGTTATTAATGTCGAGTCTTGTTTGGAAGAGAATATCAAAGCTTTAAAGCCCCCACAGGGTGGAAACAATACATCGTCGGCGTACAAGGAAAACCCACTAAGTCCATTTTTGCACAAAATAAGATTCAGCTTTATTTAGGCCTCTATGGAGGCCTCTATGGATTTGTAACAAATGAGAATGTTTATGGGGTTGGGGACCATTTGAAACCTTGGAGAGCATTCATAGAGGCCTAAATAAAGCTGAATCTCATATTGTGCAAAAATGGACTTAGTGGGTTTTCCTTGTACGCCGACGTAGGTATATTATATATATATGTATTATATATATTATGGATTGGTGAAACTAAAGACACTCGCGTGAAATATGAACTTGAATGAATGTACAGGAGGATGAAAATTAGAGCAAACATTTACGTAAATTTCCACTTTCATCTAGTTTTTCCAAATTTACGTAAGTGTTTGCTATAATTTTCATCCTCCTGTACATTCATTCAAGTTTGTATTATATATATTATATACATTATATTCTTACATTTTCCACTTTATTGTTCCGTTTTTTTTCTTTTGTTATCCGCTTTTACATCATTTTCTTTTCGTAAAAACCATTGTCATGTACCAGGTATGACGTGAGGCTCAGGGTATGGACGCCCTCAAAGTGGGCTGCGTCCAGAAGCAGCCGTCCACCAGACGGCACAAAAGAGTGAAAGGTAAGATCGAATGCCGATTGGGGAAAATAACAAGGAAATGGCTCCTACTAACCAAAGTTACTAATCGTGTCTCCTACTAATTCCCTGAGTATTGGTGAATTTCGTACTGGTTGGAGCACTTGTTCCAATGCTTTCGATGGTTCGGCTTCAACTCTTGCTAGGCCGGGGTTTTCGCATACATTCGGCGTCATCATCGGACTTTTGGCCCCTTCATCCTCGTATTTTTCAAAGTTGTTACCGGTCTGGTTTTTTGTCAGTCCACCTGGTACGGTAAATGTGGCGTTCTGCCAAAGGAAGTTTTATATATACACGGAGCTTGAAATATGTTTTCTTTGACGACTAAACTCTTGATTAATGAACAACCAATTTCATGTGAGTATAATATGGCCCTTATTAGTTATCTTCTTGTTATAAACTTCAACATGATTAATCACATATCGACCTACTACGGTAAGACCTCCCACTGTGGTTTACTGTTGATTGTTTTAAATTCTAACAACTTATTATCATTATTATTTATAATACTCCGAAAATCAAACACTTCAGGTTGATTGAACCACTCCGCGTATCGCATTTATCTGAGATATCAAGCTTCTTCGCTTATTACGAGTAAAGTGGTTTTAATGAAAATAATGCAGTAGGGCCTACCATTCACGTATTTCCAATCATATAACGCATTTAATGAAATCAGAATGCATTTGTTTGAGTTGCATTGTTATTAAGAAAATACCTCATGCTAACTAATCGTACCATGTTATGGATTGCCTCCTGTAACAAAGTTTATCAGACTTGTTTAAATTTATTTCTAGGTTGAACGTTTATTTCAAAGACGTGATACCTTGTCAGTTTTCTTTCAAGGAAAAGTTCCTCTTCTTGGAAGAATGTTTGGAAATAATATGATTTATGAATTGACTACAGCTTTCTCAACATTCTACTTCCAAGGCAATAGCATTCTCTCCACTTTCAGTTTTTAATTATTTTCCGAGTTTCGATTGAGTTTAATTACCAACCATTCTTGTTTATTAACTGTCTTCTACTCTACCATCTCTTTTCTAGTATTAACTCTCTTCTACTCCACCTCTCATTTTGGTTTATTTTTGAACAGTCACAACCCGAATAAAAATGAGTAAATGATTTTTTTTTAATTTTACTTTGAAAATCTTATTTAAAAAAAGTGAGTAGATGATGAAAGTTGCTTTTCATTTCTCGAGTCAACGAAAGTGATTCACCTAATTCGAAGACAATTTTTCATTAAAATGCCCCAACAAATTTTTTTTTCAGTTTTATTTGGCATTTTACATAAAATACAGCCATGTACTCGTAGATGCAGTTAAATAATTAAAATTCGTGAACTATTTTGTAACTCTTCGTTCGGCCCGCATTCTGGCTGATGTTGTTAGACTTGTACTGACGTACCTTCAACGTACACTGAATTCATTTTCGAAGAGAAACTCGACGCACTTGAAACGAGAAGTCGTGTTCGTTTTTTTCTTGTTTCCCAACTGCAACAACAACAAAAGTTGTTATTTTAACCGATAAGGGCGTCCTGAGTAGGAAGAACCGAGGGCCGTCGAATTCATTCGGTTACGGCAAGCCGTAAAACTAATAAGTAGAAACCACAGTAAAAATTTCCTTCCCTCAATTGGGATGGACATAAAATCCGAGAAAGAGTGTTATAAAGGAAGGGGCTTACGATGCTTTGAGAGGGCAAACGTGGGTGTACGGGTTTGAGAAGGGATACTATTTCTTTCGTGTGGTTTTTGTTTTTGGTGGAGCGCCTAAGGACGGTCTCAAACCTTCCTCATGAGCTTCCCACGCTGGAAGGACGTGTTTCTTTAGGACGGCTATCGAATGATTCAAGGAGTTCGTGATAGGTACCAAAAGGCCGTTCAACGTAAACTGATTTGTCCTCTCCCTCAAGTTGAATTTGATTCAGTCTCTCCCTCATTTATTCCAAAAAATAGGTAATTTATTAATGCAAAGCTAATTAGACGCACTATTTCTATAGGACACTCATATTGTAAGGCAACAAATCGCTTACCTGCTACAATAGTTTTTAGCCTGTTTAAAAGTTACATTCATGAAGTTATTGTCCAGATGGTGGTCGGTTGACTACTGATCTTCAAGTAGTTCTTTTATGGTCTTTGATGGTGGACAACAAAACGAATGTAGGTCACCATTTCGCAGCATAATGATCCTATAAATGATTCAGCTGTGCCTGTCTTTGACATGATCATCCTGACATCTAATCACCGACATCACATAGGACTTCATTATCCTTCGTCCGTATTCCCAGAATTTCTCTTCGAAACCCCCTGTCATCAACTGATACCGCTTTCAGAGCTACCAGCCTTCTCTGACTGTTACTGAGATAAATTCGATATTCCTCTCATTAGTCGTTCCTTCCGTCCCCGGTATCACTTTCCTCTGTTTCGTTGAAGGGTTCTCTTCAAGAAAGTAAAAACTTGAACTCGGAGCGCCTACCGAGGCATCCAATGTTAGAAGCTTTAACCGGTTTCTTCCCGTCACCTCTTGCCCTGACCGCATATGGGCGTTGCAGGTGGTCTCTCCAGTTTTAATTGTACTGCCTGCTTTTGCATGACGTCAGAGAATCACATAATTTTTTTTCCAGGGATGCCAAAGTCAATAGATTCCTATCTGGATCTACGATGGTACGCTCTGTGGACCATGCGGTCTTACGCTGGCCTACAAGTCTTACGTTACTGGTCTATATACAGCCTTGGGCAATACCAATTATGACGAGGAATGCATCATGGAAATGCATATAACCGCCTCTAATTGCTCCTGCAACACCGAAATTTCGGTATTATTCCCACTCTCTCCAGAGTTTCCCGTTGATCCAGTTGGACCATAGCCATAAAAACTGGAGGTCTCTCTAGATTTCCAGTTTTACAATCCAATTTTATTGCAAGCTCCGTCAATACACGTGGTGTTGTGGTGGGAAGCTCTCCTACATTTTAGGGGTTAAGATGATGTTACTTCTAACACTGTGCACAGTATATTGTTGGTGGTGACTGAAGCCAATGCGGCTTTACAGTTTTTCTTTTCTGATTTGACCAAAAAGATGGAAAATCTGCAACGGTTCTAAATGACTTGAGTTACCCAGTTGGTTTACAACCTCTAGCAGTCGTCCATCCAGATTTGTCTGAAATCTTCACAGAAGTCTCTTCCTGAAACAGAGAGATCGAAAACTCCAGATACTTCACTGAGGGTAGTCATGCGGGTCCAGGTTGTCAACTGGGGAGTTGAAAGGGGGCTTTGGAAGTAGTTTGAAGAACATTATTTACAATCAATGGAGGCTCGTACTGTTGTCTCATAATTATTCCTCCCGCTTTCTCCTCCGTTTATATAAAGTGAAACCGGAATGTAAATTTCGAGATCATGAAAGATATATAACCCAGAAGTAGTAAAATAGATTGAAGAGAGTACACTGCGTTTAAATGCATGCAATTAGAAGATTGAATAGTGCATGAATATAAGTAGTCCTTGTATAGTAATGAAAATGAGCTTTATCCATAAAAACCCCGATGGATTCTGAAATATCACGTTGTTGACAATCCATATAGAACCCATGCTATCAATAACTGAATATAATTATTATATTCAAAATTCTGAAAACTACTCTGTGGTTCATGGTTTATCCGGACATCGGTTACCATTAGCGTTTCATTTGTATCGAACGCCTCCCCGTGAAGACTCAATCGCTGTTACAGGTTGAATTATTCTGGTTACTTGCGCATTTCACACGCAGGTGAAGGGTTCAATCAACCAGATCATCGGTTCAATTGGTTAGAGGCTCGGGATTTACTGTCTGTAGAGTACATTCTATGGGGTGGAACCGCTTAACATTTCAATTAGTGGGTCCTATTCGCACTCCTTATCCATCTAATTGATGAAAGCTGTTAATTTTCAATACGTGGCACGAAGCACTGGATTCGGTTTCTTGTGGTTATTCCAATTCCGGCAGGGAAAATAGATTTTGTGATCATCCCGATGCAATTGATTGTTGAAAGATGGTGAGTTGTCGTAGTTAATTATTTAGAAAAAAAACTCATTCCAGTATGGGTTAAATTCACGAGTGCATAAGTTCGAATTTGTGCAATGTGACTCTCAGAAGTGAGTCAACGAACTGTAGAACTGCTGGTTGAAGTGAGGATGGTACGAAAATGCGAGAACCACGGAGTATTAATCCGTTACTCACACTGAGTTCATCTTTAATTGAATAAAACACTCTGATGTGGAGAGGTACATCACTTATGATGGCCAACCTTCCAATATAAACTTCTTCAGTGTATCACAATGTGATACAGAGTCTTATGTCATACAGAGTCTTTGTTTTGTTCAGTAACAATGTCAGCTGAGGTAGTGTCGTTTAGGTTGATTGATCCCACTATCATTTGAATAAAAGCGTGAGTTTCATCGCAGAGTTCCTGTGATTCTTCATGAACGCTGGATTTTATAGGTGCCCTTGAAAGTGTGTCTGCCAATGTTTGTTGTTTACGTGGAATGTATGTTATAATGTAATCGTACCTCATCATTCTTAGTCGGATCCTTTGAATTCTTGGTGATAAGTCATCTAAACGTTTAGTTTTGAGAAGCTGAACCAGCGGTTTATGATCGGTTTATGATCCCGAAATGTTTCACATACCCAAGCTACCACGACAGCCTCTCGCTCAATATTGACACAATTCTGCAGGTAAAAGCGATCTAGAAGCGTAGAAAACTGGTCGAACTGTCTGGTCTGTCTGTTTTTGAAGAAGGACAGCTCCTAACCGAGACATTGATGCGTCACAAGTTATAATAGTTTCCAATGTTTTAGCGAAAATAGCTAAACAAGGACATGATGTTATAGAGGTCTTGAGTTTAATAAAGGCTTCTTGATGATCTGATTTCCATTCCCAATTTACACTTGACTTTAATAATGAGTTTAACGGTGCCAATATTTCAGATTTATTTGGAATGCATTTTGACAAATAATTTACCATCCCAAGAACTCTTTGAAGTTCTTTTACAGTTTTAGGGGGTTGTGCAATTTGACGCTCAGAAGTGAGTCAACGCCAGTTGGCTGAAAACTCGGTCGGAGGGGTTTAGTTTGATTAATCCACAACTCCATTAGGTATAGTTAGGAGCAACCAACGTATATACATGTCGAAGAAATCAAATTTTCATCTCCCCTCCACGATGACGCAGGTGCTGCGGATTTCTCTCTTCAACTATTGAATTACGACTGCCTACATAATGCGATCATATACCTGAGCTTCGCATTGAGACTCAGGCCGGCTAATTGCCCCTTTGATTGGTCGTAATACCCATACGCGCTTTACGACCCCCTGGTAACAGGAAGGATGGAAGGCTTCCAGTGCAAACAAGAAGGAATATCGATTACCCGGCCGTTCTAATTAGTGACAAGAGGGTGCCCGGGGGAATCATTTCTCTCCACTTAACCCAGTCGTGGGGCGGAATGAATACTGTAAATCCCTCCAGAGGGAAAGTCTCGGGTAAAAGTAACTTGAAATCTGGAATATTCATTCAAATCAGATTACTCTCGGACTCGTGCTCAAACGTGTTTTCGTTAATGATTTCTGCACGAAGTTCCCGAATATTTTGTTTTTCAATTATAGACACTAATTCTCACCGAAATCACTGTTAGAAATTGTCATCCAAAATACTTACCAGGAAACTTATAATGAGTTAATCATCACAGCAATCCATATGAAGTTATCGAAATCCCAGCTGCTTTCCGTTGACAAAAAGAAGAGAATTGTAGTCTCTATCAAAATGTGATGAATTATCGTCCTCTGAAATCGAAATTTTCGTTATAATAATAGTTTTTGTCAAACCTGTTTGAAACATTATTTAGTTCAGATGCTGTCAGACCGGTTTTATTTTCCACCCGTTTTTCGAGCCTCGTTGTATTTGACCAATTTTGATTAAATTCCACGTGGTTATGCGATTTGGTTCTTTGATCATTAGCGCAAACCTAGCGTTTCAATAATAATAAGGGCGTTTCAATACGACTCAACCGAAAATGTTAATGTTATGGATAAAGGTGGCCTTGGCCGGTTTTTTTCAACATGGAACATGTTTTAGCTTTTACATAACTGGCTGAAACCGTCCGTCCGTTACGCAGGTGCCGTCTTCTCACCGGACGCCTATTCGCGTGGTGATATGCGTATTTGGTATGTAGCCTCATTAGGACTTTTACTTGACGCTGCCCAGGCCCCGGATCGGCTGAGTGGCTCCTAAACCTTATTTCTATGGTATTCACAGTATGAACCTGTAATTTGGTTTTAAGCAGAATAGGCCCAGAATCAGCCAACGGGCTCCTAAAGCTAACAGACATATCCATGATCAGATGTTTTCCCAGTAAGGGAGAATTTCAGCAAAGCTCATAGAACATGAACATGAAAACGTGTTAACATTTAGAACGCGAAAATGATACGGTGAAGTACCAAAATCTTGAGAGAATCATTTGACGTCGCCCGAATTCTGTGGCTAATATGGGCCTCAGTATGTATAGTACATATTACTTTCAATCATTTCATTAGTTTGTGCTTATAAAGTGACTTATAATGCTGACATGTCAAAACGAAGTACTTGAGGCCTAAACCATCTGCGTTTCTCACTTATACCTCAGTCTTGTACTTGGTACCCAGCAACCTCCTCAGGAACACACTATCTGTACCAGGAACATTTCCCGTATGCACTGTCTATCTCTGGGAGTTAATACCCATAATAAGCGCCGACATGCTCCATGGATCGACCTTTATCTCCGGGGGATCAGATAAAAATGAGAAATTCACCATCCAGCGCTGTGACTGGTGACTACGGTCGGTTAGGCACGACTGACGTGACTTTTACTCTCGTGTCGATCGTCGGCCGTAACGTAAGGAAAACGCCTCGCACTCTCGCGCTTCACGATCCAGGAAATGCCGGGTGTCAACGGGCGAGTGAGACTAAAGAAAACGGCGCTGTCAATTACTGCGGACGTTTTTCGTTTTGAGTAAAACCCACTCAATCTCAATGAAAAACGACGTCTGTGTGCTGCGCTCCTACGACATTGCGTTGACAGACGAACCGGTCAATTCGAGTTGAATAGCTATTGGAGTTGTTTTCTCATTATTTAACGTTGATCTGTTCCTGCTCGGGGCAAATCAGGACTTCCATTGGTAGAGTCCGGAAAACTCGCCTATATTCTGTATATCACTGTGGGGAGTATACGAGGGACGTCCAGAAAGTAAGGTTACAACATGTGATAAAAATTGAAGAATTAATATATTTAAATGAAATTCACAAGATAAGTGTCAAAACAAGTCATTATTTTCAATACATTGTTGCAGCCTAGGGACCAGTTTTTGCATACCTTCGTCGTAGATGCATACCTCCATCTCTCGAAGCCATTTTTCGGCAGTATCCTGGACCTCCTCGTCATTTGAAACTCGTTGCCCACCCAAAAACCCCTCCAATTTATTGAAAATATGATAATCCGACGGCTCCAGGTCCATGGAATAGGGTGGGTGAGTCACAATATCCCACCCACGAGTCAGCATTCCTCTCTTTTTGTCCTTGATTTGTTTATGGTGATTCAATTTTTTTTTATATGGCGGCTGCTTTTATTTATGGTTGTTCCTTAAGGCATGAAATCGACCAATAATTTCCCATTTCGGTCCCAAATGTCAGATGCCATGACCTTCCTGTCTGAAAATTGGTCTTTTTGGTTGATGGTGAATGGGTATGGCGCCACTGTGGACTTAGGAGTATAGTGACACGCCAACGTTTCGTCACCAGTCACAATTGAGTCAAGAAAAGTTTCACCCTCGCTTTTATAACGTTCAAGAAATTCCCATGCAGCCAAAACCTGTTGAGCGATTGGAGGACGAACTGTTTGACGCGTTTGGCTGCTGTGACGACATTTCGTAACGGACTAAGGCGTTTGATGTTTTGACCGTTAGGAACCTCTCTAGCTACAAAACAAAATTTTCTTCGCCCTTGTAACCTGACTTTCTGGACGTCCTTCGTACTTTTGATCGTTATATGCAGTGTGTGTCAGAGAACCCATTGCTCATACTATGCTTGGAGAGGTTTTTTGACATTTTATGTCTTCACTATGGCACATAAATGAAAAAGCGTCACGCGGGGGAGCGTCTCGCGTTACGCGGAGTTTCTGATGATTTTCGCTTACAACCGATTCGTTGCTACGGAACTTTATCTTCGCCAGTTATCATCGTACAAAAATCGTTCACCACTCGTTGGATAGCTCTCGATTTACCTAACCATATTACGTTAACCACTGCGGAGTGCGTGGCCGACAAGCTGCGGTATGAGCGTGATTGTTTAAATAATTGTTTACACACAGGTGATCATTCTCAATAATTTATAATATAAATCTTTAGCCGTATGAATAAAATGGAAGCATTTGCTTTTACTTCACAAAATGAAGCAATTGCTTCATTAGGGATGAATAAATTTAACGAAGTAAAAGGTAGGGCAAAGGAGCAAAAGCAAAAGGTAGGAGTTACTTCAAAAAGAGCATTCGGTATGATTAAAAAAGACCTTTTGCTTCATAACAGAAGCAAATACTTCAGAAAATATGCATCTACTCCAGAGTAGAATCACAGGTGAGTTCCGGTTTCCTATCAGTCTTATCAGAGTACCATTGTGGTTTCGTGAACGATCTCGAGTTGCTGATACTTACTATTGCAGTTCGAAATGGCTGATGTGATAAGATTGCGTAAAACTAAGGTGTACAGAAATCGTTTGTCCCCGCAATCAAGTGATTTTAAAAGTTTATTTCGATTCAGTGAAGAAAACGTAAATTGGTTAGCAGCTAATTTGTTGAATGAAAATAACGAAAGACGAGGCAAGGCGTTATCATCAACACTCAAGATGAAGGTATTTCTAAGATATGTGGCAGATCCAGGGTTTCAAAAAGGACTGGGAGAGGAACTTGGTTTGCATCAGACCACTATCTGTAAGACAGTGCGTGCAGTGGCAAGACAAATCGTACAGAAATACGGCACATACATTAAATTTCCGACGTCCCCTCAAGCTGTTTCTATAGCGAAGGAGCAGTGGCAAACTACGTACCGCTTTCCCACTGCGATCGGAGTGATCGATTGCACTCATGTACGTATTGAAAAACCGCGTCTGCATGGAGACGAATATGTTAACCGAAAAGGTTACCCTTCGCTTAATGTACAGGCAACGTGTGATTTTAACTGCGTGTTCACTAGTGTAGATGTCAGCTGGCCTGGATCTGTACATGATAGTAGAATTTGGAGGAACTCTACAATCCAGCGAATCATGCAAGGCACTACAAATGCAGTACTTCTTGGAGACGAAGGATATGGAATCGAGCCATGGCTCATGGTTCCATTCCGCAATCCTACTGAGCTTTCACAACGAGCCTTCAACAACCTTTTAAAAAAAGAAAGAATGACTATAGAGAGAGCGTTTGGACAGCTGAAACGAAGATTTCCCATTCTGAAGTATGTTTGTCGTGTGAAGCACAGGAACATTCCTAATATAATAGTAGCATGTTTCGTTCTCCACAACATTGCTAAGAAGTTAGGAGATCCTGATTTTGAGGACTTCGGTGAAGACGATGGTGACTCCACCCCTCTTGATAACTATCTCACTGAACCTGAGGACAGAGGAGAATTACGTCTTCGAGGTCAAGAACAACGAAGTCGTTTGGCTGATATAATCTTGCATGGTTAGGTTCCTATAACCTTCTTAGTTATCTTCTTAGCTAACTTCTTAATTTTTTACCAATTTTTCATTTTAATGACTTTATTCAGCCAATTTAAATGTCGGTACATATATCATGAAATAAAATTTGGTTGAACACAAATTTGTATACAAGCAAGTTTTTCTACTTAAAAAAATAAAATAAAATAAATAAATAAATAAAAAATTGACCGTGCAAATAAAACGGAAATTCACATCTAAAAGCAGTGAAATCAAATTAGAAATCATCCCATATCAACATAAGTACTTCCTCCTTCAATCATGAAACGTTCAGGAGGTGTATTCAATTTTGATAATTTTTCTTTGTAGTAAGCCCTTTGAACACGGGCAGTTTCCAGCTGCTCAAGCAACACCAACCGCTGTAACTCGACAGTTGTCAACTTCTTTGTTTCTTCGGTTTCGTTGTTCCTCCTACGGGAAGGTTGGGATACCTGTGACTGTGAGGGAGACGGGGATTCCACTGACGTTGAAGGAGGCGTTGGGATGTCCACAGATGATGGCGGAGAAATCGATGATGGTACAGACATCGATGATGAAGTTGGTCCTCCACAAGCCATGGCACCAGGAATTCTTGCCACTGTAGGATTAGTTTTCCCCTCCATCGCCTGATAAAATTGTTTTTCCCATGACCGCAGTCTGATTGGACGGTTTCCAGTCTTATTCAAGTCGGTTTTTTTCTTCAAACGAGTTTTCATATTGTTAATTTTTTTCATCATTTTGTTAGTATCTACCAGTTTACCGAACATTTGCTGGTATCGTTTGATCAAAAGCCGCATCGCGTCTTCTTTCATCCCTTTCACTACAGGAGCCTGGGATTTCGAGAGAAGCACTGGCTTGTCTGCGACGAAATTCGCGATGAGATCCATTTCGCTCTGGAATCCAATTTCACTATCACTGGAATCCGTTTCCATCGCGTTTCCATATGAATTAATTTGAGAGAGAGAAAGAACGTGCTCAAAAAATTAAAACTCATGTACCTAACACGTCTTGAGCTGGCGTTATGGCGTTCCAGCGTGGCCTATCACTTGGTAACCGTGTCATTCACGCCCCAGCTGATATTTCCCGCCCTATTCTGCAATCAACCTTTTGCTTCACAAGTCGAAGCATTTCCTTCGAAGTAAAGCATAAGGTTATTCATATAAAATGAAGCAAATGCTTTTACTTCTACCTTTTGCTTCACACCTTTTGCTTTTGCTTCTACCTTTTACTCCTACCTTTTACTTCCGTTTTTATTCATACGGCCTCTTATTGTCAAGTCGAATGCAAGCTTCACAATTTATGATGAACCTTTCAATTAAGTATAACAACTACGCTACTGGGGTAGGTGATGTAGTATAGTTCGAAGGCCCTTGAATCCCATCTTTAAAGACATAAAATGTCCCAATGTGTTGCAGACTCGTATGCAAGCATTTTGACATTTTATGTCTTTGCTATGGGACACAAACAAAAAAATCGTCACGAAAACTGTTGACGAAAAAAACTGATCATTATCGCTTTCAACGAATCCGTTGCTAAGGAAAAGTAACTTCCTCATTTTCCAACCCATGAAAATCGTTCACCACTCGTTGGAAAGCCCTCAATTTATCGAATATTTCCATGCCCTGCACACGACCGTGGATGTACGGAAAGCTGAGTTAAACAGAAGACAATGTAGAAGACAATGATACTACAACCGAAACAGTTGTAGTATCACAACATGTGTGTTTAATGTACCATGGTTTATTAGGGTGTATATATAGGAATGCTACGTGAAATTGTAGTTGGGTGTTAGAGGTGTTTTCGAGTTCATTTTGAAGTGAATTTTGAAAGTAAACCTTAATTCACAGGATAACCGAAACAGTTGTAGTATCACAACATGTGTGTTTAATGTACCATGGTTTATTAGGGTGTATATTAGGGTAATGAGGGAGGAAATGGGGGGGGTGATGGTGGTGGGGACTAAAGACATAAAATGTCCCAATGTGTTGCAGACTCGTATGCAAGCGTTTATCTTTATAATAGACTCTTCAATGACTACCTCTACACAAAATACTAAAAACAGTGTTCATGTGGTGTTAAGGCTTTGGCAATTAAATAACAAGAGAAAGTGATGAGTAAAATTGCTCTTGATAGCAGATCAGCTTCATTTTATAATGATTTTTGATTTGCATCAAGTGTCTGGAAATAATCAACGATGGATTCTTCGGATACTGTGGTCGTCGGAGACGACGTTGAGTTGGTCCAAGAAGACGACTTTTTTACTGAATTACTCATTAAACGTAGTCATTGGCAGATGGTTTTTTGGCTCTGCTGAAAAGTCGCCCAAATGACGATGTGGGAAGTTGCCGTGAGACCCTCGATATAACGTTTTGGGCTCCCGAGAAACTACAGGAAATGTTGAGTGAAACTTCAATAACGGGCACCGATGAATCTGAAAGGCGGAGCTGAGTCGGGGCTGAGGCAGCCCAAACGCAGCCTAAGCAGTCCGGACGCAGCCTACGCAGTCCGGACGCAGCCTACGCAGCCCGGACGCAGTATCTTTAGGAAGCGCATCCCCATTCGACGTCTTCCATTGTACAGTTCGGGTTGTGTAAATTGTACAGTGGGTGGTGGGTGCCGGGTGGGTAGGAGGGTGGTGGGTGGTCGACGCAGGGAGGAGGTGGTAAGCCCCCCCCCCCCACCCCCTCACATTACAGACAATAACAGGGGGACAGCTGAATGGGATTTGGATGGCAGGTTTCGGTTTTGGAGTCGGTTGCAGGCTTTGGGTGAGGATGGGCTTGATGAGTAGATGGCGAGGTCATCTGCAAACAGGGTTGCCAACCGTACCGTATTTTACGGGACAGTCCCTTATTTTGTCCATTTGTTCCATGTCCCGGCGAAACCCCTCCCGGGACGCTATTTGTCCGAATTAGATCACTCGCGACGAGGTTGTGGAAACCCATTTCAATAAAAAACGGAGGTATAGAGTTTTATAAGCTGAAATGTTCTTGTGGGTACTGTTCTTGAGTACTGTGGTCAAACTGGTAGGAAATTTAGGGAAAGAATAAAAGAACATGAAAAAGATTTCAGGGATAACAAGGGTGATTCTGCTTTTGCAAGTCACCTAAGCGAATCCAACCATGATTTTAGTTTTGATCTAACAAATAGACAGTATGTAGAATTCCCTCATTTTTGCCCAAAGGGAGGTATGTTGGATGTACTTGAAAAATTCGAAATTCTTAAGAGTGATAGGTCTGGTAAATGTCTAAATGAGGTGATCCCTCAACATATTTCACCGCTAATAGGTTCATTCCTGCAATAGCTTGGTACCCCCCCCCCCCCATCAAACGTTACCCTCACCATTGTTTAAGCTCCCTTTCACTTTGTCTGCCTTAATTGGCATTTGTTGATCCGCCCCTTCCCTTCTCTGAGCCAATAGGATTTAAGTTCTCCCTTCACTGTAACTTGCTTCAATCCGATTGGATGATACCTTTCACTTCTGCTACTATATAAGCTGTATTTCATGATGTCCCTTCAGTTCATGTTTGTTACTGATGATGACCTAATCGTCGAAATCGATTTAACAATTGTACTCATTATTTTCGTGGAAGTAGACTCTCGCACTCTATACCTCCGTTTTTTAACGCTATTAAATTTATTTTCATTTTTTAGTTATGGGACTAAAAGCGATATTGTATACGTAACAGTGATCTGGATAGAATGGTGATTAATGCAGAAAACAATGAATCATTGTAGATGGATTTGTAGCATTTGCAGAATTTTTTCCAACAAAGAATTTATGAGTTGTTCTTGATATCGAACGGTTTTTGAGGTATATCTTCATTTCAAGTTGACAAACGATTCCCACCTCCTCCCACTTGCTCCGACGAAACCAACTGAAGAATAATGAAGAAAATTACACAAATTACATAAATTGACAGAAAAACTCACTAAAAACATTTTTGTTCATTTCTGATGAAACGAATGGCGAACGTGTATATTGATACGAATTCGAGATGGAACACTAATCAAACCTGAAAGGAAATTCAACCAAGGTTGGTAGTTGTAGGGTTGATGGTGTTTAAATTTGGAGAAACCCCGTTGAAATAGGAAACATCCAGCCATCTTCCGTTATGTTTAAATATGTACTTAGCAATTTCTATGGGGAAGAAACTGGAATGAAAAACTTCCATATATTCCGTACCAGTTTGAACTTATTAGTCGCGAGCTCATGATAAACAGTTCAAGGCGGTAATTTATTGTCTCGTTCTACATTTATCCGTTGAACAGTCGATTCACTGAGCTCGTTTAATGAATTGTTGCAATGACTCACTTTTAAATCGCGTTTCTCAGAAGAAAGGAAATCTTTGAAGGTCACCGAGTGGCGGGAAGTAACTGGAATTATCCCAAGAACTGTTGAGGGATGAAATGAAGTTCTTCAGCTTTCTCAGAAAAAAATGGGAGAATCTCATTAATATTATTATTGCGTTACGAATGTCTGGAATGACTTGAAAAAGTCAGGGACGAAATACTGTAAATGTACCTTTATAAAGCGATATAGAGTTTATTATTGCTACGCTCGGAAATTGGCTCGTGGTGTATATGAAAGGTGTGTGTAGCTTCACTGGTACAACTGAGAACGAATATTGACATGAAGCGTCTATCATGTCCTGCGATGCGGAATCACACTCGAGATCACACTCAACCGTGTTTTGAGACTTTTCATGACGTGCGTTTCGAAGTTCTCCGCGATGACAGGAAAAATTCGACTGAAGCTCAAACTACAGTACGAGAAAAAAACCATTTTCTCTCGGTATTAAATTATTTCTATCTCAAGCCCTTGCTACGAGGGGAGTTGTGGCGATTGTATTTGAACGAAGGAATTCAATTATATTCCACCTCTTTTTTAATTGAATCTGAATTTTCAGGAGACGAGAGTGATCACAGTGTAAATGTAGTACGTATACTGTACGGCGAATACAGTCACGTGGATTTACCTTTTCTATATTGATTGCATAATCAAGCGCACGGCTTTACGACATGGTAACACTGATTGGTTAATGTAGGGGCTTTTGAATTTCGAACGTTAGTTGTTTGAACGATTATACCGGGAATGGTCACTGGAGAGCAGTGGCATAAAGTGGAACTTTGATGGATATTCTGTTTACATGGCTCTTTACTGCTACTAATACAACACTGCACTAGAATAATTAACTCCTGCAGTTCCACCAGAGCTGAATTTGTGATTGAGGCAAATAACATCGGCTAGCCATATATTTTGCATTGAAACCCTTTGCTGAAACCAGTATGTATGTCTCTGGTATGTTGGCGGTACTGCTAACGTTTAACCTTTATTTACCTCTGGGTACAAACTTAAGTTGGTACTAGTTCAGAGGGAGGAAAAACAAAGAAAACCAATTAACTCCGTGGAATTTGATAACGCAGTATCGAGAGGAAGCAAATATCGGGAATAAAGTCCCTCAAATATTTACAGTTCCCTCAAATTCCCCGCATATTTTTCCTGATCATTATTCGATCTCTTGACTCATTGATGGTCACTAAACGTCCTAAGGGCTCTACAGGTATTTATATCATAGCCGTACATCCACCCGAGTTACCAGGAGCGCGGATTTCTATGTGGGGAAGATCAACTTCGCAATAAATAAATAAATCCTTAATGTAACTAGCTGTGAAACGAGCTCTGCGAGCTTCGGGTCTTCACTGCAGTCGGCGAGTATGATAATACGCGCTATTAATCCGAGGGTGAGACGGGAATGCTGGTAATGCGAACGACCGAGTGAACGAGCTATGGGCGTCATAACCGCTTGGTGAATCCTTTGTCACAACCCTTCATTCCATAGCGTGGGCCATCATCTGCAGTCCTATTGCTTTTATAATATCTCAGACGGAGAATTTTTCATAATTCCCTCTTGCAGACACAACACGTCTTTACAGAGATTTTGAGATCCATAAGTCCGTGTCTCCGCCTTTTCTAATGGTACCAATTTTTCATGAAATGTTATACACTCCTTTCATACATTACAGTCTATATTACAACAATCTATCAGCGGATACGCAGATGTAACGCCTTCAAACACCGGTATCTTCCCGCTCCCTTATACCGATAACTCCCACTCCCGAATATCCTACAACTTCCTACCCGTGGACATACTCGTATCATCGTCCTGTTGACTCCTCACTTGTTTTGTAATGGTTTACCGTCCTGTTTCTTAACAATGTCTCAAGCAAACGGAAAGAAGTGGACATCTAAGGGATCTCACGAGGAATTTCCGATAATGCGTCTCCCGGGATAGGCTGTGAAAACCGTCTCAGGTTCTTGCAGGGAGCTGCACTTGGTCCCTCTGCAGCTTGAGGGGAAATAGGCCTTGTTAGGATTGCATGCGGCAGAGTAATTCTCGTGCTATTCAGTCTATAAATGTGGATGTACATTAAGAAACAAGTTTATGGTAATAGGTATATGTCAAGCAAAGTAAATACATAATATAATCCCTGTTCAGTATCCTCAAAATTTGGGAGTTAGGGTACATCTGAATTGCACGTTTATGGTTCTCCAAAAATGAACTTTGCTTTACTTGATTCATTGATTTTTATTTTCTTGTTTGTTGATGTTTGAACGCACACTTCCGACCCGTTGCATAACCCTCTAATTGCCACAGTTATTGAATTATGTCGCAATTTTCCCCAGTTCACGATCCGCGGCGACCCTGTTGTTAGGGGGTTCAGTTTTGTTTTGAGAGTGTGCGGTTGCTTCATGATCTACTTTCCAGGGCCCAACCGAAAAGAAAAACACGGGTTTGCTCAGTTCTCATCAACACTTCGGTTATCTTACCTGTTATCCACTACCGTTACTGCCCTCGCGGTCATTATCAACGGCGGATCTAATGGAGCCAGATTGATCTGTCCGTAATTAGCCGAAAATTGGGGTTGAGTTGCGGTTTTAACGAATTGAATTTTCGAACCTCCCCGGTCTCCGTCAAATTGACCGAGAGAGTGATGGCGCCTGGTTTCGATATTCAGATTCGACTGCCCCTGACATGGTTATCTCATCATTTATGTACGACCCTCTGGTATGAGTTGTTGGAATTCCAATGAAATCGATGTTACCACTTACGTCCATTTCTTACTCCTTGAAGGCAGTATCGGGGAAAATATGAAAAATCCACATTAATTTTCAATCATCTTATGATCGCCAACGATGATTTGCACAGCGTGTTTTCCATAAATACCTGCCTCACCTGTGAGATAATAGTTGTAGAATACAGGTCAACGTTTTCTTTCGATTTCGGATGTTTCAAACTCAATTTTTCTCAACACCACGAATCCCAATTTTGGTGTTTATAAATTATCAGAGCAACATGGCACAACTGTATTTTAGCTACTTTCCAGGAGGGGGAAAAAACTTATTGAAACGCTCATGGCACAACTGACAATCTAAGTTGTGCACAACATGGCACAACTTCAAGCAAAACTTGTCAGCAAGTTTCTACAAACTGTCAATCATAGATTGAAGGAAAACGTACTATTGGTTGCTCATTAACTATTAACTAATGTGTTAATGGAAAACAATAACGAACAACCGAAAATCAAAATAATCTTACCTCGCTCTCGTCTGTTGACAGGTCTTCCATCTTGTTTTACGGGAGTTGTGCCTTGTTGACAACCAAAAGTAGCTGTGCAGTGTTGACGTTGTTGCGGATTGCGACGAAACTAGCGACCCTATCGAAAAACTGATTTCACCATTCGATCTGGCGAGAAATTTTGAATCTAGAACCGTCCCTAACTCAAAACGGCCAAAATTGAAGTTGTGCCATGTTGCTCTGACAACGACGTAATGCCCATTTCGCTGTTATAAACACTTTTGCTCAGAATTGATTCCAATCTATGCAGCATTGCATATGTGTTCGTCTGGATAATGAGGTCGAACTGGAAACCATAATATTACCTAGTAATGAATACAGTTCATTTTGACTTCACGGTAGAGGTATTAAATCGGTAAGTGAGAAACACGAATACTACATGAAACAAATTACACCTGTCCGTGAGAAACAACTAATGTGAGCTTACGTATTCAGAATGAAACTGAGCCTTCATCAATGTGCGTAACAAGCCAAAACAATATACGAATCCCACATAACGTTGAGAAATTCGATCGGGTTAACTCCTTTGGACTCGTTTCGCAACGCATGAAAGGCAGCTACGAACGAGTTTCCCAGATGAGTACATGAATTCACCCTCCAAGAAACAATCAATAAAAGGGAACATTCGTTGGACGGTGAATAATCCAATCGGACTTTGAGGGCTCTCGCAAAATGAAAGTTTCATTCTTGAAAAGCTCGCTTTTGCCTCCCCACAATATAAGCCCCTGCTGAAATTCAAAGCTACGAGAACCCAATTCGGGCAAATAGAACCCGACTCGGGGTGACGTGGAGGGGGTAAAAGGCAACTTTCCTTTCAGCCCTATCAACGTTCTACGACTTTCTGGTACGGTAATATTATGCGATAGAACACTGAGCGTCACTCCGACCTTTTTTGATCAGTACGTATTGAACTTGTTTGTAACAGAACACTCAAAGTAACGTTTCATGTTGGTTTCTGTAAGAAATTTATCGCTCCTGCTCGAAAAACGACCGTATGATCATCTTTTGGTTCCTGAATTTCTTGAATCGTTTTAACATGACTCATGAAAAGCAGTAACGTCGTGGATTCTGCACCCGATCAAAACATTATAAATACTCACCTTTAGCAAATTTTTAGATGAGAGAAAATTCAATTACCAGTGTTGGCCTCTGATATCTCCTCCTCCCTCAACCCTCATAATCCAATTTTCTCTATTCCGGTGGTTGTAAACTTCCATATATTTCTGACGTCCAATTAGGGTGTGAAATAGTAATACATTTCGCGATTCTAATCTAAATAGAGAAAAGAGCAATTGCGATTTCAGGTGAAATGAAGTTGGATTCCGGTCTCCACTTGTATGTTCCCACTCAGGATCAAATGTAAATGGTGACAAACATGATACAAGAGAGTTAAAATAAATACGAGTGTTGACCTTTGCGAAAGGCTTTGGACTTGAACTAATATGAATTGAGCCCTTTTGTTTTATTAGCTACAGCAAATATTATATAAACAGCGCTATACACTCGAATGAAGCTAACATCGTAACATTTAGAACAGGTTTTCGAACCAATATTCCTTTTGTCAAGCGAATCGAATAGTGCTATTGTGTTTTTATATTTCTCGGTTCAACCTACAATAATCCTTCCTTTCGTGTCTTTGTCGAAGGTTTGTTTATACATTTTTTTTTTTTTTTTTTTTCATTTGTTTTATTTTGATTGAGACTGTTACATGTTGTATCATACCTCATTGAAATAGTGTACGCACTTAGAAGGATATATCTATATACATATCACTTCACTTAGTTGACAGTCGAAGGGACTGAAGTTGACGTTTGTACAGTCGTAGGTGAGATAAAATCGAGGATGTGGCGAGGTCTGGTGAGCCGTCGGTTGTAAAATGGTGCAAAACTGCTTGTGACAAGTGGGTTGAAGTGGTCGGAGTAGGTGCTATGGAATTTTTTCATGCAGGAGTTACGGAGTTCGGTCGGTGATTCCATGGAGAAATCCTTGTAAATGGTTGAATTTCGAACGAATGGTGGGGTATGAAGAACATACCGTTGTAGTATGTTGTTCTGCTGGCTCTCGACGCGTCTGTATTGGGAATTGCTACAGGTTCCCCAGATAGCTAGACCGTAAGTCCAGATGGGACGAATTAAGGTTTTGTATAAAATGATTTTATTGGACAGTGTAAGGTTGCAGTTGTTAAGCAATGGTCTTAGTTGGCTTGTTCTGATTTTCGTGCGCTTTATGAGGTCTGTGATATGATCTTCAAACGTTAAGTGGCGGTCTAGGGTGACTCCCAAGTATTTGTGGCTTGAGGCGGATGGTAGTTGATAGCCATCATAGAATAAGGGAAAATTTTGGAATCTCCGACGGTAAGAGAATGTCACTGTAGTAGATTTGTTGGGATTGATTTTAAGCCGCCATTTAGTGCACCATTGCCCGAGTTTGGTTATAAAAGCTTGCAGGACATGCGAGGCTTCCTCCGGATCAGAGCGGCTAATGGCGTAAACCACGTCATCAGCAAAAATACCAGAGAATTCAGGAGCAACCGGTAACGGTATGTCGTGGCAATATAGAGTGTAGAGGTAGGGTCCTAGGACACTACCTTGCGGAACGGAAGCTCGCATCGTTCGAACTGACGAAACCTCATTCTTTATGTCCACAACGAAAGTTCTTTTGTGCAGGTAGCTTTTCAATAAATCGAAAACGTTGTTAGGAAGGTGTGGCCTTAGCTTAATCAGCAGACCTGTGTGCCAAACTCGGTCGAAAGCCTGCTCTGCCTCAAAAAACGTGGTTCTACAGATTTCTTTTTGTTGGTACGAATTTTTGATGAAGTTATTAAGCCGTTGTAGCTGCAGGGGACAAGAATGGGATTGTCTGAATCCGAATTGTTGGTCAGGAACTAAATGTCCAGTGAACCGCTTAAGAACCGGAAGTAACAAACGCTCAAATATTTTCGCCAGGAGCGAAAGTAGACTAATAGGCCGATATGATTCCTTTTCGTTTTCTGGCTTTCCCGGCTTCAAAATCATAATAATTTTTGCATGTTAACCATTGATTTGGGAAATATCTCAAGCGAAACGCTGCATTATAAATTTCTGTTAGGCGAGTGATAACTTTCCTCGGAGCTTTTTTGAGTAGGGGTTGCACCAGCAGATCCACACCTGGAGCCTTTCGAGTACCTGAGCGGTTTATTTCTCTTGTCACTTCTTTAGGGGAGAAATACGCAGCTATGGAAGGATGTTTATACATGGGAGAGCGGTTTCATGCGAGAGTGCCCTTCGTTAGTTTCAGGAGATATATTAATGCCAGTATTTCTGGTATTGAACTGAAAACGTCATATCTGTGCTGATGATAGGCGTCTAAGCCTGAATCCGAGCCAGAATATTATGGTGTGACCCTCACATTTGAGTGGTTTCTTCTATTTTGAAAGCCCTTGGGTCGTGGAAACCGCTACATTTTTTAATTCAAAAGGTAAAAACCAGACGAAAAGGTTTTGAGCTCCTTCTAATCTTCCACTGACGAGCAGCCAAACCAAGTTACTCAAATCAAAAAGGCGAATAAAACATCAAACATGAAAGACGAGTTCCAAAGCGAAAAAGTCTATTTCCTTGAAAATAAAATTGATTTTCAAGATAAT
Source organism: Stenodema calcarata (assembly GCA_963920205.1). Classification (NCBI taxonomy): domain Eukaryota; kingdom Metazoa; phylum Arthropoda; class Insecta; order Hemiptera; family Miridae; genus Stenodema; species Stenodema calcarata. The sequence goes on along the minus strand of OY986061.1, from coordinate 10,737,180 downwards.
AGACTTTTTCGTGTAACAGCCGAAACCGGATTACAGTGTAGTATTAAATACTACACTGTAATCCGGTTTCGGCCGTTACACCATCCGAATGGTACCTCCTGAATGGCTAATAACAAAGTGACAGGATTTTACTTATACATATAAGTAAATGAGACATTTCCCCTTGATTGAAGAAGAAGAAGAAGAAAGAAGAAAGAAGTTTATTTTCATTAAAATCAGGAAAAGAAATACAATAATACAAATAAACAATACAGCTTGGTTATGCAACCGTCAGCCGGAAGTACGGGACTTGAAAATTACAGAAATGAAATGAGATATAAAAATTCTTCTTCATAAGATAAAAATACATATATCTTGAAATTATAAGACGGAACTTCTATGAGAGACACAGGAAACCCGATACCTCCACGACAATTGACAGTACCGGACAATCCTCCTCCACTCGTCAGCACTGTCCAGCAGCCCAACCGCATGATCCCTGGAGAGGTCTTGAGCACCAAAAACTTCCAAGCGGAACTGTGAGAGAGCGGGGCACACGCAGAGGAAATGGTGAACGTCCTCCCTTGCGTGGAGATCACATAGGGGACACTCTTCTGACACCTCAGAGTCAAATGGCTTCCCATTGACATCCAACACCTCCCCACGGACTCTGAACAGCCATCGGATCTCTTGTAAGGCAAGCGCCGTGTCCCGCTTGAAGCTTGCACAAGTTACAGCAGGGTTGAGCTCCCTATACAAGGTGAAGTTCTCTGATGACTGAGCCCTGGCCCACCATTGCTCACGCTTTTCTTGACGAAAGCCCTCAAGAATCTCACTAGCCTCTCGCCTAAGATTCGTCCCATCGAATGTGTACAGGGAGTTTGGCACGCCATATTTCTCAGCCATGATCTGGTACTCCTTGGCCCAAGAGATACCCCTCCGAACAATTTCTCTTGCAACTATTTTGGGCAGCCGATGGTCTGGCATACTCACCACCTTGGTGAGGTACTTAAAATGAGAATCAAGGGTGAAGGTACCTATGGTATCGAGCTCGGTTTCCAAAAGAATAATATAGTTCGGGGCATAGCTGGGCAGACCAAATAGTCGCTTCAACCACAGCATCAGAACCCTCTCTACAGTTGGGTACTCGCGGAATCCCCAGCATTCGGAAGCGTAGCACAGGATGGAACGAACTATCGCCTGGAAAACATGGAGCTTTGACTGCAGAGGGACGCCGGAGTTGGAAAACAGCAGACCCCACACGCAGTTCATGGCAAACCTTGATTGACCTAATCCTGAAACTGATCCTTTCCTCTTTAGCCAATCAAGAAGGACTTGAAGACAAGAAGAAGGACAAGATGAACTTGTCACGCTCCCAGCAATTTACCTTTAACTTTGTTCTTATTAAATTCGTCTTTTAATACTAACAATGGATTTCCTCTATTTTGCCGCACCCACCTTAAGTTATAACAAAAGATCGATAGAATACATTGACCGAAATTTGGATTTTGGTGATCCAACCACACCATCATGACCGATGGCTGTACAGTATATTTTCGGGGATAAATTTCGGTAGTGGATCAACAAAGTTTATCACAGTTCCCTTCCTAATAGATTGTGTATTCCTTGCAAAATTATTACACGACTAAGGTTCGTTCATATCGGTTCGTGTTGTCACCGGTCGCGTGTTGAATCGACTCGAATTTTCACAATCAAAACAGAGTGGACAAACCTAAAGCTATTCATCATCCAAGTTGTTCTGCAGTGGACGCAGGAAGTTTTTTTATATTCAGAAGAGGAAAAACATTTCGGGGAAACAGTAGTGAATAAATGGGGTTTGAATATTGGGCCGATTTATCAAGCCCTGTCAGTGTTACGAAGTTTATGGTTTCAGTCAAATTGTTTTGTTCCTTTTCCGGTTTTCCACCCGTTGAACCGCATTTTTCTATTCCATCAACAGTCATTCAATGTTTTATGCTTGTCAATAACTCGTCCCCATGATTCAAAATCAAATCGTCTTCGAAAGTGAGTATAGCCCAATTTGGAATCAACTCAAGTAAATTTTGTTTGTATTAATTAATTAAAAACTTGTTACCCGTCCGAGTCATACGGTTTGGTGTTACCAATCCTCCTGATTGTTTAGCGCAATTAACATTGACCCATAAATAAGCTAACCCCCCCCCCCCCCCGCCCTATTTTATTCAACACTTAGTATGTACTGTCTTTGTTAGGTATTCAAATGAGTTTCACCACATACAGCCCGATAAAGTGTATCGTAGTTGTCAATCACTCTTCCTTTATCAACTTTCCATGGCCCCATAAGTTTCGCTGGTTTGCTCATGTGGCCTCCGATATACGCTATCGCATTCTTCCGTCCGACTCTCCCGGTTGTAGGTGATTGCGTTAAAAAAATAAAATAAAAAAAATAACTGAAAGCCTTGACTGACTCGCTTGAGGATTTCTTCTTGTTTTTAAATGAGTAAATAATTTTGAATCATTCAATTTATAAATTTTGATCAAAACTGAATCTTGAGTAGGTAATATTGCAATGAAGAATCCTGTCTCCATGTGGAACTGCTTAGAACTTTACTACAGAAACTAACAAATCCATGATGTGATATTCCCTTCATTTCCTATTTTAGATCTCAGGAATTAATTTTCGAGTCTGATTACGTCAGGATTTCGCGTTTGTTCGGTATAAAACGTATATTTTTGATGTGATTAAGTTATATTGGGAAAAAAAATCAATTTTTGAGTTGTGCTCCTTTCATTGTACACGTGCGATATAGTAATAGTTGTAAATCTAATAGTAATGGTTGTAAGTCAGATCAGGTACAGTTATTAAATAAAACAATCCACAGACATGCAGCATCGGGGTGGGCCGATTCCGCTCATCTACGAACTTAGCCTTTCGATTGCCAAGGCAGATTTTTTGTGCAAATTTGAACTTTTTATCTCAATTTTATCGAGAGTCATGTATATTTTTTATAGATACGAGTATTTATGTAAGTTATGTCAACATTATACTGAGTGTTAATGTGCCTACGTGCAACATTCCCCTTGCTGCTAAATCAGCAAGGAGAAGTTATATATGAGCCGCTCTCGCCTTCAGCGGGCAGTCGTGTCTCGCCTGTCGATCGTTCCCCATCTCCCGTGTGTAACCTGCGTCAATAAAGTAGTACCTGTTTTAAAAAGACTTTTTCCGGAACTTAACTGGCGCAGTCTCGTGAGGACGTATCGTAAACCCGTTTTCGTCGCCCGTATATCGCCGAAAAATCGACTACGAACGTTCAACCTACCTCCTACGTTTCGGACACCCGCTCTTCCTCGCTGCCTGTACACTTTTAACCATTGTAACCATTTTATCAATTTTAACCATTGTACTTATTATTTTATCACCTTTATTACTTTTAAACTCGTTGTGATACTGTACGAACGTGGGAACTTAATGTATTGACCGAGTGCAGTATCCTACATTTTTATTGTTCATGTTAATTATTATTACTCTCATTATTCCACGTTTTGTATTATCATTATTACTATTATTATTATTCCCATTGTCATATATTGTTGTACTTCACCTGCATCAAAAGTATCATTATGTATCAATATTTCAACAATGTTAAGAAAAATTCTGTAACCATAAAATTTGAAACTTGGGGGGGACGAGTTATGTCAACATTATACTGAGTGTTAATGTGCCTACGTGCAACATTCCCTCCCCTTGCTGCTAAATCAGCAAGGAGAAGTTATATATGGGCCGCTCTCGCCTTCAGCGGGCAGTTGTGTCTCGCCTGTCGATCGTTCCCCTTCTCCCGTGTGTAACTTGTGTCAATAAAGAAGTACCTTTTTTAAAAAGACTTTTTCCGGACCCCCGAACGTAACTTGTATATACACATATAATTTTGTGTCTTTTGGCAGTGAATTCAGGATGGTTTGAAACGGATTTTGGTATAAAACGTCTTCGGAAATTCGAGTTTTAAACTTTTTGGACCCAGAACAATAGTTTCCTTTTCTTCGAAATTTCGCTAAAATGAATATAAAGAATAGGTATAGATAATCAAGGTTAATCCGTGGGACGGCTCGTTTGCAGCTTGGATATCCGGGTAGTGCCTTCTGCAATATGTTTGACCTGCACATCATCGATCAATTCTGCTGAAGAATTCATACGAAATTGTTCGAACTCGAGATTTTGTTGTTTTAGTGTGTTTTCACAGCACAAAACGTTTCGTGTTTCACGGTTCTTGCGCCGTGACGCTGAAGGCGAGTTGATGTTGATTCACACATACATAATTAGCTCGGGCTCGTCGTAGGATTCAAAATTCAAACACGTGGGGCAGTCACCTTAGTCACGTTCTATTAGTGACGGGACCTCTGGAAAACGCGGGCCAACGCGATGGGGACTACCCCCGGCCTTTCGTCATGCAAGACACGAACGCAACACCGTAATGATAAGTGGGCAGGCGGTCGCTCCGGTGGGACAAGGGCGGTCGACCGGCGATGTTTCTGCTCAAAATCAACGAAATAACGAAATACAAGCGAATTCATCACTTGAAAAGTTCTAGAAATCGTCATCACGGTGCGCTTACATGATGCAATTCATTTGACATTTTTTCCAGAGGGTATTTTTTTTTTTCACTCGCTGTTATTGAGAAAAAATAATAGGGTACGCCCTGTTTGGTTGAAAAACTTGTGATGAGGAGAGGAGTCCCCTCAACTAATTATAAAATAATAAAAAATGACACCAATCTTCCAAAATCATACAGACACTAATATAATCCATTACTGTAAAGTCTTGCGGAATCTGGGGAGCCGCTGCTAGTACACACATAAGTAAGATACAGGTAACTCAGAACAGGGTGCTTCGGTTAATCACGTCAGCACCATGGTATGTGCGAGGCAGTACTCTACATACTGATCTGAACATCCTTTATGTAGCCGAAGTCATCCAACACAACTATAACAACCTTCACCACACTATGACACATCACACAAATCAGCTAATTACCAGCCTGGTCATCAATCCACCGGAACCACGCCTCAGAAGACGACTCAAGAGAAAAAGACGCCAAGATTCCTTACTACCCAGCGCAACATGATCAAATAGCACAACCAACTGTTGGCTGTGTTATTTGATCATGTTGCGCTGGGAAGTAGTGTTACACTTCTTCTGATTCGACACCATCTCAACCCACATCCAACAGAGAGGCCAGTTGATGGACTGCACCCTCTCATCACGTCACACGCCAATTAGAGGACTCCTCTACTATATTATCACTATATGACTCCTCTACTACGAGTATATGACTCCCCCCAATTATCACAACTGAAATGTTCCCAACAGAACAATAAAGTTATTTACATACTGAAAATTACTGTAAAGTAACAAGTACTCATGAAGAAGAAGAAGAAAACCCTGTCTCCTTACTTAGAAGTGGGAGGTTGGAGGTAATTATTTCATTTGTTCAAATCCCAATGCAAAATTACAGTTTGTATACAATAGCCTTGTGTGTCCGTATGACATAACTATATGAAACTGCTCACGTTTCTATGATTGTATCTACACTTCATGCAGTACATGGATATCTCAAGAATTAGCCTTCAGTTTTACCCTCGCTGGATCCTTTATTTTCCCCGTGTTGGGAAAGGGTTGGGTAGGGATATTAGATTTGGTAGATTAAATAGTGACGAAATGCTTTGCTCTCGTTATCCAGCGGTTGTGAATCTGGTGATAAGGATGCACCAAAATACATCAGATGCACAAATGGATTGCTGACTGGAGTTCCTCGGGAATCGCCAGCTGAAGTCATCCTCTCGCATGCTGGAATCGGATGTTCCATTTGTGAACTGGGTTTGCTCACCAACTCAATCTGGACGAAAATCGACCTTGCTATTTCCAATGTTCAGCATTACCCCTTTAGGAGCCAACTCGTGATCAGTGAAGGCCACCAGTTCTGGCTTAGGTTCTGGCGACCATTTCTGTTCCCAATGTCTGTAATGGTGTTCATGGCTTGCCACCATTATTGTTAAACTGCAGTCACCTTACACGAACAACTAACAATCCGTCAAATTATGCATTCTTAATTAATGAATGCGTCATCTGCGTGTTTCAAAGCCATTCCATATTAACAGGTAGAAATTGGTCAAGGAATACATCATACGTACAAACAACCTTCTAACTTGTGACATGTTACCTACAGTTTTTTTCTCGGTCGATTCCAATGGTTCATTCTTGAAGATAATACTGAACCAATAAACCAAAAGCTAGAGTAATGTTTAGTTGAATAATGCATAGTTGGAGGTACTTTAATGACTCCTTAGTGAAGTATTCAGCCGAAAGTCGTAGGATATCGTCATCGTTGTACAACCCAGCAAAAATTTCATATCACGGATTTCCTTTACATTTCACACACCTATTGAAAATAACCCTTACGGAGCCGTATATGAAATTGTGAGCTAAATAAAGCGTGAAAACCGCGTTCCGACGACACATCCGCGGTGTATACGGTCATTTTTCATCAAATTACCTCAAATGACTTAATGATCCGTACGTCCCCCGATATAGAATTTCTCTTTTTGAAATAAGTGTTTCCGCTTTGTTAATGCTCAGTTTTCCCTCGTTGATTCAGTAACTTTTCCACCTAAACGAGAAACTGGTTCTTTTTTTCTCTCTACCCTTCATGGTTTTACTCCCGCAGGGCCGGCTAATCTCCTTGATTAATGGGGTTAATTTAGCCGGAGGCAGAAGGTATTCCCTAATTTCGTTTAGGGTCAATGCGGTACTAATGGGCGGACTGTCTAATTCGAACAAAACGAGATCCCATCGGGTCTGGTTGAGCGGTTTAAGAGAAACTTGTTTTTCGACAAGTATTTCCACAATAATTGACTCCTCATTGTGAACCAGACATATCCAATTTTTACGTCGAAAGTCGAGTTCAGTTTTAAAATTGATTCTCTTGTGCGCTGTGAAGGAAAAGAACGTATACCATCGCTCCTGTCATTGCTCGAGACCGAGATGACAGCTACTATTAATAGTCATCATGCGATAAGAACCATTCCTTCCCCGAGTTATTATTGAAGATGTAGTAGCTCCTGAATTATTTGAAAATGGATTTGTTGCCTTTTCCGTGTGTTATTCGAGGTAAGATGCTCGTCACTTCAACAGTCAGACGGTGGAAAAAAACCCGGTCAAGTTTTTCTCTGTATAGATCATCCGTCTGTCTAGAGCGCTGTTCTGTTCATCACCAACAACAACAATATCCTTGCGAGCTCCATAGCTCGAAAGATTAAACGAATATTAGGTAAACTAAAGAGGTATTTATATTGGTTTATTATCTTCGATAATGAACCATTGGAATCGCCCAAAGAAAAAATTTTTTTAACCCCCCCTCAAAATTTGTTGGTTTACGTTTCAAGATACGTAGATTCAGAAAATCGAATAAAAAAAAATCCGTCCGTCCGCCGTACGCCGTACGCCGTCCGCGCCACTTTGCCCAGTTAGCGTTGAGTTAAAATTACGAAATTTTTTTTATGGGTTTCTACCAACCCCACAATGGTCCTCGAAACTTTTCAGAACCCTAGGTCAAGGGGAAGGGGTTCAAAACAAATTTTGAAAATTTGAAAATCTCATATCTCGAAAAATTCATATAGAACGGTATGTTTTTTATTTCATATTTAGATAGAGTTTGTTCCGTAGAATTTTTTAAGACCATCCGCAGCTTTGTAGGACTAGCCGTTCGTTCACAATGACGGCTCAAAGATTGTGCCTCACAACACGATCGTGACTCAAACTGTTGAAATACAGGTCCATTTTCATACTAACAAGCTCTTTGGAACATCATATGGCTTAAGTTAAGTCGAGTTTGTTGTTCTGAGGTGCGTTTCGTGTTACGGAAATGAAGGTAATTTCGAATGTTTGTTGGTAGGTACTTCTTTTATAGAAAAATTATTACCGACGTAGTATTAAAAACCCCAGAATTATATCGTATTAATTGATCATAATTAATAATAATTATTATTAACAATAAATACTTATTATTAATACCTAACAATAAATTATAATAATTTTCACTTGGTACTTAATAAAATTGTTAATAATTAGTGATAATTGATATTAATAATTAATCTAACATTTAGGATAGTAGGCACAGTAGGCACCTACTTCTTTTATAGAAACATTATTACCGACGTAGTAATTAAAACCCCAGAATTATATCGTATTAATTATTCATAATTAATAATAATAATTATTAATAATAAATACAAATTATTAATACCAAACAATAAATTATAATAATTTTCACTAGGTACTTGATAAAATTGATAATAATAATTAATCTAACATTTAGGATCTAGACATTTAGACCTAGTGTTTCATCTTCCAGGTAAACTACAGTCTAGAAATTGTAACCGTCAGTCGGGGATAGACCACATTGCAATATTCACTCGGTTTCTCATCTGTAAAATTGTTTAAATAATACCTTTTTGTAATAATACAAATTAAATTTTGATGCTGAGCTATTGACTTGAAATTTTAAAAATAGGTCAGAACTGGATCACAATGCAATATTCACTCGGTTTCTTGTCTGTAAAATTGTTTAAATAATACCTATTTGTTTAAACAAATTAAATTTTGATGATGAGCTAGATACTTGAAATTTTAAATATAGGTCAGAAATGGATGACATTTCAATATTCACTCGGTTTCTTTCTCATTGCAAACCTGTTCATTGTGTACCCAAGATCCTTCCCTAAAAGACCTGGCAGCGGGAAATATTATTCAACATGGTTTGAAAAGGGAAAAACAAGTTTTGTAAAAAATCCCAATGCTCTAGGTAGTAGTCGATACCAGTGACCAACATTTTCTTCAGTAGTCGACATGGTTTTGCACTAGTAGTCGACCTACATGTGTTAGAAGTCGACAGTGTCACTTGAGTCAGTACTCGACAGGTTTCGTCATTCCATCGTTTTCGAATTTTAGGTACGACATCTAAATAAAATACATTCAACTGTGAATCGGAACTTGAAAATAGATTAATAAGATGTAATAAAGTAGTTATCAGACTTTTTATTTGCAAACAGCTCATTATCTGTCTCAAATTGCAATAAGTACTTAAGTAAAAAGGTATGAAAACTATAGTCGAAAACTCATTGTCAGAAAATTGACATTACAGTTGGGCTTAGGTACCTATTTACACATTTTTTTGACATTTTCATGTCTTTGCTTTGGCACATAAACTGAAACGGGAAAAATTTGTTCCCTTGATTCACCCTTTCCCTCAGATCACGTCAGAACACAAGCGACCGGCGGGCCATTACGTCAGAGACTATGACGCACGAGCGTATGACGTAAAACGGCTGGCAGGAGGCCAACAAGTACGTCAGAGCCTATGACGCACGAGCGTATGACGTAATACGGCTGGCAGGATAACTAGTGCGTCAGAGCCTATGACGCACGAGCGTATGACGTAAGACGGCTGGCAGGATAACTAGTGCGTCAGAGCCTATGACGCACGAGCGTATGACGTAAGACGGCTGGCAGGAGACCAACAAGTGCGTCAGAGCCTATTACGCACGAGCGTATGACGTAAGACGGCTGGCAGGTGGCCAACAAGTACGTCAGAGCCTATGACGCACGAGTGTATGACGTAAGACTGCTGGCAGGAGGCCAAATATTGCGTCAGAGCCTATGACGCACGAGCGTATGACGTAAGACGGCTAGCAGGAGGCCAACAAGTACGGCGCACAATGATCCTCGAAACTTTTCATAACCCTAGGTGAAGGGGAAGGGGTTCAAAACGAATTTTGAAAATTTGAAAATCTCAAATCTCGAAAAATTCATATAGGACGGTATGTTTTTTATTTCATATTCAGATAGAGTTTGTTCCGTAGAATTTTTTAAGACCATCCGCAGCTTTGTACGACCAGCCGTTCGTTCACAATGACGGCTCAAAGATTGTGCCTCACAACCCGATCGTGAATCAAACTGTTGAAATACAGGTCCATTTTCATACTAACAAGCTCTTTGGATCATCATATGGCTTAAGTGATGTCGAGTTTGTTGTTCTGAGGTGCGTTTCGTGCTACGGAAATGAAGGTAATTTCGAATGTTTGTTGGTAGGTACTTCTTTTATAGAAAAATTATTACCGACGTAGTATTAAAAACCCCAGAATTATATCGTATTAATTAATCATAATTAATAATAATTATTATTATTAATAATAAATACGAATTATTAATACCTAACAATAAATTATAATAATTTTCACTAGGTACTTGATAAAATTGTTAATAATTAGTGATAATTGATAATAATAATTAATCTAACATTTAGGATCTAGACATTTAGACCTAGTGATCTAGACAGAAGGGTGATCTGTACAAAGAAGATAATGAACCGTTGTGTCAAGAATTTGCAGAGTTTTTTAGTTTAATTTTGTCTAGCTATAATTATAACAATAATTCATAAATTATTGTGCGTTCGTTCGAGAAGATGACCAGATAATATCTGGTGATATCATTTCGGAGTGATGTTTTTCTACTTAATTCCGAGCTTAATCCTCACAATAATTTAATTATTTAAATTATGAATAAAATAATTATGTAAATAATTGTTTTTATATATTCAGGGGTTTTACTTGTACGTACCTATGATGCCAAAAAAGTATATCAAGAAGTACACGCAAAATGTATTTCACAACAACACATTGTAATAAGAAGTAATCTTTCGTCTAAAACATTCTGTAAATACAGTTTTCTTGCCCTAATACTTGACTGAGGTGTGGCCCGGCCTGACCTGATCCATCTTGGCGAGGCTGCATCCCGTTCCTGAGAAACCAGGAAAATAACTGTGCTAATTTTTTTCGGGTGTCTGAGAGTTTGAAAATCGTTGTGATTAGCTCCCTGTCGGTTGAGTGGCGTTTCTGTGTTCGGGATTAAGTTGTTTATTTCGCGATGAACCAAAAGCTCGATTGCAGGATTTTCAGAGGTGCAAACGGACGCGATATGTTTAACGAAAGCTGTATCCTTTGATCGGCGATGGAACGAGTTGGTTGTTCAGACGTGAAAATATGGACAGAGACAGTTACGGGAGATATTAATATTCATGGAGCGAATGAAGCAGCTACGTGCAGCGCGCGACTAGGACTCTCTCACTCGGATTTTTGTAGCGGCGTCTGAATTGAATTAATGAAAAATATTACGACTCGTATGTTCCAATTCGATCGGTTTGCAATCAGCTCGATGCATTTTGATGAGTTTCTAATTTTTATTAGAAAAATTCATGTCATGGCCACCTTCCGGTGCCGAAACCAATCAACGTTTGATCGGGTGATAGAAACCAACTTTCAAAATGATCAATTATTGATGTTATACTAATTACAATAGGTATAATCAAAATCAGTATTCTTGACCCACCTAATCCGTTGATACATTGAAAATACGATCCCTCTCATCAATCCAAGGCATCAAGCGCCAATCGGCTAATGTACCAATACACCCTTCCGTTCGCTCCTGATTCTATTTAGGTAGAGGTTGAATCAAAGAAAACTTGTATCTCCTGTTGAGATACGACCCCATTCTCCTTCGTTTCCGGATCCGATTCGAATTCCATCTTGGGAAGGGGCTTGGTGTGGTTTGTGGGGCCCTGGCGGTTTCTGCCAGATGTCTCTGTTTGGAAAATACGGTAATGGAATCATCATTTTCTTTGATCCTCATTGAGAAAATGACTTTTCCCTTAATGGAATAGAAGCTTTCCGGTTCTTCAAATAATACTGCAGTCTCTATTGCTCTACTCGACTGTCCTAGATTGTAGAGTAGGTGATGTGTATTAGTACCGCGCATTTTCAGTGAGAGAAGTGGTCTAAATCCAAGAATAGTTTGATTATGTTTATTCTGTACAGCTAACCAACAACGCTGATATCTACTAATGTACTATTAAATAAATTTTACAGCTGTGGTGTCCACAGATCCAGATTCTGTTAAATTATGGATTACTTTGATATTAGCGCTTGTACAGTGTTGTATATAAATTGATATTCAAAGCTAAGTGGTACTTGGATGCGGGGTCTGTTCTCGATCAAATATTCCCCTTATTTTCACTAAGTGATCCTATTATGCAGCATCAGAGTAGCTGCATAACTGAAACATGCACATACAAACCTCTTGAAGAAAAATAACAGTAACTGTTAATCAAGTGCCCTATGTTCAATTCTGTTTACACTCAAAACATTCGTTTTCTGAATCATGTTCCTTATCCACGTTGGAAATTAAGAAAGTAACTAGAACCTCAATATCACGATACCATCACGAAATGGTTAATGATTTCTCATTGGAACTACGTACAAAGCTTTCGTGCTCATTAGGCCACAAGCCTCGTGGAAATGCGGCAAAGCCTTGACGGGATTGCGGATAATGTTCGGTTGTGACGGGCTTGGAAAATGGTTACAACGTGATGTGTGTTTGTGTGTTTTGGTAGCGCAGGAGACCGAACTCGGTTCGTGAAAGTTTGTTAGCATGAAAGCATTATACGAGGGGGACCTCACGCTGTAAGCCAGTTTAGTTCTTTAGTGTATGGGGGTGAAAAGGTAAGATGGAGAGCCCGCTCTCGAAGGAATGTATTCATGGGCGTTCCTTTATAATGGATATTTCGTAAGCTGATTCCGTATTTTCGTGTGAAGATGGAGGAGAGGGGTGCTCATTCGACAACTCGAAACTTCACGTGGAGCGTTGATGGAATAATAAATTTATAATGTGGGTACATTCTCCATTATGCGCTCGTTGTGTAGAGCAAAAGCCAAAGCCTGGTTAAATCAAATGCTGATTTTTCCATCTGAATTGGTCGTAGAGGGACGTATTCCTTCGCCGAGGCAAGATTTTGTTTGAACAGAAGGAGAAATATGAGAAGCTTCAATTTTATCAGTGGCATTTGTTTCTTTATTCTCGATATGAGTTCCTCACATCGATTCGGATTTTCTCTGTTAAGAACACTGAAACGATGAGTATCCCTATATAGAAATGAAACTTTTCTATAACGAACACCCAAGTAGGTACAACACTAAGTGCACATAACCTGAGTATGTACGAGCACATGATTGGCATGTAGAACGAAAGAGAAGTTTCTTGGGTCATTAATAGATATTTAGAGCCAAACACCATGTGAAACCTGATTGGTAACTCTAATAACAGTTGTCAGTTCGTCTTCCACCTACCCCCGGTGTGTCAATAGTGGAATAATGTCAAATAATGACTGTGGAATTCTCATATTTCATTCGTGGCAGGTATTTAACTGAACTGGCAACGTCGAATTGTATTTAAAATTACATCGGAAACGAATGGTTAGAAAACCGAAGGGAGTGAAAGGTCGGACATTATGTATTCCAGATACACTCTCTCGCCCCTGCAGAGTCACCTCGCTGTAACCAGGACCGGATGGCCTGTTCAACACCCTTGTAAAAGAACCAGGAAACCGTATTAGAGAACGTGCCCGCTACGGGGAATCCATATCAATGACGTGGGAGGGTTGATTTTAATGTTATTCGAAACGGTTCGGCTCATATTGAACTATTTCTCTATTAGTGTCTTGTTCGGATAGCGAAGCGACCCCCTTGGTGGAACAACCCCATGGGAGCATCTCAGGAATGAATGGCTCAGGGTCGTAGTATGCAACAACCGGCATGTGAGAAGTTGAAATTTTAATTGGAGTAAAAGGTGGATTTCCGCACCAAAATTCACCCTGCAGATTTCTAACGGAAGGAACAAAGGCAGTTTTGATGAATCTGCCCTTAAAATTGGTGATGACAGAAATCGTGGTACATCTTATGGGTATTTAATTATTCAGAAAATTTAAAACAACGGCCATGCTCACAGAGAGCCAAGTGAGTAAATGAGACGATACGAGCCGGTATAACGTTTACGAGCTCAATATACACTTAGAAAATAAGGTGAGGTATTCCAACATGAACCTGATGGAGAAGAAAAGGGGAAAATAATTAAGTACCTAATTTAAATAATTGGATTTTAATTAATTGATTAATTGGATTTTTGGTGAAAAACAATTATGTGCAAATGTCGAACCGAAGAGGAGCAGGCAGTGTTTTGTTAGTGAGCTCTCCTTATACGAGTATTATCCGATTTTTTTGGGGGAATCTGCACTTGGATTTTGTGATTCGACTAACTACGATTATAATATATCATTGGTTGTATAATATAATAATATATTATATATATGGTTTCGAAGAATATATTTCTTCATCTTCAGGGCATCTCGACATCCGTCAACATCATTCTTCCTGACGGTTAGAAAAATCACACACACTCAGTTTTATATATATATATATATGGTTGTAGAAAACTGTTATTTTTTTCTTGAAGAATAAAACATCAGTTTTATACAACCAATTTGTTGATGTCTTCCACGAAATTATCAGCAACTTCCAAGATTGTCATCTTGGACAGTACATGGTGAAATAATGTTGTCCGTTATCTGGGACCGCGCCTCTTTTTTTTTTGACAATGTTTCAGAGTGTATGAAACTAGGCCTCTTAGCCGGAATGCAATACCGTGAAATAAAGAATGGGATAACAGAAGATGGACCCAAGGAGGGGGCCTAGAGCGTCGGTGACATCCAATACCCGGCCTCGACCTCCCCACGGGACCCCGGGACTTTCACTGAAATCCCTGTTTTATCTTACGCCATTCACCGTATCGCGTTCTATACGATACAGTTCGGAGCTCACCATCCGATACTGAAGGAGACATCCTATTCCGACTCGGCCATTTTCTGCCGCCCTTATCATAGCCCGGAAAAAAAGAAGGCTCGAGACGATTTCCCGGGACGAAAGAGTTTTTGACTCTTCGTTGATAACACGGCAAATCTGCTAGGCGAACCATTAACTTTCGTTTCATTCAGTTGAACAAATAAATCTCACTTGAACGTTATTTGCAGAAATCAATAACATAAACGAAGATATAATTCTCTTCACATAACATATTCAATTGTATTACCCGTGTCTCCTCACTATATCGAATCTTCCTTCATCCTCAAAGTTCAGTGATGAATAATCTCATTATCGCCTATAGGATCAAGCTAGTAAAGCCCCGTCTTAGAACTTATAATCCCCTTTATTAGTAATTTGTTGTTGTGTCAAAGCGAACTGCTTTGAAGTTAGGAATCCTACATCCGACATCTCCTGGGGAGAGAAATATATTCAATTACTCCATGGGCCTCATATGGCCAAACCAGAGGGTAATGGACCTACAGCGATTCCTCTGCTGAAATCAAATTTCCATCATCTTTCTTTTAATTGTACTGGCTCATTGGGAGAAAATCCCAACTGCCTATACATAACAAAATGCTACTGTACGAGCAAGTGATCAAGCCAATTTGGGCCTACGGCTGCCAGTTATGGGGCTGCACTAAGAGGAGCAACATGAAAATAATCCAAACAACACAAAACAAAATTCTCAGGAGCATAGTTAATGCCCCCTGGTATGTTCGAACGAATGATCTCCATCGCGATCTTAAAGTCAAGATGGTGAACGAAGTTATTAAAAATCGAGCAACGGACCGTCCATGACGGACCATGACGGACCGTCTCCATAAGCACAGGAATGTTGAAGTACTGAACCTTCTGGACAACAGTGGCGACGTACGAAGGCTGAAAAGGACCAAACCCCTGGACCTAGTTACATCTCACTAAAGTGATGTGATGAGTGGTAGTAGGTAGTGATCTATGAACCGCAATACGTTAAAATTAACTAACAGAGTGAAGTCACTAGATGTATAATATACAGTTGTAACAATAAAGATGATTTAAAAAAAAATCTTTCTTTTAATCAGTGAGTTTATTAAAACGAGTCATGAAGTCTGAAGTCCTGGGGATTTTTCCGAAAGCCTCAAGTTCGGTTCTTCAGCTCATAACTAAATGTTGTACGATCATGGATCGAGTGAGTAGAAGATTGGCGAATCTCAACAGCGGAAACAGACGATAGCAGCATCTTGCTTTCTCCTCCAAACGATTTTTCAAGAGATTCTGATGAGCCCAGATCGTGCTTTCCTCCTACGAACCAAATCAAGGGCGGCAGATAAGACGTTCATTGTCTTCTCCCAGTTGATTGCAAGGCCCATTTATTTGACGGTTTTCGTGGAGATCATAAGTTTTTGCTGTATATTACAGCTGTGAGAGAGAAAAATGATCTTGATAAGGGTTGAAAGTACAGAACAGTGGTTTTTTAAAGAGCTGAAGAAGATGGAACCATTTAGCACTGGCAGTTGGTAATCATGCCCTTGATGATACATTTTTGGACGTTAATCCATTTCTTGAAACGTTCCGTCCGGTACACAATCACGGTACAATTCTGAATATTAATGTGTGAATATTCATCTCAAGCAATCCAGCGAGAACAGATTTCCCATGTAGAATATTCCACTAAACTTTTTCATTTCAGACCACAGGCTCATTTATGTTGTCAGGAATGGTGCTTTTTACAGTATTCTGTTGTACCCTCAGTGTGTGGGATTCAGAATAGAGGAATAGCGAAAAGATCCTCATCGTAAATGTATGAATTTCTAAAGGTTCACTGGTACGAAAAGTGGAAAACTAACGCAGTGGAAGCGTGCTGGGCCCATAACCTATTTGAGAGTGTTAATAAGTGGAAGTTTTGTGAACCAATGAACACTTATATTTGTCTATAATATTTTATGACTTTTCTGTATGAAAATTAGAACGCAACTGAGGAATGTGTAAATAAAGTGGGTAACTATGTTGGACAACATATTGGACTATGAATCCTCAGGTGTTGTCCACTGGAGTCAATCTCCAATAGGTTTCTCCACTGCGAGTGTAGTAAAATTTAATTCATTTTGATGAGTTGGCAAGAGGCCCAGAAAAGCACCACATACCGCCTTAGGAACAGACTGTGCGTTTATGCAGATTGTTTTCCCCGTTTCCTGGCGCCTTATCAGTTCGCGGTTCATAAACTATAGTTTATCTGAATGGAGCTTTTCTCACAGCTTGGCTTCCTCCATCTGTGACCTATTCCCACGCGATTTATTCGCGTTGTCGGGGAAAATTAACGAGCCCAAGGTCGGTGTTCGGAGTCTTGAGATTCATCCGATGGGAAAAATAGCGTTTCGTTCAGGAGACCTCGGATTTGATGGACAACGTCGTAACATCCGAATTCGGAATTGAATTATGAGGCAGAGCGTGAGTGTGTTTGAAATCTGTACTAACGACCCATATCGCGAACGATCTGTCAGGCATGAATTAACGCTCCTTCCCTTGTTCTGTCACAGCCTGAAATGCAACTTACTCACGATTTACATTATAGGTTAACATGTAAGGTATGCCCTGGTATAATGAATTATTATTGTAAAGTTGATTCAGATAAAATGTAACCGTCTAACAATTTATTCATTTGTTTTCAGGTAAGGACTTTTTCGAGCTCGATTTCTCAATTTATAAGGTATGACAGGTTGGGAGTTCTTTATTGTTGATGGGAGGTCTCATAACGTTGAAGTCATCCGGTCATGAGGAACAGTTTTGTCTTCTACGAGTACATCACTAATAATGAAAGTTTCTGCTTTGTATTTTATTTTTTTATTACTTTTGGCTTCCACATTCCGTTTATTTAATTAACCTGTCTTCACATTAACTACTTTGGGTCATTTATATTTGCATTTGTAGTGAAATAATTGTTAGTCCTAATACTGACGTATCCACTGGTAATATTTCTGGCCTTTTTGTATGTAATCACAATTTAAATTAAAATTTGAATAATAATATCAGGTTTGATTTTATTCACAATTTCTTCAAATGTCTCTCTCTTCAAATGTCTTCCATTAGCTTTTCTTAGATGTGGTAACCAATGTAGCCTACAATGAAGCCATGAATCTCCTTACTAATAATATATTTCCATAGATCGCTCATCCCTAATTATTAATATACTTTACTTAATCAGCACGATCTCGCTTGAATTTATCGATACAGAATTACGTCCATATTGAAGCAATGGTAGTCGAATACATGCCAATCGCTTGTTCGGATATTTACACAAAAAAACTTGGAATGCATTCGGCGAACACCAAGCGGTTACAACAACTTCTCTCAACAAAGTTGGACAGGGCTCCATATTTATACTCGGCCGAGTGAAAGGCGATTGGTTGTTGACTTTTGCTTTTCCATCTGTAACAAACATGTCAACATTCAGTTTCAACATCAGTACGAAGTTTTTGTATCAGAAAGTTACTTTTTCGGATTAGATGCATGTATTGCCTGTATTACGAATATCATAAATATATAAAACTGCTCCTGTAGATATCAAGATGTACGTTTTATTTGATCTGAGTTATGACGGATGTTACTTTCCTTGGGTCATACTCAGACAACTGATACACGTTTTCGTCTCAATTCCTCTCGAATTTTCTCTGGACATACTTAACAGTGTCTCGTGAACTGCACGTATTAACGTAAATTTTTCGCCTGGGTGCCGAGTTTTCACATTCTAACCGTGTTTATGGCTGGTCTATAAATGGAGGTTACGTTGATGTGATGGAAAATAGCAAATTGAACGCATCATGTTTTATATGATCGTTCTTCGATGTATGGTTTAACTGCAGGGATTGAAGCGATACAGAATCCTTTCTCAAATACGCCAGTCGTCTGACTTGCCTCGCAATTCTTCGAGTTATTCGACATGGGAATACTGACTTCCCATCAGAGGCCAATAGAACGACCATCTAAGGCGTTTCTTATTCCTCTCACGCATTTGTCGCACTCGAGAAAGGGGACACATTATTGCAACAAAAGAAACAACGCTAGTGTTACATTCTTGTCGTCAAAGCAGAACTCATAGAAACCGATTTTTTCGTTCAACAGAACGCACGATAAGACTTTTGAACGCGCAATCCATTAACGAATAATTTTCACACTGAGGCGTATCTTTTTATTAAAACTGTTAAACCTGAGGGAAAACAGTGACAACTGCTATCAGGGTTTCTTTGGACTCTACTATGGTTTGGCGCGTTTGTTAAGACCCGATTCCCGTATTTTACGTGGGCTGTAACGTGTGTCATATTAAGGTGTAAAAGGTTTTCATGACGGCCGTACAACTGTAAACTTTTTTATGGACGTCGTCCATGAACGGACTCGGAATATAACCGCTGTTCTAATATCGCTGCTAACTCATATACCCAGAAAGAAGGGTTGTCCTTAGTCTCATTCGCACATTCAACTGCATAAAAGGACTGTTATCGAGATATTAGACTGCTTAGTACTTGTTCAATGCTTAACATTCAGTAGGAGTTTGGTGGTCACCAATGCAATGGTGATCGAATTTGTGGGCTCAAAATTGTACTCAGCACTTTGAAAACCACTAGGTAATCGACAACGTCAGCAAGAAATTTTCTCTTCAATCGGCGAAAATGCTGAGAAGAATGCGTGAGGTTTTGGAAGGGTACTGAATTTATAGCAGCAAGTAGCAATGAAATCAATCATTCAAAAAGCAGTATTTTGGAAAAAGCCTAAAATCCGGTAGGGGTAGTCGGCAACTTGCTCATTGACGGTGTCAACCATCTTCCAACTGATCGCTATTGAACTGATTCATTAATTTTTTTATCATTTTTTTTCTCAAGTTCGATATTTGAAAATAATCAAGTAATTTGCAAAGTTCCCTATTGTGCCTCAAAATTGTACTCAGCACTTTGAAAACCACTAGGTAATCGACAACGTCAGCAAGAAATTTTCTCTTCAATCGGCGAAAATGCTGAGAAGAATGCGTGAGGTTTTGGAAGGGTACTGAATTTATAGCAGCAAGTAGCAATGAAATCAATCATTCAAAAAGCAGTATTTTGGAAAAAGGCTAAAATCCGGTAGGGGTAGTCGGCAACTTGCTTAGTGACGGTGTCAACCATCTTCCAACTGACCGCTATTGAACTGATTCATTAATTTTTTTATCATTTTTTTTCTCAAGTTCGATATTTGAAAATAATCAAGTAATTTGCAAAGTTCCCTATTGTGCCTATTTGAAAGGCGATGATTTCTTAATTATCTTGAACAAGTGGTCGAAATATGTTTCAATCAATCTTCAGGGTTAGACGGGTGCTACCTCAACCTACAGTATATTCACCATATTGGTCATCATAAATCAACAGAAGTCTGAAAAGTTGTCTTTTAGGGGTTTAACTTACCACCTCCTCATTTCTTGCCAGTCATCTTGGCTACACCCCTGATCTGTATGTTGGATGTGAAAAACTTCCCCCAACTTGATGAATAATTTTTCCTCTTTGGTATCTTCATAACGGCTCCTACCAATGAAAGAATAAACCTTAGTCACGGATCAAGGTTGTAAATATCGGCCTCAGAACTTGCGAATCTCAAGGGGCTCTTAAGTCTAAACGTGGCTCAAAACCCCCGCCAATGACGGCTCTAAATGCCCTGACGTCATTTCTCAATCGGATCCAAAGCCTCTCGCCAAATAGTGATTCAAAAGTTTTGCAACCATCATAGACACAACGTTCAGTATGTATGTAATGGTTACGGTCATGATTTGCAGCAAGTCACTCTTAGTCGTTTAAGGACATACCTTAAAGACTATGTTGTAGTACGTTTTCGTAATTTATTGTACCGAAATAACTTTTGATGGTTTTGGTGCAGGAACCTGATTTACAGTCTGGAATAAAGAAGGAGACGTTAGTTATAACATGGTTGTTCAACCTCTTGGTTTAGCTCCTTCAATCTTTCTCAACCTAACCCTGGATTTGTCTACATAATTTCTTTAACTCTAGTTTTACGTACGAAAATTCAGTATAGCGAGTCCTAATCATCTCCAACCTGCCTGGCACCAGAGATTTCCACGCTGCATAAACAAAACATGTAAAGTGAAAAGAATTTTTCTCCTCGTCAACCGTCCACCCTGAGGAAGATACTCGGCCGAATAAATAACGAGTCTCGTTAAGAAAGTCTTCAACCTGGTAAATCGTTATTGTATAAACGCCTCGTGACGAAAAAGAACTTTTACCGGGGATTTTCAATATTCATAAATCGCCTAAGTGTGACAAGGGAACCTTACGGGCTCTCAAGGCCTTTTCCACGCGTCTTTTCGCCAACTAACGAGCGGAAGTTTCGGCGCCTCGCGAACGGTTTGTGTAGCAGCATGAGGTGGTGAAGCGTATATTACGATTGGACGGGGAAAAGTGAGGAAATTCTACTTAATTGACTTTCCCTCGGGTCGGGGATCCTGAGATATGGTAACAAGTGTGAATATGGTGATCTTTTCATATAATGTTACATGTTTGAGATGATACTACGTGCTTCGTAGCTGTAGTGTCGCCCATCAAGAAGCCCGAATTACCTACGGTAATCTTGTAGATCCACCTACCCCATTGCTGTTGCATGGAATAATAAAATATTACAGTGATTGGTGGTCGATAACTATACATCCCTCACAATGAACTATAATAACTTATAAATGCAACATGCTGTGCAATCTACGAGATGTTATTATTTTCTGGGTACCCGAAGACTGCCTACAGTATATACACAGAGTGATCGATTTTTGAATAGTTAGAGATGATGTTTGAATTCATTTCAATTGAATTCCAGTTATATTCCAGTTATAGGGATTTGTATCCACGAACGTGAATTTGTATCGAGTTCGTCAAGATTTCGCGGTTGATTTGGTCGCTACTCGAATTGGGTCCCACTACTGTAATACATGTACTGAATATCCATTGCTTTTTCGTTGAAGCTGTGGTTCACAATTCGCTCGCTTTAACGCGAAATCTTTTGAATTATATCCCACAATATAATTTATTAGATTAAAAATAATTAATCCCCGAGTTGTGGGAGATTATTCAAAAGATTTCGCGTTTAAGCGAGCGAATTATGAGAGTCAATGAATTACCGCTTACTACACATACAATGACTTACAGAGAAGCTGTCCTTCAGATACAACTACTGGTAGAATACAGAGTGAGATCATTAAATGATCTCACTCTGTATTATACCAGAAAATTTTTCAAACTACGGCAGACTGCTTAGTGTTACAGAGCTGTGTTATTAATTGAACTTTACCAACGAAAAAATTGAAAAGTTTCAACGGAATATTTCTGAAAATTATCATAGAATATAGAAATTCCTCCTTTTCGACCGTCTCTTACAAAATTTGAATATTAAAAATATTCTGCATTCCATCTTTTTTATTAACGGAAGCATCAACTACTCCATGTAACGATTAAAGTGCTTGTAAATCTAAGAAGGAAAGTGCTAATAAATTAACCTTCTTCCCAGTCCGCCGCCTCCTGTGACGACGTAAAACAATTAAGTCGGGAGGCCCCGTCTGATTTACTTACGGAAGGGAAGTGATTTCGTCCCTTGTTGTCCCGGTCGGTCCAAAATTAACCGGTTAATAGAATTTGAAAAGGGAGGGTTCACAAGATTGAGAGCTCCTCTTGGGGGCCGTAAAGGGTGTTCTGGTCGCGCTGTTCAAAAAATGTCACCTGGCACCTACTTACACAATAAATTTTCTAATTGCCTCCAAATTAGTTTTTGGTGAGAATAATTAGTTAATTCGTGGTTTGGTAAATGTCACCGTGCATTTTCTGAATTATTGCTGTAACTTGATAACCCTGTCATTCGTAACTAAATTCCAATCCTTCTCTTAGCGAATTTTCGAAGAAATCTAGTAACATTTTTCAAATTTAAAGAGTAAACAGGAGCAAATGAAATCGGCTCTATACAAGGTGTCTCAACTTAAATCCGAAAGACTTCAGGGATCAATTCTACAACTAATTCGCAACAAAACGTGTCTTTTTTCATTCCGCTTTTCGCGATATCTTATTCCGTTCTCAAACTGGAGCACTTCGAAGATGAAGAACTGAGGTGTTACTCGGCAAAAAAAAGGAGACAATATTTGTTATAAAACTAGTAAAATAGAGACATTCTACATAAAACCAGTTATTCCAAAATTCGCTCTTATAGCCATGCTGCATGGCTGTGGATTTTTTTTTAAATACACAGCAACAGCTAAAAGTTGGTAGAAGTTACACAGCATTAATTTCCTGTACGCAATAGGTAGATGACGTGTATACAGCGATAGGCATCGTATGGGTTGTTGAGGTCTGCTCCGCGAGTACGAAGATGAGTGTTGAAAAATCGATCGTTTCTTCCTAAACTTGCTGGAACCTCACATTCTACGATGAAAGTGAAAGAGAGCATTTTCGTGGTAGATCACGTACAAAATGAAAATATCGTTGAATCATCCGACCGAATTCAATTAACATACTCGTCCCCCTGGCCGTGTCTCATTCCGCGCCAATTATGCCTTGTCAACGCTCAATTTAATCGAGCGAACAGCCCGCATAACCCACTAACCGTTAGTGGGTGGGGCTTTACAGGACACCAGAGGTCTTTTTTTAAAGGGGACTGTCACAAACCAGTGAGCATGACGACGTCCGTTTCTCCAAAAACTGTACAAAATCACCGGGTGTTCGGCCGTTTCCTCGATACGCAACTCGAAATGATGGATTTATCCATCATCGGACCGAATCATATTCAGTGAACGTAGATTTTCACGTAGATATTATCTCCAATTCGATTTTATATTGAACCTGAAGCTGCAGGAGATCAATTTGGATTTATGATCAAATAACTGTACTTGGTGGCGAGTAATAATTTTGCCCATTTTCGATCGTTTTAACGCCAATACGTTCATGTTCATGTATTTTCCCGAGCTGGCAGTGGTCCTAACACCATTGATAGAGTTACTCAGCTGAATTCCATCGGGATTCTCAAAATCATTTTACATGCCGAAACACGTTGAAATTGGCACCACCGTGTATTTAATTAATTAATTTCACATCGCTATAGTGCATGAAAGATGCTATTGGTAGAGACGTGTAAAAGAAACACTAATTATTATTTTTTAAGGATTTATCTCCCGGTGAAAAACCTTAAGTTTTCATTTGACTGTTTATTACATGTTAATCATGGAGATGCTATAGTTTAATTCTATTAGAATAATGTATTAAAAATCCAAGTATATCAAAGACAGCTGAGTAGTCACCTAGAAACAGAAGCGAGGCGTACGCGACCAATCATTGAAGGACTCACTATCGATACTCGACGGTAAAATATCGATGTTTTGAAAAATCGGGTATCGATAGAGGTGGCTGCACATCGAGTTCCACCCACACCCTACCTAACCAACCATCTAATTTAGGGTATGTTATTTACAATATGTACAAATTTCTAGTCCTTTTCTATCGTTAGACATCGAAATTCTGATTTGTGAGAAAAATTTGGCATCGCTGAGCGTGACAGTAATGTGGTTTTAATATAGCCGAAAACGTTGTACATAGTGTACAAATATTACGAGAAAATATCCCAATAAGGATATCACCTAAAGGTGTTTATGAGTGTTTGTGTAGATTGGTAATGTTTAAAGTTTCCCACTGCATAAAAGGGGAAACTGGCGACGAGTGGAAGTGGAGTCTAACATTCATACGTTTCAAAACTTTTCAAGTCGAAACTTGATTAATTATTGGTCGAGCTCATGGATATTGTAGGCGGGGCTGCATTCTATCTGGTTGCTCGGCCCTTTGGAAATTACACAACCTATTTACATTGTTGAAGTTTTCGAGTGATGATAAACCTGAATTGTAAAGTTACGGTCTTAGTTTCTCGTTAGAAGAGAAGTTGCTGGAGTGTATCACGGTTCTTTGACTTCAACAGCTATTATCTCTGAACCGACGGAAAACCTCTGGAAAGGTCGCCGACATGGCCGGCTCTTTCACGAAAGGAAAATATTTTCGAACGAGAAAATATTTGTCCGAACCTCCGAGAGGCGAAGTTGAATGAAAAGTTTTTGAACGCCGCCGTTACAGTTGGAATAACGAAGGAGACGGCAGAAGATGGAACCGTCTCTGTCCTTGAATCGGTTTTTGACTCCGTGATGAATCCACTGACGTCACTTTTGGAAGGCCCTTTTGATCTGTTAACCCAGTAAAGGCGAGGGGTAAAGGGGAAGCTTGTTTACTTGATCGGAGCGGCCCACCCGGCCCTGTCATTATTGTGCTCCACTTGTGGAGAAGATGAATGAGGGAGTTCCCGAAGGATATTTCTGGACTTCTCGGTCCAGAAAGTGGATGATGGGGCGGTATGCGGCGCGGGATGAAAGGTTGAAATCGGCCGTAATGGTTATCATTAGAGGGCGGTAGTGACAAGTTGGAGAGGTTCATATAGAAATAACGGTTGCCAATACTGTTAACGCCTTCTATAATATTCATCTCCTAATCTAATCAATAATGTCTATAACGGACTAAATTATTAGATAATAATATTGTGTCAAATTCCTAGTAAACTTCTCAATATCTATAGCGGCTCAACTCGTACCAATTGCTCTGAACCTTTGCCTATAATGATTCAGATATTATCTGAACCTTTGTTTATAACTACAGACATAACTATTACAGTATTATAATATAATAATGTCATAGTATACTGTGTATAATGTGTGTAATTTAGGTACTTGAAATGACCAGTCATTACATAAATGCCTCGGTGTTTTAGTCAAACATTACAATTTCTATCTTTTTACACACTTTGACCAGGCTTTGTGTATAATGCCCAGGTCTTCTATGTAATGTCTAAGATGATTCAGGCATGTATGAAACAAGATGAGAGGAACCATTTTTTTCCGACACAATTCTTATGGAGATTATTCCTGAATTTTGCAGCTCATTTTGTGTTGAGTATCAAACCTACGAGTACATACTTCAATTTGTTCCTGCAAAGTGTAGGTATGGTTACGAGCGTTCCAAATATTTTGGAGCATCCTTCTTCAGGGATTCCGTTTTCTTCTTCACTTCTTCTGTGCAACGGTAAGAAGGAAGTGGGGAAATTGGTAGGATTTCTGCTAACAGTTCTACGGCAACGTAGGGTTTCCTATGTCGGAATTGAATCTACCTAGTCAAATTAACTTCTCACTTTTATTTATTTTTCTTTTCTTTTTGTTTGTTCTATTCTTCAGGGGTTGTTCAAGACCGCAGAAGGTGATACACCGATGTGGAAAAATTAGATTTTCAATAGTGTTAAATGTTGGTTAAATATACACAAAGCAATCAGTAAACATGCTTTGTGTACATTTGGCCTACATTAGGCACTCTTGCAAATCAAAGGCACCCTGCAAATTATCCAAGACAACGAGATTATTGTTGGGCACCCACTGGACGTTACTGTGTGATGAATCTCTTATTTTGAGTTTAGTTTGTACAGCGCTGACAATGGTAGCTGACACTTAACCAGATGCTTATTTTGAGCGGTCGTTGATTTCTCCGATTTCTTGTGAAATCAGGAGCGTTCAGATTAGTTGAGATCGAACTTCATCCCTGAAACTTTATCCCGCCCAGCTGTTCGGTCAACCCCATCTGGCTGATTGTCTCTAATTGACGCACCAGCTGTTGGCTATGGCGACCTCGAGCCTCCCGAGTTGAAGGTTTCTTCAGCGAGGAACCTCCTTTCAGTTTTTCAACTCGTTCGTCTCGAGTCAATATTTACCTCGCACCCCCTCATTTCCGCGGATGCCGTAGGAAATAGAAGCGGTTTAAATTAACTCCGGCGGATACAGGGAGCTACATACGGGAGATCGATACGAGGATTTCTAGGCGAAAAGGCTACAGTAAATATTTAAACGGAAAGAACCGGCCTCTAGACAGTTTCAGACGCAATTTAAGCGTCAGATCATCAAAACCTGCAATAGTAATGCCGGAATTGACTTGATTTGTTGAACGGAAAGAACCATGTTGACCAATGTGTTCCCGAACGTATTGACTTTTTTCAGGTACGTGATTGAGTTTCTGTGTGTCGTGACTAGTTTCCTTTCCCATTCAGAGTTTTCACAAACTTTGTCGTACTTCTCGAACACTCGATTTACTGGACAAATAATCTAAATGCACCGATTTCGCACCCACTGTGGTTCGATAGTTCTGTATTGATGGCTGTTCTAGCCTTGAGTGATTTGATTTCCCCCTATGTCAATGTGATTGAATCAAAATCTCAATATCTATAAGGTATACAATATCTCAAATCCTATAAACATACGCTTAATCCATCTGATCGTCTACCGGAGGCTATAGTTTAATACAGCATAAAATTAATATGAATCACTTCTTCTTATTATTATAAATCATTTTATTCGTTATTACTTTTAGAACAAATTTTTGTCCATCTGTTCTGTATTCCTTTCTTCTTTCGCTCTTTCCGCATTTTCCTGAATAATTCAGGAAATTGTCACTGCCAATACGTGCAAAAGTGA
The DNA here is from genome assembly GCA_963920205.1 of Stenodema calcarata. Classification (NCBI taxonomy): domain Eukaryota; kingdom Metazoa; phylum Arthropoda; class Insecta; order Hemiptera; family Miridae; genus Stenodema; species Stenodema calcarata. The sequence goes on along the minus strand of OY986061.1, from coordinate 10,709,891 downwards.
AGTAGCTTTGGAGGTAGCCAGGAGTGAAGATTCTCGTTTCAGTGATTGAACTCGGCGATCGTAATTCCTTCTTTAGTGCACATATTGATGGTGATTGTACTTATATTCGAATGGTTCGACGGGAACAAGAATAATTTTTGAGGAACTGACAGGGTTGCATGATTTAAATCAAATTGATTTAAATCATGATTTAAATCACGATTTAAATCAGTCAATAAAAATCGTGATTTAAATCTACCATTGAAAAGGCGTGGGAAAAAAGTGAATTTTCTCTAAAAACGAGAAATTGTTCGGGATCGGCAGAAGGACTTCAGTTATTAAGCACCTCTAATACACAGCATCACTACTTCATATTGATGCTGTCGTATCAGCTGTCATATCAGGCTGGCACCTCCTAGAGATGGGTATCGTATGCTAAGGTATCGCTATAAAAAATATCGATATCTTATCGTTGCGATATATCGCCTATCGATTTATCGACCTTGAATATATCGATATAACAAATATCGGATACATATCGATAAAAAGTTAAATTTAATAAATTTCGTTTTTTTGAAAGCGAGATTATTTCTTGATTCTGCTCCTTCACTATCTCTTTGCTCCGTTTATCAGTAAATTATTCCTTATAAATTTCCATATTTCTAAGATGCTTCTTATGCCATCTCCTCAATGAACAACATTGCTTACTTTAATGTTACAATAAGTAAAACTTTTGCAAAAAAATGAATAATATACAAAATATTATTTTGTATTTAAATTTAAAAAAATCCGATTTAAATAAAAAAAATCCGATTTAAATCAAAAAAATCCGATTTAAATAAAAAAAATCCGATTAATTTGATTTTTTTTTTAAAAATCGTGATTTTTTTCAACCCTGGGAACTGATGATTTATATGTGCTGTACAATAAAAGAAGCGAATGCTGCTTATCTTGCCTCCGCCTCTGCTTTTGTCGAAATGTAGTTGGTTTATGCAGTCAACCCCATAAAATACTGAATAACAAACAAACTTGGAGCATTCGGTGTGTTTCCATGTTCCAGGCACCTCTGGTTACTATTTTCCATATTCTCCCAAACTCAATTTGGGAGACTTATTCATTATTTGTTTATAAAGCAGGATTATTTAAATATTTGATCGCGCGTGGGTATTACAGAACTCAAGTCACCTGATATTTTCTCTGCGACCACATAGTTTCGCGATCTTTCCCTGTAACTCGGTTAAAGGTCGCGTTAGAAAGCGATGCTCCTCGAAACCACTCGCTTACTACAAACGACTTATATCATCATCATCAAACGATTATATCACATCTGGTAATTCATATTTTGCTGGGCGACAAAACGTGATCGTGTAAATGAGGTTGCGTCACGTTGAGCGCTCATGCACTGAATTTGGTGTCACTTACGAATCGGACGCCGATCAAGAATCACGTTGCTCCACCAACCGCTATGCCAGTTCGTAATTACTGAGCTAAATAATAGACTATTATTCCTTATTCGTTCTGTGGCAAACCAATCCTCCCACACCCTATGTCGAGTTTTGACTGAAGAAGAAGGTCGGTTATAAACATCAAAGAGCCTCACAAGTTTCCATTTTCATTTTAAACAGTCCATTGGATTCCACAAAAGTTCATTTTTGGCTGATGTTTAATTGAATATGGTTTCGCTCCTTTATACATCCTGTTTCAGGAAAATGCTGGTTCGTTATTATATTGAAATTATAAGGTTTAAATGTCTTGTACATGCTTCAGTTTAAAAGACTAAGTGAATGAAGGCATTGTACATACAGTTCGGGAATTCTAATTAGGTGTTTTTAATAACTGTGTTTTTAGCGTTTTTAATATGGAACATGGAACACTACGAGTATGTTTGAAGTGTAAGGTTAAAGAGTAACCGACTCAGTATTTTACAGTACCTATATTGCATGCCATTCCAGTTCTACGGTTATTTCATCAGTCTTGTTTTGTATCGTGCCAGTTGGAACACTGGAATCCAACTATGGTATAAGGTAGAGTGAAACAGAGTTTTATTCAATTTCCCAGTTAGAAGCGTGTAGGCCTAAATTTCTTCCAATCTATTGGGTGTTTAGATGAGATATTTATTTCTTATACTGGGAGCTTATAGAGGGGTTCATTTTGTCGTTGGTGACCCACATCAAAACCAACTCTTCGTATCTTACTGTATGCTTCAGCTAATGAATCTTGTGTCCTGCAGTGTGACCAACTGAGTGCAGCCAGTTGTAATACTAGATGTCGTTCTATCCAAGGTGACAGGGCGAAAGATGAGAGTTAAGGCCTTTTGATGAAACTGAACGAAGAAGTCGCGAGGACATGGTTGGCCGATGTTCCGTAAACGCCCGGACAAACACGCGTTTGTCAAGGAGCTCCCAACACCGAGAGCCTTCACTCTGTTAGTCGACAAGCCTCAATTAGAAGCAGAGTTTTCGCTTAATTTGCCTGTGTAATGAAAATGTCTTCAAACGCTTTTCTCCGAGAAACGGTTAACTCTAATGATAGACGCCTAGGAATCGTCCATAACGGTTCTCAGAGAAGACCGGGAGACGTGTATGCAAAACAAGTGCATCCATCTGTGTGATATGCAGTTTTATAATGATATGGTGGGAATCACAAATGAGGGTGTCCAATACGCATTCAGCCCTTTATATCGTACGTCTCGTAATGGTGCCAACTCCTCAATGTTCTTGGAGCATTTCGAAATTCAGGAGCCTGTACTATTTGCTGGAACAGTACAATTGATTAACTCGAAGCGTTCGCATTCAATTCGTTACTCGAATTTGTTAATCATGCGTTCTTTTGAATTGAATCGATGATTTCCAGCAATCAGAACTACATTATTCATCGGCAAACACAATAATCTTTCTTGCAATTAATGATAGTGGGTTTAATTCTTGTGGAATTCACCTGCGGTGGCTAGTGCTCAGTTCAGTATTAGAACTGAACCTCAATCATTTGAAATTCTCCGCTCAATTCGATTCACTAGGAATTACTCCCCGGCTGTCATCCCAGAATAATCCAGGAAGCCGGAGATTACCTCATTCGAAGGAATAGCTCGACCAAAATACCGTCGAAACGCGGGAGGCGTGGGTTGGTATATGTAACGTTGAAATTGGCGTTGACGTTCAATAGCCCAGGACGTTGTGATATCCGCGAATACAAAGAGGAGCTCTGGAGTTACCTTGAGACGAAAACGAGAATATAATGACACCCTGGGTCGCCAGACTTCGCCCACGCCGTCCCCACGAGACGCCGCTTTTGGGGCTCGGGATCTCGATGTTGAATTTGCAGAACCGTCCTGAACGGCCATGATGGATGGCGTAAGGGGATGATTCAAAACGGACGGGAAAGTAAATTCCTGGTAGAACTAAGATTGAGCAACGCTTCGTCCTGATACTGTGCAGCTGTCCAAAATAATTCTTCTGTCAGAGACGATTCACCGATTACGCAAAAACTCATTAGTTGTGCAATATTAGAGGATTAGGTACATTATGAACGTTGATGAACAAATGTAGACATATTGCTCAATTGTTACTCCTCGAGTTCACTGTAAGCGTTGTAATTACTCTCTGGCGAAGTTTCAACGTGTCCATAGTTTGTCCGCACTGATCCTTAGTTGGCCGTTATCAAATTCAACTCCCATATTCACCTCATCATTCAAAAGTGCTGGGGGGCGGTGGTCGTGGTAGTTCAAAAAGCTGTTGAGCTGTTCAATGTAAAAATGGAGGACTTTACTAAGTAAGTCTTAATTTGCACTGATTCACTCAGCACAATTCAATTGCTGAAAATGAGATACATTGAAAGAGTGAAAAACAACTCAATAGGACGACTGGTTGCTAATGAAATAGTGGATCGATTGGCGAAGCAAGGATCTCGCACAGGCAGGAGTGCAGTTAGATAACCCTGTCATGGTATAAGATATAGGGAGAAATGGATGAAGAAATAGAATCATTCGAACAATGACAAGTTCTATAAGCAACTCCAACCCTTTCCCTCCTCAAAAGCCAAGGTCACAAAGAAAGGTCCTTAAGGACCTTTTTGGGAGTGGAGTGCGCGAGGAATATTTGCACCGTATTCGACTACTAGACACTCCAAAATGTCGCGCATCCAAATGGAACTCTAAAGCACCTAATTATGGATTGCGAAGAACCAGGCGTAACAAAGAACCGGTCGGTGTTTAAAAAATAAAATTTTGAACTACCTATTGTAATATTTAAGCATCAAAGAACTTATTCCTTTATCAAAAGTTGTACACACATTTAAAAGGTTGTGATATAAAAATATAAATGCTTTATATATAAATATATATACTTTTATTTATAAAATGACAACACAGCTGTAAACAAAAATGTAATGCCAAATAAACGATATTTTTCTAAGAAAAAAGTGTAAGGAACTGCATTGTGTTATCAGCTTGTATCATGCGTTTTCTCTTTAACTGTGATGACGATTAATTCGCCCCTTTAATTTTTCCTCCAATTTTCCTCATTTTTCACGATTCCTTACAGTAAAAGGTGGGTTTTTAGTATACTGTTTGTGTTAATACAGGCTGCTCAAAACATCCATAAAAAATCATTAATAGTACTCGAACCGCATTTTTAGAAGAGACGTCGAATATCAGTGTTAGAGGGCTTCAAATCGTTTAGGTCTCACGAGTCGAAGTTTTAAACATATGCTGAAATTTAGTGAATATTAATGGGGGTTGAGAGTGACTTGTTGATTGTGAGTGTGACCAGTCCTGTTTACGTCACATAAGGCAACATTTTGTTATTTTCTAATTGATAAAAGTCATTCAGTTTGTTCAAGATATAACGGATATATTTTTAGTTCAGTCTGTTTAGGGCCGTGTCACCCCTGTTATTTCCCAACTGATCGGTTCACACAACTGACGTTATCGGGACGCTGTGAGTAGAGGGCAGCTGCGTGTTTTGTGTTCTCACTTCCCAAATTTCCTGCGTCAGGTAAACTGTCGGGGTTTTCGGCCTGCATGTTGATGAATGCCCTCCCCTTAAGCTCTACGAGCAGCTGTCGCGGCTTTTTTCAACCATGAATGAGGAACTTACCTTTAAAACAGGTTCTACCTACATAATACGGTGCCAGATGGGACCGTGGTTTAGAAGATACATATAATAATATGGACTAACCAATCCTCACTCAAGTGAAGTGTGATAGGGAGGTTTTCGTTGTGACTTCGGAGCAACGTGTGGTTATTTCTACGGAAGGTACATTTACCGGTATTTATGTCCGTTCAGATTGTATCGTTAATTGAACCATCTCGTTACGCACTAGCCGACGTTTTACATTCACCCCACATTGTACTAGCTTCCACTTGGTTTTACGAGTAGAAAACCTGTTGTATGAATCACACCATTTAAAGAGTGGTGGTAAAATATACTCCCACTACGATTACTCCTCAACGGTTGATACCATGTTTCATCCAAATCTAAATTTACGTCATATTAGGAGGTCCTCTACGCATCAGATCAGTATTCAATGCCTGATGTAGGGAGTTGTCCTAAATTATACTAGAAATAGTGGTTGTATCAAGTTGCCTCTAAAATGCCCAACAAGTTTTATTGACAAAAAAGATTTAATTTCCTTACTAATATTGATGAATGAAAATAATCAAGTATTTCTACCATCGATAGCTGCTACTCGTATAAGTAATGGATTCATCCAAAACGTTGCATATTCAACGATATCTCCCTTCCCTCATACCAGCTTCCAATTCCATTTATACCTTGACAGATTTGAAATATAGAAATGTCAACCGACTCAATTCAGGTTTAACTTGCACTAATTATATAGAGGCTAAGATTATACCAATGTCGTTAGGTATACAAAAAAAACTCTGCAAATTCTTGTCACATCGAGTTGTTATCTTCTTTGTACAGATCACCCCATGATGGACTAATTATTATTATGAATCATCATTAGTTAGTAACAATTATTATTAAGGTGTGTAAATTATTAATTAGTATTGTTAATTATTAATAAATTCAATATCTTGAAACCGAATCAGCTGGGCCAGTATGAACATTGACTGCCGCATGTTTCACCCTCATGTTGATGACTATCGATCTGCTCCAAATATGAGCCCTCACTGTGAACGAACGGCTGGTCGTACAAAGCTCCGGATAGCCTTAAACTATGCTAAAAATTAATCTCTATTTAAATGTGAACTAAAAACTATACCATTCCATTTGAACTTTTTTTAAAAATTTGTTTTGAATCCCTTTCCATTGATCTAGGGTTACGAAAAGTTTCAAGGATCATTGTTGGTTTAGCCCGAACACGTTAACCAAATTTTGTAATTTTAGCACGTCAAGTGGGCAAAGTGCTGCGAACGGACGGATTTTCTGAGTCTGCGTACCTTGAAACGTAAAACAGCTAATTTTGAGGGTGGGAGGGGGGGGGGGGGGGGCATTTTTTTTCTTGGGTTATTCCAAAGATTCATTATTGAAGATAATAAACAAATAGGCCCAAATATAGAATTCGATTTAATAACTGCGAATATTAGAAAAACTGATATCAGGAAGTGTCGATGTATTTCGTTCTCTCAGTCCATACGAAAACCCTGAAATCTTCGAATAAAAGCGGTTTGAAGTGGGAGGTAAATAAATTGTTTTAGCTCTACAATCTCTCGGTTTAAAAAGCGAAGGGTTGAAAATAATGATCCAAACAAACCAAAACTGAGACCGCCAGTCCTGGAATTATAATACTTCAACGCTCAAGTCCCCCACTCAAATACGTGCGTTTCATAATGAATGAAGTCGCCCTCTTGTTTAGCCATTCAATTCAAACTCGGCTCAAACTTGCGGAATAGAGTTTCAACTTGATATTTTCTACCGCAACTTGACGACGTCGCTGCGCTGATCATGAATTGTTTATTTGCTTTAATGAATCTAGGAAAGTTGGAACTGCAGTGTTTGGCACAGTCTGGATCTACAAGACGACTTCTCGGTTTGTTTTCGTTTGGAAGCGGGAAATGAATTGTATCTGTTCGAAATTATGTTATGAATATACATACTAATAAAGTTTGATGCGTTAATAGTCACTACCAATTGTTGGTAAATTCTATTTCTAGGCGGGCCGATATCAGTGAAACAGAGAGTACGAGTGTATGATAGGGTTTGATAGTCGATTCAATATGGTTTCAATAAAACTTATATAGGTATAACTACTAATACCTACTACCTACTAGTAGGTATACGTACTAAGAATCGTCTGATTATAAATTGTGGACAGTTAGTAGGTTACATTGAACAAGAGGTGTTGGGGTTGGCTTGAAACTAATAAGGCTTTAGACGGTCTGATTAAAGTCAAATTCGAATTATACACTGAGAATACCGACTTGGTGTGACTTTCGAATTTCGAGTAACTTATGTGGTGAGGGAGCCAGACAGGGCCCAACTTCCTGATGCAAAACAATGTCCCATAATACGTTACCTCTGGTATACCATCTCGATAGCCGTACCTAATATCCTGTATAACGCTCGGATCGTACAGCTGGTGAATGGTAACTTGGCGCCAAAACAGTCCGAAGCCTCTAACAAGTACAAGTCCCAAGGCCTATCAAGACTGGAAGCTGTTCGTCCTTATTCAATAATTTTGAAACTCGATCGCTTGGACCTCAGCGTTGTAATATAATTCCGCAACCGTTGGTCATGATTCGTTCGATTTCTCATTTCTCTCCTTCAATACTCCCGTTCGTAATTCGAACTTAACAGTTACGTCTGCTGTCTTATTTTACGTTTGCGGTTGGGCCGCTACATAACGGTATAATTGATGAAGGCGTTTAGAAAGCACACGCAACACTCTCACAATCAAATTTAAATATAATCCTGAGTCCCCCCCCCCCCCAAGCACAAGGGTTCCCTCAAAGTAGCATTCGTTAATTGTATATTCCTTTATCTTTTAATCTGCATTTTCCTATGCCACAATTGTTTTGGTTTTTTCTGTAAATTTTCGTTTCTCTTCAATAAACTGATGAATTTATTTTTTTTTAAATACTATCTATAAGCCATTTTGATGACTGGTAGATAATTTTGATATTTTCAACCCGAGTACCTGCAGCTATTCTTCGCTTGTGCATCATGGAAAATCCTTGAATAATCATTCGACTCTGTCCGGTTTAAACCTCGGGTGACTTGCATAATCAGTACTCCGGTCGAGCAACGTAGTCCGTGGTTTACATGGAAAAGTAGTTGTTTAGACGGATTTTACCTTGAGATTTCAAGTGGAGTTGAAATTCGGCCTCTCGTTTCAAAAAGTCGTTGAGAAAAGAACTCAATTGTTTTGGCATTGGGAGGCATGTACTAGTGAAAAACTATAACATAAATAATCACGATATCGGATGGTCTCTCTACTAATCAAGTTGGATGGCATTTATTCAATAAGATTAATTATGGAACGAATATGAATCCCCTGAAGTGGCCGTGCACGACTGCGTATAGTTTTTGAGAAATTGATTTTTCAAAAAAACGTCAATTCTAGGGAGGGGATTCCTATGTCTAGGGAGGGTGTAAGGTAAGAAATTTGAGGTCTAGGAAAGGAGAGAATAATAAATTACAAATTGTATTAAAACGGCTCAATAAACCATTAACGTGAATTTTACTTGAATAATTTTCAAAAAATATTTTACAACTACCTATATATTTATACAAAAATCTGGGAGGTGTGCAGCGTTATTTGCTTCCTACTTCCACCAAAGTGGAACGACTGAATTTCTTCAGCAAACTTAACAGAATAATTCTCGCTGATATCACAGTGGATTAAGGCTTCGTCGATGCACAACCTCTTCTTCAGGTCCCTGATAGCACGGAATTGATGCGCAACAATCCCTTGGTGGTATAGAAAGCCAATGATTTCAGTCTCAATAGTATTGATGGCTTTTAGGGCTGGAACAGAAATTTTCTCTTTGGCTACAGCTGTAGGTCAGCTTCAATTCATTCCCGTCTGGCTCTTGTTAGTACAGCCTTCCTTTCCTTCTTTAGGGCTTGTGTCAATTTTTTATTCGGAGCCTGTGGGATTCAATGATACAAGAATGGAGAACACATTTTCAAGTGGATCAAGTACACTGACTGGACGAGAGAAATGTTTCGTATTAGGGGTGTATATAAGAGGGGATGTAATTTACGCTGGAATCGGCCTTAAAAACTAGCGTGAAACTTTGAGTATAACTGCTTTATTTCCAAATTACCTAACATACCAAACGCTCTTTATTATCACATATCCAGCCATTCAAAAACCCACTTCTACGTCAATTCATAACGGGGGAAGGAAACTGATGCGGTAAATCAAGTATCTTGTTTCCCCTACTTTTCTGGCGTATCCATTTTTAAATGTTTCATTAGAGAGTTCCTAAGAGATATGTCCATTGAGATGTGGACGTATCTAGTGGCCACATCTAAGGCGAGCAACTTCTGGATGTTAACCAATGTGTCCAAATATGGCGGAACTGATCACATGTACAAGTAACGTCGTCACCTTAGCACAACACGAAATCCATCCTTTCCACTGCTTTTCTGATCTTCCCACCGTTCATCGCTCAATTTTCTTGATTCAACTTCTGAACATGTCGGGAGTGCTTGATAGTTTGTTGGGGTTTTATCTCGAAGGGCTGATGTCGCACGACGATTTATTAGGCGGCAAAAGGCTCTGCACTGTTATCCCGGAGTAAGGTTACATTCTATTCGTTAAGGTTGTGTCCGGAGAGAGAATTGGACACATGTATGTGGCCGGTTGTGGTCGACTTGAGGCGATGTGTCCGGTTGTGGTCGACTTGAGGCGATGTGTCCGGTTGTGGTCGACTTGAGGCGATGTGTCCGGTTGTGGTCGACTTGAGGCGATGTGTCCGGAGATAAGTTCAAACTTGTGTCCTTAGAAATGTCCCCTTAGGAACTCTCTATTTCCTGTACGTTGAGCGTCTTGACTAAAAGTTTTCTCGTTTTTGTGTGTATGAACAGGTGGCGGCGGCATGGACGGCGTCCGGGACGTGATGCACCTGCTGGAGGAGCGGGTGGCGATGCTGACGGGCGGCCGAGACCGACGAGGCGGTTCCCTCCTCATGTTTCCAGCGTCCGCGAGGCGTGATCGCTTGAAGCCCGATGACTACCATCGCCTCATCAAATATCTCGTCAACATACCGACGTGAGTAAACTTCCCTTTTCTCATCAATCTCAGGCTCGCTTCACACTAGCCCGGCTGTCGGGTGCCCGGTTTCCCGACCGGCAACGACACGGCAACGACACTGTCGTATCGTTCACATATAGACGACAGGATATAGGACGACAGGGGCCCGGCAAAGTTACTTAAAGAAAACAAATCGGATACTAATGTTGCCGGGTAAGTGAGAACGGCTTCATCCCCCCACATGACCCTTGAGCCGGGCCGACTTCTTTAACGACACGACAGCCGTCCACGGCTATGGGGCTGGCCGGCGCCCCCTCGGCCTTCACCCGGCTGCCGGTTGTCGGTTGGACGACCACGACATTTGCTGGCTTGATGTGAAACGTCCAACTGAACCCTTGCCCCATCAACCGGGTACCCGGCGTCGTGTACCCGACTGCCGGGCTAGTGTGAAGCGAGTGACTAAATGTGAAGCGAGAACTAAATCTGCCGGATGACATCTTGACGGGCGTCCGTAATCCTTTACCAATCTGAAGAGGGAAAAATCTCTCATTTTGTCCACAAAAGTGTATTATTCTGTGTAGAAGAAAAAATTTTATGTCACGAATTTCACGGCATTATTGTTCGAAGGAATCATATAAATAAACAATGCGGCATGGAAATCCGTCTGCCAGAAGTAGGGACATTTTTTATATAGAAAATTTTCTAAAAAATCCAGTCTTGCAGCATGGCTATATGAGCGCATTTTTGAAGAAATAACTGGTTTTATGTAAAATGCCTCCATTTTACTGGTTTTATAACAAATTTTGTCTTTTTTTCCGCGTAACACCACAGTTTATAGATTTTTCGACGCTGAACCCGATGGCGAAGTCAGAATTGCGATATCTCATTCCGTTATCAGATTAGAGTAGATGAACCTTGAAGAATATCTCAAGTAACAACCACGTTTCTTCACCTTCAAAGTGCTCCAGTTTGAGAACGGAATGAGATATTGCAATTTAGACTTTACCATCGTGTTCAGCGTTAAACAATTTCTAAAATGAGGTGCTACTCGTCAGACGTCTCTGATATTTTCCCCTTAAAATTCCCCTAAACCCCTCTTAGACTGGCCCGATTGCCAAGGCAGAGCTTTTGTGGAAATTTGAACTTTTTATCTTAATTCTATCGAGATATACAGGGTGGTCCTTAACTAGTGGATATGCATTTTAATTCTTTATTGTGAGGGATTTTGAAAAAACTGAAAACACCGTGTTTCCTATTTTTTTATCCTGCATTCAACTGCGCTATTTTCAATTTGTTTCGACTGGGCCAAATTGGCCCAATGCATACCAACTTCGTTGTTTCAATGGAACCTTTTTTTTATTTTAGATTTAGATTCTACGTAAAATTTCATGAAAATTCGACCCCTCAACCGATTTTTTCGGTCGCACACAACCCACGCTATTCAGATTTTGTGTAGGTAACCCTAAGTGTGGCACTTGAAATTTCTTTATTTTTTCACGCTGATTGACGTGGTGCTATCCGTTTTTCGATCTGACTTGATTTCAGTCTAACGGCAGGTAAAAAACTGTGGGCATTGTGGCAAATAATGTCAGTTGGTACATTATTTATGACGTGTGGAATAGATTCAACCTCAATGAACTCTGCTTACAAGATCGTTTTATTTGTTTGTGGGATGACTGCCAAAGTCCATGAAAATCTGCTGCACCAGCAGCACCGAGTCATACTCTCCGTTTCCCACACCTGGGCTGTGTAGCTCAGTGTGGCTCTCACAACGGCAATGAATATCTCCCAAGTGGGATGTCTAAATTGGCGATCGCTTCACCCTAGATACATTTCTTGGCAGTCTTAGCAGCAGCAGCTCTGTACACAACGCCCTTCTGTATGGACCATGCTTCTGTCTACAATATCCAGTTGAGTTCCATAACCCTACGAAATAATTGGAGTAATTACTTGAAATATTCTAACTGCGAGAGAAGTACCAGAATCTGGTAATGTCTGATAGTCCTCTTCGAGTGAGTGGGGTTGTTGGTAACTTGCTCAATGTGGCCTCCAGTTTTTCAACTTACTACCTGAGAGTAGCTGACCTCAAAATATTTTATTTGTATACAAAATGAATGAAATGCATATATTCATGGTGAATAAATTTTTCTATTTTAAACACCATGCTGAGAGGGACTGACAAGAACTTAGCAAATGGAACTTAGCGTCAGGTCAAATTCGAAGTTACGATTTAAATTTACGGGATAGCAAAGTCATATTCACTCGTGTTTTCCATTACGCTTTCTTCTTAGGTTTGCTTCCATTTTGCCCATTTCTTCCACTTGTGTAGGAGAAATCCGCTGTGTATATGGGCACTGGATCTGGTCAGGGAATATTGGGTAGGTAATTAGCGTTTCTCGAGCTCGCCAGCTAGTAATCATGAATAATTCATCAGGAAACCTCCCTTAATTCCATATTCTGCACCCAATCCGGTGGTCAATAACGGCGTGAATCCGAAGCGTCGCCGTGACACAGGCCGAAATAAGAGCCTTCGCCTCATATCCTTGGGGGAAGACCGTAACGTCTGAAATTGATTGCCACCGTGGTGTTGAGGAACTAGCGGTTCGCAGCTCATTTTCTCTTCGGCGTCGGGCTATTATTGAGGTGGGAGATCTCGTAGGTCTTCAAATGCTTCTGTTACCTTGTTGAAGGTCAAGATCGATTCGAGAGCCTTCATTTGCCACCTGAGTCGAACTGGGGCCCCGAGGCCGGGAATCGTGATGAGCTTGGCAATTTCCCGTTTCCGACAAGGTCTTCACATCTATTGGACCGCCCTGATATTTTCTGAAGAGAATTTCTGTATTCCTGGCTAACTACTAATCGAAAACTGCGATTAACTTGATGCATCATCGAGGCACGAAAGGTAGCTGGTAACGTCCCGTATTTTAGAGCAAGCTCGTTTAAACCTCCTCAAACCAGTAGTTGTTATTGGTAGTATGTAGTTATGTACTGGTGGTGAATGTGTGTTTATCGGTCAATCGAGGCTGAAAGGTGCGAGGGACGTCCAGAAAGTAAGATTACAATGTGTGTTAAAAATTGTAAATTAATATATTTAAATGGAATTTACAAGATAAGTTACAAAACCTGGACCTAGCAGTTTATTGAAAAGATGATTATCTGATGATGCCAGTGGAGTAGGGTGGGTGAGTCTCAATATCCCACCCAAATGAAACAAACAAGCCGGTATGAGGTCTAGCGTTCACGAAGGAGTGACACACCACGAGTCACCATTCCTCTCCTTTTGTCCTTGATTTTTTTTTTTTTTTTTCCAACAATTTGAGTGTCTCACAGTATGCAGCTGCATTTATGGTGGTTCCTTTAGGCATATAATCGAGCAATAATTTCCTGTCCGGTCCCTCTCTGAAAATTGGACTTAAATGGTGAATGGGTATGGAGCCACTGTAGAGACTTCCTCTTTGACTCAGGAGTATAGTGGCAAACTCACGTTTCGTTACCAGTCACAATTGGGTCAAGAAAAGCTCCACCCTCGCTTTCATACCGTGCATGAAATTCACGTGAACGTCCATTGATATGTATCTCTGTATGGCATGCGCACCTGTGGCATCTCTCCATCCGTTGTCCCTCTCTTTGCTGCATCGTCTGCCTTCTGGATGCCTGATACCCCAATAACCCTCATCCAAATAAGTCAAACTCGTTTGTTGAGGTTCTCAAGTCGAGAAACAAGGAGTAGGACTTCTCCAATCAGGTGCGACATCGAACAGTTTGACCAGACACTACAACTACGTTTTCGGATGTGTTAGGTGAATTCAGAGTATGCTTTAGTGCTTCAATTATTGCGGTAGTCTCTGCTGAGAATATAGTTAGCTGAAAGGAGGCTTCGAAGACACCACATACAACCAGCTCCTGTGACTTCGAGCCATCGGTGTACATTACCTTCAAGTTCCTTGTTTGTTTTGAGTTATTTTTGCTTTGACCGTTAGGAACCTCTCTATTTAGTGGTGACAACTCAGAAACTCAAAATTCCCTTCGTCCTACCCAGCCATCCTAACCTAGACATCCCTCGTTAACTCCCCTCGTCCTAACCTAGACATCCCTCGTTAACTCCAACCCATTCCATATCTGCCCTACACAGATGAACCGAAACTGTCAACTTGATCCGAGCCGTTCCGATTGATTACTCTTCTACGTGGCTAATCGCTGGCTTGAACTGAAAACAATTCCGTGGACCAGCGCTAAATACGGTATTACAAAAGATCTCGGGACTGACTACGTAAACAACGGCGGCGACTCGCCCCCGAGTTACGTCAGATCAGATTGTAGGAAGTCAACGACCAAACCGATTTATTTGGTTCGAGAAACGACAAATCGGGCGTGCAAAACCGCCCAGTCACGACTGTCGGGACCCCAACATGAAAGTCGAGTCGTATTTAAAGATGAATGCAAACTGGTGATAATCCAGAAATTGATTGCAGGTGAAGCTCCAAACTTTTTATTACACGCAAATTAATTTAAAATTTAGTATTCATTTTATCTCCCCACACTTGGAACATCTCAATTTTCTCTACTCAAATTACGATTTTGGTTTATTATCTTCGATAATGAACCATTGGAATCGCCCAAAGAAAAAAATTTTTTAACCCCCCCTCAAAATTTGTTGGTTTACGTTTCAAGACACGTAGATTCAGAAAATCGAATAAAAAAAAATCCGTCCGTCCGCCGTACGCCGTACGCCGTACACCGTACGCCGTACGCCGTACGCCGTACGCCGTCCCCCGTACGCCGTCCGCCGTCCGCCGTCCACGCCGTTTTGCCCAGTTAGCGTTGAGCTAAAATTACGACATTTGGTTTCTGGGTTTGGACCAGCCCCACAATGATCCTCGAAACTTTTCATAACCCTAGGTCAAGGGGAAGGGGTTCAAAACGAAATTTAAAATTTCGACAATGTCATATCTCCAAATATTTAACTGAACCGTGTAATGTTTAGTTCACTTTTGAATGACCTGAAAAATTACGAATCTTTTAAGACCAATTGGATTTTTGTGCGACCAGCTGTTCGTTCACAGTGAGCGCGCAAAGGTTTAGGAAAAACACTAAACTTTCGCGCCGAAAACGGCCGTTATGTGACCCAACCACCAGACGCCCAGAATAAAACTACCTTTTTTCATCTTCCCGGTAAACTACAGTCTAGAAATTTTAACCGTGAGTCGGGGATAGACCACATTGCAATATTTACTCGGTTTCTCATCTGTAAAATTGTTTAAATAATACCTATTTGTTTAAACAAATTAAATGTTGATGATGAGCTAGATACTTGAAATTTTAAATATAGGTCTGAAATGGATGACATTTCATTATTCACTCGGTTTGTATGACATGGTATGAGTATGGTATGGTATATTATTGTATGTATGATTTGGTATAATACAGTATGGTATGATAGGAAAGAAATTCGTATGGTATGGTATGAGTACGGTGAGAATATGGTATGGTGCCGATTTGCAATACAGTCTGGTATAGACAGAAGGGTGATCTGCACAAGGAAGATAATAAACCGTTGTGTCAAGAATTTGCAGAGTTTTTTACGATTACAACAAAAACAAGTTTCTGAATACTTCATTAAATTAAAAATATTTCATCTTCCATAACATTTTTACACGTTTTTCATGTTTATCATTTTTTATTACGAAAACGGAATTTCTGGAAAAACACGACCTTAATCAGATTTGTTCGGACGTATAGGTGGCACCTGAGTTAATTAGTTTGTCTACTGAGAGTGGCCTTTTTATAAAGTTTCACGTCGCGGTATTTCGTCCTCCTGAATAAATATTTGAACTTTCAATTTACTCTAATTTAGTTGTGAGAACTTGTTTTAATTACTGTAGAACCATTGAATTATTAATTACGTAGAGAGGAGTTCCGCGATAATTCAATTTATTTTCAGAGGATTTAGTCATGAAGTCCTTCACAATTAACTCAATTTTATTCCCTTGACTGTGATGGTGTGACTAATGGAGGAAAAGTATGGCTGTCGAGTTATGGCTCATAGAAGGACAACCGAACGTTCGGAGTAGTATCTTGTCGTGTTCTTCAACACAACTGCGCAGTCCTATTTAACCGAGATTTACGTTTTGTCAGTATTTTGACGTGAGATACCCATCGATACGAGTAATTTATCGAATATTTTCTTTCGATACCGAGTACTTTTGGTATCGAAATTTTATTTGCAGAAACGGAAAAAGTACTCAAATAGAATTGTAACTCATACATACTTCTAGTATTATTAGTATTATTTATACTCTATCATGCCAACGAATCAAATTTACATATGGATTTACCTGATTTCTTGGATGCCCCCTCCTAGGATCATGTGGGTTTCAGGTTTGATGGTTGGCAACACTGTTCATAATTCTGTGTACCCCTCGCTCTGTCGCTGTTTGACAAGAATTTCAACATTCAAAACAACTAACGATTTATGGTTCACCACCTGATTCTTGTTTTCTTTACCTATATCTGGATAAAAATAATTTAGCTGGATGTAGGTAGAAGCTATGGAACATTTTCTTTCAATACCAAGCATTTTCGGTGTCATATTTCGTACCTACATCCATAATTAATATACATGCATTGAGTACCTACTTCCTTCAGTATCCGATAAAGTATACAAATGGAAATTGAGCTAAAATTAATACATAGGTAGTTATTAGAGTAATGTCAAACATTTCTTTCGATATCTAGCAAGTAGTAAGGTATTAAATATTTTTCCAATTAAATAAATACAATAAAAAAATCCACAGTCATGCAGCATGGCTATAAGAGCGAATTTTCGAAGAAATAGCCGTAATATGGGTTTTATGTAAAAATTTTCCCATTTTACTGGTTTTATAACAAATTTCGTCTCCATTTTTTGTCGAGTAACCCCTCAGTTGATAGATTTATATAGGATCTTCATCTCCAGTTTGAGAACGGAGTAGGATATTGCAATTCTGCCTTCACCAGCGTAAAAATAACCTGTAAAATGAGGTGTCACTTGTCAGACTGTTTCATTTTTGGAATTTATGGGTAGTTTCTCCCCCCTTAAAACTCCCTTAAACACCCCTTAGATGGGCCCGATTCAGCCCACCTGCGAACTTGGCCTTTCGATTGTCGGGATAGATTTTTTGTGCAAATTTTTTTCTTTCATTTTCTTCGAATCGATACTTTTGTGGTATCGCACGTCACTATCGACAAGTTGTAGACACCCTTTACTGCTCTCAGGTGTTAACTGAATTGATTCAGCCTACATCGTGTTGTCCTACTTTGAATCAAGGATTTGACGATCTATTTTGTTTGATCTCGGTTTACCGCAATTGTTCCGACAAGGAAAACCGATAGGCAGGAAACGGGTGGAACTCTCACTTAAGCAAATCCATACGGTTACCGCACCGGGGGATCCAGTGATGAAAGAGGTCCGGGTAAACGAAGAAAGTGTGTCGCTATATCGATACCCATTAGGTGGGAGGAAGTGGTTATTCCGCCTGCATTCTAAAGGGAATTCCCCGACTTTATAATTCGTTCTTATTTATGCCTGTTGAGTACCGTAATGTAGGTCAAGAACACTTCGGCCTCAGAGCTCTATTGCGTACGCTTCGAACCAGTGAGATCTGCAATTTGTTGATCAACATATTTTTGCAGCATTTTTGTGGTAATGCTGCTCCATGAAAGTGCTGTTTGAGGGGTGATCGATGATTGGAAGTGGTGGAAGATGTGTCTTGACCCAAGATTCGATACTGTGACGCCACACACCCCTGGATTTGGGGTCAAGACCTGTGATTCGAGAAATCTTTGTTTCTGAAGTCTCAATAAGGACAGATTGGAAACCCTGCTGTAATCCGACCTGAATTCGAGGCCAAGATTAGGTTCGCTTCAAACGTCGCGTTGTATACGTCCGAGAGCAACAGGCATGAGTGATAATCAGTTATTGGCGAATACCCACACTCGTATATGATCACACATTCGGCCTCGTTCGATCATTTGAGTCGAACTCTGGCGAGTGCGAAGTGCGTTAGGGCTGACTAAACACAAGGGTGTTCCCAAGGCCTCATTTCAGTTTCGCCCAATTAGATTCGAGTTGAAAGATCAACCAGTGGCAGTTCTACATACGACACTCGGGGAACATGGGGAATGGAGATGAATGAATAATCACACGACGCACGCAGAATATTCAACAACATCATCTCTGCTGAATTGTGATTTGGAGATGGTGAGAAAGTAGCAGATGGAATCATTCACCACACATACTCCAGTTGTGTTCCTACTTTTTACTAACATCTCGTTTTTCACCATTGGTTCCGCCTTTTCCTGTTTTTCCCGTATTCGCCATTAAATCACACTGCTCTGCCAACTGTGAAATCCACACAATTACATCTCATGTCAAGGACGAAGTGGCTCAACTAACTCATTTTCCCACGTTTTAGAGGAGCCACAAACAACTGATTTGTCGCCTTATAAATATAATCAAAGACACTTCTGATTGCTGTAATGACTAACTAAATGTTACAAGTTTCATCTAACACCAAATTCTGCAAAAGTAAATAACATTTCATTTTTGGCTCAGATAGGCCAAGTTGTTGTCGAAGAGACAGGTTATCGCTTTGTTTGTAATCCCTCGTCCCTGCTCCATGAATCTGAACAAAATCATGAATTGAAATTTCAATAATAAGATGCAAAATCATCATCAATCAGCCACGAAATCGTTACCCAACATAACGTATCTCAGTCCAGCTTTTTGTTCTCCTAATTTTCAACTTAATTTTCATGACGTAATTAATCACTGTAGGAAAGACAAAAATCTAAAGTGTAGCTCCAAAGTGTAATTTGGATGTTGGGTGTGTCATGTTGATATGTCATGTGATATGTTGCTACAACTAGTTTCCTTTGTTTTTCTGGCGAGAAATCGTTTAAGTCATCGATTCGGCGAGAAATTTTCTATAATTTGGCCAATAATCTTCAAGATATCTCTATCATAGATTACATGGATACGTGGGATATTGTGACTCACCCGCCCTACTCCCCGGACCTGGCAAATAAATTGAAGGAGTTTTTGGGCGGACAACGATTTCCAAATGACGAGAAGGTCCAGGATGCTGTACAAAAACTAGCTTCGGGAAATGGAGCGGAAGGTATACGACGACGGTATACAAAATCTGGTCCTTAGCCTCCAAAAATGTATTGACCTCAATGGTGATTATGTAGAGCAATAATGACATGTTTGGACACCTATCTTGTAAATTTCATTCAAATAATATTTGAATGTATTATATTATATTATATTATATGAATATATTATATTCATTTTTTTATTTTCAACACATGTTGTAACCTTACTTTCTGGAAGTCGACGTCCAGATCCCTCGTACTTATACGTTTTCATGATCCGGTGTAAGATGAGCTCTCATCTTCACCTCAATAAATTCCACCTTGAAAAGCCAAGCAAAGTATTTATTCGTCAATTTAAAACCCCATGTTGTATACACGTCGCAAATATGTTCAAATAGCGTCGTTCATCACTGATTGAAACTGCTTATGAATATTAACGGAATACGTGCAATAAACTCAAATTGATATTCCCGACCTGGCGAACACATAAATTAGTGCGAACTCTTCAGAGATGCAACGACCGAACGGGCGTTGATCGTGATTTATTGAAAGGTTGCCGAAGGCTGTATCCGCGTTGTATCCACCGTAACGTGAATTTCAATTCACCGTTAATGGCAATCGATGAAGTTGGTACCGTAATATTTATGCGTTCGACTCGGTTTCTGGCGTTGACATTTCACTAATTGGTATTGCAATCATGAACTGGATCACATGGGACTACATGTGTGACATTACGAGCGAATTCCGATTATTTAATAAATACGAATTCGAGGCTGATTTAAACGAATTATCCTGAGGTCGGTGGGTGCGTTCGTGAGAAGAATGTTGAACGCTCAAGGATAGAGCTAAACAAATATCGCAAGTATCGCTGAAAGAATATTGTATGAAGTAGTATTGCATTGGTCGTCAGAAAAACACATGTACACGTGAAGATCTGTACGCGTATGGCACTTATGTATACCCACGATCATAGACGTTTAAAATCACACGGTCATATATTGGCATCACCTTGAAATATGTAGAAATACTCAAAATATGAGGTACTGAAAGTATCTGGACAAAATCGTATAGTCCACTCGTGCGTATTGACTGCGATATATCGATATTTTACATAAAAACTGAAACCTACATCGTGTATTGATATTTCGTCGATACCCAATTAACCTTAAACGGGCTAATTGAAGTGTGATCACCAGATTTTTTTCTAAAGCCTGATAGATCAGAAGAAATTCAGCGAAAAATTGCTACAGAAACTCGTTCACAAGGTTGAAATCTTAGCCAGTTGAAAAACCCACTGTAGACTTGAAATCTTACTCGTCTTAACCCCATAACCTGTTATAGAATTGAAGGTCGTTCGATGTTATACTCATCTACTCTATAAATTGCGTAATATAATATTATTACACCACTTCTGTATACACAATTCATTCGCGGCATGCTAACATTTGGTGGCATCGCGATGGCTCGTCTCTGGGTTTCGTTGTAAACATATTCTATTCTTCGCCCCATTTGTTTTCTACTTCACGAAACACGACAATGTCGATGATCGACGGATGTAAAGCGGCTCGAAAGTTGTTTCTCTCGCGGCGCCTCCAAGTTTGATGTGTTGGGAGAATGATTGATGAATGTAGAAAGAAACAAGAAAAAAGAACCTACACCGCGTTCCTTCGGTGCCGGTTCGTCCTGTCTTTTATAATCTAATCTCAACTGGGAGGCTGTGAAAGACCAATGGAACTTGTTCGTGGCATTGTGACTCGTACCCTGAATAGTCGAACCATTAATCACCGAATTCAACTATTATATAATTATTATTGTCAATCACACGAAGAAACAGCCTTAGGCTTCATGAATTGATTGGACAGAATCAATGGTGGAAAATACCGATATTTTCATTGGGGACGAAAAGGATCCATATTCGACAAGAAAGGAGGCGAAACACATCGATGCCAATTCAAAAAGATCTGATGTTGAGAGATGTCGAGGGTCGGTCAAATGAAAATTGATTTATGTGCCAACGTTTCGAAGAATATATTTCTTCATCTTCAGGGCAGTGTACAAGTTGGAGATGGACTCCAACAGGGAAGTTCTTGCCTCCAGATCACAGAAGTAACAACCTGTGATCTGGAGGCAAGAACTTCCCTGTTGGAGTCCAACTCCATCTTGTACACTGCCCTGAAGATGAAGAAATATATTCTTTGAAACGTTGGCACATAAATCAATTTTCATTTAACCGACCCTCGACATCCCTCAACATCATTCTTACTGACGGTCAAAAAATCACACACACTCAAAAGATCTATTCGTTTAACATGAAAATGGTCTTCAACAAGGCCAATTTTCCACTCAAAAACGAAGGAGAAAAAAAAGAAAAATGTTTGATATTATTTGAAAAAATATTATGGATTTTCCAAAAGATCTCAAACTACGAAAAATTGCAATTTCATTCAATTTGAACAGATCTACTGATAGGTATGCAGAAAAAAGGTTCTTCACTCTTCAGAAGATAAAAATGAAAAATGTCGATATCGATACAATCTTATATAATATATAAGATTGCATGGATATATTATATGATATGGATTTAGTTTCCTCTATAGACGGCCAAACCGCTGAACCGATTCTGATAGGGATTGCTCCATTGTGATCAGCAAGTTGCAGGGATGGTTTCTGTCGATATTAGATTTCACACACCTGATTCCAACATCGTGAACGAGGCTTTCCTTAGTGACGATACAGATAACTTCTCTCCTTTGTCAAGCATTCCGGCGTGATGTAGTAATAATTATGAATATGCGTCTACGTATCTACAGGAATCTCTCACGCGAGCGAAGCGAACCGCTGTCAAGCAAAGTTGGCCAAGGTTGTAAACATCACGCCGGTTCTAACTTCCATCCTGTTCATATTCGTGCGCTAAAATTTGGTACATGAGAACAGCTTCGAGAGCGATACAGCTGAATTCTCTCCTGTTCGAATCACAAATTTTAACACTTTTTGCGGTGAGAGCTCATTAACTTCTACCGCACTTGAACTGCACGTCACTCATTGTCAGCACAGAAGATCCAAAAGGTTTGATGCTCCATACCGTACTATCGGTTTAGCGCTGCTTAGATAAGCTTTTTTCTAGCTTTTCCATTCGCACCAGCATAGCATTATTCGTGGCATTTTGTCGTTCCATGAATTTGAGTAGTTTCCCAAGAGCTTCCTCTACAGTTGGAGTCTTATTGAGAGTAGGTACTTTCAGTTCCCTCACGTTTCCACAACACTTGCATAAGTCTCCTGATCTGGGGAGCCTTTGTGTTGGTAGTGGTCGGAGCCAAAAGTAGTGGTCAGTTGGGTAGTCTTATTTGGCTTTCTAGATTGGTTTCTAATTTTTTGGAGCTCCTTTGCAATGTTACAGCCCCTGTAATTAGCTGGATGGCTGTTCGAATTGAAACGTAATTTTTCCTCAGTTTTTCGTCATACTCGAGTCGAATTTTAGCCGTGTGGTAGAACATTGTAAATTCGAATCGCAAAGCTCGAAAAACTGCAACAAAAAATTATATTCAAATTCAAACAGATTTGTTCATACAGCAATATAATCAATCATGCAGCTCTTCCACATGACTAATATCCGACCGTCGAAATATAAAAAAATTAGCGACAAGATGAAGGATTTTTCAACGTGAAGATGTAAATGAATGCAAAATGAAGGCGCGGAATTCCAGAGGCTTATTAAAACCCGATCACCTAGCCAGCCAGCCCTCTGACGTCATAGGCTCTTACGGCATAGGCTGTGACGTACCTACTAGTTGGCCTCCTGCCAGCCGTCTGACGTCATACTCGTGCGTCATAGGCTTTGACGTACTAGTTAGCCTCCTGCCGGCCGGCTGACGTCATAGGCTGTGACGTACTAGTTGGCCTCCTGCCAGCCGTCTGACGTCATACGCTCGTGCGTCATAGGCTGTGACGTACTAGTTGGCCTCCGGCCAGCCGTCTGACGTCATAGGCTCTTACGGCATAGACTTTGACGTACTAGTTGGCCTCCGGCCAGCCGTCTGACGTCATACGCTCGTGCGTCTGACGTAGTGGCCCGCCTGTCGCTTCTGTTCTGACGTGATCTGAAGGAAAAGGGTGAATCAAGGAAACAAATTTTTCCCGTTTCAGTTTATGTGCCAAAGCAAAGACATGAAAATGTCAAAAGAATGTCAAAACAGGATGGTTGTTGATACAGTCGAGAATTAAATGCTTGCATACGAGTCTGCAACACATTGGGACATTTTATGTCTTTAAAGAAGTGATTCAAGAACCTTCGAACAATGCTACATCACCTACCCCAGTAGCGTAGTTGTTATACTTCATTGTAGGGTTCATCATAAATTATGAAGCTTGCATTCGTATAGACAATATAAATTATTGAGAATGATCACCTGTGTGTAAACAATTATTTAAACAATCACGCTCATACCGCAGCTTGTCGACCCCGCACTCCGCAGTGGCTAACGTAATATGGTTAGGTAAATCGAGAGCTATCCAACGAGTGGTGAACGATTTTTGTACGATGATAACTGGCGAAGATAAAGTTCCGTAGCAACGAATCGGTTGTAAGCGAAAATCATCAGAAATTTTCGTGACGATTTCGTGTAACGCTTTTGTGTAACGTTTTTCGAGTTTGTGCCAGAGTAAAGACATAAAATGTCAATAATTCACTACTGATATTCCTGATTTTAAAACCGTATTACAATCCTCCTTTTCGAAGCATGATATTCTGAGTATGAAAAAGTGAATTTGTGCTGTTTAGTAACGTTTTTACGCGGGGCTTTACTGTAATCGGCGACTGCTTTATCGCTGAGGAAATTTCAATGAGAATAATGAGGCTCCCCGAGGCCAAAAAAAAAAAATGATGCACCTCATTATAATTTATGATATCATCAGAAGGCTAAATAGAATTAATGACTCAAATGATTAGAACTGAGAAGGTTCTGATGACTGAATTCTTGGGCTGTGAGGTTGGTAATAGCAACAGTGGGAGAGGATAAATGAGTGAATTTCAAAAATGTTCCAGAATTTTTCAACAATTCCGCTAACATCTGACAGACATTTCAAGCCCAATGACAACGGTGACTGCTGTCATATCAGGGAGTCTGTTGATATCTGTCGGAACGGGGGAGGTTGTTTGGGAGCACGTGTACAACTGTGCAACCAGCCCCTGCTCCTGGTCCTTTTGTCCGCCAGACCTCGATAACGTCAAACCCTCGTCCAACTGTTTACTTTGCCTGATGCTCCGCTAGCCCGCTAATTTACTGTAATCGGAGACGCACAGGGGAACCATCTAGCTACAAACGCTGCATAGAAAATCCAATATTCTGACAGATGATTCTCGAGAAACAACCTTAACATTAGAAATTGACAATTCAGCAGATTCAATTATGAATGAACTACCCGAGTAAACCTAAAGCCCATGACTAAGATACGCATTTTTAAATTATTTCTAAAGTAAACGCCCTGGTCCTGGAGTAGTTTAGATCATGCGAATTTCCAAAGGAAATTAGTGCGCTTGCCTCTAAAAATTGCTCGAGAGCTGGAAATCGTTTTAACCCCTTTTGGGGGTGCTGAATGAGTTTGCGGCGGTTTCTAGGTTGTGCTTCAGATTTGGGAGTTTAAAAACCACGAAAACTACGTAAACAAACTCGAAAACTACGCACCTTACAGATAATTTTACTTCTTCATTCTTCTTCGTAGAGCATCAAATTTCGTGTCGAGTGGCTTTTAGAGCATCGAAATCGGTCCAGCCGTTCAGCCGCAATCGCCCGTCAAAGATGGACAATTTTTACCAACTTGGCTTAAAAGTTGACAACTCTCAACTTCTAACGCCTGTAGGTCGAAAAGAACTGCACCGATCGAAAAATGTCACAGGGCTAAACTTGTAGGAAATTCAATTGTGAATCAGATGCTTTTTGAAAGTTGAAATTCACTCACTCCAGTGCTGAGATATGTATGAATTCTAAACCAAAAGAGTTTGTAGCGCTAAATTTCCTCTAAAGCAGTCCCAACGCAGGAAACTTCGTCTGAATCTTAACTTCTCACTTTCTTGCATTTTTTTCAAGCAAAAGTACATTCAGTCAACCCATATAACAATTTAAACTTGAGAAATCATTATATCCAGCTCTGATTACGAGGTAACCATCAACCGTTTATGAGTTACCAGAAGATCACAGAAAAATAGAACAGGGAAGAGAAAATGAGACAGTTGTCATAACATCAAAGTATTTATTAACAGGGAGTTATTTACATGGGTCATATAATTATGGGGGAATCGTAGCAGCCGTCTTCTCCTTTTGGTCAGTACCTCGTCTCAGTAGATCCTGTACGCAGAAGATACTGATTATCAGGACTCGCTATACTACAAATAATGAATTCTCAATTGCAATAATTTACCATACAAGATGTCTAGCGGGTTCACTCTTCTAAAAATCGGGCCACTCTACAGGGGGGATTTGAAAATGAAACAGTCTGACAAGTGACACCTCAAATTGTGTCACTTTGAAGGTGAAGAAACGTGGTTGGTACTTGAGATTTTCTTCACGTTTCATCTGTTTTAATCTGATAACGGGATGACATGTCGCAATTCTGAAAAAAGGAGACAAAATTTGTTATAAAACCAGTGAAATAGAGACATTTTACACACAACCAGTTATTTTTCCGAAGATTCGCTCTTACAGCCATGCTGCATGACTGTGGATTTTTCTTGGTTCATCCTAAATGAGTAGATCTGCTAATGGATTGGAATCGATTTTTTTCGTCTTTATCGAGTCAAAATTTGGTCTTTTCGAAGACACTGTTTATCCCAAATGGAGCAACACAAAATCTGTGAAAAAGTCGATTTCTGAAGGTTCTTTCTCGCGAACAAACGCGAAAATATTCGATTCCACATTCATGCAGTATTCGATTGCAATGAGTACCCTATTATTGAAAATAATTCACCATTTTTATCATTTGTGTGCTTTTGTGTTGCAGTGATGAGATTCGGGAGACGGGTTTTACCGTCATAATCGACATGAGAGGAGCAGGGTCGACGTGGGGCTGCGTCAAACCAATTCTCAAAGTCCTCCACGACCACATGAGCTCGGTCGTTCACGCCGCCTACATCATCAAGCCGGACAACTTCTGGCAGAAGCAGCGGACGTCTCTTGGCTCACACAAATACAAGTTCGAAGTGAACATGATCAGCATGGAGGGGCTGCCCAAGGTGGTCGACTCCTCTCAGCTGACGCCAGACCTCGACGGAACGCTTCACTACGACCACTCTCAGTGGATAGATCTCAGACTGGTAGGTTGTTTTGACTTGTTTTCCTCAGCGACAGGACACTTTTTAGTGCGCGTTCGCGTGATGTAGAGATGACTTTTACACTGGAATAGAGCAAATTAAGGTACCTAATCGTAGCATTTTATCGTACAATTCCGAACCAAAAATCTGTGTGAGATACTGCGTATGCCAATCGCTGTCGATCTCCACAACAACAAGTTGGGTATAAGACAGGTGATGTCTATCTGCTCCTTCCTTCAATCTTGCTTTGACCTAAACCCCAATGATTCCTCAAAACTTCAATTTTATTCTGATTTTTGAAATTTAACAAATTAAAACGTAGTTGAAGATCAAGCATAATATTTTCCATAAAATTTATTTAATGACAACGCAAGTGAAAAAACCCACAGTGATGCAGCATGGCAACATGAGCGAATGTAAGAGCAAATGTCCCTATTTTACTTGTTTTATAACAAATGAGGAGGATTCAAGCAAAACTCAACATGTCCACTTTTCAAAAATTTCCGGGAGAAGCAAAAAACTTGCTCTGCAGCAACCTGATATGGGGGATTAACAATCAGTAGGCCAGTGCGAATCATGTCCCTGGATGCAGAACTCCCAAAATAATGTATAACCAATTTATTGGCATAAATGTTTTGGACATGATAAGTTTTGGGAAACACACATGGACATGTTGAGTTTTGTGAAACCACCTGTTTGCCGCAGGGGAACGAGCGCGACATCTAACGAATCGTCACTAAAGTAAGGTTTCAACTGCATATCATGCAGGTGCTGCCTGCCATCTTCTGAAAAGGCGATAAACTATTGAAGAATGACAAACTATCACGAGGTGTGTGGACAAGTCAAGTTTTGAAAAATCTGTTCCATCACGGCTGTGAGTCAGGGAGTGGACATAACGAGTTTTGGTTGGAACAACACGGAAAAACTCCCAATAACTGCGCAGGATGGACAAAACGAGTTTTGACTGAAACTGCTAGGTTAAGCCACCTCTTTAACGTCGATAGAATAACTTTTGAACGGCGAAAATTTAGGGACGTGTAGAGATGTGCCATTGACAATAGAAAATGGAGAAAAAACGATTTTGGCCAAAAGTGGACATGTCGAGTTTTGCTTGAATCCTCCTCAAATGTTTTCTCCTTTGTGGCATTTAGCAATTCTGACATCGCCATCGTGTTCCACGTTAAAAAAAAACTTTAAAATGAGGTGTCACTTGTCAGACTGTTTCATTTTTGGAATTTACTGGTAATTTTTCCGTCCTTAAAGCTCCCTTAAACCTCCCTTAAACCCGATTCTGCCCATCTACGAACTTAGCCTTTCGATTGCCAAGGCCGATTTTTGTGCGAATTTCAACTTTTTATCTAAATTCCATCGAGATTTATCGTGTGGAATGACACTTTCATGTATAAATGTACATAATTATGATTCTCGGTGTCTTTTGGCATTGGAATCAGGATGGTCTGATGAAACGGATTTTGGAATACAAAATATTTCAGAAATTCGAGTTTTAATAAATTTTGGACCGAGAATTCTTGGAAAATTCGCTAATGAATCATAACTTCAATGTGTTGTCGTATTTTATTGTACTATAGAAAACCCGCTTGGGTCTTTCTCTCAATACCAAACATCGTCTATGTACCACCAATTCTAGAATTCCTTGCATTAATAAAACCTCGTAGGTGTTGTGAGTTCTTGATGCTCGCCAGGTGTTCACGTAGGCATGATGACCTTCGTGGCCCTCCCATTTCCTCCATCTGTAAACCCCTCGCCCGTATTTGTTGATTCTTGCTCACTCGAGTCGCACAAGTATCTTATTTCAAAATGGACGCATGTTCGATAGTTGAACGCCGTAGACAATGATTGCATTTGACGCCTGCTGGGATTGGGTGTTTACTCCAGAGGGTGTCGATACCTCGGCCGATAGCCCCCGAGGGGCCCCTGTCTGTTTCACTAATTAA
The DNA here is from genome assembly GCA_963920205.1 of Stenodema calcarata. Classification (NCBI taxonomy): domain Eukaryota; kingdom Metazoa; phylum Arthropoda; class Insecta; order Hemiptera; family Miridae; genus Stenodema; species Stenodema calcarata. The sequence goes on along the minus strand of OY986061.1, from coordinate 10,681,355 downwards.
CTTGAGGTGTTGAGTGGTTATCGACCGACTATTGAGACTTCACAACCCGGTAACGGCTTCGAAAAGGTCCTGTTGTTCACTTTACGAAAATAAATAAATAAACTTCTACATCTGCTCTAACAGACACCTAGCGTAGCGAATCATTACCTTACAGTCACTCAATTCTTCAAACTCACTCAACAAGTGAGGCGTTTGCTATCTGATTCCATTTTTGGAAATTTTACAGGAGAGACAAAAAACTTCTCACGTCCAGAGTTCTAAATCTAATTATTTTTTTAATTTTGGTTTATTCAATTGTAGATTGGAATGAGCTGATTTTGATGCAAAACACGATTTTTCATGCTTTTTTCAGTTTTTTTTGTTCAGTTAACTTGTGTGAATTGTTTTTTCCAGTTTACCAGTATATATTAAATATATAAATTTTGTGTCTTTACGAGTTTTAAATAAATGACATCCACTTAACTTTTTCAAATGATCTGAAATTTCACAGTTAAGACATACAGTGGGAGATGGCAAAAGCTTGGAATGAGCTGGATTTGATCCAGAGGGCAAACATTTTCATCTCGTTTTGGGTTGGAATGAGCTGAATGTGAGCTATATCCCTTCGTCAGGTTATGAAGGACCCTCTAAACCAGGGATGGCCAACTGGCGGTTATGTTTTATGCGGCCCCCGAACAACTTTTTAAAAGTATTACGGTGGATATTTTTTAACAGAAATATAAAATACAAAATTTTCTACAAGAGTCCAGGTTAAGTTCAAATTGTATATAATTACGACCTGATAATAAATTCTTTAACAACTAGCAAAATAAAGGTTTAATTACTTTAAGAGAATCAGTAGGAAGTATACTTTGAGTATAAGGCAAACACGCCAGTTTAATGTTGCACGGTGTGGCAACTACGCTTTCCGAAAAGACTGACTGCACGGTTTGGCAACCGTAACAGACTTACAGACAACCATCTTCAAGATTTGCTTAAAGTGGCCACCACCTCGACAAGAATTGATTTTGACAATCTTGTGAACGATTGTGCCCTCAGTGTTCTCACTAGTGGTTTTTTTTTTTTTCAGTAAAATTGTTGATTTTGTTCTGCTCAACTCTTGTATGATTAGTATATATTATTTCAACATTAAAGTATGTTCAATATCCATAGCATTTGTTTATACATTAATTTATATAGCCTAAATTTCCCTTTAAGTTCTTGTGCGGCCCCTGCTTTTAGCGAAAGTATGGAAGTGGCCCTTTGGGCAAAAGAAGTTGGCCATCCCTGCTCTAAACTTTCAAAATATGCAAAAAAGTGGATTCCAGAAAAATATGGAATGAGCTGGTTTTGACAGCAAACGCCTGTTGAATGCAAATTTTCAATTGTACCAAATTAATATTTTGCCTTTTAATAAAACCCCTCAGAAAATGTGAGCGTACCAAAATACTCTAACGCGCCTTGCCTCCAGAGGAGAGTAGCATTGATTTAATCCGATTTATTCCGATCTGTATTTAGAAGGTATTATTTGAATAAATCCGAGAGGACGTAATAGAACCCAGAGACCCACTGGGAAATGCCCATCGTCAAGCGAACATCCAGTGTCCCTTCATTATGTTCGGAGCATGAAGCGCAGGTGTTGTTCCGAGATGCGCACTCTGCATACTGATGGACAGCTGGTTCTATGAATTAAGGTGCATAAGCATTTCCAACACGTGTCTATTGCAGCGAGTCACAAGATCGTTCCTAGAAGACCTGAACTGAAATGGTTGTTGATTACAGGCACAAGTAGGACTTTGTGATTAATATGCGCTCGAAAGGTGAAGAGAAAATGTAATTGTGTGAATTCTTACGATTCATAACTTGCTGAATGAATCGTTTAGGAAAGAAATGACATTATTTTAAATCACAATAAAATTGCTTGTAAATTGGATTGCTTCTACTCGTAAATGTGAAAACAACTTACTCTTACTTAGTGTAAAATATTGGAAGGTCCTAAATTACGTCTTTGCCAAGTTTTCGTTCGTTCTATTATTTTCGTAGCGGTAATGAATCTGCGGTGGTTTCAGGCCGTTGAAGACTTCATGCTCCAAGCCGTTGATCTCCTCGATCAGTTGGACGACATCCAAGAAGACCTCGCCAGAAACGACTTCGGAGAGGATGTGGCATCTGCGAAGAACGGCCTGGAAATCCACGCCGGAATGAAGAAGAGAATTATGAAAACTCCTGTGGAAGAGGTGGACGTTGCTGGACAACGTCTTCTTCAAAAGTGAGTAAAGGATTTGTTGTCTGAAAAATACGTCAGACTCGCTCTGTTTCGTTCTGTTCAATTTGTCACCTGATGGTCTAAAAATCGTTCCCTGGTGGTTTAGGTACAGTCAATTCAATTTGACCCTTTAATTTTTCCATTTAGCGTTGCGTGTTGAAAAACCTCCAATCTCGTTGCCCAACTCTCGTCTAATTCTTTCCATCTCCACTGAGATAAGTCCGGTCTTAGTAAAGTAACTCTCGATTTTTAAACGCGGATGAGCCGGTTTTACGACACCCGTCGGAGGAAATAATTTTTTTAATACGAAGAAATTCTTCAAGCTCCGTGGTGTAGAATGGGGAGAGGGAAAATGCCATTTTACACGAGACCGTCGGAGGAAACTGGTCGTAAACGGGAGATAACGACGCGTAATTGCAGGGACACTGACTGCGTAAACAAGGCTTTGAGTGTTTCATAGATAGTGAAAAGAAAATCCAGTTGTCCTCGAGTGTTTGCGTGAGGATCCATTTAACAAAAACATAATTTGTCTAAGTTAAGGAGGATGAAATTAAACAACCAACCAAACAACTAGGTCCTGAATGTTCTATGCTATTCACTCTTCTGAAGCTGTAATTTGGCATGTTGTCCTTAGGGCTTTAACTTTGCCCAGTCCCCGGATCAGCTGAGTAGCTCCTACAGCTAATTTTGATGCTATTCACTATACGAGTATGAAGCTGTAATTTGGGATGAAGGTAACTTGAGGTAGTAACCTGAGGCCGTCCAGTCCCCGGATCAGCTGAGTAGCTAATTTCTCCGCTATTCACACTATGAAGCTATAATTTGGTACGTAGTCTCCTTAGGGCCTTAACTTGAGGCTGACCAGGCCCTGGATCAGCTGAGTAGCTCCTTAAGCTAATTTCTCCGCTATTCACACTATGAAGCTGTAATTTGGTACGTAGTCTCCTTAGGGCCTTAACCTGAGGCTGTCCAGGCCCTGGATCAGCTGAGTAGCTCCTTAAGCTAATTTCTCCGCTATTCACACTTCTGAAGCTGTAATTTGGTACGTAGTCTCCTTAGGGCTTTAACTTGACGCTGTCCAGGCCCTGGATCAGCTGAGTGACTCCTACAACCAATTTCTACGCTATTCACACTATGAAGCTGTAATTTGGTACGTAGTCTCCTTAGGACCTTAACTTGAGGCTGTCTAGGCCCCGGATCCGCTATAAGGCTCCTAAACCTAATTTCTCGCAAAAATCAAAGGACATATTCCTCACACCTTACAAACCTGGGCCGAACCGTAAGTTCGTTAATTTACAGGTTACCACGATTTTTCGCCCCCAGTCATTCACTAAATTTTATCTATCCGTCGTAAGCAAAGTCGTCACCTCAGATGATGTTGCCATGACAAGAAGTGAGGCAGTGGGTTCCAAAACTGTCTACATTCGTTTTTAGCGAAATTTAGTTAGCAGTGGAATCTGAAGCATTTTTCCTCGCTTCATCAAAAAATATCTTCGGATTCAAGCAAAATTGTATCCTTTCCACTGGTTTTTTGGCCCCCAAAACTTTCCACTTTCATGGGTTAGTGTATTCCAAAAGTGCGTCTAATTGACCACCAAAACTTTCTAAATTCAAAAGTAACTGTGAAAGATGTAACCTTCTTCGCATGTTTATATCGTATTCACACATGCCAGACCTATGCCAGGCATGTGTGAATACGGTATAACTCCCTCGTGATGGGGGCCATGGGTCGCTATATGAAGTCCGCCTGAGTTCAAGCTCTGCTCCCTACGATTTCCAAAAGGGTTTCCGAAATAATCTGATATCGCTTTCCTGAAAGAGCGGATTTTGGTGCGCTATGACGTCTCAAGAACCTGTAGAGGGAACTAATTAACAATTTTTGACATTTTATGTCTTTACTCTGGCACATAACTCGAAAAACGTTACACAAAAAGCGTTACACGAAATCGTCAAGAAAATTTCTGATGATTTTCGCTTACAACCGATTCGTTGCTACGGAACTTTATCTTCGCCAGTTATCATCGTACAAAAATCGTTCACCACTCGTTGGATAGCTCTCGATTTACCTAACCATATTACGTTAACCACTGAATAATGTGTTGCAGACTCGTATGCAAGCATTTAATTCTCGACTGTATCAACAACAGGATGGAGTTGACATTCTTTTGACATTTTCATGTCTTTGCTTTGGCACATAAACTGAAACGGGAAAAATTTGTTTCCTTGATTCACCCTTTCCCTCAGATCACGTCAGAACACAAGCGACAAACGGGCCACTACGTCAGACGCACCTATGACGCACGAGCGTATGACGTCAGACGGCTGGCAGGAGGCAAACTAGTACGTCAAATCCAATGCCGTAAGAGCCTATGACGTCAGACGGCTGGCCGGAGGCCAACTAGTACGTCAGAGCCTATGACGCGCGAGCGTATGACGTCAGACGGCTGGCAGGATGCCAACTAGTACGTCAGAGCCTATGACGCACGAGCGTATGACGTCAGACGGCTGGCAGGGGACCAACTAGTACGTCACAGCCTATTCCGTAAGAGCCTATGACGTCAGAGGGCTGGCTGGCTAGGTGATCGGGTTTTAATAAGCCTCTGGAATTCCGCGCCTTCATTTTGCATTCATTTACATCTTCACGTTGAAAAATCCTTCATCTTGTCGCTAATTTTTTTACTGTCAAAATCCTCCTCAAAACTCCTGCATTTCTTTCATAATATTATTTAGTATATTCGAGTTCTCATAATCAATTCTTCCGTCTTACAGGCTTTCGGGCGACACGAGCAGCGGATACGACAGCGGTTACTCCGGTAGAGACAGCGAGGCGAGCACAACAAATCCAGATCTCCAGGCCGCCGTCCCTCAAATCCTCAATCACCTCGACTCGATCCGATCGACGCAGGCCCACCTCCTTCAATTGTGGCAACACAAAAAACTCAAACTCGATCAATGTTACCAACTTAGGCTTTTCGAACAAGATTGTGAGAAGGTGAGTGAATCCACGCTACCAAAACCAACCACTAGACCAATACCATCCAAATTATTCTCTAAAGCCCAATTTGTGTTACAGATGTTTGATTGGATTTGCCACAATAGAGATGTTTTTCTGATGAACTACGTTGAAATTGGAAGATCTTACAACTTGGCTAAAGAACTCCAAGATGAACACAACGATTTCACTATTAGTTCCATGGTGAGTCAGTACCCTCTTCAGCGCAATTTTCGTTTTTCAACTATGCACCTCCGACCTATTGACTGAATTTTTTTAGCAAATCAGTTATGTGATTATCATTTTGACATTCTAGAATGTGTACGTCAATATCAAGAGAATACTGGCGGTAGCACATCGCATGATGGAGGTGGGCCACTACGCTGCAGCGCATATCAGGACTGTCGCCAACAGGCTGGATCGAGCTTGGAAAGAATTTGCGGCAGGATTAGACGAAAGGACGGCCGTTCTCGCTTTATCAGTTCTTTTTCACCATAAAGCCGAACAGGTATCTATTTGTATAATTTGTGTTTCGAGCACTTTTTGTTTGTATGTAATGAATTGGTTTGCTGAGTTCCACCTGTAACCCGGGGAGGTTAGGCGGCAATTACGCCCGACCCAGAGGGATATCCAGGTCTGCTTTCACAGACCAGGTATGCCCAGAGTGATGGAACCAAAAACACGAGAAACAAGGGAAAATCAGCAAACCATTACATTTCATACAACAGAATGCCACATTAGGCACGTAGAAGTAGAGGGGATGTAGTATTTATGAGCTGCTATTTTGAGAAATGCCCTTCTAGTAGCGTTCTTGGTACTTTATGCTGCTCTACATAAATTCTAGCGATTCTATGTACAGGGCTGTTGTCAATGCAACGCTCCTGTTGAAACATGTTCGAACCCAATGGAAAGTTGCGGAGGTCATAATGATTTCCGAACCGGGGGAATCTCTGAATGAGAAGGAAGGATATCGCCCTATATCCCTCCTTTCTGTTATTTCAAAAAAATTTGAGAAGTTACTGCTTGTACAACTGAAGGCCACATCACTCATCATGGGCTTGTATGGTAGTGAAGGGTTCCTTGAGTTCTACTAATCTGTCAAGTAGGGATGCAAATCCACTAAATGGATAATCGATTATTTGACCCGATTAATCGATTAATTTTAATCGATGTGTAGCTACCGATTATTTGTATTAATCGATTATTGTTTTTTGATAAATCGTTTTTCGAACACTTCAGGATTTGGAAGAGCATAAGCATGGACGAAGGAGGTATCAATAACAACGACGATTAGTCTTCAACCATGTCTTTGTCATTTGAACGGTACAGGGGAAGAAGGGTACGATTCCAAAATTGGAAAATGTTCAGGAGAGCACCAACTAACTTAACAATCTCATGATACGTTGCCAAGGTATGAAAAAAAAATTATCAACTACCTATTCCAAACCATCATGGAATGAAATCGTTTTTCACCAGTACCGACCTACCACGTGAAACTACTCCAGAAAGCCTCTAGACGGCATTGAAATCTCGAAATCGACAGTGGAATCATACCCTTCTTCCCCTGTAGCCTTCATTTGTCTTCTACTTTCATACTTGATACTTTTATCGGTTCTATTTATACCTTAAATTTATAATTAAATCTCTCCCTTACTGGGAAAAACATCTGATCATGATCATGGTCTCTAAGCTTTAGGAGCCCCTAAGGTGATCTTGGGCCTATTCTGCTTAAACTGTAGTTCCGAAGGAGGTTACTTACCAAATGATAGCTAGGCAGGGTGAATAGCATAGAAATTAGCTTTAGGAGCTAATCAGCTGATCCCGGCCCTATGCAGCTTAAAGTGTAAACCCTAAGGAGGCTACATGCCGAATTTTAAGTCTCTACCACTAAAGGAATTGCGCCAAAGAAACGTCACATTTTTTCGTATCACGCAATTTTGATTGCGCCAATTTTCGAATGACCCATAGCCATAAGGTATATTCACGTCAAAACTATTTTGTGCAATTTTATTCGTTTTGACAGTCTCTTATCTTCATTACCCTTAAAATTTAACAATAGGTCGTTACCTACAGACGAACAAAGCCATCGGATTTTTAGATAGTGAGAAAGCAAATAACATCGATAAATCCGATTAATCGATTATTCCATACCGAATAATTGGTCACATCGATTATTAGCTTACGATTAATCATTTGATGTTATGATCGATTAATTAGTTCCGATGTTGCATCCCTACTGTCAAGTGATAAAACTCAAGTCTTTAACCTCTAAAATCTCGTAAGGTCCAGGTTGCTTACCTCATCACGTATAATGTCCTTTGTTACAATGTTTTGTTTATAATTTTCCATAACAAGACCTAATTTTGTTTGTTTCCTCCTCCCTAGTATGTGGAGAACGTTGGGGCGTGGAACCAAGCCTGCGAGACAATAAACATCCCCTCGGAAATTCTCATGCTCGAAACGGCCATTCACCAACATCAGAACCTCTACGAATCAATGTGCCAAGCTTACACCGAGGTAATTACTTCATTACGTTCTCAGACGGTATATTTTTAAGCTTCTTTCGGTAAAGAGCTTCCGTTGCCTTATTAATATCGTGCAGAAATATAATCGATGTAAAGGTTCTGTAGGTTGGTACTAGAAACTACAAGAGAATCTGGTAGGTACGAGTATTTCTGCTGTATTGTCCAAAATTGTGGTCTACATTCCAACTACTCATTTATGAACCATTACAGGTGTACATAAGTGGGTGTGTATTTACCTCTTCTTTTATCTACCTCTATATGTATCGTATACCAATATTCGTATTCCTTCTACGTGTAAACGTCTAGTCTACAAAAACGGACCAATTTTTTACACCGAATGTGTAAACACCACGAAAAAATATCTTGAGTAACATTGTCGTACTCTCGAAATGAACTTGTGATTTCTCAAACGTTTGATGGATGGCTCAGGTATATAACTCATACCAATCTCTTCTGAATGGTCTGGACCTTCTCGTGCAAGTCTGCCTGGAGTTTCCAGCGCCCCCGAGCTCGCCGCCCCACATCCGCTATGCCGTCGGTCCTGTTATCGTATGTTATCAACCCAATTCCTTTTCAGCTTGTCGGCCTCGGAGGTGGATTATTGCATCCTCTTCTTCTCTACATTGATAATATGAAATTTTGTATTATCCATATCTCTACACTTCACTCTTCAACAAAAACAATCTCCTCTTCCTTAGAAGGTTGTGGGCTTCAGGGTTCCCAGTTTCGTTTGAAGATAATCGTTTGTTCTGTATTTAATTTGTACATATTTATCCTTTAAAAACAAAAGTTTGATGAACGATTCTGACTGTACATTGGCACCACATAGACGTAACTTCTGGGTGGAAAGTCATTTTCTATCTTCGAACTCCAGGAAGTCTAACTTTTTCACTCTCATTCCACTCCACGATATTTATCTCTGTAAAGTCTCTTTGTAATTATCTCAGACTCGTAATCATCATTGTCACTATACAATTTTGACGTTTACGTTAGTAACAGTGTCTAACTTGTTTGTACGTTGTTGTGTTCTGCTACCTTTGGCAGTCGTTCTTTCTGACAAACTTCAGTTGTTCCACTCCCTTTTACAAATTAATTTATGCCTTCAAAAGTTACTAACTTTAGGCGGTGGCGTTGATTTTATCCAGGTTCACAGCACTAGTAAGAAGTTACTTTACCAACTGGATCATTTGGTGCAAATCTGCAATCAGCCTGGGATGGAGCATACTAGAAAACATGTAAGCTTCAGTACATTCAGTTAAATTCTAAAACTACCCTATTACGTAATTTTGGCCTACACGATTCGTACCGTTTAGTGAAGTAGAATATTAATGGAATGCCGATCGAATCTTTTTCTAGTAGAAATTATAATTTTTTTTTCCTGTATCTTTAGCGGTGTCGGTTATTTTGATTTGCACTATTGCTTCACTATCTTACATTTACAAATTCTAACTTGATGCAAACTTCACGTGTATGTTACACCTCTGCACTCTTAGGCAAGGCGCAAATAGAAACGCAGGTTTGTTTGGTGGCGCAGCGCAATAAATAACTGCGCACAGGCGTCGAGCGCAAATAGGAACGCACGTTTTGCCTCAGTTGTGAGTCAAATTCTATGTGCGCTTGTGTTCATGACACTGCAATGAATAATAAAACTGCACAAACTCTACTGAGCGTTAAATGGCCTAACCATTTTTTTTTTTTTTTTTTTTGTGGAACTGAGGAGTGAAAGTGGAGCCTGAAAAGTGAATTTTGCCAAAATGTAAAAATCATCTGTATTTCAAACGCTTGGTAACCTTATTATTTTTTATAGCAGAATTGTGAAGGTAGGCTAAAAATTTCGCCAAAATATTTTTCATTGTAACCAATTTGCAGTATTTTCTAGATTGATTTTTGAAAAGTATTCACCTGTACAGGTAAAAATGCTAAAAAATCTCAATCATCTCACAATAATTTCAATAAAAAAACTTTAGATGAAGAAAATACTGTTGAAGCAACTTAACCGATCTTTAGCCAACATCACCTAACCCTCACGATTTTTCGATCAGACCATTAATTCATCTTAAATCATGGTAGGGTACTTCTGGGGTGCCTACAGTAAGCTAAAAGTACTTGGTATATTTTAGTGTGTATATTTTAGTGTTTAATGTTGTTAGTGTGAAATCACTGATAGTTTTGGAATAAAACAGTATTTTGTATCACGTGAAAAGTTGGGAAAAATGGGTTATGCTGTGTTGCATCTTAAGCGACGATATACTTTGTTGGCGGCTCTTCAACTCCTCAATCCTGTTTCATTTAAAAATGTCGATTTACCCCTTAATTCCTCTGTGGCCTCCTGTAATAATTAGGTACTGTACCGACTTCGTGAATGTTCTGACGAAATTTAAATTTCGTACTCTGGAATTTGGGTAGAAATATCAGTTACATTAGCCGAATTACGCGGAGTTGGGGTTCGAAAAACTCACCTTCAGTTTTTATATTGAAAGATCTCTCTGTTGTTATCGAATGTTTTACCTTACAATTGAAGATACAGTGGAAAACATATTACCACTTTCACATATTACCACCTTACCTCTGGCATCAAACGAGAAATAACCCTTTTCCTGTACCTACTTTTGATCTGATTCATGCCTGATGCCCTTGGTTTTACCAACTCTTGTTGATGTTTCCTATAGATTTATTATTTTTAATAACGAACCATGAAATTCGTATACTATTTCCACGTATCCTGAAACGTAAACTCGCAAATTTTGAGGAGTAGTTGAATTTTCATCTAAAAATTCTCATTCATTTCAGTGTTTCACAGACTACTCACCATGAGTCCTTCACCCTGCGTCACCTCACCTACCTACGTTTCTATTTGCGCCCCTTAATGTTTCATGTTACTCTTCAGATCATTTGATTTATTCTGTACTTATTTAATAGACACTGAGTATGATTGATTGTTGCAGACTATCCCGTTTTAATAAGACAATCAGAGATTTAAATAGTTGTGGTAATTCTCACATCTGCGTAGTCTGATATTGAATGTGTTTTGCAGTTTTTAATCACTAATTTCACTTTGGCACAATTTTCAAATTATTGCAAGTTTTTAGATGAGGTTTTTAGTTATTTGGTATTATTAGTGGTGTTGATTCATGATCTAAGTGGTGTTGATTCATGATCTAAGTGGTGTTGAACTGTACACCAATGCACCAGTGACAATTGTTTGCTCTTCTGTAATGAGGGATTTGTGGGTTCTGTTTTAGCAGTTCTCTGGTCAGAGTGTGAAAAGTATGTGGCGTGCGTGATGAGATTTAATTAATTAAATTTTCTTAGTTAAATGATTGTGAAAAACTTCAATTTTGTGTTGTTGATAGAATTTTCGTCTTTCCACAAATAGCAGGACGTCAACGGAGGGGCGTCAGATACGAGTTCTTCGTCGAGTAGAAGAGGCGGCGGAGGTACGAACCCCGCTCGAGACTATTCGGAAGGAGCGTCCCACGTTCTGGCCGTCATCCATCAAATCCTCAATCACCACAGGTCTTTGGAGCACAGGTGGCACTCGAAAAAAATCAAACTTCACCAACGGCTGGCGCTTCGGCTGTTCCAGGAAGACGTGAAACAGGTATGAACTGAGTCAGTTTTGGCGAATTCGTAGGAAGCTCCAAGAGTAGCGAAATTTGCCACTGTCTGTTACTACGAGACTTGCGATTTCGAGATGAGCTACATAGTGTTTTACAATGATTTTTAATGACTCTCGGACCAACATAGTGGCACTTGACTCAATGCGACCCTCAGCAACTTTGTCAGTATAATATATTATATTATAACCAAAATTATATTATTATCAAAATACATTTTCAGGTGTTGGACTGGCTGGCGAATCACGGAGAAGTGTTTCTCAGGAAGAACAACGGAGTCGGAAGAAACCTCCAAAAAGCCAGAGTGTACCAGAAGAGTCACGAGCACTTTGAAAATGTTGCACAGGTATTCGAACTTAATTGCAGCATCCTCATCATCCAATCTCAAACTGTGAAACTACCATGAAACGGTTGTATTTTATTTATTTTATTTTTGTTTTCTTCAGAACACTTACAGAAACGCAGAAAAACTCCTCTCGGCAGCGGAAGAGCTCGCTCAAACGGGGGAATGCAACGCGCAAGAAATTTACTCAGTAGCTCAAGAATTAGAAGGCCATGTGACGTCATTTGCCGGACGAGTGGAGCAAAGAAGACGAAGGCTTGATCTTGCTGTGTTGTTCTTCACCCATAGCAAAGAGGTAACGAACCTGGTTTGGGCTGGCACAATATTTTGAAGATAAAAAGGTGGTTGCGCGAAAATATTGAGCGTATGAGGAAAAATATTGTGCAAAAACAGGTCGTATGTAATACTCTAAGGTGCGGTTTCCGAGCTCGGGATCTATGGGTTCTGGACTTACAGAGTCAAGGACTTGTGTAAGCTCTCGGATCTAAATAGTCTTTCTGAGTCAGGGATTTATCTGCGATACTCGAGGATCTATAATTCCTAGACCTATTTGAGTTTAGAATAAATATCGAGAGAATCGTACGGTTTTTTGTGTTCTAATGTTGGCATTGGGTGACGCCCAGGCTTTCTCCAGTGACAGTCAGGAGGTTCGTCCGCAGTATAGTTAATTGGCTTTCCAAGTATAGTCTAAAAATTGGCTTTCCAAGTAAAGGTACTCGGAAAGCCAATTTTTATACTCCGGACTCGAACAGGGCCGTTAGACTCCAGAGTCTTGTAAAGTTCTGGACTTCGTTAACGCGCTGACTCGAAAAGTCATTTTAAAGACTGGTTAAAGTCTAGAACTTCGTGAAATCCCGAGCTCGGAAAACGCACCTAATAGAGCACTAAAATTAAAATGACCGACAAAGCAGATTGGCGTGGTGGTAACGATATGGCGACGGTTGAAATGTTAATACTCCGTTGTATTAATAAGTGATCTACTTTCAGTTGGACGAGTGGTTGGAGGAATTGAAGAGTGAAAACAGCGAAGCGATAGGCCCCGAGTCCGTCGAAGCTGCCGAGAGACAATTGGAGACTTTCAAACAGCAACGGCTGACTTCTTTGGACGCGTGTCTCAACACCATCGCTCAAGGGGAAGCTTTACTTCAAGAACTCAGGTGACCTGTTATTCCTTTATTGAATTATGTATTTTCTGGTACGAAAACCCCGTTGCAGTCTCGCCGGTAACGAAGCTCTGTTTTCGTGCAGAAGGTCAATTCGTTATTCCATTGTGTCAATCATGAAACAACAATTTTCTTGATATGGTGTCATGTCAAATCAACCACAATCAGGCCTGTTCATGCTGTGTGTGTCAAATTCAAAGATGTCCCTGGATCGTAAACAACAAATAATTCATTCGTTCATTGAAAAAAAAAAAAAAAAAAAAATTATAGAGAAAACAAAATTTGATATTTAATATTGTCGTATACGAAAATACAGATTAAATGATAAAATAAACTAGAATTAACGAATGCTACTCCCCCATTTGAGGGTACCCTCGTGCTTGGGGGATGAGTCACATTATGGTAATTTCAAAACAAAATAAAGATTAACTTCAAAATGTAAATTCTAAACAGTAAGTAATTAAGTTATGTACACTACGAACTATAAGGTGCGCTAAATAATTGTTTAAGAAGTAGCTTGAAATACGCAGAGATCGACAAATTCTAATGTTCATTAGATACTCTACCACGAGTATTAGAGTCATTTACTCCATAATACGATCCAGCTTTGATATATATGGAGGTTTCTATTAACGTTACAATATTGGCAGTGTGCGACAATGTTGGAACCTGTAGCAAACCAAATAGTTCCGCCAAAAGAAATCGCTTACATTTTTTTTTTAATAATTTTAATAATTTTTTTTTTAAATAATTTTTAATAATAATAAAATATTTTTTAATAGAATTGTCAATAATGATTTTTGGGGCACTATAAGGGGCTTGGGAGTAGTGACACCCACACCTCCCCAGACAGCAACATTATAAGACAATACAGAATGGATTAATGCGAAATAAAATTTCCGTAAGTTATTAATATTTTGTTGTTTTGTTCATTTTCTCCTTGGTTGAAAAACCTTTGTCTATTTGGAGGATTGTAGGAGGTTGTAAAGAAAACGGAGAGGTTTTTCCGAGCTTTCGGCTTTAATAAGCCATCTTCAGGGGTAGGTATTGTTTCCTCGACCCAGTCTCTGTTTAATTCTTAATAAACTAATCAGAATAAAACAGAGAGTGGGTCGAGGAAACAATACCTACCCCTGAAGATGGCTTATTAAAACCGAAAGCTCGGAGCTTCTCCTCCGTTTTCTTTACAACCTCCTACAATACTCCAAATAGACAAAGGTTATTAATATTGAGAAAACCCCCGACTTCCAAACAAATGCCGGTTAGCTGTCTTAATCTTCGACACAGATTAGCCACATGATCCTTCCAGTTTAGACACTGGTCTAGTACAACACCCAAATACGTGATTGAGCTAACTTGGGTTATAGCGAGGCAAGTACACGAAGAGTTTATGCTACACTCATACCCGTGCCATGTTAGGTATTTAATGCTGGGTACTCCAATTGAGCGCAGAGAAAAACAGATGAAGTGAGTTTTTATGACATTGAGTTTCAAACTAAAATTTCTCAACCATACACGGACTGGTTCCATATTTTGTAATTTTAGTTATTTTATAGCAATACACCCCCCTTGTTCTAATTCCCTGGATAGAAAATTAGAATCTGAGAATTGCATTGGGTTTTTCTTTCCCCATTGTTCCCGACGATCCCCAAAATGAAAAGATAGTAAAGTGTTAATGTTGTAATTTGCTCCCCGTCGTGGGGCCTCGTAAAGCGTTATCACTTTTTCTGAAACGAACCGTGAACTTTTATTGGCATTCTATTGGGCACCAGTCGTTCGACGCGACGCTTCTGCGCGGCTAATGGAGCCTCCTAATCTGCCGTTCCACATTATCTCAAATTTAGTGTTTTGTATCGAGAAGATCCGTCCAGAAATCTTAAAAGTGAACAGTCTTGAAATGCACTCATGAACTGAACTCTCATTGTTTACCATTGAGGTCTATTAATATTACTTATCCTCTCTTCTATTACTGAATTACTAATAACTGAATCATCGAGTATTTAAGAAGCAATGGAGACTCCATATTGGATTGTCCCACAGACGCTATTAGGGACGAACCTTATGATGACAAAACCTCGAAACGTGCCCTAATTCCCTAATTTTCTTAATAAGTACATCATAATCGTTTGAACACCGGTGACGCAATTTGTTCAGTTTTTATAAAAATTAAATATGACTGCAATATGGAATCAATGTGGCAGTGTTTTTGTTGTGGAAACGTATTGAAGAAGTGGTTAAGGTTTGTATGTTTAGTATTAGTCGTGTGAATTTTGAGTGTTTCTGGGTGTTTTACTGGAAGGATTTCTGTGGTTCTGACCTATCCATCATCCTTGGGGTACCACATTTTGTTCCAATGTAGAGTAACAAATTATTTTCATTTGCAGGAGTGTAGGTTTGAACACGGAAACCGACACTACAGGGTCAGTCTCCGCCGTGGAATCCTCGTTAGACCGACTGAGTAAACAAAGGGAAGAGTTAGAGGAGCTTTGGGCTGCCAGAAAACTCAAGTCTGATCTCTGCTTGAGGTTGAGACTATTTGAACGAGATGCCCTCCAGGTCAGTTGATATAGTAAAGTATGAATTGAGTGACTCCCAGAGGATCATAAGAGGTAGTGTGTTGACATATCAGTATCAGTCATGCCATCTCAATCAATATCAATATCAGCCATGCGATCGTCAGAACGTTTACATAATAAGGACGAAAGTGGTTGAGTAGAAATTAGTCAAAAGTTATTTTTATGAAATAATATTTACATAAAATTTGGTATTTAGCCTCCTTAGGACTTTAACTTGAAGCTACCCAGGCCCCGGATTAGCTGAGTGGCTCCCACTGCTGATTTCTAGGTTATTCACTCTGTGAAGCTGTAATTTGGCATGTAGCCTCCTTAGGACTTTAACTTGACACTGCCAGGCTCCAAATCAGCTGAGTGACTCCTAAAGCTCCCGCAGGGCCGAATTTTCCGTCATTTTTGTATGCAATAAGGTTTGACTGGTTGCTCCCCAAGCAACTGAAACATTTAATGTTTCATAAATAAAATTCCAATGCCACAACTCCTTATGTCCTATTCATCTGAAGTGTGCACTCCAAATCAACATAATTGTGCCAAAAATCTTACGTGGGTATGGTAAATTCTCATCGCGTATTTTCAACATTACCGTTATCAATATGGAATGAAAGACGCTTCATCTAATTTGAGCTTAACGACCTAACTCACTCCAATAATTGGAAGCATTTACCCATTATAGTACAAGTGCTTCCAATAATTTGGAGCAGTACTATAATGGGTGAATTTGACTTAATGCAGCCACGGTATACATTTTTACAGTTCTCTCGAGTCATGGAGTGAGTCCTGGATATGGAGTGGTCAGGTTATTGCAGCCATGAACCAAGTGGTGATTGTGTTGAACTCTGATTTGCTAAACCTTTAAGCATCAGCTGATTTTGTGATAACAGAAGGGGGAAGTAGAATAAGTAGGTACAACAGCAACATGGACATACTTGACATTGGCTCAACACATACGAATCAGCTGTTGGCTGTCAAATTTGCTATTAAACATAGTCTCAATTGGACTTCGACAGACCTTAGATTTTATTATCCTTGACGAACTGTATCGTCGAAAAGAGTCAATTCCCCCCCCCCCCCACATTACGATGTGCATCAATTCGTAACCCTCCCAACCATGAGTAGGGTGGATTTCTTTAGGGTTTCTGTAGCTCATATTTTGCTTTTTTTTTCATATTTGAACACCACGATCCAGTTTGATACATTCATCTTTCGTTTCAATTATACAGCTTTCGACGCAATTGGAAATTTGGATATCCGAGCTCGAAGCCACTCCTCTACCCGAGAGCTTGGAGGAGGCCGAGTGCTCCCTAAGAAACCACACAGACTCCGTGCAGCACATGACTTCTACAATCTACCAAGTTCGACAAGCTGGCCAGGATCTGGCGTCTGTCCTCGAATCATCTGGAGTCAGTCTGATGGCGGACGCCCAATACACGGCAGCGACGAGAGTATCGGTATTGCTGGAGTTCCTTCACGAGCGGGAGATGGACTTGGAAGATCTGGCTGAAGTGATGAGAGTCAAGTTAGAGCAGTGCGTTCAGCTTTGTCAGTACCGCGTCGACGCAAATCAGGTGAGATTCACCTTCAAGCCGTTTTCAGTCACCTCAAACGCCATGAAGGTGTATTTAACCCTTTATAAGAAGGTGCCGTGTAAAAAATATTATCAATTTTGACTCTTGTCTTGTGTCATTCCACCAGTATTATTTTTCATAAGTTAAACTGCGAATTCGGTTCTATTTTCGGGATGTTGACTCTCGGGGTTTTCCCAACCACAGGAATTTGATAAGATTGCCCCTTCCGTCAACATCTCACTCCGATTTCGACCTCACTATCAACAAGATGATTTCGCCTCTAAATTCTTGCCTACGTCCACCCACCAAGTTCACGAGTACTAGGAAGCGTAGGAGATCATTCCCAGACCATATTTTACCTCTATACAAATTTCATCTTCTTTCTCTCGCCAAAATACAGGTCGTGAGCTGGATACGCAATGGAGAAGCCATGTTGATGGCCAGTTTTGCAGTTCCTAACTCACTACCAGATGCAGAACAGCTGAAGAAAGAACACGAGCAATTCCAAGTAGCCATAGAAGTAAGTTTAATGTAATTTCGCTTTATCTTGGTGTTTATTGCGAAATACACAAACTGGAGTATCCTTAAGTGTAGTCACTTATTATCATTAAGCCCTCAAAGATAACCACAGCTTTGGTCAATTATAACGAAGTTGTCTTCCTCATCTCATGAGGTCTTTTAGATCTTGAAAAAGACGAATTTGAGTTGTAAGAGTGTGTTGCTAAGAAGTGATGCAACAAATTACAGTGTGGCAATTGTCATTGAACTCTACTGGAAGTTCTCCGTACAACTCTTTTCAAACCCCAATATTTCTTTTCCCCAGAAAACCCATACATCAGCAGTTCAAGTGAAGCATAGAGCGGAATCTCTGATTTCGGTGAACCACTACGATCCTGGGAGCGTGCGACAGATCTCTGAAGAAGTTACCAAACGGTGGCAACAGCTCGTCACCTGCGCCGAAGAGAGGCACAAGCTCGTCACTGCCAGCTTGAACTTTTATAAGACTGCAGAACAGGTACGTGTGGTGACAGCTCCGTATTTTTTATAGAAATCTCGAGGTAACTGTCAGTTTCATAGGTTGAAAACGAGTACCTATAACCAATGTTCTATTAAAACCAAGCTGCTTACGCCATCTAAATGTCATCGTTTTCTCTCAGGTCTGCTCAGTTTTGGACTCTCTAGAGAGGGAATACAAGAGAGACGAAGACTGGTGCGGAAGCCTCGCGTCCAATGGGACTCCATCATCGCCCGCTACAGCCATCGCCCAGTTCATCAATAAACACCAAGAACAGAAGGAGGCCTTTCTCAAAGCCTGCACCCTGGCGAGAAGGACCTCGGAAACGTTCCTAAAATACACTTCACGAAGCCTCCAGTATTACAATTATCCGACGTCCGAAGCCGGACCTGAAGCCAGAGTTAAAGGTAAATTTCAATCAATTCTTGCAACCCCCCGATCCCAGTGAATGTCTTAAGTTTACTGCTGTTATGACAAGTATCTTTTTGCTGATGCACGAAATTATCCTGAAATGTGGCTGATGCCTCTTCTTTTTCAATTGCGTACAGTTACGTTTTTGTTTGGTTTAACCAACTCTCCATTATAAATACCGTAATGCCTACCTCATTTAGCGTACCTAATACCGTACCTCATTTAAGGGAATGGGAATGTTCAAATTGGGTCGCGTCTCTCCGAGTTAAATTTTCTAAGCCAATTTGCAGGTAATTGACACTTACGTTTGTTGATCCAAGGCAACCCCACTAACTTCGAGAGTATTTCTGCTAAGTTCATCACCACCTTCATTTGGTTGAAGTTGATCATTTCATTGTGTTCAAATGACAAATGTTTGCCTTGTTTTGCAGTTATTCTGGACAAACTGTTCAGTCAAGAAAACCGCGTCCTGGAGCATTGGTCTCAGAGGAAAAAGAAGCTGGATCAATGTCAGCAGTTTGTGCTGTTTGAAGCGTCGGCTCGGCAAGCCATGGAATGGATACAAGAAACCGGTGAAAACTACCTCAATACACACACGAACATTGGAGCCAGCACGGTGAGTTTTGTCAATTAATTAAGTAAAAATACATGGACTGGGCAAAAAATGATGGTTCGATTTGAGATAATAGGTTCGTTTCAGTAGACTAATTCGCAGTGAATCGTAGCTTACTGGCACACAGCTTAATAGCCCACCATTTTGGATTCTGCGCACTCCTCGGGACAATTTGGGTTACACATTCACTATGAGTCTGAAAAAATTCGAAGAATCAAAAACCCAATTTCGTCTTGTAAGATACCTGGAGAGGACCGCACCTCCAGGTTATGTGGGTCTCAACCTCACTAAAACCTCACCTCTCCTCCCATTGCTTCGGGCTGAGTCTCTTCACTCTCTTTTCCTTTGTGGTTCTCATGGAAAGAGCATCTTTCCCCTCTGATGTGTGGATTCAATGCTGCACACTCTGCAACTTCTTGGCAACTACTAGCTGCTTCTAACAGCTTGCTCCAAATCTCTGCACCTTCAATTCTTATTGGTAGGACGGTGGGTATGCCCTTAGGGGTAAAGACAACTTCTTCTGTCTTGGCGGCCGCTGTGATCGTTCTTGCTAAGATTGGTGGAGCTAGTGTTGAAATGAGCAGAATAATCTATTCGACGAGTAGGGTTACTATGTGGCTGCGGTTTGGATGCATCTGGCACTCTCACAAGAACTAAGGTAAACTCAGCAAGATGTGCTGGAACGCCCCATTTTTGGCTTGTACCAACCTTTTCCGTCTGCTGAAACGGCCAGCAACTGCACCTCACTGCGCATGTATCGAATCTGTCAATACAAGCTCTTTACTACAAGATTGAGCCAAAGACTACTACATACCACAGCTTTGACTTAGAATTGACCAGCGCCATGAGCCCGGTGTGTGAAACGGTCACTTGGTGGTCACATGTAATAAACATTTGAGTGAGTAGATGCCTCCCGTTTTATTTACGACATCTTTAACTACCTTGGCGAACGATCAAAGAGAAGTGACATCATTACAGTTAGATTTGGTGTTCTTGGAACTTGAAATGATCTCGCCAGCTTTACTAAGGAAAAGCTATGCATGATGAAACGACTGAAATAGACAAGTTAATAAAAGAAGTATGGCGATCGTTGTTCGGTGTGTATCATGGACACCACTTCATGGTCAATCCTTCCTCCGTCTTCTCTACGATCAACTACCTCTGACTATGTTTGTTTCAATTCATCCAGCTGTTTACTTAAATTCGGATTGTCCAATTCCAATTCAGGTTGCCAATCCTACCGAAAGAAATCGTTGAAATCACCTGAGCCGTTATTTCACGTTACCACTTGTTTGGAAATTCCTGTTCTATATAAACGTTGTTTCCACCATACAAGACCTTTCACGGGATGAAAAATCGCATCACGGTGACGAAACCAAAACTCCGCTTCTAGTCGTAACGGAGGTCGCCGCGAAAATAAAGGCCAGTAGGCCAGGTTGTTTGATTTGGCAGAATTTTTACTCCTCCGATCGCCCCGCGCGTCCTCTAACGAAAATAACTCGCCAAGTTTCACGATACTATTCAACTGAAAAAGAACGCTCGCTGCCTCCTATTTATAGTTTTCTTGTCACTTGTTTGTATCGTTAAGGTTTTTGAGGTCTTCGATCGAGGAATCGGGTTTTGTACTAGTTGAGATGACTCCAGTGAAATGCGGCGGGCACTTTCAAGTGGTGACATCGAGGAAATAGTGTTTTTGAGCTGCCCGAACCTCGAAGACCTCCTGGATGAGCTCCTCAAACAGAAAATAGTAAATACATGTACTTAAGGAGACTAACCTCGCAATAAGTAACCTCCCTCGCACCTTCTACTCCTAGAATTTAATATTTCTATTTTTCTGTAATTTCGAGAATGATGTCATCCCCTAACAGGTGGTATCCAGAATAACACGTCAAACCACTGACCAATATTTCGGTAAATTCTTTAATAGTGGTATGGATCCAGCGTTGTACAATACAAGAGAAACCTGGATATCGAAGAATGCCATATACTCGTGTTTGGTAAAGATAGAACAACTTTTACAAATAGCAGAGTGTCACACTCTGAGTGTGTCATTGTAGACAAATTGGTATTCATCCTTCGACCATACTCGAATTCGTAATAATTCAATGTTTTTGGAATCTTCTACCCCTTAACACCTAAACAAGGCTTCGAATTCTTAATGCTGTACGGTTAGTTGAAAGGTGTTCAAATTTCATGTTTTGATTCAATTTACAGTAAAACGTCAATAATCTGGATTCTCGTCCGAAAAAAATAAAATTGCCAATTGCAACTACTGCAATACAAAAATCCATTGAAGAATTTTTCAAGAGCCCTGGCAATGTAGAGCCCTATAGAGTTGTTCTGTATTGTTTCAGTTTCATTAAAGTGCAGACCTAAGAAATACTCAACAGCTTTAACTGTTTTACTGTACTTGTTTACATAAATACACATTTAAGTGGATTCTCAAGATTTCAGTTGAGTTTCTATAATTTTAAAGCATAAATCCGGAGGAGGTCTGGTCCCAATTTATCCGGATTATTGACGCTCTTCTGTTTGCACAAAAATTAAGTTCATAAATAAACTACAATCTACGAGGGACGTCCAGAAAGTAAGGTTACATGTGTTAAAAACGAATAGATTTAAATTACATTTACAAGTGTCAAAACATGTCATTATTTCTGTACATAATCGCCATTGAGGTCAATACATTTTTGAAGCCTAAGGACCAGATTTTGTATAACGTCGTCGTATACCTTCCGCTCCACCTTTCGAAGCCAATTTCGTCAGCATCCCACCTAAATGAAACAAGCAGGTTCTGAAGGAGACGGGCTCCAGGCCTAGTGGTCTAGTGTTGTCATGAAGGAGTGACACACCACGAGTCAGAATTCCTCTCCTTTGGTCTTTGGTTTTTTTTATTTTTTTTATTTTTTTTAATAAATATATAGGTATATATAACACAAGAAATTTGGGAAAGATTGGAATCTTTGAATGCTATATATTTGGACTAGATACGAAGCTTATTGTAGATATATTGGTATCTATCTTCGACCTTGCTCGAATAGTTCAGTGTTTTTGATGACATTTCCAACACTTACCATGTGACGCCTATACAATGCTTCGAAGGTTTTCAAATGTTCCAGGTATGATTCAATATGATATGTACAAAAATCAAGTTCCTACATTAACTATCCACCACATCAGTAGATTCCAAATAATGTCAATCTAAGATGATCATTAGAGCTCGAAACATATCAAATTGATCTAGCACGCTTACGATGAACTAATTTAACGTTATAATTCTGGTATTTATGTGGAAATGTAGAGTTGATTGTGTGTTTAGCGAGTTGGAAGGAGGTTGCATTTTCTCAATAATCAGTTTCATTTGGCTGGAATAGTGTTTGAATTCAACCTACCATTACCTTACGAGTATCCAGTATTGATCAATATTTGTTAATCGCGGCTAACCCCGTGCATTTATGAATAAATTAGTCTCTCAATACGATTTCTCATATAACGGAGCGAGGTAAAATTTCTCGGTTTAAAATTCGTCCTCATTCTGTATGTAAATGTATTCCAAACTATAACGAATACCGACGTCAGCACATTGTTTGTTTCTCTCGGAAAGAGAGTAGGAATTTCATTCTGAGCGAGTCTCCATCTAAAAGATCTCCGTGGTTTCTTCGAATGTTTCACAATTTCGTTCATCTTTTCCAGGAGGAGACTGAGGCTCTTTTGGGGGAACACAATGAGTTCAAAGCCGCGGCCAAAGACACGAGAGAGCGGGTTAAACTTCTCATACAGCTGGCCGATAGTTTGGTGGAGAAAGGGCACGCCCACGCTGCTCAGATCAAGACATGGGTAGCCGCCGTGGACAACACTTACAAGGATTTCTCATCTCGAATGGATAAATACAGGTGAGATGGAAACCCTATTTTGGTTTATTATCTTCGATAATGAACCATTGGAATCGCCCAAAGAAAAAAAATTTTTAACCCCCCCTCAAAATTTGTTGGTTTACGTTTCAAGATACGTAGATTCAGAAAATCGAATAAAAAAAAATCCGTCCGTCCGCCGTACGCCGTACGCCGTCCGCCGTACGCCGTCCGCGCCACTTTGCCCAGTTAGCGTTGAGTTAAAATTACGAAATTTTTTTTATGGGTTTCGACCAACCCCACAATGGTCCTCGAAACTTTTCATAACCCTAGGTCAAGGGGAAGGGGTTCAAAACGAGTTTTGAAATTTTGAAAATTTCATATCTCGAAAAATTCATATAGAACGGTATGTTTTTTATTTCATATTTAGATAGAGTTTGTTCCGTAGAATTTTTTAAGACCATCCGCAGCTTTGTACGACCAGCCGTTCGTTCACAATGAAGGCTCAAAGATTGTGCCTCACTACAGGATCGTGAATCAAACTGTTGAAATACAGGTCCATTTTCATACTAACAAGTTCTTTGGAACATCATATGGCTTAAGTGATGTCGAGTTTGTTGTTCTGAGGTGCGTTTCGTGCTACGGAAATGAAGGTAATTTCGAATGTTTGTTGGTAGGTACTTCTTTTATAGAACAATTATTACCGACGTAGTATTAAAAACCCCAGAATTATATCGTATTAATTAATCATAATTAATAATTATTATTATTAATAGTAAATACGAATTATTAATACCTAACAATAAATTATAATAATTTTCACTAGGTACTTGATAAAACTGTTAATAATTAGTGATAATTGATAATAATAATTAATCTAACATTTAGGATCTAGACATTTAGACCTAGTGATCTAGACAGAAGGGTGATCTGTACAAAGAAGATAATGAACCGTTGTGTCAAGAATTTGCAGAGTTTTTTGAATACTAAACGTCTAAACGTACTTAGCAACCACTTCCTGGTTTCTAACTCATTAACGTTGGTAGGGTTGCAGAAGTAATACCTCAACCCTAAGTTTTACTACATCAACATTAACACGTAGAATGACATCCATGGTCCTTTGTGTTCAAAAGTCCAACTCGACCAACACAACATTTTTCACTGTGGAACACGCTACTAACCCTATTCCTCTCCTATCGATAGTAAAAGTGCAAAACCACGTAAGTTGAATAACCAAAGTTTTGCTCTCATGTTAACTTCCGCGGTTTTACTCTCACGCTAGGAAGGTAGCAAACTTACGGGTTATCACAACCGACCACAGAGAAGAAATCAGACCAGCTGGCTCGGATTTTTCTGTTCCATGACGCGAGCAAGGCCATAATTGACCAGAAACGCTCAAAACCTTAATTTCGAAAAAAAAAATCAACTTTTGCACTTTTGCACTTTTACTATCGATATTTTGTAGTCATCCTCCTTATTGTCCCCTGGCAGTTTAGTGCTGCAGCTTCCAAAAACTGCTCGAGAGCTAAAGGCGACCTTTAGGCTGATTGTTCAGAATGGACCTGGGGTTGTAGGGTCAATGAAAATTTACCCCAAGCATCCTCACTGTGAGGCTTGTGCATTGATATTTAATGAAAGTGGTAACAAAAAGATTAATAACTACAACGATGATTGTTCTCGCAGATCACAGTTGGAGTCGAGGTTGGGCATCCAGAACGAAAACGAAGGCAAACAAGAACTCAGCATTGACAGAAACTCTGACCCGAGCTTGGAGTCGAAAGTCAAAGAATCTACCAAAGAATTGAAGGAGCTCAATGAGGAGAAGAGGAGATCTGCCAGGCGAAAAGAGTGAGTTTAGTACTACGAGTATCTAGTAATTTTTATATGTTGGAGCCCTCACTCCCTATTTTCAAGTGACTGATAGCGAGCTCTAGCGGAGCTTTTCCAGAGGAACTCTAAGGACTTCTTGAGATTCCTTCTTTAGCCCTTGCGTATTTACCTGTGATAGTCAGTTAGCGTGCCCGTTTTGGGAGTTATGCCACATATTCATTGCCTCCAACCTGATCAATTTTAAAACGTCGTTAATAAATCATAATCATTCAAGTGACTTTTGATTGTGTGAATAATACACCCTCAACCCTGTACGAGTCCGAAGAAGGCGAAATTGGGGGCTCGGATCCTGCATATATGTTTATATTTTTGAGTAACTTCCTTCCTGTGTATTCTCCGCTCACACATCTCTGATTTCAAAGGTTCATAATGGCCGAGCTCCTTCAGACGGAGAGAACGTACGTCAAAGATCTCGAAACCTGCATTCACGTCTTCCTCGAGGAGATGCGAGACGACAACGAAGTTCCCGCAAGCATCGCTGGGAAAGAACGACTCATTTTCGGAAACATCGAGCAGATCAGGGATTTCCACCGGGATGTTTTCATCAAGGAGTTGGAAAAGTACGAAACGATGCCTGAAGACGTCGGACATTGTTTTGTGACATGGGTAAATTGAATTAATTCATATCAAACCTAGTTTTGATGTTAGGAGGGCTCAAAAGTTTGACTATGAAATTGATGGTCTCACGTACGGTTTTATCTATCCAGTAATCAAAAATAACGTTGAAGTGATCCATAATCAAGTTTTTATGTGATTCCAGCGATTCAGTATGAGCATTTTTAGTGAATTACTATCACACACGATATCCACGTGCTACACCCTCGAGAGGTCATATATGAATATTAACCCAAAATAGATATTGAAAACAGGAGTCGTCCAAGTACAGAGCCTTGCCAAATTCCTGCATGGACTCAATGATGAGTTGAGGACTTGGTTCTGCCTTCTTTAAGGCGAAAATACTATTTGTTTCCAAGATTTAAATGAAAAATCTGCAAGTCGTGGAAGAGAAATTTGATGCTATCTGTAAACTGTTGGAAGTGGTTAAATTTTAAAAGGTGAATGGGGTATGCGCATGAGAAATGAAAATTGAAATGCTATTGACATGTCTTTACTTTGGCACATGGACTACAATTCTGATGATTTTCGCTTACAACCTGTCGTTGCTAAGCATTTATGTTGATCTCGAAGTGATTTCTAACGTGGAAACTAGTCGCATTTGTGTTGACATGAATGTAAGCCCTTGAATACGAGGAATTGATTTTATTCATCGGTGATTTTGGATATCAGCCACAAAGCAAACTGACGTTTCCTAATTCAATAATTAGGAAATTAATTAATTAGGAAACTCTTGTTAATCTATACAAATTTAACCGAACCCTACCCTTCATTCATTACAGGCGCAAAAATTCGACATGTACGTTGAATACTGCAAAAACAAGCCGGAGAGTAACTCTGCACTCGTTTCGTACGGAGGGGCTTACTTCGAGGAGCTGCAGAAGAAAGGGAACGTCGAACACCCGATTTCTGCTTACCTAATTAAACCAGTTCAAAGGATCACCAAATACCAGCTCCTTCTCAAAGATCTGCAGTCGTGCTGCGACGAGGGCCAAGGAGAAATCAAGGTTCGTCAAATTCCAATTGGTATTCAAAAATGGTCGTAAAAACGTTTGTTGTTTGTCAATGGGTGGAGATTCTACTATAATGTTGATGAACAAGAAATACACGCAAAAAATGGCATAGATTAGCAGAGCAGTGAAGAGGAAGTGCGAAGCACCAGAGAAATCAAACAGGATGACTTTTTTGGAGGTTATATAAAGTTGAGTAAGGTCATGTTTTCAGCTTAGTGGGTGCAGTAGAACTCAAATGACGTGCCAGCAGTGAACGCCACTTTTAATATTCCTTACATTTCTTGTTTGTAAACTCTACTACAGAAATGCTCAACTAAACATCTGGTTTCCACCTGACTGGGGTTTCAAAAAGAGTTTCTCCTCCGTTCTATTCCAACTTTGTTGTACCGCTATTTTAAATCATTTGCAAACAGGACGGACTGGAAGTCATGTTGAACGTTCCGAAAAAGGCGAACGACGCCCTTCACCTGTCGCTCCTCGAAGGCTGCGACGTGTCCTTGGAAGAACTCGGCGAAGTCGTCCTTCAGGACCTCCTTCACGTTTGGGACCCGAAGCAGATCATCAGGAAGTCCAAGGAGAGGCACTGCTTCCTTTTCGAACTTTATCTAGTCTTCAGCAAGGAGGTTAAAGACTCCAACGGAAAAGCCAAATACTTGTACAAAAACAAACTCATGGTACGTATGGTCTTCGTGTGGTTGCATTTGGAGCTAATTTTGTGTTAACTGACCATCAGCATTATTATTTGTTACTTTGATGACATGGTTCAAGGCAGAACTGGCTGCCAGTAGATTCACTCACAATTTACGTTCAGACAAGACTCTGAATTTACAACTACTGTGTTGCTGCTGTACTGCGTTCTTCATACGTACAATACCTGCACAGAAATACATGTGTAACAGAAATGCCAAAACTAATTTTGAATCCTTGTAGAGTGAAACCGACCACTCATGTGTGGCTTGATTTGAATGTTACACATGGTATAGTCTGTTATCCATCATCACGTAATCAATCCTTCTTTTTCCAGACTTCAGAACTTGGTGTGACGGAGCATATTGAAGGCGACGAGTGTAAATTTGCCGTGTGGACAGGACGAGCTCCTATTTCAGATTATAGAATAGTTTTAAAGGTAAAGTTACTAAGGATAACTAAGAACGTCTATCGTTTCTGTACAGTTGATTCCTGAATTTCCAATGAGTTTTGGTTCTTCTACAGGCGTCATCCCTTGAAATGAAACAAGCGTGGGTGAAGAAGCTACGGGAAGTCATACAGGAGACTTACTTCAGCACAGCGTTGCCCCTGGCTCTGCCCAAGTCACCAGCCAAACTGAAAGGATGCAGCCAGCGTTCCAGCAGGTAGTTTTCATTTATTTACACTGTTGAGCTTCTTATCCAGGTATTGGCTATATATAGGCCATATATGGTCTTTTCGGGAAGTCCTTAGTGGGGTTTCTCACCAAAGCCGGACCGGGCGGATCCGAGGTGGGCGTCAATCGTCTGGTCATTAAATACGCAGTATTTACATGGGAGCTTCCAAACCAAACGTCGAGCCTTTTGAGCAGTCTTGCGCCAATATCACGCGATATCTTCCTGCATTTTTTCAGTGTCCTGGCCAGTATTGTTCGCAATATTGTTTCACCTGTTTTATGTACATTCAAAAAAGTAACAAGTATACTAAAAACTCAAAAAAGTATACTAAAGAACTATCCATCAAGTTCAGGAAACTGTACTGGCTCATGGGACGATATTCACCACTCAACATCCATAATAAAGTGCTCGTGTAGAAGACATTGCTAATGCCCATTTGGACTTATGGCTTCCAGCTAGGGGGTTGCACAGCTAAGAGGAATATCAAAATTATGCAAACATCACAGAATAAGGTTCTGAGGAGCATAGTAAACGCTCCTTGTTATGTAAGGAATGATGACTTCAACAAAGACAGTCACCAATGTTATAAAAAAGCTGGCTATGAGATATGAGGGCAGGCTTCTTAAACATCCAAATCCAGCTACTTGACAACTCTCAACAAATTCGACGCCTGAAGAGAACCTAGCCCCTGGACCTTCTGTGCTGACAATGAGTGACGTGCAGTTTCAGGGCGGTAGAAGTGCAAAATGTGTTAATTTGTGAACGAAATAGCTTGAGAGTTACCTGATTTATCATTGTAACTAGTTGTTATATTATCTGGATAAACTCAAGAAAAAATAACCCCCTCTTCGAGTGTCCAGCTAGACGATACAGAATCTTCACGTCTCTAGTACCTACCAGTAGAAATTGTGTATGCATACAACCGATTAGGGGGGGATCATCAGTCTGGTAGAGGGAGTGGACTGGACCCAAAGCCTACTAGGTGTCTGTGCGGCGGATGGGGATCGGTCCCATTCCTAGTCTCTGCCAAAATCTAATCTAATTCGTCATCTTGCTGTAGTTATCCATGTGTACCATTGCTGTAGTATGATCCATATTCAATTAAATACGTTATTCTCCTTATTTTCAGGGATCTCGAAGAAACAGGGTCGCTCGACGAGTCCGTCGAAAACCTCGACCGCGGCTCCCTGGCGTCTTTTGGCTCCGGGAACACGACAGATTCTGACAAGGTAGGCGGCCTGTTGCGTTCCCTTTGGCGCCTTAGCGTTGTCAGTAGATAGTACCCGCTGTGTACCCTTTCCACACCCTTCATCTCACAGAGAGTGGACCAGTCGGGGGGGCCAGAAAATACCAGTATCGCCTCCCATGTGCCGTCAGTCCTAAGTTTATCGGTGATTTTGAGTCGCTATTTGTATCCTCCTCCACCATTTTGTAAAACATCGACAACAGATGTTGATTACACAGAACTCTAATAATCACACCTTTCCGAAGATCAGATTCACCTGATTGAAGACACCTTGAAAATTGTTTTACTCACTTCAACTCATCATTGTTCTTCACATTGGTGCATTTTCTTATGTTTTGTTTATAATTTATGTCAAACTTTCGAATTGACGTCCACAATTCAACGCCAAAATAAATTGACAATAACAATTTAACTAATTGCTATTGGGTGACTCAATTAAACGACTTTTTTCATCGACAATTGATTAAAAAGATCAAATCATGCTTAACACTCGGTGGCTTTGTTGTTTCTTATCAATGATATGTGCGCTCTGCTCCAGAATCACTTCGCGTCTTTCCTAGTCAATATTGTGTACACTTTGTATTTATCAGTAGCTATAATGGTCCTCACCCACTATTTTCTACCTGTAAGTTGTTAAATTTTGTGTACATAGTAAACTTTTGACGCCATCGAAAATTTAGTTCGGTGCTACGTTTTGCATTGTTATTTAGTTTAAGTTATCTCAATTTTTTCGCCTTTGGTTATTATTTTTGTGTACAAATGTCAATCATTATTGTATCGTTTATTTATCGGAATTTTTCTCACTTCGTGAAGATTGTGATTGTTAATAGTGTAAATTATTATTGTAAATTTTCGGGGAATTTGTTTCCACTCTCTGTGTTTACTGAGGAAAAAAACCAGTGAACTTTTGGAAATCACCGCTTTTTGGTTAGTGCACTAGATTTTGTATTTCGCTCGGTTTTTTCGGATTTTCGGATTGCATTCTCTCAGTCCTCAGATCTCCTTCAATTCTTCATTTGAATACTGTCAAGTTCTTTAAGAATTCCAAATACTCCCGTTATAATGAATAGTGTGTAATTGTACAATCAGGGTCAGTGATATTTCATTGATTACTACATTGAACGGAAATTGATCAGGTGTTGAGGACGTAAACTGGTCGGTGTTGTCGGGTATGTAACGTTGATTTTTCGATGCCTCGGTGGATCGCCCACTTGAGGCCCAATATTACAACGGTAAAAAATTGTATTTTATATTACGGGTATTGATAAAACTGGGTTACTTACACGGTAAAGTGTAAATTGGGGTATGATTCAAATTTTATTTAAATTGAAAAGATATGTGTAAATGGGTGAAATTAAAATTAGGTGTGCATTTGGGAAAACGGAGGTTGGATGGTGGTTTTGGTATTGAATGGATAGAAGTGATGTTTAGAGGTATCGAGAAGTGAAATAATAAGGTGCTAGCGTTGTCAATTAGAATCAAATCTTGCAACAACAAATTGGATTAAACAACCACAACCGCCATCAGTCAACCTCTGATTTCCCCCGTCAACTGCACCGCTTGTATTTAATTTCACCTATTTGACACTCCCCTCTACTGTTTCCACAGCTCTTCACTTATTTAACTAACGTCATTTAACCTCCTTACTTCCACCATACTATGTAGGTAACCTACTCCTTCCAACACCAACCAGTCAAGTGTTCAACGCCTGAAATAATAATCTGAAATAAAGAACACCAAGTAATTCCATCAATGATAATCAAGTCATAATCAATAATTTATTAAAAATTCACACGCTCGGATCAAGACTAGAAATGACAGCTCAAGAGCTCCCCCCCTCACTCCCCCATTCATAATCGTCATTGACGCTCCCTATTGACTCAATACTCCTCCCTACACCAATATGCCCCTTGTATGGGTACCATTTCGAAAATTCGATCCGCAACAAACCGTTCACTGGTTACCTCTTAACTCACCCACTACAACAGGTGGCCTCATGTACCCACTGCATGATTTAGTGTGATTCCCTAGTTTTCGCATGTTTTTTCAAGTGCCTTTTTCCTCACACAATTCACGATTTTGTTACTCGTTGAAGATGTTACCTCGACAAAAAAATTTTAAAAAATGCAAAAAAAGTTCAACACGTGATAATGTATTGTGATTCAACGACACTGTACTTCCTTAGTGATAAGACTGTTCAGTATTACCTAGTTTTTAATTTTACTTGTAATTTTCTTGTTCAATTATTTAAAATTACGACAATCTCACTTTGTAAAAAGGACAAATCCACAACTCTCTTATTTTTTTTCACCTGGATTTTTTTGTATTGTTTATTCAGACAAATTTCTCAACTTTTGTTTTTCTTTTTTAAATAAATAAATACTTTCCTTTTTATTTTGTTTGTGATGTTTTTCCTTGCACGGTTTTGTTTTTTGGTTTTTTTGTGCACTCTTTTGGAATCATAGTTTAACATCTGCCACTATTTTTATACCTACACCAATTTTTGAACGTAGTACTAGAGTTTTGTTTTGGTTTTTTAGCGAATTTTCGGAGAAAAGGAAGCTATTGTACTCGTTCCAAAATTTTTAAAAATCGAATTTTCAAAAAACATTTGCACCAAAATCTGTTTCAGACGATAACACTCGATAGAATTGAGATGAAAAATTGCTTATTGTTGAAAAAAAAATTAATAATAAGTATATAAATCGACAATCATGCAACATGGCTATAAGAGCGAATTTTCGAAGTAATAACTTTTTTTTTGTGAAATGTCTCCATTTTACTGGTTTTATAACAAATTTCGTATCCATTTTTTGCTGAGTTTATAGATTTTTCAACGCTGAACACGCTGGTGGAGTCAGAATTGCGATATCTCATTCCGTTATCAGAATAGAGCAGATGAATAGTGAAGAACATCTCAAGTACCAACCACGTTTCTTCATCTTCAAAGTGCTCCAGTTTGAGAACAGAATGAGATGTCGCAATTCTGACTTTATCATCGTGTTCAGCGTTAAACAATTTCTAAAATGATCTGTCATTTGTCAGACTTGTCTGATTTTTCCCCGATTGCCAAGACAGAGTTTTTGTGGAATTTTGAAGTTTTTATCTTATTTCTATCGAGATATATACATATGATTTTTTGGTGTCTTTTGGCTGTGAATTCAGGATGGTTTTTGGAAATTTGAGTTTTAAAAATTTTGGACCGAGAACAATAGCTTCCTTTTCTTTGAGATTTCGCTAATGACAGGATATTATTAGGAACGAAGAAAATTGAAGGAATATAATGGAAGAATGGGGATTGGTTTGAGTAGGTGGCTGTGGTCAAATCACAGTGCAGTGAGATTCGTACTTCGTATAGTTTCATTTTCGATTTGGTGGCTCAATTTTTTTAAATATTTCAACAGCGATTGTCACAAAAGTTCATGCAGTATTCCGGCCCACCGACAAATAATTAATGTTGCTATCAAATGTGTTCTGAGCAATTGGTTTCCACTCGTTACATAAATTATTGTTCCCTCTGTACAGTGGATTTAGAGGATAATTACTTTGACTATTCAAACCATTCCGGTCGTCGAACATCTCACGACACTTAGCTTTTTCCACGCATTAGGGGTGTTGAACAGTTACGTGTCGCTTCTTCACAGTTTAGACGCTTTCTATTCGCTCAGTCTGTTATATCACTCGAGGTATTCACGCTTTGATAGATGCTACCAATTAGATACTTGTTTTATTGACATGTATAGGTGTGCAAGACTTCATGATTTCGACACATCCTACGTGTGAGTATTCTTCTCTAATAATTGAAGCGAATCTTCCAATTGTGGGGTAAATGACAGTTTTAGTCATTCGTCAGAAATGCATTGCCCACTTGGATTCCGCTCTTGGAAAATGGAGCATACAAAAATCAAGTGGTATTTTACATTTGGTGTTTTGAGGTATTTTGACAACAAACCTCCCTCGACCAAAAGAAAACTGAAGCCTTCATATGGACATCACTACTGGTCAATTGAAGATGCAAAATAATTTGAACCTTGTAGTGTCTTATGTGTAAAAACCCCAAATCGTGTTCAACTGAAGGGTGCTGTTGACGTATTATTTTGTTAAGCGTGGCTGAGAGGTCGGAAGTTTTAATGACGTCACCGACCCCCTCTTACAATAGATAACTATGGATTTTTGTCTATGTTGAAGTACAGGCATTCTATCATTCAACCCTATGAAGTAAAGGAAATTTCACGTATTCTCCGTTATAGTGTGCAAAAAAAGCAGATCGGCGCTTTTGGCGTGGCAATAACGGTATATCCACGTGGGGGGTTCCATACGAATTCCACAGTGATCTGGACGTTTGAACCAATTCTTACTGAAATTCTCAACTCACTGGCGTGAGACCAGATACTTATTAAGAAATCTCTCAAAAACACTTCGTGTAAAAATCACTGTAAATCTCATTCTACAGCAGCCGGAAAAAGTTATGATATCCACTTTCCCCGCCAGCCGTAAAGAGATGTCATAACCACTAAACTAGCGCCGTACCCGTTTCGAAATCTCCCCTTGGCGCCATGACGGGAAGATCGTTTACCATATTATACAAGCTAAAATTGTTTAAAAAGCCCTGAAGGAGTTTTTATGAAGTAACAGTGTTAGCTGTTCTAAGATTTGTGTTGAATCTTAAAAAGCTATAACACTGAAGGAGGTTTTTTAAACAATTTTAGCTTGTGTAATATGGTAAACGAGCTTCTCGTCATGGCGCCAAGAGGAGATTTCGAAACGGATGCGGTGCTTGTGAAGTGGTTAGGACATCTCTTTAAGACTGGCGGGGAAACTGGCTATCATTACTTTTTCCGGCTGCTGTAGAATAACTATCATTTATTCAAGCGAGGCGAGGTTACATTTTTACGGCGTGTTTTTAGGGGGATATCACATCTTTTTGCTGACAACTATTATATTTAATAACACCCCTCCACCGACTTAACTCTTTGCGGACATCTCGTCCGATTTCGCTCAAATCTGGTCGGTAGTGAGAGAACGCTCTTGATCTTAAAGAACCTTCAGATGTTTCTTAACAACCCATTCAATCGGCTATCAGAAGTCGAGAAGAATTGAAATGAAGCGATTTAGGAATTTTACGAGAAAAAATGGTAGAGGGCGGTCGAATGGCGGTGGCGGGAGGGCGATGCTCCTCCTTTCCCTGCGTGGGGTTGGCCTGTGACTACTGGACCGCACAGGCTCTGCTTCATTGGCGTTCAATCCAACCGGCAGGGCCTCACACGCAAAACTTTGATAGGTTATCTTATCTCCCACACCTCTCCCCAAAGATACAAACACGGTTTTTTTTACCCGGCAGAGATATGACGAAGTACATGGACAGGTACCCTCAACGGTCAAACCGTAGATTTATTTCAAAAATGACGCGGAAACATTTAAATACGGGAGAAGGGTTCGGATCCATTGAGCCGTTTTTGCGTGATTGAAGGACAAACACACAGACACCAAATTCAAAATCGGCATGGTTCGATCCATTTCACGCGAAACTGAAGTGAAATTTGTCGAAAATACCCAAGGAACACGAAAATTGTCTCTAAATCACGCGTGATCGGGGAAGGCATAGGGGGGTTCACTTCCGGATCCGATGCATAGGGGTGGGGGTATATAAGGAAGCCGAAATAAAAAAATCCTAAATTCTACCTTCTCGTGAGACAGATGAATATTATTTTTGGTATTTAAGATTATAAGGGTTTGTAAAGGTACATGTAAGAGGTATAATCCGTGAAGCGACAGGTGAGAGTGGCAGATGTATCCATCCCGATTTCTGCTCGTCAGCGACAGGTAACAGAGGTAGATGGACACACCCCGAGTTCGGCCCGACAGCTAGTTTTCAATAAAATTCTGCAGTTACATACAAGTTAGGGATACTTATCGTGAAAAATCTATAAACTAAGGTGTTACCCGGCAAAAAATGAGACAAATTTGATTATAAAACCAGTAAAATTGAGAAATTGTACATAAAACCAGTTGTCTTCGAAAATTCGCTCTTATAGCCTTGCTGCATGACTGTGGTCTGCTGCTGGACTGTGATTTTTCGTATCGTAATTATTGGAGTGATTTCGCATCAGAGCGAAATATCGATGCAAAATCACTCCGATAATTACGATACAAAAAAATCCAGTTATGCACCATGGCTATAAGAGCGAATTTTCGAAGACAACTGGTTTTATGTACAATTTCTCAATTTTACTGGTTTTATAACAAATTTTGTTTCATTTGTTTGCCTGGTAACACCTTAGTTTATAGATTTTTCACGATGAGATAATATCTGGATTAGGTATATTATAATCCCACCCTTAAAATTTCCCTAAACCCCCCTTGGAGTGGCCTGATTGTGCCCATCTACGAACCCTTTCGATTCCCAAGTTTTACCTCCCGCTCGTCGCCAAGTTTCAGTTTCAACCAATGGGTCATCCTTATTCGCTTCGATAGTCCAAATTCACCCAAAGATCAGATTGTCTGTTTGCGTTTGGGTACTTCAGTGTTTGATTACGTTAATCTCGTAGTATCAGTTATTAACCCTCGGATTGAAGCGCATTTTCATGGTTGGAATCAAGACAGTAAATTCTGCAACCTAGAGGAGGATTATGTGAAAATATTCCTCCAAACCACATAGTCGACGTCGTTGGAGGTTTACCGGTTTAGTATAATTTCTTGGGTTTTCGATCAAATTCACGATTGCCTTATATTTGAGCTTCAAGCCGAACCGTGTACTCTTGGTATGAATTCATGGGTTACTACTATGCGTGTTTCTGCCCACTGTTCTCAATGTGGATATTATGATATAATTATACTGGACATATTATGTCCAGTACAATAATGTGAATAGACGTAGTTCAGTCAGTAAATTATGTTTCAAGGAAAAATTTATACGAACCCTTAACTCGAATTTACGGGACCCGCGAACGCGGGTTTATCCCTTCGGATATCAGGGTTTCTTGGGAGAGTCCGAACGCTGCTCCCCTCCGCTGTTCAACCTTCCCGCTGTTACTCCTAACCGCAAACTTGTGACCCTTCCGCCTTTATTGAGAAGGTTATTCTGCGGCGGGAAATTCTCTGGGATTGATAGAGGCTTTTCACTACACCGGGAACCTCTAAGCCTCTGCGGAGGTCGCCTCGAGTGCAATAAGACCCTCAAATTGGGGTTTATGAGGGGCGAGAGGGTAAAGTTGGGTTAGTCGAGGCAAAAAAACGCCTATGAAGTGAAGGGAAGCTCTCAAATTAGAGGTAATTTCGAAGGTATTCTTTCTCTTTTCTGCTTCATTCCACCTTTTTTTAAAAGGATTCTCCGGACCCTTTGTTCAGCCCTTAAAATAAACCCTCTCCAAATTTAAAAGCTCTTTTTTAACTGTAGGCACTGGAAGGTGAAAGTAATTTTGTTTTTCTCATTCCAACCCATCCACGAATATTCCAAATTCCACGTAAACAATCATAACAACCTACAAGTATTTGTGTATAATCAACATCTATCAAAACCAAAGTTGGAAACTAACTTAGGAATCGAAGTCAGCTCAATTATCACACTGAGGAACTCCTGATCCAAAAAACACTTTTGTGAAGATTTGACTGAAATTGGGTGACTTTTGAAAATGTTTTCCGCCACATTGGAGATCCGCCATTTTGAATTTTGCAAATATGACTTCAGATTCGCGATCAGGAATACAAAAACCCATTTATACCAAATTTGGCTCAAATCGATTGAATTTTCAAAAATCATGATTTTTGAGGTTAGAAGAAGCAAAATGGTCAGACGGGGGATTCAGGTTTAATGGGTCTGTAGACACGTGAATATGGTGTTATTGATGACTTTGAGGTACAAGTACAGATCCCTGATTTAAATAAATACAAATGAATAATTTATCTGAATGAATTACACTGGCCAAAAGAAAAAGAAAATCAGTTAAGGGACTAATGAGAGCCATTACCAAGTTCTTCTTCTTCTTCTTCTCCTTCTCCTTTCCTTGTTGAGTCAGCTAAGGTTAGAGACTCTCCACCTTCATCGATTAAGATGAAATTTTGCACAGAGCTTTGTTTCAACTCCAGACAGTTGCTTTTAAAAGATCTAATCCATTAGCTCAACCCAAAAAACTCTGCAAATTCATGACACAACGGTTTATTATCTTCTTTGAGCCGATCGCCCTAATCTAATTCACGAAATGTTAGATTAAACTCTAGCTCATCATCCAAATTTAATTTGTTTAAACAAATAGACCTGTGTTGTTAAACAATTTTACAAACAAGAAACCGAGTGAATAAGATTGCATTGTCAGCCATCCTCGACATTTAGTGATCAAGACAGAAGGGTGATCTGAACAAAGAAAATAATAAACAGTTATGTCAAGAATTTACAGAGTTTTTTCTAATGAGTAGTTTTTGCGAGTACTCATGTATATCGATACTTTTCATTCGATATTCGAGTAGTATCGAATATGCCTATCCAAGTACTTGAATGAGTACTGGTACCGTTACTTTGAAAGTGTCGAACGTCCCTAACTGTGAGTGGACTGGAAAGTGAAGGATGTTGCGAAGGTGGGGGGGGGGGTGTCGAGTGACGACTACAAATTGGTGGTTTATTGAAGTGAATTCCGGCGTTTCCTCGGTTCAAACCTCTTCCAACACCTCACTTCTTCCCCCAACCGGTCCGAGGAGGGCGAACGTCGGAACGAACTGGTGGGGCGGGCGGGAGGCGGCGAAAAGGCGGGATATCGAACGTCCCCCTCCGCCCGGGGGCGGCAGTACAGCGATGGCTGCGAGCGGTGGCGGCGGTGGGACCAAAGGGAAGTCGGCGCGGCGGAAGATCAGCTTGCCTTGGTTCAGGCAGGCAAGCAGCGCCGGGCCGACACTCAGCAGGCAGCACACCATCGACACGCCGAGCTCTTTCCACAAGAGGCTCCTATCCCGCCAAACAACTGGCCAGGTACCACCCCCATCAACAACAAAAAACAAAAAATAATAATAATAACATGCAATAACAACAAATAATAATGAAAAACATTAAACACTCTGCAAACTTTACCACGACGCTCCATCATTCCCCGAATACGAGATCACCACAAGAAATAAATGAATGTGTTATTTTAGGAACGTCACTTGTCCAACTTATCGAATTTTTATTTTTTTCGCGAAATCTTGTTCTTTGGAAACAGATACATCAGATACAATAGATTCTATTGATTGTGTCAGGCTTGAGGCTTTTTGGTTCACGGGTTGGAAGCATTTGGCGGTGAAACATGGAATAATGTTAAATAGTTTCGAATTCTGCACCTCACCAGTTAGTGAAAACACCAATGTTTTGTTAGGAAAAGAGAAAGATTCGGAATCCCAAGAATGGGACAATGCGGCAAAGAGCTCGGAGAATCATTTGCTGTACAAAAGCTTGGAAACCCCATTTATGATTACGCACAGGAAACTGAAACCGGCAGTAGCGAAATTAATTTTGAGAGTGCGATGTGAGCAGCTGAATTTGAACTGTAAAATTTGGAATCGGGATACCAAAGCAAAGGAAGCAAAGTGCAACGAGGATATATTCCACTTTCTTTGTAGATGTCCGATTTTGTGCGAATTTAGGCAAAAGTATTTTAATAAGTGTTTTTTTGATGGGCCAGAAGTAGCGGAAATGTTAAATGGATCCACTCAGGCGCCGTTGTTCTATAAATTCGTTAGAGACGCAAGAGCATATAGAAATTTTTTAGAGGGACAATTTAACTATTGATTAATGGGTACCTAGTTATTTTTCGTTCAAGAACTTATATATATTTTGTAAATGGTTTTTCGTAATGTGTACCTACTTATATTTTTTGTTTGGGGCATATTTTGTAAAATGTATGATGTAGGTACCACTTTTCCTTTTTTCTTTTTCGTTCTTGCTGGCGAACTCGGATTCACGGCAGAATATGCCAAATCCTTCATTAGTTTAGAGATGTCTTATCATGTTGTGAAGTCTCCATTTTCTTTCAATAAACACATTTTTCTTTTTCTTCTTCTTCTTCTATATCTATTGATGTGAGAAACGTCATTTTCTCAGGCTTCGTTCGTGTTGTAAAGAGACCTCAAAGATGAGAGGTTCGCAAATTTTATTTTAGAAACGTCGTTTGTCCGGTACAACTGACCTTTCTAAACTAAAATGGTGAAAACCGTACGGATTATAGGAAGGATATGAGCTACTAAGCTCCATTTATCCTGTGTTGTAGAAAGTTAATATATTTTGGCAGCCCTAGAAAACCACAGTCATGGAGCATGACCATAAGAGCGAATTTTCGAATAAATAACTGGCTTTATGTAAAATATCTCCATTGAAGGACACTAAGTCCATTAAGGACATGCCAATTATCATCCACGTTTCTTCATATTTAAAGTGCTCACGTTTGAGAACGGAATAAGATCGCAATTCTGATTTCACCATCGTGGTTAGCGTGAGAATACCTTTAAAATGAGGTACATATCCCTTGTCAGACTGTTTCATTTCGGGAATTTATGGGTTTTCCGGACGATAACTCTCGAAAGAATTGAGATAAAAAGTTCAAATTTGCACACAAAACATCTGTCTTGGCAATCGACAGGTTAAGTTCGTAGATGGACGGAATCAGGTCACTTTATGGGGAGTATAAGGGGGAGCGGGTGTCATCGCTGAACACGATGCTGAAGTCAGAATTGTCAGAAACGTGGTTGATACTTGAGATGTTCTTCACGGTTCAACTGTTCTAATTTGATAGCGGAATGAGATATCGAAATTTTGACTTCACCATCGTGTACTCAGCGTTACACAATCTATAAACGGAGGTGTTAACCAGCAAAAAAATGAGACAAAATTGGTTATAAAACCAGTAAAATTGAGAAATTGTACATAAAACCAGGTATGTCTTCGAAAATTCGCTCTTATAGCCATACTGGATGACTGTTTTATAATGTCAGGCTACTTTTTGTGGTGTTATCGAGTTTAGAACGAGCCCCATCACTACCCCAATCACTTGGCATTCAATTTGGACTATCGACGATCCATACGAATTGGTTCTTTCTGCACCATTTTCTTTTCCGTTCTATAAAATATTGATATTACTGGTGCCAATCGTCGTCAAGTACTTCTAATGTCCAGGTGAATGACTGGTGCATATCACCATCTATGTGTCAAGCTGTCAAGTACTTCTACGGTCAGAAACATGATACCTACTACTCGTAGTTATCGATGGAAGAACAATTTTATAAAATAAAAATACAACACGACTTGAAAAGTCACGATTGAGCGTTCAACATCTCACTGTTCAGTGATCTACGGTAACGTGATCTAATCTGTGATCTTTACGAATGAATGAACGCGAATGATCTCGAGCCGAAAGACGCGAGGGAATTCGTACACAAAACTTGGAAGGCCCTGAGCTATCGACGGATCTTTTAATGAACAGCCGCGGTGTGGTTTTTGTCTCGCGACGAAAGGAATGGTAAATAACCTCTTCCCGTCTTCAACAATCCTTGAAGAAATTGAGACGGTTTCAGTAACCCATCCGTCTTGTAAAGTAAATGAAAATAAATTCCCGGTGTCTTGGACCGGAGCCATATACGCGTGATTTGTACTTTCTGACTTGGATCGGTACGACTGGTTGCTGTTTTGACGCAAAATTCATTTTACAGCTAAATATTGGAACATGCGTAAGCAATTGAAGTTCAATACGGTTACTTCTGCAAATTCTTGTCTCAACGGTTTATTATCTTCTCTGTGCAGATCACCCTTCTGTCTAGATCCCGAAGTAATAGATGAAACGTTTATAGAGGTGATACATTTGTTTAAAAAATAATTTGTACCAATATAATTCTGGTTTTTTCATTTCCATGTCAGCAATAATTAACTAGATATCTCAACACCAATGTGCTGTTTGAATCAGCTTGGGCCGGTATGAACATGACACGACAGGTTCAAGGTTCGTTTCGAAGCTTTTCCCCTTGAACGAAGGTTATGAAAAGTTGTTCAAGATTGAACTGAAATGTCTACTTCAAACTTGAAAAAACTTGTTCATAGGAACTTGAACTGAAAATATTTCGCGACAGTTGCGTTTTTAAAGTTTCAAAATTCATATGAACCCCTTCTTATTCTGCCGTCCTAAGTTAAAACGTCCCATCTACAGTGAAATTTTACAGTTGATAGGACGTTTTAACTTAGGACGGCAGTATTGACCTTGGCCCTAGGGTTATGAAAAGTTTCAAGGATCATCG
The DNA here is from genome assembly GCA_963920205.1 of Stenodema calcarata. Lineage (NCBI taxonomy): Eukaryota > Metazoa > Arthropoda > Insecta > Hemiptera > Miridae > Stenodema > Stenodema calcarata. The sequence continues at coordinate 10,640,068 of OY986061.1, read as the reverse complement.
CAGGTGTTGTCCAAACCCGGAGACCAAATTTCGTAATTATAGCACAACGCTAACTGGGCAAAGCGTAAGGACGGATTTAATTTGTTTTTAATTCGATTTTCTGCATTTCTGTATCTTGAAACGTAAACCTTCAAATTTTGAGAGAGGGGGTCATTTTATTTTATTTTATTTGTTCTTGGGTGATTCCAATGAATGGATCATTATCGAAGATAATAAACCTAAAGCGCGATACCTCGAATAAATGACCATCCGTCTATTTCAACAGGTAGATAAATACCGTTTAGAGAGAAAATTAGAGGTGGAAAGCAAATGGAAAATCCTTCCCGTAAACATGGCCCAAGAATGTCGGGGTATCTAAATATGCCCACGGGAGCTGAAGGTCGCTTGTTTACTCTCGACCGAATTAGGCAGCGGTTTTCTCGATTCATCTGGCGATCTTGGAATCTTGCGATAGTGTCGCCCAACACCAAATAAGGTTATTTTCGTCTGGAATGCACTATTACGGTCATTTTAGGCGGGCCTTAGGGCGTTGCACATCTTCCCTGCCCAAGTTGGGAGTCACATATTAACGTATTTCACAAATACTCCGTTTAAGGGTCATTTTATTCGACGTTAGACGTGGATTATTTCATGGCATTCTCAAAAATCCACAGTCATGCAGCATGGCTATAAGAGAAAATTTTCGAAGAAATAACTAATTTTATTTAAAATGTCTCTATTTTCTTGAAACTCCTTAGTATTTTGATTTGAAATGTCTTTCAGTAAGGTGAGATTTCAAAATATTTTCTCTCAAGTTTGTACGCTAGCGTTTGAAGCCCTTGAGACTTTATTGGACTATTTGGTATAACCCTCGCGTCAGAAACGTTGACCTATCGGGATCTTTGAGATTTAGATTTTTTGGACCTCAAACTAGACACACAGGTGTAATTATGCAGTTTTGATGACGTCATTGTGGCACTGTTGTTTGGTCACTATAGTCAGGTTGGAGCAACATGAATTTACTCTTCCGTTGTTGCTCACTCACTTTCAAGTCACTCACAGTCAAGACTGGGCATGATAAGGATACTACGATCCGCACGTCCTGCCAGTCGAGCGTTCTTAGTATCAGCCAGAACTTCAAAGTAAAAATTCAACTAAGTATTATGTTATGTGCCGTGCTCAGGTCTCAATCCTTAACCGATTTTTTAAAGCTTTTTTGGCACCATTATTGACTATAATGTCTATATTTTCTTTTAAATTTTATTTATTGGCCTCACAATTTACATTGCATTTAACCATGATAGCTGGTTAATACGAATTCGTACATTTAGATATGAATTTATTTACAGTTCGATCTCTGAGCTCTTCATAAATTTGAAAATAGACTTAAAAGTTCTTTTATTACCCATTAGAATCTGTCTTCTCGTAGACTACTTCACTTCATGTAAGGTGAGATCCTCCCACGATTTCTCTCGTTGGTTCTGAAAGTTAGGGCATTTGAAAATTATGTGGGTGGCGTTTTCCATCTCCGTTGCATTGCAATATATCGAGGGTCCCACGGCAACACCCCATATCGTCACTTTTGGCCAAAATTGGCATACCAATCGAAGCGTCCTCCCCCGGCGGATCGATCTAACTAAGCATAAGTTAGGTACCTAAGTTAGGTACCAATAAATCTCACGATTTACTTTACTGAATTAATCAGTAAACAGTCATTGACAGATGGTTTTTAGGCTCTGCTGAAAAGTCGCCAAAATGACGATGTGGGAAGTTGCAGTGAGACCCTCGATATGCAGTTCGGCCTTCCCACTATTTGGATCTTGTGTAGATGGGATGGAAGTCGGTGGTGATTAAACCTCAGTCTGGAAATAATTTTCGCAAACTTCCGGTCAAAGTAGCCCATCTAGTGTACCTGTCTAAATCACCCTTTATATTCAAATGTCTGGCTTCGCGTTTACGGTCGTGTCTCTTGTTTAGGACTGACAAAATCCATTTTTTTTTTTTTTTTTTACCCTACGCCGATCAGTCACGGCAATTTTCGACCAGTTGGTGTCGTCAGCAATAAAAGCAAATCGTATGTCCTCGAGTTGTGGACAGTCACAAAGGTGAGTGGAAGTCATGGGCTCGGATGTGCTGCATAGAGAGCAGGACGGGTCATCCCTCATCCGAAGTCTGTGGATGTGAGAGTTCAGGTAGTCATGGCCAGTGATGGATCTGAAGGCTGCTACCGATTCATGACGAGGGAGGTCGGGTGGAAAACGATTGGTCGGACTGAGGAGAGCAACCCATTGCTTGCACCCTGCCAAACGCACGTGGCCCTGCCGAGTTTTGTCATTAATGCAGGATTTAATTAAAGATCTGGCTGCGACAAAGCTGACTGGTGCATCTGGCATGGGCATCTGGGAGCCTTCCTTGGCTAGCGCATCTGCACGTTCATTTCCCCAGATTCCAACGTGAGACGAGAATTCCACTGTAGAGCCACAGTAGCTCCAGTTGCCAGCAACTGCTCCACCAGGCGGCTTCCCTCCAACACATCCCGGGAGTCTGTCAGGCTATTGGTGCAGAGGCTGACTAGGAGTCACACAGGATGACAGCACGGGCAAGCTCCATCGACAGAAGCATCCCAAGAGCAAGGACCACGGCGCGAATCTCTTCCATCAAAATTGCTCGCAAGTGCACCAACTGGTGCGGCAATTGATCTTATTGCCGAGTACACTCCAGCGCCTCCGTTCCGCCTTCCTCCAGCTGCTGAACCGTCAGTAAACACCCGCAGCCATTCGTTTTCAGGAAAGCGGGTGTGCATGGTCTCCAAGGCAATGGCCTTCAGCTCGGCATCAGGGGTATTATGCTTTGAGACAGGCTTAGTTAACGTTGTGAAGTATGTGGCAGTACAGCGCGGTACTTGATCCCCAACATCCACGTAGTTTTCTATGACAATTTTTCTTTTTATATTTAATATATAACACGTAGAAGGGAAGAGTGGACCACTCGCCTGTCTATAATATAGTGGTAATATAATATTATGTGGTTTTAAGCCTCTGATGCGCGATTAACGTGTGATTAGTGAACTACCCACGGATATCACAAGGCGTAGAACCATTGCCAGCCATTCGTTTTCAGGAAAGCGGGTGTGCATGGTCTCCAAGGCAATGGCCTTCAGCTCGGCATCAGGGGTATTATGCTTTGAGACAGGCTTAGTCAACGTTGTGAAGTATGTGGCAGTACAGCGCGGTACTTGATCCCCAACATCCACGTAGTCTTCTATGAAAATTTTTCTTTATATACACTGGAGACCAAAAAAACCGGCGCAGTTGAATTGTTGTCGAAGAGTCAAGTTTAAATCGATAACAGTTGGGTTAGAGTCAATAGTAAGGTCAATAACAAGGTTAAGAGAGATTACGTGCAGAGGTCCACCCCTGTTTTTCCTTAACTATCCAGCTTTTTCCTGTAATGCTCTCTTGAATTCACGATAGAAGCCTACAGAAGCCTGCTGATGTTAATCTTCACTCCAGAGTCCGTGCTTTAGGTCCTCTACTCACCCCAGCACACCGAACGGCTCGTCTTCAATTCGCTAGAGATCACGCTGCTTGGACTGAGCTGCTTGGGTTTGCAGCAGGATCCGTCGTCCTTGGACGCCCTGATGCCGGCCTTCTGGTGTAGCTACCAGTTTCACGGTTTTCTGTAGGCTTCTATCGTGAATTCAGGAGAGCATTACAGGAAAAAACTGGATAGTTAAGGAAAAACAGGGATGGACCTCGGCAAGTAATCTCTGTTAACCTTGTTATTGACCTTACTATTGACTCTAACCCAACGGTTATCGATTTAAACGTGACTCTTCGACAACAATTCAACTGCGCCAGTTTTTTTGGTCTCCAGTGTATTTAATATATATATTATATTAAATTATTAAATTAATTATTAAAATAAATTATTAAAAAATTAAATTAATATATATATTATATATAACACGTAGAAGGGAAGAGTGGACCACTCGCCTGTCTATAATATAGTGGTAATATAATACTATGTGGTTTTAAGCCTCCGATGCGCGATTAACGTGTGATTAGTAAACTACCCACGGATATCACAAGGCGTAGAACCATTGCGTAAAAAACCGTATTCCGCCGTTGTTTTCCGTCCCTCATGGTTTTTATTTATTCGTTTTTTTTTTTCTCCCTCGAGATTTCAATTAACACCGATGTCGCCGGTTTTCTCCAAATTTCGAACGGCAAATAATGGGATTGCCCGAGATGAATGGCGTGAGGCACCGGATCCGGAGATCCGACGCGCTCAAAGACAAACAGACGATGGAGCGAGGTGAATCGCTCGTGAGGTGCCGCTTTGTTTTCAACGGTAACAATGCAACAGCTTTACGAGGTGAGTGGGGCACTGTAGGGGGCCAGAATCTGCCATCGTGGGAACACCTACAGCCCTATTGTTCATGAGGTGGATCGTTTTGTCCGGAAATTTGCTAACACGAAAATGTGAGGGTCGTCGAAAGGATTTTCATTGTACAAGGGGAACCAAAAAGGAAAAAAAATACTGAGGTACAAAAAATTTCAATATCGAAAGACATGTCTTAGACCCTAATACTCGTAAACATGCAAGAATTAATGACTCCTAATGTACTGAATCAATATCATGACTTGAATGGGTGGGGGAAGGGGTAGAAAGTCGAAAATTCGTTCATATGATCATACTGCATGACTGTAACGTTTTTTTGAAAACTACAAAAGATATATCGATGACATCACTTGATAACCTATCTTGGTTATTGGCCGTTTTAACGACTTTTCGGAGAAAAGGATGCTATTGTTCTTGGTCCGAAATTTTTAAAACTCGAATTTCCGAAAACGTTTATACCTACCTACCAAAATTGGTTTCGTACCATCCTGAATTCACTGCCACAAGACACCAGAAAATACCATCAACACTAAAAACGGTGGGTACAGCTTTCGTACAAGTACGCAACCACGAGGGACATTTTATGTCTGCGCCCCCTCCCACACCCACACCACGTACCTCGTACTTCAATAATGATATCATTATGGTGAACTTCATAAATACCTGTGTGTAAACAATCATTTAAACAATCACGCTCATACCGCAGCTTGTCGGCCACGCACTCCGCTGTGGTTAACGTAATATGGTTAGGTAAATCGAGAGCTATCCAACGAGTGGTGAACGATTTTTGTACGATGATAACTGGCGAAGTTATAGTTCCGTAGCAACGAATCGGTTGTACGTGAAAATCATTAGAAATTTTTCGTAACGCTTTCTTCGTCAAAACGCACTATTCTGTGACTGATTTTTAGCTACCTAATTTTCGAAGAGAAGGAAGCTATAATAGCAATAACAATAATTGTTCTCGGTTTAAAATTTTCAAAACTGGAATTTCCCCCCTTAAATTCTCCTCTTAGAGTGGTTCAATTCTGTCTATCTACGAACTTAGCCTTTTAATTGTCAAGGCAGATTTTTTGTGAAAAATTGGCTAACAGGACCATCAAGTACCACATCAGTGGGTTGTCAAAAGAATTTAACTCAATCGTTATGAAGTACATTACGAATTTAGAACCCCTCTTGGCGGGAAATAGTTCTGAACGTCCAAACACGAAATTATGTGGCTTAAATAAAATATTCGTTAAATGTTCTGGTCGTATGAATTGGCGCAATGTCTTTCACCATGACCCGCCCAACTAGAATTTTAGTACGAATCCAGCAACTTCTACGAGTAAGGCTCCGCTTCGTTAGAAACTTTTAACTGCTAAATCCAAAAGAATAATTTATAGGCATCTTTATATACGACATCCTCCTGCTGACACGAAATGAACGTCTCTGAAGACAATAAACTTGGACATAAGAGGTCTAACCCCTCGCATGCCATGGAAGCCTCAGTTGATGAAAATTCATCCAACGAGATCTGAAAGGTTGATGGGTCTTCGTGACTTCTATAATTATTTACCTCTTATCTACCCCCCCCCCCATCACCTGTCCCACCGATCATTCTTTCTCTGGAGAAACGTTGGTGGAATCGATGGAGAATGACAAAACTCAGAGAGACCATCCATTATCCCACCGTCTGCCCCAGTTTGCCGGATTGAAATTCAATTTTTGTTTTTATCCGACCTTTTGACATTTTGACATTTTCAGTTGCTGTTAGCTGGATAATCCCTGCGTTGCTCAGCTAACATTCGAACTTAGATATAAATTCAAAATATCATCCCGTACGAGTTTCGATTAGTTTGGACGTTTTGTTTGTTTAATTTTTATATTGTTAAAAGTTTGTTTAAACTTTTTTTTTTCATTAAAAAGAAGTCGTGATTGAACCTCGTGGATTTAAGCCAAAGCAAATTGTAGGTAGAAAACCAATCAAGTACAATCTTGCATCATCAAACAGTAGCTTACTTTCATAACATCTTTAGCTTTCACAGATTGATTCAACTCTTTAGAATCCAACTCTCTTATGTTATAATCAATCATGTTTTTGTATATTTATTGAACTAAACTGGAATGTATTACTTCACATTAAATGTATTCTAATAAGTTATTAGTAATAACATTATTGCAGCACGGTCTCAAATATCCCAATCAATTCAGAGAACACTCATATTAGTCATCCCGTCTACCAAGTAAATATACGGTATATACATACTTCGTACCAGCGAAATAAATGTTCTTGCTTCATTTCGTTGCGGATCAACCGGACTCTGTCCAGGTGTTGAGGTAGGATCAACACTCATACTGACCTCCTAACTTTCTCCTTTTAAACAATTTACCAACACATTAAAAAATCATCCCTCTGTATGAAATTAAGAAAATTACGCTCGTTTAGTCCCATTCTTCTCAAAATTTAATGCTCTAAAAGGTTCTATTTGATACATATTTTGAGACATGAACCCATTTGAGAGTAATTCATCTGAAGAGGCTAAAAAAATCCTGTCATGCAGCTTGGCGAGGTATGAGGCGAATGTTCGACAAAATGGCTGGTTTTATGTTAAATGTCACGATTTCACTGGTATTATAACAAATTTTGTCTCCTTTTTTGCCGAATAACACCTCAGTTTATAGATATTTCAGCGATGAACTTGATGGTGAAGTCAGAATTGCGATGTCTCATTCCGTTATGATATTAGAGCAGGTGAACCATGAAGAACATCTCAAGTATCAACCACGTTTCTTCATCTTCAAAGTGCTCCAGTTTGAGAACGGAATAAGATATTGCAGTTCTGATTTCACCGTTCTGTTCAGCGTTAAAACATCTTTAAAATAAGGTGTCACTTATCAGACTGTTTCATTTTGGGAATGTATGGGTGATTTCCCCTCCTCCCCTGAAACTCCCAAAAACCGCCCTCAGTTTATAGATTTTTCAACGCGGACCACGATGGTGAAGTCAGAATTGCGATATTTCATTCCGTTATCAGATTAGACCATTCCGATTCGGTGCAAGTACACACCACATAAAGCGTGGTTAGAGCGTAAACGGGCTATTGCCCTTATCTCCGGCCTACTCAGCTCAAACTGGGAAAACCAAGGTTTGAACCCAATTCGAGAGTTGTGTCGGTACCTTATACCCGCTCTGGCTTCATCATAAAGCTGTTCCCAACGGGCCATCAGTTCTTCGTGGAGCCTCATTTAGATGTCGGTGAATGGTATTCGAAGATCCAGACCAACTCCGTTTGGTGTAGCGGCATTGGACAGAGGATCGGCGATTTCGTTCCCGCTAACACTAACGTGCGATCTCGCCCATACAAAATGAACTCGTCGACCGCCCCTCTTCATGTTTAATAACATCTCCTGTAGTTTCATGAGGATATGATTAAAGTTGGTCTTCATAGCGAAATTGGAAAGGTTCAAAATAATGGTTGACTCCTCATCTCTGACCCCAACATACCGCAGGGCCTCCCGGATTGCAACAGCTTCACAAGTAAAACTCGAAACCACAACCATCCACAGCTTTTGAGCTATCTGTATGGATCAGTTATCCACCTGGAAACCCGGTTTGCATTTGCTCTGTGAACCGTGCTTGAGTCGGAACGCCTTCACTGGAAACCCAAGGAAGCAATCTTGACAGGAGCTGGTCTCTGACTGTGATCTGATCGTCCCGTGACTGTTGGTTTGAATCTACCTTTAATCGTGTTCATTTACCTTGTGCAGTTTTCTGATTAAATTGATGGGTGCCGAGAACGCTTGATGGGTGCGATATGTACCATAAACACGTTCAAAACAAACTAAGACCTTTGTGGCCTTATGCGTCCATAACGAAACTCCATGGTGATGAAAGTTGTCTACATCTCTACCCGGCACCTCGGCCTAATTAGATCAATTTACTGGTCCCTTAGGGTATCCCCCCTGTAACATCCTCTCCACCTCAGAACGAGATTTCTCAAAGTCAGATATGAGTTGGAAGCTAATTAACAAGACCCCAACATAAGTTCGGTAACGAATCATTCTCGATGACCTCACAACAGTGTGAGAGTGATCTTATTTATATTACTCAATAAACAGAGCGGGAGGAAGTTACGTTTTCGGTAGTTTTTCTTCAGAAGGTTCCGCCCATGAGAAATTTGTCAGGTACTGAGGACACTGAAAGCGGTACTTTTCAATCATAAGGGTTCTTAACGGTTCAATAATCGGTTCTTAAAGGTTCAATCATCGGTTCTGGCGTTGCTTGTATCTACTTTTAAATTAATTTTGGAGTATAAAACCACCTTGTCGTTACAGCAATCATTCCCAATTATGTCATACCTGACGTAACCTTGAGCTATTGAATATAGACCATCTGCTTTTTAAAACCACCATTTACCGTCACCATACTACAGAGTTACCGGTACAAACTTACACGTGTGTCCTACAAAAGTGTGTAGAAGCTTATACTCTCCCGTGGATTTTTCACACTTGTTGATTCAACTGAATTATTCAAAACTATGTATTACTCATCAAAGTAAAATACTAAAACGACTTGAGAATTAAAAAAAAAATCCACAGTAATGCAGCATGGCTATAAAAGCGACTTTTCGAAGAAATAACTGGTTTTATGTAAAATGTCTCCATTTTACTGGTTTTATAACAAATTTTGTTTCCTCAGTTTATAGACTTTTCAGCGCTGAACACGATGGTGATGTCCGAATTTCGATATCTCATTCCGTTATCAGATTAGAGCAGTTGAACCGCGAAGAACATTTTTAGTAACAATCACGCTTCTTCATCTTCAAAGTTCTCCAGTCTGAGAAAGAAATAAGATATCGCAATTCTGATTTCACCATCGTGTTCAGCGTTTAAGAATCTTCAAAATGAAGTGTCACTTGTCAGACTGTTTCAGTTTTTGAATTTACGAGTAATTTTTCCTCCTTTAAAATTCCCAGAAACCCCCCTTAAGGCCCGATGCCAAGACAGATTCTTGGCAAATTTGATAGACCGCGTTAAAACGAAATGTCTCAATCGAATTCCTACACCCTCCTGCTCCTTATCATATCCACGAGTTAAACTTGATCAATGGTGACAATGACCTACCCCAACGACTCGACCTACTAACATGTCGCTCAGGAAATCTGTTTAGCTCTCACCAGCCAATTTAGCATCCTTCTCGAATTATTGTAATGTAGCTTATCCACCCATCCATAGTTAAGCAATTAAATGACAGTGATTTGATAGGCAACCTATGATAGCTAAGGAATTAAATTACACTGAATTGGAAATTACAGTGAATCCTATTTCCAATTCACTGAAATTAGCTGTGAAATCTTCCGGATTGTCTACTTGTATTATTTACTGGCTACTCCTCATGTTTTTCTCTCCAAGTATTCCAAATACATCCATAGACACTAACGATCCTCTCTCAAAATTGTAGAAGGGCCATGAAAAAATATTTTTTACTTTTTAGTCATTTTTATTTTCAATCAGTATATGTACCATGTAATGGAAAACTTATGCTTGTACAGTCAGACTGAACTTCTCATTTTCATAGACAATTCGTTGCATTTCTCGTTTTTTGTCTTGGTATTTCTGGTTATGAGTGTTTCAAGTTGAGTTTCTGTTTGGATATTCTAATCGTAGGGTAAGTGTCGAATAAGACCCCATCACTGTAAAGAGGAAGGAGAAAAGGAAATGACCGTCCGTATGTGACTACAGCAGAAGGGACATCCGAAGCGGATTTCTCCCCTCGATCTACCCTTTTCCTCAATATAACCCCTGAAGGGTTATATGGCCTGGGAAACGGCCGTGAAGGTTCCTCTAGATAGAAGGGGAGGATGTTGGTCAAGGGTGCCGCTCCAGTATTTCATAGGATGTCACTTCTCTCTCTCACTCCCGGATAGCTGGTCGGGATAAGACTCGGTTGAAGGGACCGGGACTGCAGTAGGTGGTCGTCATGGGAACAGGCAGTGGGAGGAGTCGATACTCGCAGGCTCAGCTACCCCCGACGAGCCTTCTGCCGGGGGTTCACCCTATCCCTCTAGGAACGGCGATAACCGTGGTAGGGGGAAGGGGGGGGCTCCATTTACTATTATTTTCTGGTATTCCGGGTTCTCTCCCGTACTTGCGGCTGTCATAGAGTTGCCGCAATCCGCCCGTATTTCCCTGGTTTCATATCCTTGTCCTTCGATCCACAACACGAACGTTCAATAGGGTGAATTTCTACGGATTTTGAATATCAAAACCCACGAATTATATAAATTATAGGTCGTCCTGGAACCCAAAAATGATTTAGTAGGAAAACTCAGGTGGCAGAAATCTAGTGTATAAAACTCAAAGTTTGGCCAAACCGCTGAACCGATTTTCATAAGGATTGCTCCATTGTGATCAGCAAGTTACAGGGATGGTTTCCGTCATTATTAGATTTCACACACCCGATTCCTACATCGTGAACGAGGCTTTTCTCCTGTTCATCCAAGGGCCTTGAAATGTGGTACACTGCCTCTTGACACCACAGGGGACTGATTGGGAGGATGTAAGATCAGCTTCGTGAGCGATACAGCTCAATTCTTTCCTGTTCACCCTAGGGCGCTTAAATTTGATACACAGCCTCTTGGCACCACGGGGGAGTGATTGGGAGGATGTCAAATCAGCTCCGTGGGCGATACTGCTGAATTTTCTCCTGTTCACCCTAGTGCGCTGATATTTGGTACACAGCCTCTTAAGCCCACAGGGGAGTGATTGGGAGGATGTAAGTTCAGCTTCGTGAGCGATACTGCTGAATTTTCTCCTGTTCACCCCAGGGCGCTGATATTTGGTACACAGCCTCTTAAGCCCACGGGGGAGTGATTGGGAGGATGTCAAATCAGCTCCGTGGGCGATACTGCTGAAATTTCTCCTGTTCACCCTAGTGCGCTGATATTTGGTACACAGCCTCTTAAGCCCACAGGGGAGTGATTGGGAGGATGTAAGTTCAGCTTCGTGAGCGATACTGCTGAATTTTCTCCTGTTCACCCCAGGGCGCTGATATTTGGTACACAGCCTCTTAAGCCCACGGGGGAGTGATTGGGAGGATGTCAAATCAGCTCCGTGGGCGATACTGCTGAATTTTCTCCTGTTCACCCTAGTGCGCTGATATTTGGTACAGGGGAGTGATTGGGAGGATGTAAGATCAGCTTCGTGAGCGATACAGCTGGATTCTCTCCTGTTCACCCCAGGGCGCTGAAATACAGCTTAATTCTCTCCAGTTCAAGTGTGCGCTAAAATTCGATACACAGCCTCTTGAGACGATGAGGAAGTGATTGGGAGGAAATCGCATCAGCTCAGGGAGCGATAGTGTATGTGACCCGTGCAACGCACGGGCAACGGCCAATTTGATTCTACAAACCCACAAATACTTCAGTATTCTGCTACAAACCGGAATCCTTTACAATTCAATCAGACTATCTGGACAAATCGTGTTCGTCGTCATTCGCGATTAAGAACATTTGAAACGACGCAATATTGAATAACTCTCCCTATAAATACATTCGAAGGCATCGAACAAGCAGTTCGACTGCGAACGTCGGGAAGTATCATCGATTAGAAAAGTTACAGTTCGGGGCTGTTGAAAGGGGATTGTGAAGTTGATTCGCCACTTGTGACGAGCCAATATTTGTCTTATCTTATCGAGTTGAACTAGATCGATCCGAGACCAATTTCATTTGATTTATCGGACAAATATGTCGGAGAAGGGATTAATACTCTCTTGGTGCTGCGAAGCCGGTTTCGTTTAACTTCAATATACCCTATGAAAATTGGAATGATACTTGTATCTGTATTTGTATTTGTAAATAGTCATCGAAAGCTGTTGGGACTTCATGTGAGAGCATTTCAAAATTTGCATTTAATTAATGTAGGTAATCGATGAACCAGTCCCGAGTTACCCTCAATATTTTATTCTGTGACGAATATTTATTAGCAAAATCGGACACTTGCAAAAAATTCGAGTTTCAGTTTTTTTTAGTCCATGTTGCAAGGAGCATTTGCCTGTCCAATATCAGGTTAAAAACGGCTTTTTCTGAATCTTAAGTTGAGTTCGTTCTCCTTCTTTTTTACGTGGGCTTTCCACCTCAGCTTGCAGTTGAGACTCACGCCAAGGTATTTCGAACTGGCGTAAGGTACTGTTGGCGAGTCAATCTTTCTATACAGACGTCTGTCTTCAGATTTGTGAAGTTTACATGGGTTTCGTTTCGTTCAACTTCATCCTCCACTCCTTCGTCCTGCTTAGGACATTGTTGACAGCAGATCGTAGTTTCCTGGAGGCTTCTACAGCGGAGTTTCCAACTGCAAGAATAGCAGTGTCATCAGTAAAAGTTGGTAGGTGGGTCTCTTGTGTACAGTAGATACAGTACGGGGCCAAGGACACTGCCTTGTGGAACATCTGCATTTAATTTCCTCAGTTGAGAATACTCATCATCGTATTTTATTCTGAATAATCTACAAGGTATCTGCGAGGTATGACTTCAGAATTTGGAAGAATTGGGTCGAAAGATCCCTTTGCAGTTTTGTGAGTAATCCTTGATGCCATACTTTATCAAATGCTTCAAATCTAGAAAGACAGCTGAACACATTTTCTTTTCATCTACCGAGCATTCCATCAGATTCGTGATCCTGTATACCTAGTCTATTGTGGACTGTTGTTCTCTAAATCATAACTGATGTGATGGGTCTCTTTCTTCTATAATAGGTTTCAGTGTTTTGAGAACTAACTTTTCAAATAGCTTAGATATGACTGGCAAGAGAGAAATCGGTCAATATGATTTCTTGTCATCACTGGGCTTGCCTGGTTTTGGTAACATTATAATCTCAGCTACTTTCCATTGCATCGTCACGTACTTTAATCTTAATGAAGTATAACTTTAATCCTAATGAAGTGTACTTTAATCTTAATCCTAGTATAACTTAATGAGGTATATCTTAATGACGTATCACTTAATGAAGTATATCCTAATGAAGTATAACTTTAATCTTAATGATGTAGGTATACCTACTTTAATATAAATCCTATTATAACTTTCGGAGACCTTTTACGGTAAATTCTTGCAGTATTTCCTCAGTTATACCACACAGCAAGATCCACTAAGAGATTCACATAGCCATTATGAGATTCGTTAATGCGTTTTTTCCAGGGCATAAGACTTGACTAGGTATTTCTGCCCTACAAATTTACGAAAAACAGTACTTTACTCAACGGTATGAAAATTATATAAACTAAGGTACACGTCCTTGAAGTATTTACGTGATAGTCAGTCGTATTGAATTTATTCATTTATTATTTTAGCTATCACCTCTAAATTCACAGCGTAGCGAGTGCAACTGTTAGTGTGATGAACGGCCTTTGCATCGTTAAGTAACGAGTTAATCTCTCGCTCAGCCGATCTCAAGTCGACTTTAAATGCATGCAAATGGATTCCGAGGAGAAAAACAACCTGTTGATGTTTAGTAGCCGTAGGAAACAACCTCTCGATGGTGGAGAGGAAAAACGTCGTAAATAATCTAACATTTCGTCGGCCGAGTGTACTGGGTTAATGTACCTAGTGATACCGCAAAGATGGTACACGGAATTGTTCTTAAAGTTCCGTTATTTCTCCATATCATCAAGTAGTAAATAAGACGAACGGAATGATCAGTATGTCTTATAACTCTACCGTTTACTACAGACCAACAATTTAATGGTGTTCAATTTTTTTCAAATTATTTGTGGCATGTTGTGAACCTTACCCCATAATTATTTGTAGCGAATAATCACATACGCGCCCCGCAACGTACCCAAAACCTCACACATGTGCAAAGTTTTGTTTTCCTGTCTGTGCCAAACCGTATTTGCTCACCTCAACATTGTGAGAACACAAATGTCCTCCCCCCCCCCCTCCCTCTTAGACGATTCATTCTAGAACGAAAAACACGGAATAACGTGTAGTTCATAGCGTAGACTGCTAAAATGCCATCAACAACATGTGCTATGTTCGCATTATTTTTCTGGAATAAAAAATTGATTAACTGATCGAGATTTCTTAAAATTTACAGATAGAGCCACACAGCGTCTGAGAGCGCACAAATTTGCACAATAGCTAGGAGTCACAGGCAAAATCTTCAAATATCCGGAAGTATACTGTTTAATTTTCACGTAATTTACACCCCTTTAAACCCTCTTTTGTTCGTGCCTTATCTAACCTGTGTTATAAAATGTGAATTAACGTTAATTGTCCCCGCCCTACTAAAAACCAACATGTATTTAATCATTTATTTGCAATCACATTTTGCAACTATTGGGTAGTCTCCTTCGTACGAGTATTTTACATGAAGAAGTGAAACTTACAATCACTATGCAATTGTTGAAAGTTTTACTTGTGATCGTAAGCTACAGTAACTCCTGGCTCGTAAAGTAACTCCAAAATTTCAATGTTTAAATTACACTTCATTGTGAAAACAACCAAAAGCCATTTGGATCACAGTTTTGTTAATCGGTAGGCACAAATATTTTGGTCAAAATGTAAAACGCCGAAAAATTGATATTTCTCATTATTATAACATCCTTAGGTCACCTTCTTTCATCTTGAGTAAGCTGTAGTTCTAATACCTAGATATTTTTCTTGCATTAACGAGATTACCTCTTATGTATAGGACGAACAATAAAGTTAAAGTGGTGGTAATTATATATTCAACTTCAGTATTGCCAATCGATAGTTCAACAAACCATGTACCTGCTTTCAAGTACCTTAATTACTATAGTAAGATGTGATAAGTGTTAATCAAGTATTAATGTTATCTTTTCAAAATATAAAAGCGTTGACTTATAATAATTTAAATAAAGTTATGGTTGCATTCCAAGTGTGTCTTTTTGCTTTGGAGGGCCCTCCAAATTTACGTTACCAGCATGAGTTTGTCAAATTTGGTACATCTACTAAGGAAAAATCCACAGACTATAATAGCGAATTTTCGAAGCAATAACTGGTTTTATGTAGAATATAATATATTCTACATATTCTACATATGTTACATATTATGTAACACCTCAGTTTATAGATTTTTCAAAGCTGAACACGATGGTGAAGTCAGAACATCTCCAGTAGCAACCACGTTTTTTTCATCTTCAAAGAGCTCCAGTTTGAGAACGGGATAAGATATCGTAATTCTGACGTCACCATCGTATTTAGCGTTAAAAAACCTATACAATGAGGTGTCACGAGTTTCATTTTTGGAATTTATTGGTCATTTCCCCCCCCCCCCCTAAAACTCCCCAAAACCCCCTTACGAGTGGCCCGATTCTGCCCTTTCGATTGCCAAGACAGATGTTTTGAGCAAATTTTAACTTTTTATCTCAATTCTGTCGAAAGTTATCGTCTGGGATGTCACATACGTATATAAATATATATACATGTAATTGTTGGTGTCTTTTGGCAGTGAATCCAGGATGGTCTGACACGGATTTTAGATAACAATTTTTCGAAAATTCGAGTTTTGGACCGAGAACAATAGCACCATTTTCTTCGAAAATTCGCTCAAAGGAAAATGTTCCCTGTGTATTGAGAAACCAGCGAGATGTGCGGCAGAGAGGTGAAAATATTCAAGAAATTTTATTGAACGGTATTGAACAGAAATTGATTCACTGGCAAGTTAAAGCAGACTTTCCAATCAACCTCACCATCAAAACACCAATATGGAATTGATGGCGTTTATAGGTGTTGAATAGGGACATTAGTGGGAAAAATAAGTTATTGAAATTACTCCGTAATTTTTGATGGATTCTTAATTTTTTACTGAAGATTTACGTGATGAATAATCAATCTAAGGGGCAGTTCCAAACTACCTACAAGTTGTTGTGTACCATAATATGTTACAACGGTTTGCATGTAGGGTGAGGATTACATTGTTGGTTTGACGCCTGGATCGCTTAACTCGACTAAATGTGAGTTTTACTGGTTGGATTTTCCGGATAACTTGTCATTGTCCATTTCGGTAAATAATCTCAAAATAAAACACCCTGAAAGCAATCTAGATCGTAAAAGGGCCGGGAGTCGGCCACAGATGCTTGTGAGGTCGTACACAACGCGCAAAGGAGGAGGAAAGGTCCGGGATCACCTCATTGATTTTTTCACCCGCCCGAACAAGTCAACTCTTATCTGCCTCCAGGAGGGTTAAATAGGAAGGAAGGAATCCGGTGGGCGAGGTAGTGAAGATGCACAAAAGATATAAGACGCTTCAGCGCCTGTTACATTGTTTGTTGTAAACATTTGAGACGAACGGTGGTGGGGAAGGGTTAAGGCTTATTAAGGTCAAGGGTTCGCGGATGTGGGTGGAGACTTGGAGAGGCTTCCTATTCTTTAGCGATCTTCACCAGGTTTCCAGTCAGGAGCTACGAGGAAGCTGAAGGAAGGGGACGATGGGTAGAGATTTTTGGTTGGGGGCGGATAGTGGTACTCGAAAGATGAACAAGAGCGTTGGATGGAACCGTGGAACAGAGGATGGATCCATGGATGGAACCAAAGGCAGATATTGTGTTTTATCGACGAGTAATCACCACAGTTTAGTCACCAACATTGATGCAACTGGGTTAGCGGAGGCGTTGATGAGGACCACGACGTAACTCCATAAACAACAAAAGCTGACAGACGATTGATCATCCAAAAGCTGCAGCTGCATTTTCATCAGAGCCCTACACACCAGAAACGTCATGTGGCACATCTAGGACGTCACGAAACGCGTTTTCCATGTATCCATATCTCGGCTCCTATTTGTCCAATCAACCTGGTATTTGGTGTGGATCTTCTTGGTGTGGATAATAGAAAGCCCTGACAGTTTCAAGTCGGTAGGTCTGAATGGACCCGAGTTATATAACTTCAAAAACCATGTTTTCCGCCTCTATCTTGTTCTTCTTATTCAGACGGTCAATGCTACAGCTTTTCCACCTTCACCTACTGACTTGAAATTTTGCACAGAGCTTCGTTTCAGCTTGAGGCAGTTCCTTTTAAAAGATTTAATCCATTATCTTGACCCAAACAGTTTTAGAAGCAAAAAAACATAAATTTTAGGCTAATAGTGTCCATTTTGACGAGTCTACAGCCTGGGTAACACGACCACTCGCCCTGAAATTTTGCACAGACCTTCTTAATAACATGACCCAGTGCCATTTGAAAGATAACCCATTATCTCAACCCAAGAAAATTTTAGGAACAAAAAACTGAAATTTAGGCTAATTTTGGCCACTTTGACGGGTCCACAGGCGATCAACTTGCAATTTAGTGTGGTTAGTCGAAAAAAGCACTGGAAAAATTTCGAATCGGTGGGTCCAAAGCAGAGCCAAATATAACTTCAAAAACCCCTTGCCATGTTTTTCTTCTTATTCAGTCGGTGAAGAGTACAGCCTCTCCACCTTAACCGATTGACTTGAAATTTGCACAGAGCTTCGTTTCAACTTCAGCCAGTGCCTTAATACACAGATGTGTAGTAATAAAAATGTCTTACCATGGCGCCAAAGGGAGATTTCGAAACGGGTGCGGTGCTTGAAAAATGGATAGGACATCTCTTTAGTTGGAAGGAATAAAGGGGGCGGGGAAAGTGGATATCATACTTTTTCCGGCTGATTTACACGGAGGGTTTTTTTTGGGTTTTTTGTTCTCTATTTGTCCACAAGCCATAAAGCTCTCAATATAATGCCTACCATGACCAATGGCCTCAAACCTAAACTTTGGGTGGTGTCCTTAATCGGAATAGATCTATACTGGAAATTTCAATGGGGCAATTACAAGGGATGATTATATATACATAGACAGTGTATGTATAGCGACGGAGTAAGACAGTCAGCGTGTATACCGTTATTAAAGATGGAGCTCCCTCATAAGATCGGAATGTGTATTTAATTTCAAATAAATCTGAAGGTATGGGAAGTAACGGCTCTTCCACACTGCCTACTTTCGACTCGAAAACGACGAAAAACTCCAAAAAGGAGATTTCATTTCAGATAGATCTGTTAACAGGCGTTTTTAATCAAAGTGCATTTTGAACACCGTACTATTAACAGAGGTTTACAGAAGGATCAAGGATTCTAGGACGATTCTTAAGGCGGTTGGCCGATGGTACTGTCAAGTTAGCAAAGCCGATACTATGTAGTCGTGGCCGAGAGCCAGAAAGTGGGGACATGCCAACCGTTGGCTCCATTTGGGTTCAGTTCAGTTCTTCACTTGTGTCTACTACCGTATTCGGTCATGAAGTGGACCATCGCTCAAGTGTGCGATGTAATTAACACATACCGTGACCGCCCTGTCCTGTGGGACTGTCGATTGGAAGATTCCATGGACAGGAATAAAAAACGGGACGCTCTAGAAATTGCGGTTAGCTTTGCTGTAGATATACACGAAGTGGAGAGAGAATTTTTTCACTCACTTTTAAACATGTGATCTATCTTATTCAGAAGAACTTTAAAGTCACTACCTTTCCTGCGAAAAACGTTTTTGGAACCACATCCAGATCTGTACTCGAGGTTCAATTCGTCTACGTCACCCAATAATAAGACCTTAATTAAGTGCCCTGTTCCATATTGTGATTTCGAATCTGAAGAAGTCTGCCTCAACTCTTTCTCGATACTGAGAAGGCATTCGATCGTGTTTGGTAAGCTCAAAAGTGTTCTTCCGGACACCTATTTTAGAATCCTGCAGTCCTACCTACTGAATCGGACGTATGCTGTTAAGTGCCACTCATCAGTTTCCAAATCCCACAGAATTCAGGCTGGTGTATCCCAAGGAGGCATATTAGGCCCTCTCCTGTATATCTTTTTCACACATGACTACCCAAAAAGTCCACCTATACTTACCGCTCACTTCGCAGACGACCAAGCCGTCCTGGTACGCCAGGGTACTGCACAACAAGCTCATGCCGTCCTCCAAGAATACGTCGACCAACTAAGCCAGTGGACAAATAAATGGTAATTTGAAGTTGAGTATTCTAAAAATGAACCGTAGCAATAAGTACGACAGGCAGATATTGTACGACTAAAATTGAATGCCAACTCAGATGTAGACGGCATGCCAGCTGTCGGCTTTGCCGCTTATGGCTTTGCCAAGTTGACAATGCCAACGGCCAACGGCGTGTGTAAATGCGCGTAAAGGAGCTGAATAAATAACTAACTAGATAAATAACTAAAAAACAACAAAAATCATAACTTCAGTTGGATACATGGAGAAACCTGCAACGACTTTACTGTAAGAATTCAAGTTTTGCTGAGAACCTGACAGCAATTGATGGATCCTGTCAGATTTTTTTTCTGCAGGCGACCACATGGCGTTGTATTGAACCCGCATTATCGCCCATAGATAGGTCAGAGGTTACCGCGGCAAAATGGAAGGGGAAGGTTCTTATATTCTTTGGAAACGTCGATCTTCACGACTCTCTTTTAAGGCGATATTGCCAACGCCCTTCGTTGGAATGCATCTCAGAGCGAGGGTTGCTTCGGGGACAATAAAGGACCTCATAAGGTCGACAAAGCACGAACAGGGAGGCGATGGGAACCCGATCGACTGTTATGAGAGGTAAAGTAGGCTAATGGAACCCCTGGGTCAGTGGCCGGGGGTGCTTAAGGAAGATGAGGGATGCGTACCGACATACTAAGTAGGTACTCAATAAAATTACCAAGTTTGGGCTTTAAAGTACCACACACCCTAATTTCTCCTACACAAATTTATAATACCTAGTCATTGGCTCTTTTAGTCAAAGTACTGACTACTCACACACTTTGGCTATGCATTGTGTATCATTTCAAGGCATCGTCTATAATTGCAAAGATTATTCGGGCAATGTATGAAATGAATTGATCGGAGTCTAGAACACGAAAACACATCCCCCCCCCCCTTTAAAATTCCCCTAAATCCCCCAGAGGTTGCTGATTACGAATTCTAGAAGATATTTGCAAAATTGAAGATGGCAAAATCGAAGTACCTTAAAAACCCCCATATACCACATTGGAGGTTTAAGTCGGTTGATTTAAAAATATCATCAGTTATATTGTATCCGCCATCTTGAATTTTTTAAAATTTGACATCAGATTCGTTATAAGCGATCCAAAAAACCCGAGGTTCCAAGTTTAGTGTAAATCGGTTGATTTTTAAAAATTTAGTCACCAAATCGGCATTTTGGCATCCTTCAGCCAAGTATTAAAAACACGAGTTCATAATACAAGTTCAAAAATAACCCGGTTTATTGCAAATATTGTTCTGTACATCATTTTTTGGCCGTTTGCTCAAGTTTTTTCCAGTATTTAACCGCCATATTAGATCCGACATTTTGAAGTTTTGAAAAGTACCACACGTCACTCGAAAGTCTGTTCCGAGACGAACATTTTGAGCTCTCATACCTCTCAATCGGTCAAAACAAATTTTTAGCCGTGAGGGTGATCCGCTCGACTATATGGGATATGGGATTTGGGAACCATATAATATAATATATATTATATATACCCCGTATACATATGATTTTTGGTATCTTTTGGCATTGAATTCAGGATGGTCTAAAACGGATTTTGGTAGGTATGACATTTTTTCGGAAATTCGAGTTTAAAAATTTTGAACAATAGCTCCCTTTTTCTTCGAAAGTTCGCTAAAAATCAGTTCTTCCCTGCCATGATTGAACATTAAATGTTCATTTAATGTTCCATGTTGAACATTGAATTTTCTCTTTTGGTCCGATATAATATTGGTGAATATATTTTGTTTTTCCCGATTCAGCCATGGGGAAGTTGGATTTTACAGCTTTAAGTGGTCTTCAGCTAAGTATCTAATCCTGGACCTGATATAGAAGCAACTCCACAACTTGACCAGTCACAGTGTTGCCATTGGAACAAAGTCGATTTGCTGCATCCAATGCGTCCCATTTATTGGACGCCCCTCAATACGGAGGGACAGTTCTGCCTCTGAACTCAACTTCGGTGGGGACGAGACAAAACAAACTACCAGAGCTTGTTTGAACAGGACGAAGACCCGCTGTATTGTGGTTGCCCATAAGGCCCATAACCTATTTCCTTTCTTCCTCGACCCGTATCCGCTTCAATCTTCCATCGTAAAAGTTGTTTGTCCGTCTTATGCCATGCAATTTCACATATTACAACATGTTATTCTCTCACTCAATAAAAGGGAGAAGTACGTTGAAGTAAGTAGACGATCTTTTCCAACGGCCAAACCCTTTCCCTAATAAGCCTGTAACAAGACGAGAAGTCACTCGCTTCCCCCCTTAAAATTCCCCTAAATTTCCCTTAAACTTAGAGAGGCCCGATTCTGCCCATCTACGAACTTAGCCTTTCGATTGCCAAGACAGATTTTTGATTTTATTTATTCATTCATCACTAAAAGCTACTATTGACTAAGCTATCGAAAGCTATTGTTGACTAACGGATGTTGTGCACAGTCAACATTTTGATTTGTTAGCTCAACTGTAGTAAATCCTCGAATGATATTGCATTGTTTGGTTGGACATAAATAGAATGAGCTGAAAAAATACGATAGAAGGTAGTTGAATAGATCTTGAATACTGTTTTTATTCCCGTACACAGTTGAATCAGATAAAACCTACAATAACGACGTATGTTGGTCTCACAAAAAGAGGTTTAGTATATTAAAAAAGAGTGTGATAGAGTTGAACAACACACTCCTCTCTACATCACCTCATCCCAAACTTCGATTTCTCTATACTTTTGACCGTAGGCCCCGACCTTACACGATGGTTTCATTTCAATAGTCACAATGGACGCGGGGGTCCGCTCGACTCGTCGATCCGGCGAGGGTTAAATCAATCAAAATTTCAATGGCCCGGTGAAGGACTGGGTGAAACGATACCCCCACTACCAGACTCTCGGAGGGTTTTTTTTTTTATCACCCACAAAGTTTCCCTTCAGTTGCATTTTGGCTCGGGGATGTGGAAGAAAGTTCGGGTGAAACTCATAACGGAGAAATGCCAGGAGGTAAATTGCTGAATTACTATTTGAATTCTAGAATGGTTAATCCAACCAGTTTCGACTGTTGCTGTCTATACGATTCCCCGATCAACAGTGAGAATTAAGTGGATTATTGGAATTACCTCAAAAATTGATTATACGTACTCCGATTAGGTACCTACGAATCTATCGCACCCTTGTTCATACGTCACAAAATTACACCGTGCAGTCAATTTGGCCTTCAAACACAGCGAAACCGTGAATCGTTACTCATTTCAGCCCCACTGAAATTGAACTCTATTTTCCAGTCAATAATCCTCTTCAATTGAATAAACATGAGCACCAATTTTCTTCCTTTTTAATGAATACCCCGATTACAACATCGTCTAAAAAGCATATTAGAGGCGTCAAGTACTTTCCGTTCTACCCGTATTAGTCAGGAAAACTTGGACCATTCATCTCAACTTTACCAACTTGTTTACGCGAGAATCATCGTGAGGTCGAGTTTTAGATGATTTTTACGGTGGAGGAATTTAGTGTCTCAATCTTAAACGCTCAACGGTTTAATGTTTACTGTATAGGTCTTCCTTCTGTCTGCAATATCCTTGTAAGTCTTATAAATGTAGGAAATAGTTGAAATTATGAGCTAAAATCTTGTTGGTTCGAGTGGGGTGTAGTCGGTAACTGGGTCAATGATGGTCTCGTCAGTAAAACAAATAAATTCTTGGCTGACCGAAATAAGCCGTGGGTTATTCCGTGTACCTACATACACGTACGACAAGCATCTGCGTGATTTGTGGGTTGTTACATAGTTGTTGAAATAGTATTTGAGAACACAAAACTCGATACCACGCGACACTTTCTGACGACTCTTGCACTCCACGTTCTAACCCTCTTTCTGCTTAAGTGGCCATTGTACAACATTCCGGACGGCATTCACCAATCCGATAAATCGTAATCCATTTAAGTATGAAAAACTAGCAGTGAATAGAACAAAATTAGCTTTAGGGGCCACTCAGCTGATCCTGGGCCCTGTACAGCTTAAAGTGTAAGTCCTAAGGAGGTTACTTACCAAATTACAGCTTCATAGAGTGAATAGCATAGAAATTACCTTTAGGGGCCACTCAGCTGATCCTGGCCCTATGCAGCTTAAAGTGTAAGTCCTAAGGCGGCTACATGCCGAATTTCAACAACAGTTCTTGTCCATAATAAATTGACCTCCTGCTTCAAATACGGCTGGAGCAAGAACATAATAGTGAATTTGGTTAAATCACTACTCTTGCACAGAGTTGTGTTGGGCGATTCCAATGATTCATTATCGAAGATAATAAACCAAAAATTTTCCATGTTAAAAACGTCGTATTCGAATCCAGTGGTTTCAGCAGTTTGACAGAACTCGGTTATTTAACCTTAAATAACCCTCTCGGTTTCAGCGGAGCGCCCTTTTTAAAGCCAGGTCAATGTAGGAAATTCTATAACAACCTCGCGAACCCGGCGGTGAAAAAGAAATTTCCCAGGAGGGAAATGAATGCGGTCCCCTCATGCGCGATCACCCTCAGTGTCGGTGAACCAATTTCCGCGTATTGCTCATAGCGAGGGCCGTCTCGAATAACCCCCGTGTTACGTTCCACGCGCAGGAAGCAACCAAAGCTGCTATCGTTCATTAACAACTATTTAAAAAACAGAGGAGTATCAAGGTTCTACTACCCCAGAACATGTCATATTTTATGTTAATTTGTTCCTTTCGTTAATATATTATATAATAATTACTAATAACATATATAATGATTTCAGAACACATGTACTACATCATTTTGATGAAATTCCCAAAAGTTAATTTTCACAATTCCAGAGAGCTCTTAACTATCGAGAGTATGTTCTGATTCATCTTTGTGCCATTGATATTGGGACTAGAACCCCATGCATTCGGCATAGGCTGTTCTAATAAACACTCATTCTAGCATTCTCCGGAAAAGACAATTAATCTTGAAAATTGCTACTTACGCATCTACGCAAACCGAAGTCCACCCCAATGATCTCAAACCGAGATAGTAGGGTATAACTGAAATGATCTTGCTACAATAATAATTATTATTATTGAAGCATGAATTTGTAAATACTTGGAAAAAACCAATCAAAATGGGGAGGAAAATTATAATTATAATTATTGAAGCATGAATTTGTAAATACTTGATTGGAAAAAACCAATCAAAATGGGGAGGAAAATAAACAGGAGAATTAACCTAAATGAGGTTCCATTTTTATGAGGTCACATATGATAAAATGAGAGTGTAAAGTTATTCAAAAAATTTCAAGTTGGAACCCTTGGCTGAGGCAGACCTGTATGAACCACTCAATTGATACAAAATTTGATTTAATGTAGGTACTTGACCCACAGAATACCTACATGATCGACTACAAGGGTTGACCATATCGTTCTTCTATGTCGATAAACGTTTTATGGACAAAATAAACGAAACAACACCCAATTTAAGAAACTTTTCCATACCATCAAGGTAACTTAGGGCTCATGAGCAAAAATGGTGTATACGGGCTTGAAACTTCTAATGTATCTTCGTGTAACCGGCAATAGGTAAGTCCAGAACACGTGTATTGTAGATCATAAAAACCATTAATATCCATTTCATCGTTCTGGTGCTATTACGGAATTTTAGGAATGTATTCATTTGGAATTATTGTTGAAGTGGATAGACCTTTAATAGCAGTACCTCCTGCCATTATAAGGAGATGCGAGAAACTCATATTTTTCTTTCTGGGTTAAAAAGACAAATTCTTCCGGTCACACATTATGTTTGTCGTGGGGAAGCCGTCTCCCATTTGATCCCATTACGGGAATTACACTCGTATGACACTTCCATTCCATTCGGTGGGCAACTGTTTTACTGAGGCCTGTTTTGGCTCGGGTCTCCTGGCAACTCCCATTGGCCGCCGGGCCTTTTTTTTTTCCATCTCTAATTGTATAAGTTAGTACAGAGAGAAGCCGTTTGGAGTGTGGGGCGAGGGAGGTGAGCAACAAACGGCGTTTCGGTCCACTTGTTGATCCCTTTCTCGTCCCATTTCATCCATTCAACCCGCGGCGAAGTGGTCGCTGCTTTATTTATAAGATACACCACCACTTGTTTCCGCATCGCGACGAGCTCCCCAGTATCCGTCTGCCGGCCATCGACTGTCGAAACGCCGGATTATTGTTGTTGATCTAAACTCCTAATGGTGAAAATTATAACGCCGGAGATAAGATCATTGAATTCACCATAAAATCAGCTTACAAACATCTCTCTGGAGCATTGAGACTAAGTACCTACCACGAGGGCGCCTCTGACAACTATTTGAGACTAGTTCCTCATGATTTAATTTAGTATCTTCGTGATTATTACTACTATTAAAACAGTATAGTGCGAATCAATTAAATTAATAAATTTTAATTTGCTTGTTCCTCCAAAAAATGAGGTTTTTTCTTCTGTAACTCGGGTACCCTTTGGGCTAGAAACCTGTAATTGGTTTCATTCTGTAGATAATTCAATCGCAAACAACTTTTATTTTGACATTATTTTCGCTAAACCCAACAGAATCGAGGTTATCAAGAATTCTGTGGGTCAGGTCGTGATCTTTTTAAGAAAATGTGACTTTTTATGCATAGCCCAACTTGCATTATTAGGAGGGTTGAGAGTGATCAAATTCGAACTCTGATTTTTTATTACCACCTTAATGTACAGGGAAAACACTAGTGGTGTCCGATATCTCTCCTACGTGTTCTACATTTAATTACCGACCAAACGTGTCTCGTATCCTTTTCTTTAAAATCCACTCAAAATCCGACTTTTTCCTCCTTTAAGATTTTTTTCGTATTTCGTCAACCTTACGTCAATAAAATTGACCTATCTCCCTTAATTGCACTAAAATTTAAATTTGAGGTTACCGTTGGGAAGAGGAGTAAATTTACTGCCTCTTTGATGGTTAACAAATTTTTTTTTAGGTAGAACTGAGGAGTGAAAATTGAGTCTGAATTTGGTCAAAATCTCAAATTCACATATTTTTTAAACGCTTGGTAATCTTAATAATTCTTACAGCAGTATTGTGAAGGTATGCTAAAAAAATGCGCCAAAAGGTCAGATTCCCACGGACTTATCAAACTTTATAGCATTCCAACGGTATCCTCAAATTTAAATTTTAGTCCAAATTAAGGGAGTTATGGCAATTGTATTGACGTAAGGTTGACGAAATACGACACCCTGTATAATCACAGACTTTTTTAACCCTCCACGGCCAGGTGGTCTGGGCGTCACACTTAGGCCAGATCGGCGCACACAGAACGCCACCCTCTTTTTGTGTACGCCACCCCGACTGTTCAATTTTTGAATGCTCCAACTTTATTAACTTTTTTAGAAGATTCTCAGATGTTTTTCTCGTAACAATTATTACGGGGGGGGGGGGGGATAATTTCAATAAATTTGAACAACCGTTTATTTTTAAGAAAAAAGAAAATTAAAAAAATTAAAATTATGAATTAGTGTTTAAAATTTGGTTTAGCACCATAAAAGTTCAAAAATTGATTCGTCATCGTCGTCCGCCATAATTGCCAACTTCCTCTGGAGGAATCTGTTCATCACCATCAATTTTTGAATCGGATTGATGGTCACTGAAGACCACGTTATCCTGTTCACAAATATGTCTGAGGCATCAGCGTTGAAAGCGTCGTCCTCTTCGCTGAGCTCTTGTAGATCCAACTGGTACTCGGAAGGGGGGACGATTCAGACAATAATCGGATACCAGAGTATCGATTCAAAACATCGATTTTTCGAACGTTTTTTAAATAAAAATCGTTACTTCGTTTTCACCCCTAAGAAAATTATGAACCATCGTGGAAGAGTTTTTATCTCTGCGGTGACCAATTACTTACGTTTTCCTTTATAATTGGTCTGTTGAGACGTTTGATTTAAATACAAATATACTTGTGAATATGATTATTTTCCCCTTTTGGAAAGGGCTTTGTGGGCGCGAGGGAGCACAGAAGGGCTGGAACATGCGGTCCCGGTCGGTCGGATGCGGAGAGACGATGACAACCCAATTAGGACCTCAATTTCCGCTAATACTGAGAGTCAAGTTGTCCCTCAGTCAGGGAAGCGGCCTGAAGGTACGTAGATACCGTCTGATACGATGCAACTGGAGGCTGACGAGCGTCGAGGGCGGGCGGTACTTATTGCCCGCCTATTGTCCTATCTATTGTCCGTCCATTTCCGACATCAACGCTCACAGAGGGTTAATTGAGTTTCAACCTGCTCGTCCGGCAATTTTGGTAAAGCAGCATGGACATAAGGGCGAATTTTCGAAGAAACAGCTGGTTATGTGAAAACAAAGTCTCATCATTGCGCGATTCCATTGGTTCATTATTGAAGATACCCCAAAATTAAAACCATTTGGCTCTAAAAAAGTGTACAATATTTTGCACCTACGTGCCAATCATAGGAGCTTCTCAAGGGGTTCAATCCGAAAATAATTGTTGTAATAACTTGTTTATTCGGACATTTCAACGTCTTCAGCCTGACATTAATCGGTAGTTAACTCCGCCCCATTCAAGACTTACTGCCTCTTGTTCAGTCGCCAAAAACCGTTAATAACACGACTGCGACGATTCTGTTAATTTCAGCCTTTCTTATTCTATTCCAGAATGAAATATTGTGGTGAGGAATGATCCAAAGTTATTACGAATTACGCTTTAGGCTTTTGAGGGGGTCGTCGAATACGATTAAGAATATTATTAATAAAACTTGAGCGTCGGCGGAGATCCATTAAAAGAGGAATCGATATTCAAAGCACGTAAATTTAGCTGAGTGGGAGTCGACTGTTTGTCGCTACGTCCAGTCATCTGTGGAACTATCGCCGTGTGATTGTGTATTTATACTGCATATTTGTTTCGAAAGCGATATTTAAAAAGTTCAATACTTCGTTGTAAAATATGTCAAGATTATCCTACAGTTAAGCACTTTGAGGACAAGAGAATTCGATTAGTTTCAGAACGGAAAGTACGTAATATTTCGAATCACCCGGAAGAATTGGATTTAATCATGATCACCATGAAATCCGGTTTGAAATGTAAAGTTCGTGGAATTGTTGTATTATTACGAGTAATTTGGATTTAGTGTGGTGATTATTGAGATTCAAAAATATTGACGTTTATTTATGTCTTCACTCAACTACAACTCGACAACAACCAGAGCAGTATGCGGATGTGGGATGACAACCATTTGTTTACTGCAGGTATATTGTGGTTTAATAATTTATCAAGATCCCTTTCAACATCCAAATTTAAATGGTACACTTTTGCACTGGCAATTTTAAATAGATAGAAGATAATTTAAGTTCACCATTGGGAGTTGGGAATATTTCTCTTAACCGCTTCTTAAAGAAAATGGTCAAATTATTACACTGGCCAACAAAAAATTGGTGTTGGAGTTTTACGGTGTGCAGAATCTAAATCTGAAACCCGCATTTCGCCATCAGGTCTAGTTTTTGAGATATAGCTCATAAACCTCTTTTCCAGCTACGTTTATAAACGTATTATAAATATGTTAAAAATTGTACTTCAAAAAATCCTAGTTAATTTTTCACTTTCAATCACAGTCTCTATGATTTTTGAGGGGCAGAATGCGAATTTAGTTATCTTCTTCCGTTGTACGGAAAACAGCGGTAAAGGTGACACAATAATCCCCCAAAACACTGTTTTATACTTTTTTAAATTCATTTTTTCTAAACTACGGCAGATAGAAAAAATTTAGTTCCAAATCCGGATTCAGCATGACAAATTGTTTATCTATAGAATAAGCCACTGGAAAATTTTCATCTAATACGTTACTTTGTTTATATTAGGTGAGGTCCTCAATCCTCATTGAACTATATGTTCAATTTGTTCATTTGGGTAAGGATTGAGGAACACAAAAGTTGGTTATCAATTCAACATGTTGATTAAATTAAATTAATTGGAAGATAATTATTCCACAGTCTGGAAGATAATTATCTTCCAATTACTTTAATTATATCAACATGTTGAATCAATAACCAACTTTTGTGTTCCTCAATCCTTACCCAAATGAACAAATTGAACTTATAGTATCAGATGAAAATTTACCAGTGGCTTATGTGAGAGAAATTCTTACAGGATTTTTCATGCTGAATCCGGATTCAGAACTTGATTTTTTCTATCAATGAATTTCAATGCATTTTATCTAATGCATTAAAAATGAATAAAACAGTGTGTTTTTTGGATTTTTGTGTGTACTTTGTCAACTTTGTCAATTTTGTCAACTGTGGAGTGTATGAAGATAACTAAAATCGGATTTGAAATTCGGATTCTGCACCTCAAAAACCACAGAAAGAGTGATTGAAAGTGAAAAATTAACCAGAATGTTTTTAAGTACAATTTTGGTTTATTATCTTCGATAATGAACCATTGGAATCGCCCAAAGAAAAACATTTTTTTATCTCCCCCTCAAAATTTGTTGGTTTACGTTTCAAGATACGTAGATTCAGAAAATCGAATTAAAGAAAAATCCGTCCGTCCGCCGTACATTTAGGATCTAGACATTTAGACCTAGTGATCTAAACAGAAGGGTGATCTGTATAAAGAAGATAATGAACCGTTGTGTCAAGAATTTGCAGAGTTTTTAACAAAGAAACGTAGCTAGAGAAGAGGTATACGAGATATACCTATCTCAAAAACTAGACGTGATGGCGAAAAACGGGTTTCAGATATGGATTCAGCACATCAAAAAACCCCAACACCAACCCTTATCTCCTCTGCACCAAACAACACCTTTTTTTGTTAGCCAGTGTTATCGAATATAGGGGCGATTTAGTCATTTTTGAGAGGTAGTTTTCTATAGTAATACAACTCAAATGAAATCATGATTATGAGCTGGTAATTTAATGAATGTTTCATTTGTGTTTCAGGCTGGAGGCGTGGAAATGACCTGGGTCATAAACGACCATGTCGCCTCGGGTCCTGGCCAGCTGTCCGTGACGAAGGGTCAGCAGGTGTGTATACATTATCATATAGTGATTGATAGAGAGAGTATGACGCTCCATATCGAATTATTCATTTGTGCAAACTATATGGTGGACAGGGATCTTTCAAATTGCTCAATCTCCCTGCTCACAATTGTTTTTCGTACGACCACAACAAGAATGAAGGAATCGAATAAATGTATACAACGCACTATCATTAGAGTTTCAACAAAGTTTTGAACGTGTAAGAACATTTCTTAGAAAATTCTCTCATTTGGTCATGTTGGGTTGAATTAGGGGTCAGATATATATATATATATATTTAAATTCTGAAACTTCGAATGGAATTGTAGGGAGTACCAATATTCACAGACATGCAGCATTGCTGTAAGAGCAAATTTTCAAAGCAATAACTGGATTTATGTAAATTGTAAAAACTGGAGAATAAGGTAAGGACCAAAAACAGGGTTTTTGAAGTTACATAACTCGGTTCTCTGTAGACCTACCGACCTGAAATTTTCAGGGCTTTCTACTATCTACACCAAAAAGACCCACACCAAATTTCAAGTTGATCGGTCAAATAGGAGTAAAACAGGAAAAGTATCTGAGACCTAGCAACTCTATGGGACAAAACAATGTTGTTTGAATCAGCTGTTCCGCGGAAAGACCGTCGACCCTACTTGCCGCCCTTACTGTAAACGAACGGCTTATCGTAGAAAGGTACGGCTGGTCTTGAAAAATTTTCTGAATCAAAATCTCTCTAAATGTACACCAAAACTACACAGTTGCATTTAATATTTTCGAGATATGACGTTTTCAAAGTTTCAAAATCGGGGGTTAATCTTGTGCCACTCTCATTAGGTATATTAAATATAATTTTGGTATATATACATTTTGGTGCTTGTTGAAATTTACACATTTTGTAAATTTTACCTACTTATTTTTAAACTAGTCCTCGGTATTAGGAGTCGAGTTTGACTTGTTTTACATACCTACTGTGCCTTACCAAACGAGTTGACTATTTTTGTAGTTGGCCAGAGGTATCTAAAGGTGAATAGCGTGAGGTGACATTTGATCCAAATGAGAAGTTTTATTTCGTAATGGGCATTACCATATTGATGTGGGTTCGACGGATTTGGTTTCGATTTAGACTTCCAGACTTCTCGTGACATTCAGATTATTCGGAGCGAAGTCAATAAAAGAGCGGTGGCCTCGATTCGGTTCAAAGTTCTTTTTAATCAAATCCGTCAGACCCTATCCGGTGTCAAGGGCGGCAGTAGATTGTTGATACTGTCTGAACAGGGTGGGCCGGCGTTCCATATGTTGTGTGTCCCATCTGCGAGTTGTCCCGTATATGGGAGCAGTGACTCACGCAAATACGACCTTCAAAGATTCTGATGATCTCCGGCGGAATAAAACGCACTAACGAGACGCCTTCCTCGTCGGGATGTTTTTTTCGCGTCTACTCGTCCGACTACCTTTCCAGGTTGAACATATTCTTATTTTGGATCTGAGGATCTAGAGAAGCTTGATTTTGACGTCAAAGAAAAGCTGTTTTGCGCGCAATAACTGGGACGAACATCCTTGAGCAATGGCTGGAATCCTTGTAGAAACTCCTGTAAAACATCTGGAATACTCTTACTATTATGGCATAACCGTGATATGCGCACATTGAGTACACAGTAGATTGAACACGCATCTTAAAAAGCTGTGAAATCAAGTTAGATAGATAGATAAGTCTTTATTGCCTTTTGGATAACATCCATAGGAAAGTATACAAATTATACAATCATTGATGCAAATTGTGGTGTGTCTTACCAGTTAAAAATACAAATCAATCCTCCCACTAGGAACTTATAATAAGCAGTCTCACTGCACTTGCCTCACTTAAATAATAGAACAACCTGTTGGCCACATTACGGTCACTCGTCGCGAGTGTTCAAAAGAAAGAGGCAATGCGAGAACTGGCAGCAAAAACTTCTAGCGGGAATTAAACAGCATAGGGCATTGAAGAATAAAATTGAGGGCTGTATCGCTTACACCCCAATTGCTGACGTGGCATGCAGACAAAAGAAAATCTATCTTGACGCCCACAAACTGGATCCTTGGGGCGTACTTGCCAAAAAGATGGCCAATCCTGAGTCAGATACCTCTGGGGCTGGAGTGACGATTCCTGGAAGGATATTAGACCATAGTCAGGGCAGGCCCTTGACGTTGTTGCCAGTTGCAGGTCAATTGTTACGGGATATAAAAGGCAGGGAAGTCAATAGGCCGTGTATTTTTCGTGTATCCGGCATCAGTCCAGCATCAGTCGGCAGGCTCATTCCAAAGGACTCTAAGGTATCCTCAAGCTGTCTATACCAGTTGTACCTGGGATTGCATGATGGCAACCTAGAAAAGTGGAAGAGGCTCCTCAGACACAGAAAAGGCAGTTGGTCAGGTTGCATACTCATGACCTTAAGCAGCAATTTGATGGCGTCCCTCAGCACGACTATGAAATTAAGTTGAAGAGAAGCTGCATGAAATCACATGAGGACAATCTTAGCTGTAGGAAGAATCGGAATGAAGTCCAAAATGGATAAATGGTGTGTCCGGTTAAAATTAATTTGAATGTACATTACTGGACGTTATTAATCGAATATTTTCGTTCGATATTATCAGGTTGAGGTGGTGGATGTAGCCCAGGGACAGCCGGACTGGAGGCTCGTGAAGATGCCTTCTAGCGGCCTCGACCCTCCACCTGAGGGTATCGTCCCAGTCTCCGTCCTCAAGCAGCCGCCCGCTACCGCCTCCACAGCGTCACCAGCTGCTGCCCCTCGAATCCACGAATTGGGTAAGAAAAATTCTCATCAAATCAAGTGGTTCCTGTTGTAGTTTACGATAGAATTAATGAAGCAGAGGGAAGTTACTGACATCTACTCTGCAGAAGAACATCGATTTTTTTACTGCAAACATCGATGTCTAAAAAACATCGTATAAAACATCTTTGTTTTGAAACATCGTATAACAAATCGATGGCTGTGGCCTCTTCTCCTAAACCCCCCTTAGAGTTGCCCGATTCTGCCGATCTACGAACTTAGCCTTTCGATTGCCAAGACCGATTTTTTGTACAAATTTGAACTTTTTACTTCAATTCTATGTAGTTATCGTCTGGAAGGACACATGCATAAATATATAAACACACAATATACATCTGATTTTTGGTGTATTTCGGCAGTAAATCCAGGAGGGTCTGGAACGGATTTTGGTATAAAAAATGACGGAAATTCGAGTTTTGAAATACTGGACAGAAAACAATACCTTCCTTTCTTCGAAAATTCTCTAAAATGGCAGTTCTATATGTGCATTATTCATTTATATCATCATGCACATATACGCCCTATTCGCCGAATAAAATTAAATGACGCCCTGTTTTCTGAATAATGGCATTGACCTGTCGACAATTTATTTGGAAATACACTCACTCACTTGTTTCTAGCTGAAACCATTCAACTCGATTATCAATATTGTGCCTGGTAGACTATCAGCCTACTCCATTGTAGTCGGAGCTGAGGGGTTCGTGCTAATCGAAAGTAACTCTCCCCTCAAGTCACATTTGGTCAATGTTTGTTCCAAAGGGAACAACTCTTAAGAAACGATGAAAAACCGAAATGCCGAATTCTAGAGATAAGGTATTTGTCACAAGTTCAACCAAGACGGTCAAGGCCACGACGAGCGAACTAGCCAGAACTCCGGCTGCCAATATTGCTATTAAGCCGACGTCTAAAAATAACGTCATTCCTCCCTCCCGTTGATCCGACGTCATTCACTCTTCCCGTGTCAACAAAACCGAATCGAAGATTGAGCGATAAAAGTTATCGGAGACTTACGAGAAAAATTGTTGAGGTCGAACCAGAAGTTGGTAGCATATTGTTCAGCTCTTATGTTTCTTCGTGTAGATAATTTGGATGTACAAGGCCTATACTCGACCTTAAGCGTTGAGACCATACGGTATATCACTGTTGCGGTATCATGTCTTCCCAGAGCTACGATTTAAATATACCAATTGCACCGACTTTCAGTATGTGTCACCATTGTTGTTGTTATCCAAACAAACAAATAAATCGTCCAAAGCGCCCTGACATGCAAAAGACTTCGTTGTTCGTCGAATCGTTTTGGCAACTTGCCTAATTAATTTAAATGTTATAAAATTCCAAAGAAGTGGGTGGTATGGGGAACGGAAATTACAATTATATGCATTCAGTTTATAAATTACCGTTGTATAAAATATGGTATCCTAATTTTGGCGAAAATTTGACACCTTTTGTGTTTAATTTCCCGAAGTTTTGATGCCGTGCCAAAAATATTTTTGAGGCGTTGGCAGCCCCAAATGTCATTACCACCTGTCCCATTAATTTCAAGTTGTTACCTTTGCGATTAGCCGAGGGTCCCTGCTATTCACCGCTCGACACGCGCCAAACGCGCCGTTCGAAAATTGGCACGCCCCCCTGCCAAACTCCCCGGTAGACCACGCTCGAATTTAGATCGGAGCGAGAATTTTATTGTTTTCACTGTTTTTCTTTTAAACATGCATTACACATTACAATCAAAGAATTGTGTGTTGTTACCTACGAAGACGTAGTAGGCACAGGTACCTACGTCATGTGAAACAACTTATTTATTCGGAATATTTCAAACCGTACTATTGCACCATAGGTTAAAAACGGCTCGCGATGAAGATAGCTCGTGGCCCTCCTAATCTACGAACTTTTGCGGTTCGGCCGAGCTCCCTGTCACTATAAAACTATTTTCGTTGCGAAAACTGAACGTCAGAACATCTTTCCGGAATCTGACCGCGAATCCTTCCTCATTCCACAGAAACCGGAATTTAGAATTGAACGGTCGAGTGGCTACGGTAAAACTATCTGAACCAAATGAGGATTTAACGCGTATAACAGATTAGTCGAAAATACCCTAGACTTTGCAATGGCTCCAAAATTTCATTGCATAATTTTTTTTCAAACTTTCCGATACAAAACCGTTTTTTGAACACTCTGAATCAAACCCAGATTTTAACACTCTTTTACATATCTACATAAATTGGTGTGATACGTGTCCAATAAACGGTTTAAGCAAGAAAATGCCATTTCAATGGCCAAAAATATTGATGAGCGAAAAGATAATCCATCTATTTCATGACCATCCATAAACACTATAGAAGCTCCTAATCACCAAATTGACACGAATCACTTCCTATTTGCGACAATATTTACTAAATAACCATCTTCGATACTAAAATTGTATTGAATAATTATTATTCCATATAATTTTAGTAGGTAACTAGTAGTATATTTTTTTTTTTTTTAATCCACAGTCATGTAGCATGACTATAAGAGCTAATATACGAAGAAATATTTGGTTTCATGTAAAATTTCTCCATATTACTGGTTATATAACACATTTTGTCTCCTTCATTTGCCGAGTAACACCTCAGTTTACCTATACAAATGATTTTTCAACGCTGAACACGATGGTGCAATCAGAATTGCGATATCTCATTGCGTTATCTCGCTATCAGATTAGAGCCTGTGAACCTATCAGATTATATAACGGAATAAGATATCGCAATTCACAGGTACTATATAGATATCGCAGATATCGCAATTCACAGATACAGATATCGCACTATATAGATATCGCAATAGATATCGCAATTCACTATACAGATATCGCAATTCACAGATATCGCAATTCACAGGTACTATAATTATAGTACCTGTGAAGAACACCTCAAGTCATTTCTTCATCTTCAAAGTGCTCCAGTTTGATAACGGAATAAGATATCGCAATTCTGATTGTACCATCGTGTTCAGCGAAAATGAAAACCCTTTTTAAATTAGGTGTCAAACGACAGAACTTATTATCTTAATTTTTTGTGTCTTTTGGCAGTGAATTCAGGATGGTCTGAAATACAAATTGTTCGGAAATTAGAATTGTAAAAATTTTGGACAACACTATAAAATAACCACTACAATTACTTTCTAGCATGATGATACGTGTTTAATTTGATGTTTGCTGTCGAGTGTTGACCTAATTTCGAGAACATGGTGTATTGCTCCCTTAAGATTTTTCAGTACGCTATAATTTCGTTTAAACGATGTTCAGGACTCGCCCACGAGGTGTCCCGAGTTTTAACGAAATAAGCCCATTACTGTTCTCGTCGTGGGCGTCTCAATACCGACTAACTGACGCTTGAAAACCTCCTTAATATCAGGAAAACACGACCCCCTTTAGAGGAAGAGGTTTCCCGGGATGTTCCCTGCCTACATAATACAAATTTTAAGGGGTTCTACTATTAATAAAAGGTGACGACAGATTTTTCCCGATAAAACTCTTCCCCCGCCCGCGCAAATCGTCAGCTCCTTTTCATTCGAACGTTTGAGGGCGCGTTGGCGATATAAATATCGTTTGACCCAGTTGGGAAGACTACAGTTGAGGTAGGGGAATTGTTCGAAACTTCGGCAGGGTACTACCTCTACCTCCTGCTCTAGAGTGAAGTCGACACTAAACTTTTACTGCTCCTGAGTTCCGCGGTTGACAAGCCTTCCCAACTTTTTTTCCCCCTCGTATCTCTCGTAGAGCATTGCAGAGTAATTGATAGAAACTCCGGGAACTTCACTCCCACTCTTTGCTTCAAAAATTGAGGTACTGTGTGTGTGGGGGGGGGACATCATCATTCAAAACGTTTGTTGCAGCGTGACGTTTTCGACGAGATTTTATGCCGGAGGCGATAATTTCATAAGTAGTAAAGCAGAGGGACGTGGGAAGAGACCAGTATTTCATTGAAATTATGATAAACCCCGTTCTCCAGTTCTCTGAAAACCCCGTTTACTCACTTGTGGAGGTTTTATTGCTTTAACAACATTATACATACTGAACCAGATTTGAACACTATTAAGAACCACAAGGAAACAAGGAACGGTGATAAATAAACGTCAATTAGATAGAAACAGTTTGTTCTTCGTTGTTAGAATGACCTTCACTATACTAGCAAGACCGCCTGGTCCTGGAAGAAAGAACCACTTACAAAACCGTTTTGGATCATCCAGAATCCAAATCCGAGAAGGTTGCAATTTCCATCGAATTTTTGAAGAAAAGGAGACTACTGTTCTCGGTTCAAAATTTTTAAAACTCGAATTTCCGAAAACATCTTATATCAAATTCCGTTTCAGACCATCCAGAATAAACTGCCGAAAGACACCAAAATCATATGTATATGTTTATGTATGTGTCATTCCAGACGATAACTCTCAATATAATTGAGCACAAAAAGCTGTCTTGGCAATGGAAACGCTATGTTCGTAGATGGTCAGAATCAAACCACTCTTAGGGGAGTTTTAAGGGGGAGGGGGGATTTACCCATAAATTCCAAAAATGAAATAGTCGGACAAGTGACAACTGATTTTAAAGTTTTGTTAACGCTGAACACGACGGTGAAGCCAGAATTGCTGTATCTTATTCCATTCTCAAACTTTGAAGATGATACAACGTGGTTGATACTTGAGATGTTCTTCACGGTTCATCTGTTCTAATCTGATAACGGAATGAGAAATCGCATATTCTGCCTTCACAGTCGTGTTGAGCTTTAAAAAATCTATGGACTGAAGAATTGCTCGCCAAAAAATGATGACAAAATTAGTTTTGAAACCTGTAAAATGTCTCCATTTAACATAAAACCAGTAATTTCTTCGAAAATTTGCTCTTATAGACATGCTACATGACTGTGAATTTTAAAAGTTAATACCGAAAAACTCACGGTTTTCCAGCTGGATTTCTACTACTTTTGATGTTAGAAGCCTTGGACTATTCTAAGACTTGAAATTTCACGGGTAATAATACCAGGACATTTTGATGGAC
Source organism: Stenodema calcarata (assembly GCA_963920205.1). Taxonomy (NCBI): domain Eukaryota; kingdom Metazoa; phylum Arthropoda; class Insecta; order Hemiptera; family Miridae; genus Stenodema; species Stenodema calcarata. The sequence continues at coordinate 10,601,805 of OY986061.1, read as the reverse complement.
TATTTTTGGTGTCACTCTGGCGCCAGAAACCGTGTCTTGGTTGATGTTGACGATTTTTTTTTTTGGTTCTTGTACGTCGAAATTCACACACAAATATCTTCATTACAAACTTGTAGAGGATATTTCCACCAATCGGTCGCTCGCAGATGATATATTTTCTTCTCTACATCATAAGCGACATCTTTCATAATCGGTGACTTCAACTTGAATGACGCTTAAGGTCGGCACTAGGTGTGGCCGTTAGGTGTAATTTCAACCTCAACAAGACACTGATAAAGCCTCATTGTTTGCCTCAAATCACCCGACAGATTTCACGCCCTTTGTTAAAAGAGACCTCCTCACGATGTTCTGGTCTCAGCTCTCAGACGGATCCATCAGTCAGCTGGAGGGTCGACCTACTGGCCCCATCTGCTCCAGATGATCCGCAAATCTGCTCAAATAAGACGTTGAAACTTGGTTTGAAAAGGTCAGTCGGGTGGAGCCGCCTCTTTTGAAATCGTCAAACCCAAAACTGTTCGTCGTTTTGTAAACGTCAACCCTAAATCTAACTGTTCCGAGAACTGGGAACGGATTGATGACGTTATAAATAACCCTTAATGATCCCATTTGAGTTTCCATCGGTAAGGATCCAGGTCAATCTATATGTAGTTTTAAAACGACGTTGAGATTTGTGTGTTCCGTATGTAAAGCCGAACTAGATCGATTTGGAAGCTGATTTCTGGTGCATAATTATTTTCAGAATTGGCTGCATTTAAATCCTTGAAACAGCCATCGTCATAAATTCCTCTTCTTGTAGATAAAGGCATGTAGCTTGTAGATAAAGGCATCACATGCAAAGATTCTTCAGACACTCGTATGTTGCAGTAGAAGTTGTACACTCTGCAGTCCAAATATTGTACATTTCATGGATACGAGGACATTGCTCGTTTTGAATCACGCTGCTGATAAAAACGAAACTTCCCATAACGAACGAACCGTTGTACCTCTTTCTGTGGTGAACCACCGAATCTGGTTTGGTTTTGATTGGATTCGTTGAGTGGATTCTCCGACATTTCCAAGATTACTGTTTTCAACTTGAAACCCCATACTACCTTCATAAAATCGACATTCATGCAGCATGGCTGAATGAGCGAATTATCGTCATTCCAGACTCTTCATAGAACTGAGATAATAACGTTGCCTTTTATTCTCCTGGTTTCTTCCTTACTCCCTTACACGAGGTGGCCCGACAGCCCGGCCACGTACTAGTTGGCCTCCTGCCAGACGTCTTACGTCATACGCTCGTGCGTCATTGGCTCTGACGCATTAGTTGGCCTTCTGCCAGCCGTCTTACGTCATACGCTCGTGCGTCATAGGCTCTGACGTACTTGTTGGCCTCCTGCCAGCCGTCTTACGTCATATGCTCGTGCGTCATAGGCTCTGACGTACTAGTTAGCATCCTGCCAGCCGTCCTACGTCATACGCTCGTGCGTCATAGGCTCTGACGCACTAGTTGGCCTTCTGCCAGCCGTCTTACGTCATACGCTCGTGCGTCATAGGCTCTGACGTACTTTTTGGCCTCCTGCCAGCCGTCTTACGTCATATTCTCGTGCGTCATAGGCTCTGACGTACTAGTTAGCATCCTGCCAGCCGTCCTACGTCATACGCTCGTGCGTCATAGGCTCTGACGCACTAGTTGGCCTTCTGCCAGCCGTCTTACGTCATACGCTCGTGCGTCATAGGCTCTGACGTACTTGTTGGCCTCCTGCCAGCCGTCTTACGTCATAAGCTCGTGCGTCATAGGCTCTGACGCACTATTTGGCCTCCTGCCAGCCGTCTTACGTCATACGCTCGTGCGTCATAGGCTCTGACGTACTAGTTGGCCTCCTGCCAGCCGTCTTACGTCATACGCTCGTGTGTCATAGGCTCTGACGTACTTGTTGGCCTCTTGCCAGCCGTCTTACGTCATACGTTCGTGCGTCATAGGCTCTGACGTACTAGTTGGCCTCCTGCCAGCCGTCATACGTCATACGTTCGTGCGTCATAGGCTCTGACGTAATGACCCGCTGGTCGCTTGTGTTCTGACGTGATCTGAGGGAAAGGGGGAATCAAGGGAACAAATTTTTCCCGTTTCAGTTCATGTGCCAAAGCAAAGACGTGAAAATGTCAAAAACTATGTAAATTCCACTACTTCGTCGCGAGTGATTTAGTTCGTAGGATTCTACAGTTAGATTCGGCATGACCTGTATGCAAACTGTTTTAAAATCGAGTTTATGTAGCAAAGTAAAGACATAATTAGCCTAAATGCTTGCATACGAGTCTGCAACACATTGGGGCATTTTATGTCTTTAAAGAAGGGATTCAAGGGCCTTCGAACTATACTACATCATTTACCCCAGTAGCGTAGTTGTTATACTTAATTGAAAGGTTCACCATAAATTGTGAAGCTTGCATTCGTCTTGACAATATAAATTATTGAGAATGATCACCTGTGTATAAACAATTATTTAAACAATCACGCTCATACCGCAGCTTGTCGGTCACGCACTCCACAGTGGTTAACGTAATATGGATAGGTAAATCGAGAGCTATCCAACGAGTAGTGAACAATTTCTGTTCGATGATAACTGGCGAAGATAAAGTTGCGTAGCAACGAATCGGTTGCAAGCGAAAATTTTTTTAACCCCCCCTCAAAATTTGTTGGTTTACGTTTCAAGACACGTAGATTCAGAAAATCGAATAAAAAAAAATCCGTCCGTCCGCCGTACGCCGTACGCAGTCCGCGCCACTTTGCCCAGTTAGCGTTGAGTTAAAATTACGAAATTTTTTTTATGGGTTTCGACCAACCTCACAATGGTCCTCGAAACTTTTCATAACCCTAGGTCAGGGAAACGGGGTTCAAAACGAATTTTGAAAATTTGAAAATCTCATATCTCGAAAAATTCATATAGAACGGTATGTTTTTTATTTCATATTTAGATAGAGTTTGTTCCGTAGAATTTTTTAAGACCATCCGCAGCTTTGTACGACCAGCCGTTCGTTCACAATGACGGCTCAAAGATTGTGCCTCACAACACGATCGTGACTCAAACTGTTGAAATACAGGTCCATTTTCATACTAACAACGTCTTTGGAACATCATATGGCTTAAGTGATGTCGAGTTTGTTGTTCTGAGGTGCGTTTCGTGCTACGGAAATGAAGGTAATTTCGAATGTTTGTTGGTAGGTAGGTAGGTACTTCTTTTATAGAAAAATTATTACCGACGTAGTATTAAAAACCCCAGAATTATATCGTATTAATTAATCATAATTAATAATAATTATTATTATTAATAAATACGAATTATTAATACCCAACAATAAATTATAATAATTTTCACTAGGTACTTGATAAAATTGTTAATAATTAGTGATAATTGATAATAATAATTAATCTAACATTTAGGATCTAGACATTTAGACCTAGTGATCTAGACAGAAGGGTGATCTGTACAAAGAAGATAATGAACCGTTGTGTCAAGAATTTGCAGAGTTTTTCATTTATGTGCCATAGTAAAGACATAAAATGTCAAAAAGTTCAAATTTGCTCGAAAAAGTTCGTAGTTAGGCGAAATCGGGCCACGCTGAAGGAGGTTTAGGGATTTTTAAGGGGGGAAAATTACCCATAAGTTCCAAAATCGAAACAGTCTGACAAGAGACTCGGCAACTGAAAAATTTGCTACAATTGTCGATTCAGATGACGTAAATATCATGATTGACGTTATTTACTTTTAGAGGTTTCAGTTTGGCATTTGAGCCCTCAATTTCGATACTGAGTGCACTCGACTGTACTTCATCCTCGAGATCTCAATCGGACGGTTCGAATGCGATGGGGCGAGCCAAATAAAAATCGGTCCGCTCTCAAGGGAACGGAAAGCCGGCGTTTGGCGCACGCGCAGTCGCCCAGTCACCGCTCGACTTCCGTCCCCTTGGCGGCAGCTTTTTGCCGCTCCAAGTCCCCTCGTTTTAGTTCGTCTTCAGCGGTTGACAAGTGATTTGTCATTCGGAACCGAATTTGGATTTCGCGAGTTTCAATATCGACAGACCTGGTACCTGAAAATCGTCGTATTCGCCAGGTTTTGTCCCTTTTAAAAACCGCCTGCTCTCTAGAAAAACAAAAATATCAACCGATTCGTTCTTACAATTTTGCGCGTTGAATTTGTGAGTAGTACGATGTTTTTTAGTGCTGTGGGTGTTCAAATATGTTAGTCAGTGGTTATGTCTCTCGATGAGGCCATTGCCAAAGTGTTTCTCCGCTCCTTCCCGAATGCAGCTCGACGGCTGTCAACGTTTGGCTCTTTCGCACCAGGTCCGAAATAAGTGAATTTTTCAAAAGAACCCTAAATACCTACATTCCAGAGAAACCATAGCCATTACAACTTAAGTTGTTTGTACAATAATACAATCGTTTTCACACAAAAAAACTACGTCCCCTGATTGCAAAATTGATCGACATTCTGAAGCCGAATTATGACTCAACTTATAAAATGATAACAACAAGGACCTCATAACTCAATACCTAACTAACAATTTGGCAGAAAGTAACGATAGATGTTTCCAGATCAATCCGTAGCATTTTGGCCTATAGACCTAATAGCGAAATCACCTTTCCTCCCAATCTTATTCAAATTTTGATTTTAATTCGGATAGAATGATCGATCAATTGTTAGATAATATCGTTAGGAAAAGTACACGGAATATATTCACTATTCGAGTGATTTGTAGACGTACCCAACGAATTCTCTCCTTTTACTGATAGTCGTGCGTTTCAGAAAACGGTTTATCAATAGAAAGATAGTGAGAGAGGTGCAACGGGTATTGATAGCGAATTTATCAATACGTCCCATGATCCTGGTGACTGAGATAAGAGAAATGCATTTGGACGATAAGAGTCTGAATGTGCTCGTCACCCGACTGTTGAACAGTTTATACGGTGAACGTTCCTTTATAATATGCCAATTTCAATAAATTTGTATTGACGGATCATTTGGTTTGGGTTCGGTAGACGAATCGACCAGAGCACATTTGAGCATGCGCAGTCGGTGAATCCAAAGTTTATTATTAGCAAATTTTCGAAGAAAAGGAAACTATTATTCTCGGTCCGAAATGTTTAAGACTCAAATTCCCGAAAAATCTTCATACCAAAATCCGTTTCGGGCCAACCTGAAATCACTGCCAAAAGACACGTATGCTGTTACTCCAGACGATATCTCTCAATAGAATTAAGGTGAAAAAATCAAATTTGCACAAAAAATCCGTCTTGGCAGTCGAACGGCTAAGTTCGTGGATGGGCAGTATCGGACCACTATAAGGCGGGTTTTGGGCAGTTTTAGAGGGGGGGGGGGAATTACCCATAAATTCCAAAAATGAAACAGTCCGACAAGTTTTTTTTAACGCTTAACACTATGGTGAAATCATAATTGTGATAACTGGAGCACTTTGAAGTTTTGTTCAAAGAGTTTTGTTTCTTGAGATGTTGTTTCTTCACAAGTTCAACTGCTCTAATCTGATAAAGTTGGAGACAAAATTTGTTAGAAAACCAGTGAAATGGAGACATTTTACATAAAACCATTTATTTCTTCGAATATTTGCTCTTACATCCATGATGCATGACTTTGGATTTTTTATTTATACTCAACGCCGTTCCAATGATTTTGAAGTCTTGTAGTTATCTTATTATATTAGTCGGTATGTGACCGAATATCTCGAAAAGCTTGTTATACTTACGCAAGCTGCTATACGGTGCCATATCAAATTTTCTCGAGCCTAAGGATATACTTAACTATTCTAAGTTGACGTCAGAATTTTTGAGACTACGCGTACAAATATTAAATGTAAATTTTACGTCTCATTTCTTCATAGACGAATTTGTTGACATTCCATAAGAACCAGAACCTTGTCACTTCTAGTTGTGGGATCTGACATATCAACACGACTCCAACCAACTTTTATAGGTCGTCAGTAATAAAAATACGGAAGATCACCAGAAATAAAACTTCATTGGCCCATTAAATACGAGTAGTTTCGATGAATCCGTTCCCGAAGTAATAAATGGCTATTGTTCAGCAATGTTACTCGTAAATTTAACGTAAACATGAGCTACAACGGTCTTGTTGATACTCCAATGAAATAGTAACGAAAACAACCTGACTTTCATGTCATTCAACGTTTTGTCTATTTTGTAACGTATTTCATCATCGTTATGGTGATTATTTTTCCAACCTTGGGCGAAAGTAATCAAACGAATCGACCAGAATAGCACCATGAACATAAAGTTGTACAAATCGTCTATTACGAGAAGGGGTATGGGGTTTAGTATTCATTTGGTTAACTCGTTAAGAAGGTGTTGGCTGTAAGGCTTCATTATAGAGTAAAATACAATAACTCATCCTTTTTCGTTCTCAATATCTGAGGTGGAAGACTGGTACTATCAATCATTCATAGAGAAGGTTCTTACACCTGGTACTAGATATTGAGGAGAACTCGTTACTCTATAGTATGAAATTAATACTCAAACACAGAAAAGGTATACACAAGCAGTATCACGAGCTTTAACAGTTACAATACCACACGAATTGTAACCTGCTCTACCATCTATAATATAGATGGTAGAGCAGGATACAGCAGGATAGAGCAGGATACCATCTATAATATTATACAACGTAAGAATTAGACGACTTGGGCACATTTAGAAAAGTTAGCGTGGATAGAGTCGAATGAAGGATTAAAAAATAACATGAAAACACCATTTCAGAAGTAATTCATTAGACTTTATTTTTCCCACGAAGAAAACGTCAGTGAATATTACAATACTCCTTCTCGTTCCTCAAGACCGAAAACGCTTGCCAAGTTTTGAAACACGCGATCGATAAGGCACCTTGTTGGCTGGCGGTTTCCGTGTGGAATATAATTAACCGGTAGACCGTCTGATATGAATCTTGCGAAGTAATATAGGTTTAGGTGGAATAAAGTGTGTTTATAACTATAAGCCCACAAGTCGACGCCTGAAAAGTCACGACGTTTTAAGCGTGGAAAGATCGGTTTGTGCGATTGCAGGGGGTCGTTTGTTGTTGTTTCTTACTTCGAAAGAATATGTCAAACTATCGACTATACAAATAATTTCCATTCAAAAATTATCCCCTAGAAATTTCCCATTCTGCTGAGTCCTCACCACATTTTGCTCAGTAGTACATGGAAGTACATTAGAACGTTTTCAAATTTTAGAGTTTGATTTGAAATGCCACAAAACGGAATTGTATCGAAAAAATTTCAAAAACATCCACAGTTATGCAGCATAGATATAAGAGCGAATTTTCGAAGATGTCTTAAAACATTTTACTGGTTCGATCATAAATTTTGTCTCGATTTTTTTTTACCGCGTTACGCCTCGGTTTATAGGTTTTCCATCGTGTAACACGATGGTGAAATCAGAATTGCGATATCTCATTCCGTCATCAGAATAGAGCAGATGAACCGTGAAGAGCATCTCAAGAAACAACCACGTTTCTTCATCTTCAAAGTGCTATAGTTTTATAGCTTCCTTTTCTTCGAAAATTCGGTAATATATAATTCTTGTTGTGATTTATTTATTGCAATTGAATAATTGATACATTTTCATCTAGCAATATTTCATCTCATAACATATTAATCACTGTATAGCGTAGGATTTTCACCAAAACCTAACCCTTGTTTGCAACATGATCACTGGGGTTCACCTCCACTACACAGAAAATATATAAATAATTCACTAATTTTAATCGAAAATCCGATCGTCTGGTAAATGTCGATCATACGAGTGTAGGTATATGGTACTTGTTCCGGACGAAATTCCCGAATCGCATTGATGAATCGACAGCACGGAGTCGTGACTTGCCGTTATAACCGAGACGAGACGCGCCCTTCAGTGAATCGGCACCTTCTCCCAAAGACCGCCGATTCGCGAACCTAATTATTTATTAGCGTGAAAAATGATCGACGTTAATCTGAATATCATAAATCACTATAGAGGTTGGTTGGGTCGTTTAATTGTGACCTTGTGCTTGTTGAGTCACACTTGGGTGGAATTATGGAAGGTACGAGGGCGTTGTGTATGACCGCCCACGCGAAATTCAAGCGGTGTAATATCCGATTTTGAACGGGCATGTAACGTATGAAATGTCATTTAAAACCAATTACAGGCCTTACAAAACGACCATGACTTATTCAATTAGTTGGTGTCTGGATTTAACAGTATCCAGTTATTCACGACAGTTTGGTGTTGGAATAAAATTGAAAAACAGCCCAAGAGCAGACACTAACGTTGCTCAAACCGCAATGACATCATGTGGTTACTTCAGAAATCAGGGCAGCGTTGGAGGGTTACAAATTACGGAATTCGCGCCTCAAACCTTTTAGTTGAGGTTAACTGGAGCCAGAGTCCGACCCAACCTCAAATTCGATGAGCCGCCTCTGCATTACCATGGTCAACCAATACCATAACCATTACCAACCAAGTCATAAATACCTAGTGGTTTTCTTAGACAAGTGGCTTACATTCATAGAACATAATTCATAGAAACATAATATTATTATGTTTCGGAGCTCACAGGAAGAGTGTGTATTTTTTCAAATATCAGAGGAATTGATTTCTTAAAGTAAAAAATAGTTGGGAAATCTAAGTTAAGCAGTTGGGAAAACTTAGGGTTCTCTCCCCCCCCCCCCTACCCTGGAATTTTACTAAGCAACGCCACTAGTGACCTCGTCACATCATGAACATGATCACATCTTAGGGCGTTTCTGATCAACCGGTACTCTAATTACTGACAGAAGTTGGAATTTACTTCACTCAAATATTCACATCAGAATACACTCGTGCGTCATAGGCTCTGACGCACTAGTTGGACTCCTGCCAGCCGTCTTACGTCATACGCTCGTGCGTCATAGGCTCTGACGTACTAGTTGATTTGATAAAGTTGAATTGATTTCTTAAAGTAAAAAATAGTTGGGAAATCTAAGTTAAGCAGTTGGGAAAATTCAGGGTTCTCTCTCTCCCCCCCCCTCCACCCTGGAATTTCACTAAGCAACGCCACTAGTGACCTCGTCACATCATGGACATGATCACATCTTAGGGCGTTTCTTATCAACCGGTATTCTAATTACTGACAGAAGTTGGAATTTACTTCACTCAAATATTCACATCAGAACCACCTCCATGTAGGATAGTTCTAGAAACAGTGTAAACAATGAAAGTCTTATTATTTCTATTGACGTACGTTTATTGCACTTGAACGGTCTCATTGAACCAATAAATACAAAAAAAAATCCAGTCATGCAGCATGGCTATAAGAGCAAATTTTCGAAGAAATAACTGGTTTTATGTAAAATGTCTCAATTGAAGAACTTGATGCCATGAAGAACATCTCAAGTATCAACCACGTTTGTTCATCTTCAAAGTTCTCCAGTTTGAGAAAGGAATAAGATATCGCAATTCTGATTTCACCACCCTTTAATATGAGGTGTCACTTGTTGGACTGTTTAATTTTGTTTAATAGGTAATTTTTCCCCCCTGAAACTCCCAGAAACCCCCCTTAGAGAGGCCCGAATCCGCCCATCTACGAACTTGGCCTTTCGATTGCCAAGACGGGATTTTGTGCAAATTTGAACTTTTTATCTCTATTTTCAGAACTTTTTATCTCGATTCAGGGTGGTCTGAAACGGATTTTGGTACGAAACGTTTTCGGAAATACGAAATATTTAATTATTTATTTGGAAAACCCAAATAAATCGGACGTTAAGCTGAGAGCAAAAATGTTTTGTCACGATGTTCTCGTATCGATCAGAGTTTATGGTTCATCTTATTATAGTTCAAAATGTGTATAAAAATCCCACACTTCTGCATGTATTCTACTGTATTGTACATGACCTGCATTCAGCTCGCATTTTCAGGTTTGTGGGTCAGTCCGCGGTGGGTCAACTGTGAAATGGTTATTGAATTTCAAATCGTGTAAGACCGAGTGTCCTGCGCACTAAACCAGTCAACAAGCTATTCAACAACTAAAACGTAAACATCATCGTTCCTAGTTGAAATATGCCCAGTTGCAGCCGGATTTTGGAAATTCGTGTTGGGAGGGAGTTAATTGTAGTGTTCAATACCTAAAAACACCAGATTTGTGAACGCGACAAAATTTAAAAATTTCTCGTTCTAAAGAGTTCGGAAATAACAAGATTCCTCAGTTGAGTGACGTAAACCCTCAAGGACGATCTCACACTGTCGAGGAATGTTCCTTTGTCCCATATCTCAGAGCGTTCCGAAATCAGATCTAAATCCGTCGATCGGTTTTTGGATTCCTCGAGGTTTCCTGAATGGACTCGTCAGGCGCCGTACGCTTCCGAAGAAGTAAAAATAAATTCAACTGAGTCACTTACCTCCGACAGCACCGAAATAAAAATTCTCGTCGCCGCGGAAGTTTGTAAATAACGCGTTCATTAAAACCGGTTGACTCGTATAAGGTCGCGGAACTGAAAACTTCGCGAATTCCTTACTGCTTTAACCACCAGGGGTAGGATAGGGCCAAGTGGCCCTCTCTTACTCCTCCCCTGGCTACATTATTTACAATTCCTCGTAATACAATCGTTGTTATTTTATTTATTTATTATATCTATTTTTCTTATTCTTATTATATCTTCTTTCTTCTCTTCTCATCTTTTTTTTTCTCTTATATTATTTACTTATTACCTATGTCTACATTAATTTACACATTACACATTAATGTCTACATTAATTTCTATCTACATAACATCTACCATAACATAACATATTATTACTCTTCATATTTATAAATCATTATTCGTAACCTTCTAATAGTTGTTTTTTAAAATTATTCATGAAACTTCTCACAGACCTTTGGATATCAAATAACTCCTTACTCTCGTTGTATAATCGTATGCCTTGCACTACAAATGACAGACTGGGTAACACGACCAATCGACTTGAAATTTTGCACAGAATTCTTTCCTCTGTAACTCGGGTACCCTTAGGGCTAAACATCTGTAATTGGTTTCATTCTGTAGATAATTAAATTGCGAACAACTTTTATTCCAACACAATTTTAGCTAAACCCAACAATATCAAGGTTATTACGAATTCTGTGGGTCAGGTCGCGATCTTTTCAAGAAAATGTGACTTTTTACGCATACCTCTAACAATGCCACGACAGTCCATTGAATCGTATTCTAAACCTTCCCCTACATTATTGCATTATTGGCGTGGATGCTATCTGGGAATATGATGCTAGAATTGTATAAATAACGAAGGATTTCGTGAAATGTTTACGGGGGGGGGGGGGGGGGAGGACGAAGTATTTTTGGGCAAAACTCATCGTAAATCCTTAGCTATATTTTCCTATTCTGAATTTTGTTATTCTGTTTGTATGGTTCGGTGAAAGGCAGTTTTGGTACTGTCGTGGCGTTGTTTGCGGTATGCGTGAAAAGTCAAATTTTCTCAAAAATATCACGACCTGACCCACAGAATACTTGATAACCTCGATTCTGTAAATTTTAGCGAAAGTAGTATCGAAATAAAAGTTGTTTGCAGTTTAATTATCTACAGAATGAGGCCAATTACAGGTTTCTAGCCCAATGGGTACCCGAGTTACAAAAGAAAAACTGACATTTTTCCAAAAATTGGCAGTTTCTTCAAACTTCAAATGCGATGAGACGCCATTTCTACTTGTACGATCGACCTAAAACTTTGCCGAATTCAGTTTCTAGCCCTAATGTGATCAAATTTGAACTTTGATTTTTATTGCCACCCTTAGTGTCCAAGAAGAGCCGAAATTATACGGGAGATTTGTCAAATTATTTGATACACAATCCTCATTGAGTATTGAGTAGGTTTGGAGAGCAATTCTGACTTGAATCATATTTAAATTACGATAGAGTGCTATAAGAAGTGTCCACATTGCACGAAGCCGATCGACTTTCTTCGATCAGAACCGGCCCATTGCGGTAAACATTTACCTCAGGCGATAAAGAATTCATGCCGTTGCAAGATTGAAAGAATTGATTAATGTCTCTTCAAATGGATTTTTATTTGCACTTCTTTCCATCACCGTTAAAAGAGGTTTCGTCCAGATTGGCGCCAAGGTAAAATCCCCTGAGCACCAAAGATCCACCGCGGGTACAATAATCGCTGATTGTATCGTTTCTTTGGTTTCCCTCACATTATTTAGTTACATAAACCACTCCTGCTAACGAGAAATCTCAATCCCGTAAAACGTCTGTACTCCTCCAAGGATCCGGCTAAGTTTTTACGATCAATTCGGCGAAGTGCCTTCTCCGCTATGGCGTACGCACAAGCCTTTATGCGGCGAAACGTTTGATTATACACGACAGTGAGAGCCCTTCGTGACCGGAGGATGTCATTTGAAGGTACCTCCCGCCTATTTTTCCCTTGATCGGCCACGTCACATGACGGAACAACAAGATCTTAATATCATTAGAACTTAAGATCTTAATACCATTAGAACCTGAGAAAAGGAAGCCGCGGAATCCCATTGCCAAAAACTTTGCAAATTCTTGACACAACGGACCATTATCTTTTTGTACAGATCACCCTTCTGTATAGGTCACTAAATGATTAAATTATTATTATTATGAATTTTCATTGGTTATTAGTAATTATTATCAATTAGTATAAATTATGATGTTGAGGGATGTCGAGGGTCGGTCAAATGTATGAATTGCCCTGTTGATGTCCCTAGGGAACTCATTTAAACTAAAGTTGAACTTAATGTTATCGTCAATAAACGAAGGGAACAAGCCGTTACTGCGTCATCTGAGAAGGAAAATCCGTCTATTTTCTTGTGAGGCTAGTTTGTGAAGTGCCGATTTCCAATTGTTTAAAATGGTACTCGATGTCGTGCCGTACTGTTGTTGGATGAAACTGAAGAAACTGGGGATTTGAGATTGATCCGTGGTTGCTACCTCTGCCATAATGAGTGTGTGTGATTTAGTTTGACCGTCAGTAAGAATGATGTTGAGGGATGTCGAGGGTCTTATGAATTGCCCTGTTGATGTCCCTAGGGAACTCGTTTAAACTAAAGTTGATTTAAACTAAAGTTGATTTTAAACTAAAGTTGATGTTCGTTTATTGACGATAACGCCTGTAATTTTGTCAATAAAAAAAAAAAAAAAAAAAAACATTAAGTTCAACTTTAGTTTACATCCCTCAACATCATTCTTACCGACGGTCAAACTAAATCACACACACTAAGTATAAATTATTATTTAACTTAATTAACTTAAATTATTATAAACTCCGGATGTCTTTAAAAAAAAAAAATCTAGAAATGGAACACTTCTTAAATGTGAACGAAAAACTATACCGTTTCATTTGTATTTTTCGATGTGAATTTTTCGAAATTTAAAAATTTGTTTTCTGAAAAGTTAGGAGGATCACTGTGGGGTTAGTCTGAACCCGTAAAGCAAATTTCGTAGTTTTAGCACAACGCTAACTGGGCAAAGTGTCGTGGAAGGCGTACATCTGACGGACGGAATTCTTTCAATTCGATTTTCGGAATCTACGTATCTTGAAACGTAAACCAGCAAATATAGAGGGGGGGGGGGGGGTAATTTTTTTTCATGGGCGATTCCAAAGGTTCATTATCGAAGATAATAAATCGAACACCGAGTTATTGAAACGTCGTCTATTCCCTCTAAAAACGATACCTCTTGTACTGTTTTCAGTTATGAAACTGTCTTTAGTAACACAGAATAACTGGAAGTTAACAGATTCTGTTGTTAAGGTTGATTCACGAGTTTAATCTAAATGGTAACTGTCAGATGGATCAGAATTATTTCACGTTTCACCGACGCTTACATGGACGTGATCCTTCTTTTTAAAGGGCCGGAAAGACAACTTTAATCATACCATGAGAGTAAAATATTTATCAATAATTCACCCTTCAATTGGGCTGTTTTAAATCATTTAAACTAATCTTTTCACCTGCTCAGTTGTTCCTAGTTACGTCATCCCCTTCACTTTGACCCCACCCCTTCCACCCTCCTTTCACTTCAACAGCCAATTACAACCGGCCTCATATCACTTTTGCGCGATCCACTCCTTTCTATGAACTGACAGTTACTGTTAGTTACTGACGATGTTTTGATCACCTTACCCTGTATTGAAAGTGTATTTGAAAATATACAACGTTTCAGTAATTCCGTGTTTTTAGAGAAAAGGTAGTAAATCCCGAATCGTGGAGCTCGGGACTGAAACACGTAGACTTTTTCTCTGTCTAGTTAACGGTTAAATGAACATTCAGCCAAAGGCTTTAGGAAAGTTCGCTATTATTCATCGCGACGCAAGATCAATGATATTGACGATACACCCGTCAATAGAATTGACAGATATCAATGCTGCCTGACCTTACACGATCTATATAATTGACAAAGCCCGCCTGAATTATCTGGCCGGGAAAGCACATTCTACCTGGTCGTAGGAAGTTGCATTGATAAAGCAACAAGGGAAATGCGAACTTAATTTCCGTTCTCAATCCTTCTAACCAAAATTGATGATGAATCTGGATATAGCACACGGATATACTGGATTGTAGGGCTTACAAGACAAACATAAAATTAGCTGTTTATTGTACGTTCTTTGTATCCATAACACTAGTGCTACGCTCAATTCAAATGTGCAAATAATACAGTATTGTATAGATCGTGGATGTACGATTTGTCGCTTGACTTTGCCACTACAATATACCACTAAGCGATCAGTATCGTTGTCAATAACGTTGACCGCGTTCAAACCGCTCCGAGATTTCTACAATAATTCTTCAATTATTGAAAAATGACTTCCAAACAACCTTCACTTAATTGAACAATTTCGCTTGTGCGGCGTCTGAAAAAAATCGTCGGTGTTCAAGTATTATGTAAGTTGAAGGCCAACTAACAAACAACTTCCCGCATTGTTTCACCGTGCGGGAAGGAAGACAAGAGTCAGTGCGGGAGGTAGATGTAGGTAACATAATCAACTGAACAAGGGCGAAGCTCCATGCTGCATATTGTTCAAGCCCCTGGTATTTCTAGTAATCACCTTTAAGAATGTTGAGGTGCTAAAAACCCCACTTGCATAATAATGCAGACGAACTTCTAAGGCAGAAAGGAGATACTGCAACAGGTAAAGTTGTGGCTTCTTGTAGTTACTACAAGAAGCCACCGTTGCTGTAAATGAATGGACGAAGAAGAAGAAGAAGAAAAAATGTTTATTCAAACAAAATTATTGAAAATACATGTTAATGACGTCGACATTATTGGACTGGGCATTTGCCAACTGTCCAGGTGGTGCTCGGATTTTTTTTCTTTTTAAGTATATAATACATTCTTAATTATATCACACATTATTTCATACTTATAGCATCCTAGCATGGGTGGAATCCTTTTCCTTCTCTTTCCCCAATTTAACTCTTAACAATAATAATCAATTTTAATTAATTAATTTTCTTTCCCTTCATTTCATTTAGTACCCATCTATAATCATTCATGTTAATTACAATACAAACCATATTTCATAAATAATTGAATGGACGAAGATGTGGCGGATGAAACTGAATAAAACAAAATCAACTCATGTCAACTTCACGAATAAAAATACATTACCAATCCCTCTGGAACTAAATCGGAATACCGTACCATACGCAAAAACCTGCTCATGACATTAGATGCCAAGTTAAAATGGTAACTGTTCAGGAAACTGTACTGGCTCATGGGACGATGTTCACTACACAATATCCATAATAAAGTGCTCCTGTACAAGACATTGCTAATGCCCATTTGGACCTGTGGCATCCAGCTGTGGGGTTGCACAGCTAAGACGAATATCAAAATTATAGAAACTACAAAATGAGGTTCTTAGGAGCGTAGTAAACGCTCCTTGGTATGTAAGGAATTATGACCTCCACAAAGACCTGAAAGTGGAGACAGTCACCGATGTCATAAAAAAGCTGGCCATGAGATATGAGCGCAGGGTTCTAGAGCGAAATAAAACATGCGCTTAGTATCTAGGGTCATGAAATTTCTGGCTTCCCGGCTAATGTTCATAGTTTTCCTATGCCGAGCTACTGAGCCTATGTGTACGTCCCACCTAAGGCCATATCCACTCCCAAGTCCACTCCCAAACAATGCATCTCGTGGCACTTGATTTCTCGCAGGGTAGGGACACCAGCATTAGGCAACAAGAAGGCAATAAAATGGGTTTTCTCGAAATTCAGCTTCATTCCCAATCGATTCAGGAATCGATTCTCGGCGAAAAGCTCCTCTCGGCGTTTGCCACCGCTGATTGCCTGTTGTCACCAGAAACTACTATAGGGGAAGTGTCGTAGTTACCTGATTTATCATTGTAACTTGTTGTTATATTACCTGAATAAACGCAAGAAAAAAAATCCCCAAATATTTTCTCCATCTAGTCTACACAAGAGAATTTCGTTGAGAATCGTCTGATTGAGGTATCGAAATGCCATTGGAATCCCAAATCATATAATATGTACGGCAGAGGCGTTCGCGGTACAGGATAGCGGGTTCAAGCGTTCAGGATACAGTGGGTGACCGCCCGGGACTCCTCTATCGATCACCCAGCTTGGGTCAAGGTCCTTCCCGACCCTCCCGTCATCCTTCCTGCCTCATCTGCACTTAAAAATTTTCCCTCCACCGCCCCTTCTTCCCAA
The DNA here is from genome assembly GCA_963920205.1 of Stenodema calcarata. Lineage (NCBI taxonomy): Eukaryota > Metazoa > Arthropoda > Insecta > Hemiptera > Miridae > Stenodema > Stenodema calcarata. Next base: position 10,585,081 of record OY986061.1, on the reverse strand, counting down.
CAACTTGAATCGCAAAGGGAAGACCTTTTGATTAGCCTCTTGTTTTTTAAGCGTTAAAGAGTGACTTACTACGAGAAATCAACTTAATTTAAACACATACAAGAAATTATTTCTTATTAGGTTCCATTTTGAGTTGTTAATGAAGCAACCAATTCTAAATATGGAACCTCTAATCCTGGTCCACAAACTGCATTTGGGACCGCAACCTTCTTCCCTCTCCCACCGAAGCTAAAATTCAACACCACACCCCTCTCTTGTCTAATCTCCTCTCTGTTTAATCTTCTCAATAGGTAATATCAACGTTGATTCCTACTAAACTAGATTTGACCTTTCACTTACTTTGGTAAACTGGATCAGCAGCTACTTGAGTAACCGTGAACCAAACCACACAGAACCACAAGTCTAGTACTGCCGCCGTAAGTTAAAACCACCTATCTCCATTTTTTTCATGGCGAGAAAAATGCAGTTAAGTGAGGAACGGGGCCCAGATCATCAAACTGGAGATAAGATAAAGCCTTTTTTCGAACCTTTCCAATGGAGATAGGAAATTCTATCTTGGCAGAAAAGAAGCGCCACGTCGAGATCTACGCAGACATGTGCCCAACTCCAAAAACACCAAAATGGTCGATAGGGGACTTTATCTTAGCACGGCAGAGTAGACGTCTGTGGTAGATGATCTACAGACGAAGATGAACAAGCGACGTCTATTGACGTCTTGACGGCGTCTATCAATTTAGAATCTGGCAGTCATCGTGGCTGAAGTAACGTGACAACCTCCACCGGGTCCAACAGCACTTACCAGGCCTATTTGTATCAGGGATCGGGAAGAAACCGGCGTGATTAGGTAGTCGAGAGGTACATCTGCATTAGATGTCGGTAGATCGTCCAACGGTCGTCAACACGGTCTGCGGACAGTAGATATCTACATATAGATGCAATGTAGACGGAGATATACCATCTAAAGACATCTGACTTTCATCTAGTATGTCTACTTCAACCCATAAACAAGCTGCAGATAAAACATTGACATCTATAGAACGTCTATCGATAGATGTAGACGAAGAAGATGAAGTTTATACCAAAACTAGACGTCTGTATTGGTCTAAATCATGTCTATAGACGAATGAAGACTACGTAGACCACAGAAATTGGATGAATCTCGAACAAACGAATATTCACTATGTTTACGATGTTTGTTTTTCATCAACACGTCACATTCGAAAATTGACTATTTGTTTTTTTTTTTTTAATTTTCTTCTTTTGTTATGTTGAACAATTGGCAAATTTAAAAGGCGTCTTTCTCACTTATATAGGTTCTCATCTATTTTACATGTCAATTCTATCTGCATTAATTATGGTCAAACGCTGAGAACGCGGATAAAATTATCGTTCTTCAATCCTCAGAGGAGAACTATATTAATTATAGTTCAAATTTTGATCAAATTTTGATGTATCAAACCTCAATCGCTCAAAGTAGTCAAAGTTCTGGAATATCGATTGGTGGTCAAAAACTATTCGAGAACAGAATTGAATGTCATAACTGATATCTAACGGAAGCAAATTTTGCATACTCTAAAAAAATGTGAATCTCAGACGCCTCGCAAATTCGAAACTTGTCTGATTGAAACACACCTTTTTTTTAAATAACGCGATTAGGCGAGGCCACTCCTTGTTGTGCCTGATTTCGGGCCCTATTCCCGTAGTCTCCGGGGAAGTTATTTTCGACAAAATAACATCTCTGAGGCATTTTTAGGCAGTGTCGGGGAAAGCGGTTTCGAAAAACAATCCGTCAGAAAGAAGTGAAATCGAGTTTGTTTCGTTCATCTCGCGTTCAGGATAAACTGATTCCGCAGACTGATGGGCAAATGAAATTGCGGTCGAGGTGTTTTGATTGCGGAGGGAAAACCTCCTTGGCGTAAATATTTAAAACCCGCTGAGAACCCCCGGCGGGTTTGTTTTAATTCGATTATGATAGTTAATTGTGTTATGAAGCTCGAGTTTTCCACACTTGGAAATTCCATGGCGCGACGGCAATTTATCAAGAGAAATACACCTAATACATGTCGGTTAGACATGAGAGTTGCAATCATGAATAGTAGGTAATACATACAAGTAGGTAATTTAGGATAATATTATGTGCCTACCTAATAATCTATGTTATATTAGTAATTTTCTAATTGACATCTATCTTTCCAGATCCTGGAACTAGTGAAGGAGCCAACCTCACCACAAATTCTCCGGTGAACAAGCGAAGAGTTTTTAGCACGTAAGTGTTATCAATTAAGGAAATAATTTCGAGAAAAATAAATGAACGATAATATTCACTAGAGACTCCAATGTTAATGTAGTTTTGTCAGTATGAAAAATAATTCTGTGGTCGTCAACTTTTATATCGTTGAAAGAGGAGTTTGGTATCAAGTCAGTTAATAAACTCGTTAACTCAGCGCGTTCCCATTTGAAATTGAGTCAGTTTTGAAGCAAATGTGAAACATCAATAAGTTGATGATCGTATACATTTAGGAAACATTTCTGTCTTTATTTCTGGCTTTATTTCACTAGGTTGGGCACTTGGTTGGTCCCCCCATAAGTTCTTTTATCGTGAGAGACAGAGTTTCAACATAGGTATTAAATATTGTCGAATTTTGTTAATGAGTGGTGTAAAATCAGTAAGTAAGTTAAAGTTGTACATTGGCTCAGGGCGACTTTAGTGTTATGGATGAAGGGCCCAAATTACCACTCCCATCTCCCAATGCCACTGCCACTACCTCTCACTGGCTCCTCACGTACTCCCACTTTAATTCGATTGTCGAACCAATGTTATGTAGATTTTGGAGAACATGAAGACTAAGTTTCCGAGAAGCGGGCAAAGGGAAATTAATGTGCCCTTCGACTCTTGTCGGTTGGTTTCAGAAGGAAATGGCTCCCTCAACCTCTGCGGAAACTGTCCGGAGCGAAGGTTGAAAAAGCGTCGCCCCCCGATCGACCTCTGCTCAAGAAAACGCCTTCTGACAAGAGGTTCAAAGTAAGTTGATGTTCAATTCAGTTATTCGATTCTTATTTTCTCCCTCTTCTGGTTGAAAGGTTCGAATAATAATTTTCAATTCAGAAATGTTGAGCAGTAAACAAGGTTCGATGTCGCAAATTAGTTTGGACAGCTGGGAAAAGTACCTAGAACGCAACTATGGTCCTCCCCTTCAGAACTGGGCGAAATGAAACAACGTATTATTCCTGAGGGGCAAGCAGGGACAGTACGTTTGTCCTAAATGCATTTATTGGTTTAAAATCGCAGCATTCTAAGGGTTAATTATTCTGAGCTTTTGTCGATTACCGAGACGCTTCCGATTCCCTCCCTCACATTACAATAATTGTAATGTGTCAACATTTACCAGATTGCTAAGTACCTATAACTTGTGTATTAGTTCAAGTAAGTGAAATTTCTATAAGCATTCGTACAGTCGCACACGCTGTTATGTCACACAAATAGTGAAGGGATTATTTATGTCCCATGCATTGTTATAGGTGTAAACATCTTAAACAATAAAGACTTTTTGATTTCATTTGAATTCAGAAATGTTTATGTAGGTCTCACAAACCCAGGTAGCATGCAACGAGTTAATTGTGTAGTAGTTGTACAATGACGTGAAGCGCTCGGATAATTGAGCCTTATGAGCTTTGGCTGTAGCCATGTTAGCTTCAAGGAAATAGACCACCCACGAGTATAAAAGTTTAGTCACAACCTAAAAGCTAGATTCAAAGGATCGAAATCAATCTCTATCACACGCCGCCAGATTAATTTAGCCCGCTAGATTCAGCGCGTCTGAACTTCCGAGGAGGCAGTCGATGCATGGGACGACTATTTATACTCTCACTAAACCGCCGCATTTCAAGTGCATAACTGCAGTTTGGCCAGATTACAGCTGAAGAGCTGACGTTGGAATCGTAAATACGACTCGCACTTCAATTGTCGCTCACCTTAAATTGATGTTTGGTTCTAACGGTCGCAGATGTTTCAGGATAATAAGGCTAATTATCTACTCCAGAATCGTATGATTCATATTATATTACTAATATCCTATCATATTTCAGAATCCCGTACCGGAATCGAGTAAACCAGGAACGGAAGGGGAAGCGCCCAGAACTGAGACCAACGGTGAAGAAAATGAAGAAGAAGTGGTCGAACTGCCGCCACCGATGGCACCGATCAGCGAGCCTATCCTTGTTCCTAACAATGAACCTCAAACCCTCAGAGTGAGCACAGAGTCCAATTAATTATAATTAAATATACATCATAACTACGTACTGGTAGTTAATGGAATAGAATGAGTGCTGTCAAAAACCACGCTTGCAAATTACCATTATATTAATGTTAATTCACATTCCCAAGCCAATATGAACTCAGTAAGGGCTCCCCTTACATAACTACATATAATTACTGGCACTAATACGGTTCAACTAGACTGGTTTGTAAATTTGTTGTTAAACCAATCATTTCATGAGTTCTTTGGGGAGTTAGGCAGTTTTCCAGATATTCTGAAATTATCTATCTGATTCCAAAATTGTCTTGCTGCAGTATTAAGTTAACAACAGCCAACTTCCTATCGTCTTTCAAAGTATTTACAATAATTTTACAATCATACCAAATCGAGTAGTTTAACGTTCAAATAACATCGCCGTAGGATTGCAAATTTTAAGCTTCTAAGCTTTTGCACCGATCAAAACTACCAGCTTGCTGTCCCAACTATGAGCTTAACACAATAACAAACGAATTGTTCAACAGATGAATGAAACAAGTCTCGAACCACCGGATTTGTGTTAAAGCTTCCCCTAGCACCATTTTGAACTAGAGGCAAAAAATCAACAACTATCCATCAAAGAAAACTCATCTAAAATCTCGCGACTTGAAAAAAGATCGGGTTGGGAAAGGGATCAAAGGGGATATTGCCCCCTCAGTTTTCCCTGCCATAATTAGCGAGTAATTATTTTTTTGAACCAACGGCAGCCTTAATTACATTTTTTTTTTTTTAGTTCATTTAATTTTTGCTCGAATTTTACTGTGGAGATTTGTTAAAGTTGTTCGAGCAGATTTAGTGGATGAACGAACGTTTCGTTTTGAATATATTTGGTGATTATAACGAATTTATACCTTCATAATTACCACACTATGAATTTTATTATGGAGAGTCTAAGCATTGCAAAGTACGGTGGTTATTGGAACGGGGAATTTGCATCAATAATCAGCAATTATTGCTGATTCCGAATATCATCCTCCTGTTGTATAGTACGGGCAGAGAGTAATGTGTATTGCCAGCGATATTCATTTAAAAAATTTACTTGAGGAGAAAACATCTAAAACGCCGAGCGCAGATTGAATGAAGCCGCACAAATCGAGGGGTCCGTATGACGTCACAAACAGAACAAAACCCCCGGTTGGGGCGCTGACATCGCCGGGTTTCACAGAGGCGGGTCGTCACCGCGTGACGTCATACGGTCTTCTCGCTTCGCGGTCTTTTTCAAACGCGGCCAGCTTCTCTGAATTCCCGAATAACTTTTCGGAGAGACTTTTCGGGCAGCTGGCCATCATTTTCGTAATTCTCCTAGAAGAAAAAAATATTTTTTTAAAAATTGACGCATATTCCCCATTGACAGCAAACCCAGTTCTTTGGTAACTATTGTTTCTCATAACAGCTAAATGTGACAATCATTTCATGGACATTTTCAGGCATCAACGCTCTCTCTTGAAGGGGCAACATCAGCAGACTTGGCGGAAATCGAACAAATCGTCAAAGAGCGGATGGTGAGTTTATTTAATCAGATATAATACCGTTCGGCGGATAGACTAATTTCTTTATTGCCAATTTTTGGATTTGACAATTTGGAACGCAAACCTACATATTAAGTGGGGATTGAATCGATTATATCAAAGTAATGAACCGACGAATAGGCAGTGCGTTTGGTACTTTTATTTGTGTCTCACGGCTTTACTCCAGTCATTTTGAAGACTCCAGAATCCAGGTACGACTCGATACTTATTATTCGAGTGAGAAACGATATTGGAGGTAATTTACCTTTGTAATTATCGTTCAAGGTTTTTTTCCCCTCGACACAGGCACAAGCCACAATGAGCAAACATTCTTTCGAAGAGACGGCGAGATAACCGCCGTTTTATCGCTCGCCTGAATCACCGTTTCATTTGCCTTAGCTGTCATCAGTCATCGGTCGGACCTCAGTTGAATGTTTCCACACGCTCTTGGAGTTCTGCATCGGATCAAGGCCCGCGGTCAGAGAGATGATCCGTCTCCGTCCTTCCTTCTAAGTCTCCGTATGATGAAGCTCAAGGCCCGGGTTAAGAAATGGCGGGTAAATTTATTCTCGTTTTTCCTTCTCATTGTCCTCGGTAAGTTATGTAACTCCAAGACGACCCGTGCGAATTCATACCTCGTCGCTTTTAACGCGTGTAATTCTAGATCGTGACAAGCCATTCTAGATCTTATCTAATACGTATCAGATTTATTCAGATAAATCGTAATAATCGTTCACCTACATCCACTTGACTGACTCCAGTTGATCTTAAAATCTTACCCTCCAGAGACCATAAACGGATATGGATTTTAATTTTTGTTCACATTTTCCTATTGTCTGGAACTCAAATAACATAAGAATAATCAAAGTTTTCAAATATTTTAATTTTTGTCAAATTTACAGAACGTCTATTTAGATGGTCTCTATGCCGAACAAAATTATGATCTTTCTTAAACACTTTTCCAATGTGACTATCACAAAAATAGCATTTGACATCAGTTTTCATTAAGACAAATTACCTTTAGAAGGCACTTAGATTAATTATAAATTAGTAATATATGACTAGGCAGTCTTACGTTTCAAGGAAGTCTAATGTTACCAGTTAGAATTATAAAAAATACCTACCTAAAAATTCAGGTAAATCCAAGTGTTGGTTAACGTAGTCATGAATCTTCCTAATATTAAAGGTAGGAACTAGACTCTCTAAGACTGAACTACTTAAAAATATAAATACCTTCACTCCACAGCCGTGATTGGTAAATGAAGAAGCAGTTCCTCTCTCTGGTACTTAACACTTCTGGCTAAATTCTTCTGGCATGTTTTGGAAATAAACTTGGTTTTAATTTTACATTCTGGTAACGCTGTATTCAGAAGCATCAAGAATGTCTTCCATTTTTTTATTATTGGCAACAAATCTCTGAAATAATTTAGTCATGCATTTATTAGAGCAAACATCTCCTGGACAATGTGCTGATAAAATTGACTTGGAGGTTCGTAATACTGTGGGATGTGAAACTAAGTAAAAATTTATAAGTACGAATGACATCAATGAGTGCTCGATAACTAAGTTGTGCTTCTACAAAAGAAAAGTATTTTGATCCGTAACTGCAAAAAGTCTACCTGGTTGTTTGTTCTCCCATCTTTAGGCCCTTCGACTACTTACCCTCGTTATCGAAAATAAACTGCTGTCTTTAAATTATGGGGCCGAGCATCTAAGGGCCGGACGAACCTGCCTACCGTTAAGAAATTTACTGCCTAACTGCTACGTATTTTCCTTTTGAGACAATAAACCCTAAAGGTACAGCAAGCACAATTACTTACCAATTTTGCCTCAAATAAAACGTGTAGTTGTGCATTAACCCGTCTAATGACCAGCTTATTTATAAGCTTCCTTAATGATGTGCCTCTTATTTCACTCCAACTCATACTGTAATACTGCCGTCAATCCGAAAATCGAAATTTTCACTAGAAGCAATTTTCGTTTTCTAAGTTTCGCGCCCAGTTAATTATACTTTTACCCCATTTTCGGGACATCTTAGGGTATGTCCATTCATTCTCCAACTTACTACGGCCTTTTTTTCATGAAAATCCATGCCTGGACCAATTTAGAGGAGATTCGCTCTTTCCGCTTAATAAGTGAGGGTGATGATGGCATTAACTAAAAGTAAAACTTTATTAAAATTTTCAAGAAAATAAGTAAACGAACTAACACTATACTACGGAAAGAACTCGAGAAGAACTCACCAAAGGAGCACCAAAGCACAAGTTAGCGGACATTCAATCCGTTCCAAAATTCCATTTTTTCTCCAGGCATTTTCCCCAAAAATTTAACGATGTTTTCTTTCCGGGTGCTGTCAATCCCAGTCGGTTGGAGTTCTGGAGTAAGATCTGGAAGTTTGCCGGATTTTACAATCTTGGCTGTCACGAAGTTCACTTCTTCAAACTCGTAATTTTCCAATCGGTGCACGTTACATTCTTCACTGATAGAATTCTCAGAATGGGCTGAATTATGAAGTTAGAATTCTTCACATATTTCTAATTTTTGCTAAGCAATAAAGTCGTACCTCAGGAGATGCGGGTTTTTTGCTTAGTAGGGGTAGGTGTTCGGCATGATATCCGCCTTTCACGCTTAGTAAAAACTACATACAACCAATACCCTAAGGATTTCGAGAAATTTCAGAGATTTTTTGTGTACCTTTTAGTACTTATAGGTACCTACATGAATTACGTATGATCAAGTGCAGAAGCCTCCAAAGATTCTAGATTTGCAACAAACAGAAAATAGCCAAAATCCGAGGGACGCCCTTCTTGCTAAGGACAGCAGAATAGGAACAAATACAACTATATTGAACCTTCAAGAAAGATGAACAATTCAACAAACTTCCTACCCTAAAGACCCGAACCTAACATATTAGATTACGTTAAGTCACTTCACCTTCGAACAAGTTCTTGATAATTAAATAATCCAAAAAGAGATGTGAATGTTTGACCGAAGCCCAACCCGTATGTTTTGAGTCAAACTAGAGAGGTACAATAATAACCTACTACCTAATAATCTCACAATCTATCTCCCGATTTCCCGACCTCTGAGAATATGTTGGGTCTGCATAAAATCTTGATGCCTGATACGCCATGGCATCAGGCATCTAACATGGATTGAGCGTCGATCAGATGTGAAACCAACATGGATTCGCTCTCAACGTATCGAACATCAATAAGATAGCAAATTGTCGGCTAATATTAGGAAAAAAGGGCACGCGAATCATCGAGCCTATCGTATCATTTATCTTCTTTTACGACGTTTCTTTAGTCATTTAGTGAGAGTTGTTGAGATAGATAACAAATTGTGTACGCATGCAGTTTTTGCGGTTTACACGCGGGTGTCTCTGTTTATACTCGAACTGTAATCCGTCGAGTTATGTAAAACGTTAATTTCGTCCGTAGTATTAGTACAGTAGGGTTTATACTAACGATATTGTGATAAGGTGTACTTTTTATGAACCGAAGCAATCACTGATATTTGCACGATTACGCTATGCATCATAGACATTAGTGTATCAATGTCTGATACGTATTTCGAAGAACATCGGGTTATACGAATAAATTAACCTTTGGAAAGTGTGTGCGCACTTCCCAACGTATCAGACACGCGAGAAATTAACTTATAAGTGAAAAATAACTGAAATAACGTATAAGCTATAATTATAGATTTACGTGTGTGTCATTCAACAACAAATTTCAGACTGACCCCCAACCCAAATACATAATATGTATTGGATACAACGACTTTGACAATGAGAATACCTAACAAGATGATTTAAGACACAAATCAAGATAATTCTATATCTTCCTTGGATAATATCCATGTTAAATCAAGGCAGATATAGAAGTAGGTATCTTGATTTTTGTTTTAAATCATCTTGTTAGGTATTCTCATTCTCAAAGTAGTTGTATCCAACCTACATCTAGCCAGGGAATCAATGCTACTAGGTGGGAAGGTAAATAATTGGAATTGAGGCATTCTTAGCAATAGTCATTCGTGTTACTTACTTCCGAAACTTTATCTGTTCGGAACATAATAAGGCATCGAGCTGTCCCAAGTCTGTCAAGTCAATTCGGTCACGTTCTGCAACGTTAACTGAAAGTACCGATAATAATAATATTAGTATATGAGATAGTATATTAGTAATATTGGTATCGGTACTGTCAGTCAACGTTGCAGAACATGACCAAATTGACTTGACAGACTTGTGACAGCTCGAAGTGTCATGAACGTGACACTGTCTACGAACAAGTAGCGAATGGGTGAATCTAGAAATAAACTCCTTATCCCACAGTCAAGGATGTGACCATGTGACTCATACCTCGTAATTCTTAGCTGTGTTTCCCTCAGAGTTGAATATTAATTGGCTTCCATATGTGAAGAGAGCTCAACCTCGATGGTGATATGCGACGCAGGATTCCCGTTTCTGAGATTATTAAATAAAAACCAGCCCCGTTTCGGTGGACCGTAAAAGGAATCATCTGACTGGTGTCCAAGGTAATCAAAAATACTCGGATTACAATGTTTTAAGGTCATTCCGAGTCAATATCGTATTTTAAGCTAATTCCAGCTGTCGGAATCGAGCTCTGTATCTTGAAATAATTGACATCTTATATTTTCTATAAGATTTCTATTCTTTGCCGATCTGGTACTAAAAAGTAACTATCATTGATTGAAGCTAAACAGCCCTGTGCTGAAAATTATAACTTCGGAAGTTTGAAGAATTGGAAATCCCTCCCTTTTTTCTCAATATAGAAAAGATGTAGGGTTCAGGGTGTTTGTGGAGGGAGAAGAGAAAAAGTTGAATAAAAGTCAATAGCGGTGAAAACCGGAGCGGTAGAATCGCCGTGGGGACTGTCGCTTTAGGAGGGGCGTCCAGGAAATTAAGTTTACAAGTGAAATGAGGTTGAGGAACCGTCCGACAGATGCGGTCGAGCGCAGAAACTGATTGATTGGGGTAAGAATGGCCTAAATAGTTGTTTTAGATTTGTTTCGCATTGAAAGGGCACTATCTCCACGGTACGTTTCCTCCGGGCGCAAATGGAAAATGAGGAACGTCTTTTTGAAAACGAGTCTTTGATTGACGTCATGACTGAATGTAGGTGTATCAGTTTTGGTTGATGTAATTTACTCTAAAAAATCATTCCATACTAAGTTTTTGATTGCAAATCAACTGATGATGGCGCCAGTGTGGTTTACTGCATAAATATACAGGGACTTCACCAAACAATCACCATTGTCTTGGAGTGGTTACTTGCGAAGCATTTGGAACCTGCTGATGTTCCCCAATCTCCAACGAAAAGATAGAGCCTAAATTGCCACAAACAGACCAATAACAGTACCTACTTATATTCATGAAGAACTAAACTGGTAGGGAAATGCTGTAGAAACATGGTTTATTGTTTATTGTTATTTTTACGGGCAACCCCAATTACATTCTTAATATAATTACATGTCATTCTTACGAGTAACAAGTAAAAATTAAAAATTAAATGAATTGAAAATAAAATGAATTAAAAAATTCTACCGGAATCGAACTGAGGAAAATGAAAACAAAAGACTGAGGTTCTGATCAAAAAAATGAAATGAGGGAGAAGGCAACTAAAGTCTTTAAACTTCTTGGGGAGGAATTGAAAAAATCCACAGTCGTGCAGCATGGCTATAAGAGCGAATTTTTGGAGAAATAACTGGTTTTTAGTGAAATGTCTCCATTGAAGATGGTAAGTAATAACCGAGCATTTGGAAGGATTTATTTAGGAAGAGGTGATTCGATGTACCTACACTATCCCTCCCTCCAAACGGGCTTTCGTTGCTCGTAAACTGACACAGTCTGATGAAGACCTTGAATAACTGAAGAGCTGTAGATAGTCAGTTAACAGTAGACAGTGTATTCCTTCAGCCTTTGTGCAGTCCATCATCACCAGTGACATAATGGGCCCAAGTGGCTACCCTGAGCGATTCCAGACTTGGAGCAGAATGAAGATGATGGGCTCCTTGTACCCGAACAACAAGCTGACGACCCGTCAGGCAAGTGCGTATCCAGTGTGTATGCCTAACGAGTCAAGCAAATTTAGGAGGTGGGTGTGTGAGAGTTTGTGAACGCTTTAGCGAAATCCGTGGTGATGACGCCGAAAGCCGTTCATGAGCCAGTTCAAGCTTGCTCGAGCAAGTTCGTTACCGATGAACGGCCACGCACGAAATCGTGTTGCTCGATGAATGGGCTAAACGCCAATGCGAGCTGGCCAACTACTAACTTCTCGAGGAGCTTGGGGATGGTGGAAAGTGAGCAAACCGGGAGGTAGAGGTTGATGACGAGGTTGAACCCAACTTGAGCACAGGTGTTAGGTACGTAGGAAACCTTCCATTTGGAAAGCGATGTTAGAGGACGCGATAGTCCTGATGCGCACCGTGGTAGTAAATAAGGTAAAACGCTTATTTATATGGCCAGACTTGAGCTCGACACCGTGGCCAAGGTGTTCCTGTAGTGCTTGAGTATAGCGGTTAAGCTAAATGGTGATGCTAAAGAACGTAGAATAATTTTTTCACCGGTACAAGTGCTTCGCTTATGTACATAAAAAAGTAAAAGTACACTCGGGTTCTGTTTCCTCTACTAAAACAATCGTTTGACTCATCGACAATTTCCCCATCGGGTAAATATTAGTCGTAGGCCGTTGACATTTCCGTTTACAATACTGAAACTGCCACATTTGTAATCTATATTCCTACCTCATGAACGTACACAACAGATAAAACCTGGTACTTCTCATCCGCGTAGTAAAACTATATGAACCACGTTACACCCACTTGAATTACCAAGATTTTTATTTGTGGTATTACCAAAATAAAAGAATGCTTTCGACATTTAGATGACCAATTTACTGCTTGCCTCTAAAGCTTTTCTTAATATTTGTTACAGGAGCAGCATTCGGAGAAGCAAAGCAAACTGTCGACAACGGTGACGCCCGATCAAGTCTCGACGTCGTCAGGGGAGGGCGAAACCGCCATCCAGAAGCGGGAGTACGTTATACAAGAGTTGGTGGACACGGAAAGGGATTACGTCCGGGACCTGAAACTAGTTGTTGAAGGGTTGGTAACCGTCGATTTTAGAATTATATAGTTTGTAGTCGATAGACCGAATTTAGTCTCAAACCAGTCAAACCTGGTCATAAAATCGTAAATGGATCGATTTCTAGACTGGATGAGGGTTTGGTTTTCGATTAAGGTCGTTAAATACGTGGAGAGGGTCTAGATTAAAATTTGGGACTGTACAAATTTAAAATCATAGCAGGCTAGAACTCTTTGACGATTTTGCCAATATTGATTCCATCCATCCAAGACAATGTGAGGTAATCGAAAGAAGTCGCACGTTTCTTTCTCTAACCTACCTCGTACGTTACTTAGACAATGATATCAAATCGTAGTTTTCCCATTTTGATATATCCTGTTCTAGGTACATGCCGTTGATGAGAGACCCCAACTGTGAAGTCCCAATACCGGAAGATCTGGCGGGAGGCAAAGACAAAATGGTGTTCGGCAACCTGGAAGCGATCTATGAATGGCACAGAGAGTAAGATCCAGTATTCAATTAATGATATTTTTCCTCTTATGTTTCTTGATTGTCGATCGGATTTCTGTTGCAAGCTGCCATTAGGGCACTTCCCATCACTCTGAAAAAATAAAAAATAAATTAAATAAAATAAACTCTGAAACTCTCCCAGAGTGAGTTTGCACACAAACTGATAAATTATCTGCATTTCAGACAGAATAATATTATGCTCACGTACAAATGGCACTAACTCTTACTTGTGTGTGTTCGGCATATTGACTGTCAAATTGACTTCATTTGTTGTTTTCAGTGTTTTCTTAAAAGCTCTGGAGCATTGTTTAGACAGTCCTGGAGAACTCGGCCCGCTCTTCAAGAGATCTGAACGTAAACTGTTTATGTACGTCGTGTATTGCCAGAACAAACCCGTCTCCGAATTCATCGTTTCTGAATTCGACTGTTATTTCGAGGTATGTTCCTAAAGTTGCTGTAAATATTTGTTTTTATAAGGTACTAATTTTTATATATACCATAATGTCATATAAGTTTCTATTAACGAATCACAAATCCTTGTTTGAACATGCAATTTGAATAATATTATGGATTTAGAAGTGAAAGTTCGGAATGAACAGCAATCCTTGCATTGGATGGGTTTGGGGAGTGACAACATCAACATGAGTCGATCCTATCCATACAATTTGTTCTATTTTTAGGAATTAAGGCAGAAGCTCGGCCACAAACTGCAGCTCTGCGATTTGCTCATCAAACCGGTTCAGAGGATAATGAAGTACCAGCTACTCTTGAGAGACCTTTACAAATATACGGAAAGAGCCAAACTGATCAGCGAAACTGAAGCCTTGAGGCAGGCCCTCGTGGTGATGCAAGTTGTTCCCAAAGCTGCAAATGACATGATGGACGTTGGAAGGCTCCAAGGGTTCGATGTAAGTGCTTTGTTATTAATTCGAAAAATGTTATATTGTAACCAGAATCATTGGAACCAAACTCTTCCCGGGCTTTCACAAAACCAAGCTTTTCTGTGGAAATGTTAATGATTGATCTCTGAAATATTTTAGTATAATTTAATATAATATTTTTATGATTTATTTAATACAATATCATTTGATACTTGCCTAGTTGAATTTTAAAAAATCCACATTTATGCTGCATGGCTATAAGAGCGAATGTTCGACGAAATAACTGGTTTTATGTACAATGTGATATTTGAAGATCTCATTCAAATATGGGCAATCTTGAACTTATTGGGTATTTCTAGGAATTTAAGTATGAAGCTATTCGGTTCCTTCTATCATGCCTGTGATTAATGTGGAAGAATGAGCATTCCTAAGGTTATAAATGCGAATTAATTGATAATACTTGAAAACGAAGAACACCCAATAATTCCATATTAATTGTTTGGGTTGATAGATTAAGACATTTCCCCCCTTCTTGTTGTCTGGCCCTTGATTACAGGCCAATTATTTTGAATAGCTTACACAGTAATTTTTAGCATTCTACCTCTAATTTTCACTTATCCACCCACCAAGTGAATGGCAAAACTGGCCAATCATTGAGATTTTCATTCTTGATTCCATATCTACTAAACCAAAACCATTTTCGCCGAGTAACACCTCAGTTTATAGATTTTTCAACGGGCTGTACGCGTTTTTGCTGAAAATTGGATTTTAACTAATAATAATATATTTTAATCCTCATCTAATCTACACAAAAAATTCAAAATCAATGTTATTGTTATGATAGCTGTGTTCTATTTTCCAAAAGAAATTCGAATCAATTTTTGAATTGAAAATTTATGGACATTTGAACACGTAGGAACGGGTTTTCCTTTTAGGGGGCTCCCAGCGCATCGTTGAATCTCACTAGAGCCTGTCCGCATTGGCCTTAGGCGATAAATGAGTGTATATTGATGAGCCCAGTTGTTATGCAAGTAGGTCGTGGTGGCGAAGTAAGCTCTGAATAAATTCTAACTCTAACCCAAACCTTCCCCTGTTCAGGAACGTCTATAATTTTCAATAAAGTTTTTAATTTTGTAAGGAGCTATCTGCTCGTGCTCGTTATTTTTCATTATTGGATACCCAAGTCTAATTTAAATTTTATACTTTGTTTTTAGGGGAAAATCACGGCTCAAGGGAAACTCCTTCTCCACGGGCCCCTGGTATGTTCGGACGGCGTTTCCATCGTCAACTTCAAAGGGAAGGAGTTAATCGTCTTCCTTTTCGAGCAGAACATCATTTTCAGTGAAGCTGTCGGAAAGAAAACGCAGTTTCAGAATCCTGGTTATTTGTATAAGGCTCATATCCAGGTAAGGGGACGCTTGATGGTAGATTCTAATGAATTATTGCACTTAAACGTAAAAATATACATGAAAAAAAAAACCTCTTGAGGTCTTGAAATGTTGAAGTTAGGTTTTTTCTTATAGCCACATTTCTTATTGAGTGTTATACTAGGAAGGCAAATTAGGCCACTGTTGATTCGTGACGTAAATAACAAATATTTACCAAATGGTAAACATTGAAAACGGTTAAGATGAAGAACAAGCTAGAAAAATGAAGGGAATAGGTGCTAGGCCTGTTTGTCAGGCAAATGTAGAACTTCTGTTGATTTTGAATTATTACTGCTAACATGATATCTGATTTTCTAGGTAAATAAAATGAGTCTGGAAGAGGGTCCGATGATCAGAGACAAAACCCTCCCGAACGACGACAACGACCCGTTCGTCGTTCGGTCGACTGACCCGAAAAAGCCTTCTCTGGCCTACACCTGCCAAGCCCTTACTCCCGACGCCCGGACGGAGTGGTTACTGACGCTCAAGAACATCCTCCAGACTCAGAGGGACTTTCTCAAAGCCATCCAAAGCCCTATAGCTTACCAGAAGGAGCTCACGAAAGACCCGGTGATATGAAGCCCGCAGAAGGGCAAGCTCCCAAAGAGGCGATAGAATCGGCCGTACGTTTTTTGTTTGTTTTAGTATTAAGACTAAACAATTCAAGACAAAATTTCGGTAGATCTTGAAACAATCGATACGCGTATTTTTAAGGCGAATATGATGAGTTGCGTGAAGGAAGAGATGAACTTGGTGCGAAATTCGAGTGCTCCGCCTGTAAACTACCAAGGCGAAAACACAAAAACCAATTAAATTGCGTCCATAGTGAATGTAATGTTAAATTTTCTACTCCATTTCTCATTGAGTTTGGTTCATATTTCACCCATTTCAACGGTTGGTAGTATTTTTTGCGGTGATAGTTGAAATATTCGAGTTTGGCTTGGTGACATTTCTCGTTGAAATATCGTTGTAAAATCAGTGCCTATCGGTTTCTAAAAGAATCAACAGTAGGTGTAGCAGCTCCTATCTATTTCACCGTTTCACTTCACCCCACTTGGAAGGACATGACAAAAAGTCTGCTTTGAGTGTTGAACCAAATAAATTCGAATCCGAACAAATAACTGCGACCTTTGAAAATACGAGTATTCTTTGGAATTCGCACCAGTTCATCTCTTCCACCGGTATATCTTAATGTCAGTATATTTCTCTTCGTCAATCACCAAATTTATTTAACGAAACTATCGGAGATTCGGAAATATTAAGGAAGAAGCTCGGGATTTTGGGATCAACATAAACAATTACATGCGCTACAAAACGTACCAAAATCGACAAGAGTGTAATGATAGGTGCCAGATATTAGATCCAATATTGAGATGGATCGTCAGTATATCAAGCTTGAAACATATCGTTCCGAAAAATGATAATCTCTAGAAATGAAACTCAAAACTTACTCTTATTGTGCCTAACGAATTCGACTTGTGGGTGTGCCAAATTTCGCCGAAACGCGAAAAAATGTGAATCTTAGCAAAGATTTTTGTTCAAATACCACACTGAACGTAATATGTGCGCATGTCCACCACGCCCGTGCAACCAATCAGGCTCACCGTGTAACGTAAGTACGTAATCGTATGTAAAATCGGATACTGAAGGCGTTCGATTTCAGTATCAGAACGCCATGTTCCGTAATCAATTTCTTTGAAGATACGACCTCCATATAAATCGAACTATTGACTATATGATATGCGACACTTTTCAGTTACTTTGGTTAAATTCAATTTTAGAACAGGCTTTAATATGGAGGATTTTGAGTGGAACCGCGTTTAGAAACCATTTAGAAAGAAAATACTTTCTGTAGCTTTATTTTAAATACAGAAAAAGCTCGAATGGTTTTTTCTTCTTCAAACTAGATTATTATGGGAATCATCCCATAACATCCTATAATCATTTTTCCCATAGGGGATGTCACATACTTAATATACTACTTATTATACTCGTATATCTCAGCATAAGGGACTGAACGCTGGACAAACCCGTTGCATTTCAAATCCACCCTATTACACTCATCAGTGTCTTCGGAGAAATAGATTGAAGAGGAAATTAGCACTAAGTCAAATGGCGAATCAATCTCCTCGCTATCTTTATCATAATAGTTATCAAAACGACGATCGAATAAAACCAATTCCACCAAGGCGGGATACACTCTGGAATCCCTAAATGTTTCACGTGTCCCTGAAGCCCAGTTAAAGGACCCCACGCGTATATGAATTTCAATCCAACAAAGCAATCAACCGGTTAGCATTATTCAATCATGATCAGCGTAGTCGGAGCTCAATTTGTTTTTGCAGAAACTTGTACATGAACCGCTGGAAGGTTTGTGGAACATTTGTCACACTCAATGCTGTACCTACAAAAATAATGGCACCGTACGTTAATGGGATCCGGTGGGATGGAAAATACAGTTCGGCCAAGTATTCGGAAGAGATTTGAAAAAAGTGGTAATTTTTAAACAAGCGAACGAACCCCTAGTTTTTATATTCCGACGCGTAAATTAGCGTTTGGGTGAATATGGTGCTTTGATGTTCACTTAGAATAGACCATTTACAATTAGAATTTCCGTAGATTATCAGTGAATGCAGAGTTTCAATCAGAAACGATGTTATTTTATGCACAGTTACACGAAACAAACAGTAAACAAACTTATCGTATTATGTACCTATCTACGTTAGTGTGGGTTTTGACTGTATATTAATACATTGGTTTAAACTTGATTAGGAATCTGACTGCATTTATGACATTATATGGGTAGGAGTGTTAAACTTAGAAAAACCTTATCTATAAGATCACTCGTCCAGAAGTGTGGTTTGGTTAAGCCACGTATACAGCCGTCATTTCCAGTTTCCAAGTATGGTAGTTGATTTTCGTTACTCCTTCATCTCAGGAATGTTCACCAGTCAGAGTCTTAATATTTGAAATGGCGCATGTAACCAGTTCAAACGAATGTATTAAATAACCGCGTTCCGAACTTACGAAGGGTCGTAAGTACCCTCAGTAAGTACCACCTAAACTACACTGATACATTTACCTATTTTATATACATATTAAAAACTTATACGTCTAAAAAGCTGAATTTACTAACTTTTAGAATAGGATGTACGTATAAACCAAATTGAAGAGTGAACTAAACAGGTCCGTCAGCCATCCCACAAGCTAAACAAATCCTATCGCTTAGTGCTCATCAATGAGATGCTATTATCTTCTACACTACCCAAGCAAGAAAGAAGTTTAATTAACAAGTAAATTTCCATGTAAATAACGATTTGCTTAAAGATACAATAATGAAAATCAATCCTCAATTTTAGGAACATAAATAAAAGTGATTAATGACGATATGGTTGAACGTGGCTCCATTGACTATAACCCGGAAAATCGTAACAAAATCACTCATTTCATTTTGTTGTTGTACGTGTCAGACGTGTCAAAGTAAAAGCAATTTGTATGGTTTAATGGTCAATTTATTTCACTAAACTGGAATTTTATTCCATATTATAGTCCATATTATAGTCATTTCAACCTCGGACCAGTGAGAAATTAAAATAAATTAACAAAGTTCCTTATTTGATATATTCTTTGTATGATTTGCTGCTGCCTTATTGTACATTGACGTAGGTACCTACTACTTTTCAATGCAACTAAATAGCGATAAGGCAACCCGATTCTTCTCAAGCCCACGTAGAATTAATAAAGACCTTCATATCGACGCTCAGATCTATTTTGTGATGTGCACATCTCAAACAGTCTTGTTTTTTAATAGGATAACACCTCGTCGCTCTGGCCTTTCGAGGCCTAGAAAAGGGTTTGACCCAGAGAAATGAGCTCTTTTCAACCCTTGGAGACGTTCAAGAATCTCAAATAATAGTTGCTTCACCAACATGAGTTGAAATTAATTTAATACCGCTATACATTGAGTTTCGAGCCACTCCGTACGTAGCGCCAGGTGGAAGCGCTAAAATCACTCGATGTGATATTAGTTCAGTTATACGTTTTCTTTGATTAAACCCTTTGAATGAGCATCACTGCAATACTCATACAGCTCATTCTGTTGTGTATTCCGCGTTGAGAACAACCAGTAACTCTTTTCCTCCTATTGAATGTATGTAGATCGTTCAGTCCATTTTTACGTTCGGTGGGATCAATGTGCTTTTTCGGCATGTAAATATTTTTTTTGCGAAAAAATGAAGCTTTGTATGTAGTTTTTGATAAACCAATTCTCTGTGATTTCCTTCGCTTTTTTTCAGTAAGGGTACGATTTTTTATTAAAAAACAAAAAACTAAATCATAGGTACCAAGTGTGCATGTACCTAACATTCACCAATAAAAATGACAACAAACGTTGTAAAAAGTCCTTAACAAAGTCATCCAAATTTTAATTTTCTAATCAGTATTTGAGTCGATGAATTACATAAGTGTTGAACGCAATATCCTTACCTGAAAGAAAAATAATTATTGTAAACTATATTTTGTAAACTATGTATATGCAATTTTTTTATACCTGTGTTATAATAAAAATTCAATTTTCAAAATATTTAATTTTTTGTATTAGTGGATTTTTTGTTTTTTTTTTTTCTAAGTTTTATGTAAATGTATTATTGTGTTTAATTTCTCCTAAGTATATACTAGTGCGGCGTCTTGATGTGTAAACTAAGTTTTTTTCTACAATTCGTTTAGACATTTTCAACGGAAGTAAATTTTAAAAAAATCAAATGTATAAAGGTACCTATAAGTTTGCATCTGTGACTCATGTAAGTTTTTTTTTTCAATGGAGCGTTTAAAAGAAGAGATGAGCAATTCACGTGAAATTGCACATGTTGTGATATATATTTAAAAAAATTGTAATATAACGGGTAACATCATTTTTTTAAGAACCACGTTAAGTGTAAGATTGTCGAGACTGTAAATAAGAGACATTGTATTACCTTTTATTGTATAGGTAATTGTTCAGTTGACTTATAGTTTGTGTTGATAATAAAGTTGTTTCTTTTTTAAAATATTTAATGTTTTCAAGTTTCATGTACTTCCCTCAATCCGTTATTCCTCAGACACGGTACCGCAGATTATTTCTGGAGATCATACAATGAATGTTACGTGCAAAGACCGAAATTTTAAAATGTAACCTTGTATTGATGTACGATTTGTACAATGTGGGGAATGAAAAGATTTTCGGTTCAAAGCCCAAAACATTCAACATTGCACGAAATTGTTTGAATAATCCACGGATTGTACAACATTGTCATAACTATGTCGATTTGTGTACAAACTCTCTTGTACAAAGTTAGAAAGTCGTGGGGACACAGAATGCCCACAGTTTATTTATTTCAGATGATTTTACCACTAGGCTTTTTTCGGAAGGGCTTTTGTTTTAATACGTTTTACCAAAACTTGAAAATACTTGTATCGCTGTCCTGGTTACACTGGCGTACTTACAAGAGAGGACATTCTTCATTTTATGTAATCCACCATGACCAGTTTCCGTATGGGCATCCCGGAGAACATCAAACAACTCCTGTCAAGCATATACAATTTTTTTTGCTGTTTTTGTAGTCAAATTGCTCTTTCAATGTTCTCTCCATAAAAGCACGAAAGGGGTCTCCTTGAGGTTCCATTTTGTCCGTTCATGCTGACGGCTTTACACAATGTTATTTGTACCACTTTTCGTTTACGGATTTCGAAACTTGTACAGCGGTTTGAACCTTCCGCTGATTGAACAAAAACGGTTGTACAGTTTTGGACTTCGCACGTAACAGTACCTATATTATACACTGTCTTATGTGTGGTTGATTGAATAAAGCGAAACTACGGTAGTTTTAGGGTGAGGAATGGTTTCGAACTAATTTTCCGTTGATGAATGCAGCCGTTCATCTATCGGAGCTTTATCACTCTTGCTATCGTTTCATATTTGACACTTACGCACTTGTTGTCGTTCGTCTCTTTGTACTGATATAATGATTCATGGATGTTTTCTTCCTTTGTGTAAGAGTTGAAACCCCAGACAAAGTGTAAAAGTGTACTTCGAAATGGGTGCTCTTTGTGCCACCTGTAGGGTACGTACTTAAACTGAGACGATATTACTACACACTACTACTTATGCTATTACAACATACTATGAATCCCAACATGACATGTTCAGAACCCCATTGTTCCATTCGACAAATATTCGTTTAAACAATGTTTCTTTGGTCCCTAATGAATAACCTCACACTTCATTGTCATCGACCTGACCACAGAGAAGGAATACCTACACAACACTTCTCTATGCAGGCTAAAGGCAGTAATGGAACATAATTGTGCACTTCTCGTGAAGATTCAAAATGAGTTAAAATACGGAATATTTCTCTAATTGTACCGATTTTTATTTCACCGCGGAAGTAACATTCGAAAAGTTCGAAGCGAGCGGAAAATCTTAGGTACCCACCACCGCAATCAAGTATCAACACCTACGTCATAACAATCATTGTAGTTTCACGAGTAAATTGTCGCGTTCATTGTAGTGTCGTAGTTGGAGTATCTTCGGTTCTTATCTACAATCACAAGATAGACTTGCACAGAGAGTAAAGCAAATGGGGCCTTGTAAGATAAACAACATTTCCCACAATGAATCACTACTATTTACGACTTTCCTCTTCTCGTGACAGTTACAGTTTCACCCAGATTTCATCAGTTAATCATATAGGTACACCAAACTCACAGTTTCTGTCAAGTTCACGATAGGTAAGAGTTAAGTACTGGTCAACTTGTAGTGTCGTACGTAGGTACTTTTAGAATATGAACGAATCGTTGTCAATTAGAGGTTGTTTTCCACAATATTCCCGTTTGTGTTGGGTGATCATTGCTCATCCCACAACCAGCCGCAATTAGTAGGTTCGAAATGATTTGATTTTATAACCGTAGGATGAGGCTTTTTAGGATGAGTAGGCTTGTCGATGAATCAATTGATACTGAAACGATGAGCTGTTGAATAAGCGTACTCAGAACATCGGTTCTGCGTATTCGATGTGGGCGACTCCGTTATCTCGTATACGATAGGAATTAGCTCGAGTGTTTTGCTGAGTTTCTCCGTCGGAACGAGCTGACGTGCGGTTGGAGACAGTTCGGGAATCTGCTGATTGTACGCAACGCAAGTGTTAGTCGCATTGTGTCCCAAGTAATTTCAATTGGTAAATGTAACAGTGTGGCATTGGTACAGATTACCAGTAATACCACGGTTTGATTATGGACTTTCTGTTCAACAGTTTTATAAAACACCACGGCACGGTACCGGAAACCGACAATTTAGGTCCCATGGCAAGTCATTTCGAAGGTATTCTCTGTGAAATTTCAAAAATTCGTACAAGGCCGTTAATTTAATGAAATCAAATTATCACTTCGAACGGTTCTAGAAATATGATGTCAGACGGTGTTACAGAAAAAGCAAGTAGTCATGAAAAGGAGGCTGTCGTCCCTATACGCGATGACGCTCGAAGAAGAACTAAAAATCGCAGCGGAACGAGATTTGGTGATATCCGAATTGATAACCACCGAACATAACTACGTTCGTCACTTGGGGATGGTCGTGAACGGGTAAGTCCCACAAAAATCTACCACTTACTTGTAAGTTTATAAACCAATAATATGGTACTTGTATATAAACCAATAATATAGGTACCTCATAAACCAATTGGAGACACGAGTGGAAGAAGGTACTATGTAACATTTTTTTCAAAAAATCGTGTTGTAGCGCAGAGAATCCTCAAAATATTACGTTTCTTTGCAAAATTAAAACTGCGAACCAAACAAAAATGGCAAATATGCAAACTTCAAACTCACTTTTCTCGACATTTTACTTTTGTTACATAGCACCTTCATCCACTTGTGTCTTCAATTATGAGGTAGATATATTCAAGTCATTCATGATTTCTTCCAACACCTCATGAACCCTCGCCGAAATTGTTCTCAATCCCGAAGATATATGGCGCTCATGGACGATCCCAACTGCAAAATACCCGCCCCCGAAAATTGGAATGCGACTTCCAAAATTGCCTTGTTCGGCAACTTGGAATCGATCTACTACTGGCATAGGGAGTAAGTTATAATGAAATGACAACAAAGACAATTTTTCAGTTAATTACGTGCTATTATGAAGTCACTGAGTGAGATTTATGCCGGAGCTTTCTTTCCCGTACTGTCGAAACGTTGTATCTCAGTGATATCACAGTGGTGTAATTACTTAGGTACAAATGATTCATAACAACATTCAACATTTACTCATTGAATTGCAGCACTTTCCTCATACAGTTGGAACGGTGCCGAACGAACCCAAACGAGTTGGGATCAATATTTGAAAAGCACGAGCGCAAAATGTTGTTATTGTACATGAAATACTCGCACAACAAGGTTAAATCCGAACGAATGGCTGAAGAATTAGCGGAATATTTAGGCGTAAGTTGCATTAAATGAAATTTTCTGATCTAGACATACCTACCAATTAATACTTCATTTGTTGAAACTATTTGTAATCAGATGCCATTCATAAAATGCCATTGTCCTGGGTTTAAAGTTTACTTATAAGTAATTATAAAATTTATAATTATTTAATAATGGCTGAACATCCACTGATGTTCACCATAGTGTGTTTGAATGAAGAAATCTCGTCACTACAACCGTTGGAACTGTTCCTGTGAATTATCTTGACCGACCCCTAAATTGGACGTTTTCCTGTAAACCACAGACTGTAGATCACTTTGATTGCGCGATTCAAAAGGAGTCATACTGTTCAGTTTGTTTCCTTCAAAATTT
The DNA here is from genome assembly GCA_963920205.1 of Stenodema calcarata. Classification (NCBI taxonomy): domain Eukaryota; kingdom Metazoa; phylum Arthropoda; class Insecta; order Hemiptera; family Miridae; genus Stenodema; species Stenodema calcarata. The sequence goes on along the minus strand of OY986061.1, from coordinate 10,560,526 downwards.
GATAGTGTGTTGATGTACTAAGTACCTAATGGCTGAATTTTTTTTCTTTGTCAGATTTATTATGATCAGGCCCATAACCTTTTGTCAGGTACTAGCCTCCACCAATCCTCCCATATTGTGTGTACCCTTCTCACCCACCATTTCGTTAAGCCCCAGTCAGTAAAACTACCGGATTGAGTATAAGTACGTATTCTAAATATTATTTAGACTGTGGCTTAACGAAATGGCAGGAAGAATTGGCGGCTGAGAAGGGTACACACAATCAGGGATCATATTATGATCTTACATGTACGTGATAGGATCAATCCTAATGTGTGACTTTGCAGCCGGTTGCTAACAACTCGTTTCTTCAACTCGTTGTCATGTTGTTACTATTATTGTTATATTAGAGCTACATATGGTTGAAAAGCATCGAGTTGAGGTTGTACAAGGAAGGTTCTTTCATGGAAGTAGATTTACCTAGGTACTTGTTCATAATAATTAGGAGGGTTTTCGTACGGTAGCTTTGCAGACTATACTTGATCTGTTCTTGACTATACTGCGTGAGCGAGATATTGATTTTGTCGCGTTTTATATTTTTGTTCCGTTCGCAATACATTCGCAGAAACTGACCGAGGAATTGGGACATACGCAGCAGCTGAACGAGTTACTATTCAAACCCATCCAAAGGATCACCATTTACCACATGTTGATGGAGAGAATCTACGGGTGTACGAAGAAAATGAAAAGGTCTTCAGAAGTCGAAGCCGTACATCAGGCCCTTACAGTGGTCAAGCACCTCCCACATAATATCAACGTAATGATGAAATTCAGAGATCTGATGGGGTATACTGTAACCGACGTAGTAAGTATTTACAGTCACTTTTCAATGCGTTTCTTACACCATCAGCTGAGTAAATTCTATTACCTTCAAAATTCTGTGTTGTACAGGATGCGCCAAAACAATCAGTCCAGTTTCAGAGGGCGATAACAAACCGGCGCAACTTAGAAGAACGCGGTTTTTTTTATATCAAATTTCAATCACTTTTGAAATTTCATTGGACTTTTGGAGAGTGGGGGGTCTCTCGTGAATTTCTCTTGGGTTCCTTTAATAGGTGTAAGGAGGTTGTGAAGCTGAGTTATCCAGCTGAACTCAGTCGTATTTCCACAGCGGCCATACAATCCGACGGAATAACGTACATCCTCGGCAGACCTATTGATCCAAATGGCCGAACTACCCCATCAAATTATGAATCCAAGTCTCCATGGAAACCTCGAAATAGGGTGTTCACCATGGTATTAAAAACGCCTTGACTTTCGAGGGCTTTCAGGACAAATTGTAAAGCTCCCTGAAGGAACCCCAGCAGACCAAGGTGTTTGTCTGCGCGACCCCTCCGAAATGTCAATACTGAATTATACATGGCCTACCGTTGTTTTAGGGTAACGGCATGCTGCTGTACCACGGCCAGTTATTGTGTACTGATGGGGGAATAAACACGAATGCTAAAAAAAGGGCTGTTTACTGCAAGGGGGAAGATTTCATGGTTTACCTCTTTGAAAAGAACATATTCTTCAGCGTCGTTGTTGGTATTAATGCGAAGAATAACGACCCCAAGTGCTACTACCGGAACCACATCCCAGTAAGTCTTAACCTTAGACATTTCTTAGTTTGTAGTCCCTACACTAGAAACGTTGATATACCTACATGAGAACAAAGGGGCGTTTCAATAATACATCGCTTCTCGTCCCTAGGTGAACAATATGATGTTTAGCGAGGTATTCAGCTGCAAATACACATTCACGATTAGAACGATGCATTTGGAGTTTGCTACGAGAGACGATCCACAAACCAACAATGGAGAACGACCTAAAGGTATAGTATCAACGACTAATCAATTTCGAGTAATTGTGTAGGGAAGAAGGGGGTCGTTGTTCAACATAATATGATATCATTTTTAAAAAGAGAAGACTGTTTCTTGGAATGTTGAACTATGCTGGTTGTTATTCATCAACTTGAGGCAAAATAGATCCAAAACTGAAAGTTCCAGTCATTCAGCATGAGTACATGTGCGAATTTTCGTATTATCGCCATAGCCGTCCTGACATATTCTAACGTTGACTTCGATATTGACAAAGGTGAATTCGTGGCTTACACGTGCAGGGCTGCGACACCGGAGCAGTACACGGAGTGGATCGCCGCTCTCCGAAACGTTCTGCTGCAACAGTCCGAATTCGCGGGAAGCCTAGAAAACCCCAAGTTATGGGCCAACAGGAACCGGCGAACCTGATTTTTTAAAATACGATTTAAACAAAATAATTGTTCAATTGTTAAACTAAAACCAAATCGCACGAATTGGGGCGTGCCTTAAAACTCGTTTACAGATCTTTTATCCAAGAAATGTGTTATTTCTTGAATTTTGTTACTATTGTTAATTTTATATGTAAATACGTACCAGAGTATTCATGACAATACAAAAATGATGCGAAAAAGGACCTACTTGCAGACATTTTTCACAGATATTTCCTGAAAGGCACCCAAATTCGATATCCTGCGATCCAGCCAGTATATACACTAGCACTTAGAAATTACAGTTGAAAATTCAGGGAAATGACCAATAACCATTGAAGCTTCATGTCCTTTTATATTATGCTCATATGATTGGCATGCAAACAGTACAGCTCATTTGGTAAATTTTACGACACAATTTTCATAGTTCGAATAAGTCGAATAAAGCAGGAGAGTTTCCATCAAATGGGACTCCTTATAATAGATTCGCAATAAATTAACACTTAAGTGGAAGCTCTAATTTAATTGAGTTGTAGAACGATGTACATAAATCACAAAATAGCTACGTTTGATGTGGTATGTTGAGAACGGGCTATTGGAATGAAGAAAGCTGAGATTCGTCATTATTGTATCACTTAATAATGTTCGATGAAACTGCTGGTAAAATGAGGGTAACCAACGATAGGCACAATATTACTATAGAGGACTTCGCCATTCGTCCTGGAGGAATTTAGAGTTGTCTAATCTACGCCACAACAATGAGATTGGTAATTTCCATTTTGTTTAGATACGATTAAATACATAAACCTTGAGAATTAGTCAAACACTACTATTGTAGGTCTAGAACGACATGGACATGTTTTTTTCTATGGACAAATAAATATCTACAGAACTAACATGTAAAGTAGATACGTAGGGTATAATTCTGCACATGATCACATATGATAGTTGGCAGGTACCTAATTGAGATTCAATAACGACACAATTAATTGGTTCAATTAGTTATATATTACTACAATGAAGGTACACGAATCCTTAAACATGTATATCAATCTTGTCATATTTTCCTATTATTGACGATATCTGATAATATCCACTGTACGAGCAAGGTATTCTATGACAAAAGATGAATTGAGAGAGAGAGAAATGTTCCCTTCTTTGGTTTCAGACGTTATCCCAAATGCCAGAACTAGCTTTCACATTTTTCATTCATCGTTAGTTTTGTAATGACTTTTGTAAGGGCGATGAGAGAAGGGGTGAGGGTAAAAATAGTTAGCATTTCTCTCTCAATTCCCACCAAGTCTGTTTACATGAGCTTTGCTGTAAATTGAGAGGGTCAACAGATTTGAGGCTTGAACTCAAACCTCCTGCATTGAGGGTTTCACCCTTGAACTCGTAGCTCTAATTAGTGACGACGCTACAGCAATTAATTATAAAAACCTTGTTAAGGATACAACCACTGAGGATTTCCATATTTATTCAAATGTCAAGAGTAATTAATTTGCTCAAGGAAGAGTGGAAATCACTAATGGAAACTACATGAAATTACTTAATTCTATAACTAACTACAAGAAGTAATTTTCATTATTAGAAATAAAATAAGTAGAGTATGTGATTCGACTTTTTTGGACTTGATATAGCTAATTTGATTGTATCAATCTAAATATAAATAACGCTATTGAGCACCCCTGACTTGTTTTGAGATTTGAAAAGTTAGCTCTTGATTGGCGCTGGTTCTTTAAATGCAGTTAGACTCACAAGTAGATTTATATCTCGATTCGTGCGTAACTCGAAATAAACGAGTATCAATATTCGTAGTTTCTTGCCGAACCTTCGGCAGGATGTGGGAGCAATGAAAAAGCTAGCTTATTTCAAACTACGAGTTTCGTTAAACATTTTTTTCCCTCGAGACGAGTTAAATTGACTGAATTAAGAATAACGGGTGAACGTTTTATTGAAAAAAAGACCTTCAGAGATCCAACAACGTATCCGTGTAAACATGAGAAGTCCAGAAAAACCCAGTGGGTAGGTGCAGGTGGTTTTAACCCAATTCGTCAAATTTCAGATCCCAGCAGCTTTCACTGGTAGCAAATTTTTGATAAGTTCAATATTTTTTGAAATACTTATTGGTAAAAATCCATTGTAGGGCATTCCCAATCCAATCCCGGATTCGAATATAACACAACAACTAACACTTGGAATGCATTTCGTGTCGTCAACATAAATACAGAAAGGAGGTGAAACTAAACGATAAACCATTGTGAGACATTAAAAACGTCTGGCGAATAATTGCAATAAATACCTACTAGTAGGAAGGTGAATAGTTTCAATACTTTGAAAAGTGATGTCTAAAATTGGCTCATAAGGCATTGCCAATGCTTGACGAGAAACTCTTTGGACACTACATCCATACTTTGGAAAGAGCTACTGCTAGTCTTTAGTTACAGTTCACACAACCTGCATTTTTGTAGGGCAACGGATAGTCAGGGTTTTTAATGACAGTTTTGAGACCCAATAATACATAATATTACCGCATTATATTATAATAGTACCGTATTATACTGTAATATTACCATATTATGATAAGTTTTAATTTCGTGAATAAATAAATGCAATTAACATAGGTTTCTGAGGAGGCAAGACGAGTATTGGAGGCGAGCTCCTTACGGTGTAAAGACATCAGCATAAAAACCGTCGAATGAATACTGAAGTCAGTTGATCGGTTTGTTCCTATTCAAATATGATGTGGAGGGGACCATCTTTTCATATTGTCTCCCCTACTGTGAGGACTTCAGCATCCATTCCAGGGCTTGCTGCTGATGTCCTCACACTGAATGAGCTCGTCTCTAATACTCGACTTGCTTGTGATGACATATTCTTTCCAAACGTATCTTAATTGCACATCTATCACTAGCAGAACTAAACCTTCAGATTTTAAACCAGTTTACACTTCTACTAAAAAAAAGAAAAACAAATATTGAAAAATATAATTTTTTTGAAAACTTTCTGAAAACAATGGATGGAATGTATTTGAGTGAACTGAAAACCCCACTGATTGACGTGAAAAATTGATTTCATCCACAACATCGATGCCTCGAAACTTTGAGTTTCAGTGCTGCTTAAAGCGACTCCGTCAAGAATATTTTCTCAAATACAAAACTTAAACACTAGTGCAACTAAAAATAAAGTTGGGCTAAAAATAAAAGCAGTCTCATTTTAGAATTAAAAAAAAAAAAAAAAAAAATAGTTAAACCGTGACCTAAGAAAGCAAGTGAAATTAATACAACCACAGGGCCGACCATAACTCGATATCTATCCGTGACCTCATTCAATTGGCTCAATTACGTTATAATGAACTCCAATGTTACACTGCGTGATTATTGGAAGTGAGCTATTTTGAAAGCAATATTTAACGTGGATTATGACGATTACAAGTCACCTATTGAAAATTCAGAAGAAATGAAAGAGGTTTCTTGACTCTTACGGATCGGCCCTAACCACAACCTAATACTTAGGACGACACTTTTATTTGTAAACCTAAAAGCATCAAATATTGAATTAATAACACAGTTGAAATTTGAACGTTACGAAGTATGTCTTGGAATTCTTTAAATTTAGGTGTCTACAAATCGAGCTACTGTCCGATCAATCTTATCACGAATGGCTAATTGTCAATATGTACGTCTACTAACAATATTGAGGTTGACAATACAATACGAGGTTGACAATACAATATTGCACCGAGGTGGAATTAGAATTAAAAGCGAAATTGTCGAGAACGCGTCTTTTAAAGGTTACTAAGCTAGAACAAGGGGTATACACGTTTTTGGTACATAAAAATACCTAAATACACACATTTTGTTTATAAAGATCACTTTTTTAAAGCAGCGTTTTGCGAAGGTTTTCAAATTCCACTTATTATAATGTTTATGTAATGTAAACATTGACATCTAACAACCATGGCAGTACACGTTACATTGAATACAATACATTGAAACTAGTCCAATAATTATTAGTCATAGAGGAGGATAGTGCCGGAAACACTTGACAGAAGCACGAGTATACAAGTACAATGAAGTACACAGGAAGATTGAAAAGTCTTCTACCTACTTGAACTAGTTAGGTACAAGATGGTAGATTATCTGGCCGCCATGTGAGTGGCTATTTCAGGAATCAATATTTCATAGGTTTTTAATTCGTACAGCAATTTAATTGTCTGGTTGACACCATCAGAATTTGTATTAAATTTATATCGTGGTCATTTGTGATTGTTGTTAAAATTAGTTTTAATAAGGGAGGACGATGTTATTGTTTCATTACTGATAACATTTCCTATGCAACCAGGTACCACAGAAGTACGCAGTAAGGATTGTGCACTTTCTACTGACGGCACAGAATTCATGACGTAGTTTGACAGCGAGTACATCGAAATGAACACTTACCTAGTCCTGAAGACTTGGAACGCGTGTAGTACAACGAAGGAAATTCAATGGAGATGTAGAAATGAGGAAGCTTACAGGGATTTGATGTGTCGTGATTTCCTGACGAGAAGAACGCAGGATGAGAGGCCGCTGCTGTGTTTGGCCAGCTCACTCACAGACAGGGCCTTACGGCTGAAGTCGACCCGTTCACTGAACACCTAAAAATAAAAAAATAAAAATTAGCTGCAAATACAGCGTGATAATGTTATTGGCCAGTGTTTTTGGTCAATTTTTTTCATTTCAACGTGACAGACTGGTGGCAGTATTGGTTGCCCGACTTGACAGTTTGTGTACTTTACTAATTCGCTGCACGACGGGCAAATCCAACCTACTTTACTGAACAACTTTTGTGTTTCCTCTAGTGGGAGCCATGTTATGTCATGAACCCATGAAGATTATGAACATAAGCTGATCTCCCAGGCTCGTCCAGTAGAGGTCAACTGCACAAATAGCATTTCCGTCGTGAATTCGAGCTGAAATGTTCTCTACTGCACTACACCCATTTGCTGCCAACTGCGCATGCATGTTTCACCTATTTCAATGCTTTTCGAGGATATTCAAACTCCTCTGAGGACAGGAGCGTAGCGTGGCTCTGGGGTACTGCACTCAAGCGATATATTCTCCACAGGAACAATTTATTCATGACTAAAGTGATGTTTTCGAACAAACACCAAATATCTGTAATCATCACCTTGGCTGATAGAGGAGTGTCTTCTGAAGACCTGTGTATCAATGTGCTATTGCAATAGATCACGTTGGCAGCCGCTTCTTCGGGAACTGTTATGGTCTGGTAGGAAAATGTTGCTTCCCTCTCAATCCTCTGAAAAAACACAAATCAAACCTTTTCAATTTTATAGATAACTCCTGCAGTTCCGAATTTCTACGTGTGAATATGATGGAAATGGTCGATACGAGATGAATATCTGAATGTCCATTTTAGTACATGTTGCAACCGGCTGGAAGCGCCTGGTTTCAACAATAGAGAAATTATTTGAATCCAACCTTGATCACTTCCTGAGATTCGGTGCTGGAGCTGACACATAGGAGTTCCAGGCCGGAGGCCGTCACGAATGACTTCAGATGTGCTTTGGGCGGCACCTGCAATATTACGTAGATTCAGGTTAATATAAGCAGTAGAGTTAAAAATTCAAAACTACTCATCCATAAATATTATAAGAGAGACCATTTAAGGTGCTGGTGTGATATCGACTGGATTATTTGAATAATTAAAACTTGATGCACATCTACATCTCCTTGGTTTACATTTACATTAGAATGAGCTGAACTTAATAACAGTTTGAAGTCACAGCCATTATAAGTCCAGAACACCTCAAATCGATACCTCAAAAGGCAAACGATTTGAGAAATAATGATTTGAAATAATGAGGAAGGTCGAATTTATTCAGAACAACTGAGACCCTCGATGTAAAAGAAGGCACAATGAGAGCAAGTCATCAACGATTCAAGTTTGTGAAGATTTCATTAGTTTGTTAGCCTCTGTAAATCTGAACGAATCAGTAAACATCTGTTTATCTGTTAGCCTCTGTAAATCTGAACGAATCAGTAAACATCTGTTTATCGATTATACAAATTAAAGAAACGCACTTTGATTGGAGCGCAGGGATATTCAGGGAATGTTCCAGCTAGAGATTTGGCGCCAGCTTCATTGGTGAAGTCGGATATCCCAATGAAAAATTCTTGACCTGAAACGTTCAATAATAATTCGTTTAGCATTCAAACCGTGATCTAGTGGGGTTGTAAGGATGGTCACTGAAAGATTGTAAAGTAATTAATTAGAGTACTCATAAGGACCAATCTATCCTATAAGGACTCTAAGGACCAATATATCCTTGAAGGACTCTAACGACCAACCTATTCTTAAAGTATAAATATAAAAATTAACAAACCAGTAAAAAGGACATCTCCTCCTTCCAGGTGGGCTTTAGGGTCTGTTATCTCAAAGATGGGAAGCTCAAGTTCTTTCTTCAGAACAGCTCGTACGGTGTCCACCTACAAAATGGTGAAAAGCAGAAGATAGTTCTTGCTGCAGTACAAATTGGAATGGCGACTTGTGAGGACAAGCCAGATAACATTTTGAATAGCAGAGCCGTTTTCCGCCACATAAGGGGATTAAACAGCCAAACTCTATTCGTGATGGTAAGGTTCGTGATAGCTATCTTGTTTACAATACGCCTAGTCGACCATATAAACGTCAGATGTAGCCATAATTTAAAAAGCTGAATTCACCAGCGTAGTCAATAATTAGTGGATCAAATCATTTGTTTGCCTCTAAATTGAAGAATCCATAGCATCCTAGAAATCTTTTTTTGAGAATTTATCTCTTGAGGTTGTAAATGATTCAAGAGACGGCAGTCGGCTCGGTACGGATTTATTACTATTGATGTAGCCTAGCGTATCCAGGACGAAAATAGCAGAGACATCTTATAGGATACCTGTTGGTCAGATCCTTTGGTGCAAATGTCGATGTTCTTCTACTATATTTCTATGATATATTACATATAAAAACGAATGTATGAATGTATGTTCACTATAGACGGCCAAACCGCTGAACAGACCAAAAGATCAGACCAAGAGATACCCTATAAGAGGTCTCAGCTATTAACTATGGGAAGCATTAAAATTTCCAGCTCCTTGACATGCTCTCTTTCAATCCTAATTTTTGTATAAAACGCACTACCTTCTTCCACCTAAAAATGGATTTAATCTTTCGGTATTCCCTCAGAGTAGGTACTATGCAATAGGACATGCGACAAGCGAAGCCTCCAGACCATCAAGAGAACGTGCAGGGACACGGAGGAAACCAGTTGGAGAAGGAGAAAATTCCATGATGTTATTACCAGACTTGATCAAACAATCCCAACACGTCGCTGTCTCATAGCAGCTTCTCGTTGACGAATCGCTCAATTATATTTCAACGTTACGAGTCAAAAGGACTTGTGACCAGTTTCGTGGGTTCTATGCGCGAGGTTTCTCACTCTTTCTACGACTCACATCTAAAGAAGTGCAATAGCTCACTGATGTTCGGTAATGAGAGCCCATACGTATAGAACTGTCAGTTTGTCAAAAATTTACTGTAGACATTGTGCAATTGTGGTACTCTGGCTCTCTCTTCATTTAACCCTCCGAATACCAGGTCGGGTAGGACATTTATCCTACGACCATCTGTATTGCATGGATGAGATTATGTATTTTTACAACAAACAATAAATTTATTACAATTTTTTATTAATCAAAAAACATGGTTGGTACCTCGAGACCCCACCTGGTATAGCTAAACTTCTGAAATTCAACATAATGGTTACCGGAGAGCAAGTAGTCATATTAGTTTGTCTATAGAAGTGCCATAGTTGTAAGAAATGTGTGGGCAAAGAACACAGTTCTACCATTCTACGATTCTACCATTCTACCATTCTCGTATGCCAAAATTGTAATTGAAAATACACTTTTTTTCTATTTTTTTTTAAATTCAAGAGCAGATTTTTAATAAATTCAGTTTTAAAATACCTACCTAAAGATTTATTGAACTTGCTTTCCTTTATTCAATGCACTCATTTATTGCATTTATTAGCCAAAACTATCTCAAGATCAACCTACTAAAAAGTTTTCATTTTCATTATTATTATTATTAGGTTTGGTCTCAAGTAACTACTTCGTATGTCCTTGGCCTCATCCTAATAATTTTAATTTAAAAAAAGAAGCATTTACTAAAAATGATTAAGGAATAAAGTAGTGGGGTCGCCAGATACCCCACCCAGTATTTGGTGTAATTTGTTTCACCCGATATTCGGAGTGTTAATACAACTCAAAATTTTATCCATTTGTATGTTGGCTCTTTTTATTTAAAGGTAAACGTAGAGGAGACTGCGGGGAAAGTTCTCCACCTAATTCGTAGAGGAAACAAAAGAACCTTCACGAACTGAGAACGCGTTAAAAGGCCTTTAGGGATTTCTAACGTTCACTTTGATTTGGCGGACGTGTTAGCTACAGACGTGAGCGTTGATGCACTCCGGGATCGCTCAAGATCTGCCGCGTAGGAAGCCATGAATATTTACAAGTTTCCGCTCAGTAGTTAGGCACGAACGACACGCTTCCCGGGTCTGCGGTTAACGGACAAACTCTGGATCAAAATATAAACACGTGATGCCTCAAGAGTGTTGCAAACTCGTGATATTAACGAATCGGAAATGCTAATTGTTGCTAGTTGCTAATTACCTACTCACTGTACATGCGGTCATGCTTGCAAAAGGTCCGGTCATTATGAATTTTTTGTAATATAAATTTTATACTTGTATATTAATTTGTTAGGAACCAAATGAATAGTAAGAATCCAGAAAAGCCGCTATAAACACTTTGCGACCAGAGATATGTACCTACTTCATTCGTATCACTCCACAGAGTAGGCAGTTCCATTAGTATCACATTCGCGGCACCAAGAAGGAATTATTACCCGGCCAACAAAACCTTCAACATGCAACTATTGAGATTACGTTCAAACCGACTATGAAGTTTTCATGATTCGATTCTTCATCCCAAAACAGTTGAGACAGTTTGGTGGTTCCTGTTCCTATTTCAAGTAAGTTTTTGTCAATAATCAGTTGAGATTGTGCATTAGAATCGTGCATTGGGTTCAACAGTACGTATTTCATAACAAGGTGATAAGTGACCTCGGCCACCAATGCCTCGCTCTAATTGTATTGAATCTACACGGACGATACACTTTCGAATGAGTACGAAAAACCAAAACCCTAAAGCGCCCGAAGGTATAACGGAAGGAAACTCGGGAGTAAGTAACTACCTTTAGACCAACCCACCAGTAGATCAGATGTGGATCGTCGACGCTACTCCTCTGTAATACGGGGTCGGGAGATTCCGCCTGAGGGAATGAGTAGAATAAATTACACCCTCCGTCCAGATCGAAATGACACGTTAAAAAAACTGATCAAGTGCCTCGAGGGTTTTGAGATAAAATTCAGGTACGGCAATAGCCAATCATCCGTTGTTCTTCAACTTTCTCGTAGGCTACGCGAATGATTTACAACGCCATTTCGAAATCTACTACAATGGGGAGGAGAAGACTGTATCATGGGTGGGCGTGTCACTACGTAAAAGTTTATAATTTAACAAAGTCACCTAAAAGTCTACATTTACCAATCACAGCTGTGACTCTCCTTAACTCAAATCCTTTAAAAATAATTCGAAAGTTAACTTCGAAATCCTTAGCTTTGTATCTGAATGAACGTTATTTATCTGCACCCCTAATTTTGGTCACCCTGTAATATGTGTGGGTTACATTGTAATATAATGACATGTTGCGATCCAAAATATTTAATATTGTAATATAGAAAGATTGTTTCAGCTTGATCTGCCTTACGGTCCGTGAATCCAACTGACCTGTATCTCCTTTAGAACGACCACCTGCTTTTGATTATCCACACAGCGCCATTTCGAAACCCCAAACTGGTTCATATAATTAGTTTTATGCCTCTCCATAGAGGATGTGATGAAAATCCTGAGACAAATATCGACTCGCATTCCTTTCTCCCATTACCAAGGCGAGAACGGACCCATTGATGGTGACAGCTTTAAAAGAAACCACGCGTTCGCCTATTATGAGAGATGACGTAAGTTGGCACTTGTAAAGCACAAGGCCGCTGCATTTAGCTCGAGGATCGTACCCTCGAACCGACGTTGTATTCTTCCGATGGGTTCTTCCAGTGGTATCTAAGATGGGCTCATTTCCAACGAAAATTTTCGGTTCTTGATTTGAACGCATGATGATACGCTAAGGTACGATTTCACGAAACCACGATTGGTTTCAGCTCTTTCCTTCTATGAAAATGATTGAGCTGAAGTCATACCAAGATGAGACTCAGGTGTCTCAAAAAGGCTCGAGAGCTGGAATTTCAAGGCCCGTTTTAGGTTGCTCAACGTCAAACGGATATGAAGACACGGTTCAGGCCGTAGGGTTTGAAAGATGAAATTATCAAGTAGGTACGATTTAGGACTCTAATTCGGTATATTTAGGAACAGTCAAACCAAACGAAATATACAACCTGTAGGTATTTCATAAACAACAAGAAGTCGGATACCATCATCGATGTTCACCGATATATATATATATATATCCACTATTAAGATAGTGGTGAGATGACTGAGATGAGTTATACATTTCAATTTCTCATTGAACCTTCATGACTTTTATTTAAAAGTGAAGTAATCAAATAGTGTATGGCTATAAGAGCGAATTTCCTACGAAATAACTGGTTTTGTGTACGATGAGAATAGCCTTTTACTGGTTATATGAACAAATGATGTTTCTTTTTTGCCGAATATTACCTCAGTTTATAGATTTTTCAACGCTGAAGACGATGATGAAGTCAGAATTGCGATATCTCATTCCGTTATCAGATTAGTGCAGTTGAACCCGTGATGAACATCTGAAGTAACAACCACGTTTCGTCATCTTCAAAGTGCTCCAGTTTGAGACCGGAATAAGATATCGCCATTCTGACTTCACCATCGTGTTCAGCGTTAAAAAAATCTTCAAGGTGTCCTTGTCAGACTTTTTCAGTTTTGGAATTTATGGGTGATGTCCCCCCCCCCCCCCCTTAAAATTCCCCTAAGCCCACGGATCAGCCTTTCGATTGCTGAACCAGATTTATTTGTGCGAATTTGACCTATTTATCTCAATTCTATCGAGAGTTATCGTCTGTAATGACACAGACATAAATATTTTTTTTTTTTCGGAAATTTTGGACCGAGTCACCTTTTCTTCGAAAATTGGCTAAAAACATTAGTCAAAACGTCGAATCAATCCCCAATGTTTTTTTAAAATTAAATATTTGGAATTTTAAAAACACTTCTAAGTAACCAGTTTTGTGTGGAGTCCCTACAGATGCTCCAACGACAAACTTTGTATTTAATACAGCACTAGCACTTTGTGGTTTATTATTTGGATTGCGTAGAACACAGGCGTAGCCTGGCGTTTCGTACGGGGAGGTTCTAGGTATATCCAGGGGGTCCAGGTGTAGGTAGTAGGTAGTTTGAATAACAGGATACTAAATAGAGGGGTTTAAACTAATTTTAACACTTTTCATAATAAAGAAAAACTTCATTAGAAATAATTTTTATTCATTATTTTAAAGAAATAATTTTTAAATTCATGATTTATCAATATTTTCATTTCTTTCAAGATGAAGTATAGTAATTGTGGTTTATCCAAATAAACATTAATATAATATATTATACACATAACATATTATGTTATGTTATTATATAACATATTATGTTATGTTAAAATACATATTATATCTATTTGGATAATAGTGTAGTACTTTGCCCGAAGCTTCAAACTCTTTCAAATATATGAATAATAGGTTGGCACCCCACACCTAATAATAAGCACCATCAAGTCCTAGTAAAGCAAACACTACTTCACGCGGTCTTCGTAAGTTGTGCCCCGAACGAATTGTGGATCAATTCACGACTCGACATCGTTTTGTTCATATTATGAACAACTGAGATGAATGGGGTTCTAAATCCATCCGGAGCTGCCGGTGGTCAGTGGAAGTGACGAGGCCCGCCCCGCTCTTTATAAAGGCGCATTATAGGCCACTTACTGCGTCAACTAGGTCACTCTTCAATCAGGATTCCATTAAACGTTGATTAGGCTTAATATCTTCACGTCGACAATGTATTTGAGCCATTTTGTTTGGTGGACCGACCCCTCATAACTAGACAACAATAAATATATCCTACTAAAGACAATGCATTTATTCGGCCTAAAAGGGCCCTCACACTGCCAAACTGTTGCACAATATTTTGAAGATGTCGTATTTGCGCAAAAATAATGTGAGTGTGAGGAGAAATATTGTTCCAAATTTCTTCCAATTTTTCTAGAAGATTTGAAATAATTCTTTTGTAGGTGAAGAGCGTGGTGTGAGGGGTTTCCATATTTGAATATCGCGCAATCTTTTTGTGGACGGCTCCAAATCAATATTTTGCACGTCTTTTTGCTCAAAGTATTGAACGTATTTTTTGGTTAGTGTGAGCGTCCCTTTAGAATCAGATTAGTAAAATCGAGGCATCAGTCTTTATTGGCTTCTAAATTCCATGTCCCAAGTTCCATGGCTCAGGCATTATGCTTACTGTATTTAGCGACTTTTCAAAAAGAGTCGCTATGTGAAGACATTTTTCGGAAATTATTTTGAAATTTTCTCATTACAAATATGTTTTCAGGCATACGGAATCTCACAGGACTTTCCTGGTCTGTGAATACATTTTTTCATTCATGTTTAGTGAAAATTTTGGTTTCTAGTCTTGTAGCCCCCATAGAAGTAGCTGCCTCACAGCAGACCTGCACCTTCCTTAATGGTCCCTAAAGTTGAATCGAGCTTTTAACAGAGTAAAAGATGTGGTATAGAGATGAAGAGACGTTAGAGTTCACACGCGACCTAATACCATAATTCCCCGTTAACATCAGCTTATCCAAACCTCAGGAAGGTTAAACACGCGAGAAGGGCGTGTCAAAGGATCCAGAAACCAGACACCACTTGAAACTGAGAGGGTGCATCCGGGGTCGTCGTCGTACATCACTTGAATGACACTTCGAGTGCAAACCAAGTTCTGGTGTTTCCGGCGGATCCATTGAGGGGTCAGAATTCACACCGGCCGCGATTTCCTTTGACTCAAACGATTACGCACAGGGTCTCCCAGACGTAGGTGTCCCCACCTTAGAGAAACCCCTAAAACACACCTCAGACCCCCTAAATATTTCAACAGTGAAACTCACTTTTGATGCTAAATCCGAGTCTGGGACCAACAATTGTCCCAAATATTGAAACACTTTTCGAACGTTACTTCTCCTGAAACACCCCTTTTTCACATTCAACGACAAGTTCTCATAAAATGAGCCGAAAAACGGGATCAAGTTTAACAATATTTCGTTGTAAAACTTAGATGCAAATTCTGCAGTTACAATAACTAAATCAACCTTCATAATGATTAAAATCCACCTTATATTAATGATTAAAAGCCGCTGAAGTAGGGAAATCCTTCTACTCATTAGCTAAACATCGTATTCATAGAATACTTGAGTTCCTACGAGTACGTTATCAGCCCAGTTTGTGTCGATAACCGGCTTTGCCAGGTAGAGATAATTTAGAGGTAACGAGCTGTTAGCGTGTGGTGACTATCATTATGATGGGGCAACTAAGCTAATTACATTTAGGTACTACCCAGGGAGAGTATATTTAACGATAAGGTAACCCTGTAACCTAAAATCAAAAGTAGATTAATACAGATTAGGTACTTCACTCTTTAAACCATCAATGAAACATCAACGGAGCATGACGTTCTTATCCAACTAAAAGTGACTTTAGCTGAATTTTGTTAGCTTGCAGCTTTGTCGTTGCTGTATAAATGTTCTAAATGTGGTGTAGGAGTATAGTGGCGACTCAAGAACCGGCTAGTTTATTGGAGATAATTTATCAAATACCTCAAGGCATAATGTGCTCATGATCGCATATTGCTAAACTTTGACGAATTAGTATTAGACTTTGACGGGTTAGTATCACAAGTGTTGCAGGGTTACCCCTGAGTCAGATGACTCCTTTTCACCCCAACTGACTGGATCCATTGAATCAACTTTGTGAGGATTTTTGGGATTAAACTCAAAATGTGATCTTTTTGTTGGGCAGACTACACTGGTGGTTTAGGGGTACAAAATCATAAGGCGAATAAAAATTGAGATGAATAAAATCTCACCTCTTTAGATCGCTTTTCGTCTTTGGGTTTGGCCATGAGGGCGATACCATTACAAACGACGGCCGTATCTTCGATGAAAACGCACTGCGGGAGTGCGTCGTCGGGCGGCAACTCGATGACGTCGAGGCCGATGTCCCTCAAGACCCGAACGTAATTCTCGTGCTGCTTCTTGGCGAGTTCGTAGTCGGCCTCACCCAGGGATTTGTACGAGGACGAGACCCGGGCGACGATCCCGTGAGTGAATTTGAAAGGGGCCATGTCCGGAGTCCAAAGCGGGTTCCGCGGGAAAAAAGACCGCGAGGCCTAGCGATCGCCTCTGCCCGTGTTCCGAGACCGGGAAGAACTGACACGAGGATCTGACTTGACTCTGGTGAGCGGGTGGGGAGTGACCCCTTCACTTCATGCCCGCATTCCCGTCCATGGGTTGAGCTTCTTCCGTGAATCTAAATCAAACAATGATCGATATTAGGGGAACCATTTGATTATACCAAAATATCAACGAAAGTGGGCAAATTTCTGGCATGCAGAACTACAAGATACCATCACTCTTGCCAAGAAAAAATCCCTGCAAATGCTTCCATACAGTTCATGTAAATGTACAATACCCTGCAAGTCCTATAATTACAAAGATTACTTAATTGTAGTAAGTAATCCATTGTTTTATCGTTCGAGTAGGTGACCAGATCTTCCTCTCCGAGTCGGTAACTAGCTCAGGGATGGTCTCATAAATTTCAAACTAAATTTCTGTCCTACCTGTAGAATTAATTAAATTGATACCTCCCTACAAGGCCAGTAATTAATATCCTTAAAATATCCTTCTAATTTCCTCTTAAAGTAGGAAAGTATCTCAGAACATGAAATTTTTGAATTAGCAGTTCCCCAGAACGAAAGTTCGTCCCATGTTCCACACTTCGTTAGCACAAAATGATCGTCCATGAAAACTAGAAATGTTCTCTACATAATGAAACCCCTAGTATGAATCAGAATCACATGAACTAGATCTACACATTCTGAGGAGTACGATAGGTTTGATACTTCCCACAGGTTGGTACATTCAACGTATCAGACTGTTTGAATGCCGAGAGCTTTTATTATTTTACATTACAGTAATAAGAACGACGTATTCATGTAGGAAAGTGAGAAAACTCATGTCTTCATGTCATCAGTCTTGAAATGCATAAAATGAATAGATCCAACCTCCGACTTGCCTTCTCTCTAAGATTAGCCTATAAATACAAAACTGGGGGAAATCCAAACAACATGCTGGCAGTAGAGCTAGAAATTGCTTAAAATTTCACAGCTTAAGTAGTGCTACCTAATCATTTTAATAGGTAAGAGCACTAAGCTGTGAAACAACATGATACAACCAAAAATCTGTCGATAATCATCTCGGAACAAACGTCACTTACCAAGTGGAAATGTACAGCACGGAAGAAGTTCTCCCAAGGGATAATCCGAAACTAGAAATCACGCACATCAAATCATCTACGATATCACGAACAAAAAGCTAAAGAACTAACTAGAATGTTCATTAAAAAGTTATAATCACAACATTACAATCACAGATTTTTTATACAGGTTGTTGAATTCTTCTTCTTCACTCTCTCTTGTTCGCTTGGACCACAGCCGTGACGGACACAGATTTGTTGTCGTGGTTGAAGTCTTCATATACAGAGTTCAAACTGTGGATCGAAATACCCTTCTAACAATTTTGGTACTGATTTTATCATATTAATCTTCTAAACATTTGAAAACCCTGAGAAATGGAACAAGTTTTTGTTCAATTTCTCAGGGTTTTCAAATGTTAAAGAGTTAAAATCAGTACCAAAATTGTACTTTGTGGATGCATAATAGCCCATTGCTGAATGATTAACATGAAGCGGATAGCTATACTCCACAGTACAAACACAAAATAACAAACCTTTGCTGCGAAGTAAGGGCATGCAAACAATCTGGGATCACTGGACGTGGCTCTTCTAAAATTGGATGCAGAGCGGATTGTTAAAGCTTTTGTTGGTGAGCAAATTGCACTCTTTTGGAGCAAAGCTCGCTCCTCGGAGCACTTCACCGTAGTATACGTACTATACTATACGTAGTATAGTAGGGTTTTCTGTGCACTTTACCGCGAACTGGACCCTCGTGTGAATGGTGCAAGCTTGAAACGTGACCCTGTGGCCCCAATCAAGGCTGTAAGATGGATTTTTAGAATGAGGAAGGAGCTATTGAACCTGAATGCAAAGCCGTATCCAGTTGACCGACCGTAGGAATACCCAATGTGCAACTTATGCGAGCACAAGGACGCCTTCCATTTCTACTGCAGATGCCCAGTGCTTACGGAGTTCCGCATGGTGGTACTTCGGATTGGTCAAGAACTGTGGGTTTCTGCTGGCTGGCATGGAGTTACTGTCACTTCATGATTGTTAACTTCAACTTTTAGTGGTTGCCTTCAGGCGCACTGTCAGGCTCAATTGATTGTCCCTTTCTATGTTCTATTAGTAGCCTATCTATTTCTGTCCCTATAGAGATAAAGATGTTTAATTTAAAGTGGTTGTAAAAACCATGCCGTATTGTTTTTGTTTTGTTATTCTGTAAATATTTTTGGCCCAGATATAATATAATACATTCTATAATAAGAGTAATAAGATAATACTCTCACATTTCACAATTTCGAGTCAATCACAGCCTGAGAGATATCCTTCAAAAACCTTCCAACCTGGGTCCTGCAGGTCCTTAATTGGTTTGATATTTGAATGGCCATCAAGATGAAGTTTCAGATCCAATTCCATTGAGGTCGTTCCTAGATTAACATGCCTAACTTGGTTTGAATCCTACTGAACATGAGTGTTTTTGATCAAATTTTGACAACTCTATTGAAGACTAGATTACGTTTACGAGCAAACTTTTTTATTTTCAGCTTGAGGTTCTTCTATTGAATCAGTGTGACAGGCAAGTTGAGCTAGAAACTCGATTATGGTCCTCGATGGGCGT
This sequence comes from Stenodema calcarata, assembly GCA_963920205.1. Taxonomy (NCBI): domain Eukaryota; kingdom Metazoa; phylum Arthropoda; class Insecta; order Hemiptera; family Miridae; genus Stenodema; species Stenodema calcarata. The sequence goes on along the minus strand of OY986061.1, from coordinate 10,541,005 downwards.
CCAGACATGCCGGGTCGGAGGTAGTTGTTGAGACGTCCATCAGTCACAACCGCGTTATACGTGTCCACGTGAATCCAATCAGTCGCAGGAACAAATTCACGTAGAAAGGCAGCTGTCTGGGGAGGTAAGCCTGTGTATACAGTTCGGTCGACGGCTGGAAAATTCTCGTCTCGGTCCTGAAAACCACAGATATAGAGAACAATGACGTCCCGCCAAAAGCTTTCAAAATCCAAGAAACTCCCAAATAAACCAAGAAACCAACGTATCTCAATGAACATTCACCTGAGTATCAGCGATCGGAGACCTCGAAATTTTTTCAGTGAAATGCTTCCACAGGGGTAGACGCCAGACTCTGTCCCCGGTGTGTATCCCAGCAATTCTCATCATCTCAAAGAGTTGTTCATTCTCCGTGAATACAGAGACCGGACCTTCACCAAAAGTGTCGATTAAAGTTTCAGAGGATGTCGCTATGCTTGTAATGAACTTGGGGTTGTATATGCCAGCGTAAGTCATTGCGTCTGACAGTGCCAGCCTTCCATCATAGTCTGTGTTGTTGATCAGAACACTTTTACCTGCAAACGTAATGAGTAGGTAAACCCAATTTTCGAAGGAGTTTTTGGAATCTCTAGTTTTCTTGAAGGATCATTTCCTAAACCTACTAGGTCACTAAAAAAACTCTCTAAAATTTGATGACCTTACAATGTTGACCCTGGGAGGCCAAGTATTCTCTCTGCAGGACAATTATTAAACTATAACTACCGCTTTTTCCTCTAATAATGTCTCCAGGTTTCATAGCGCAGGCTCCAGGCATATTTTCGTACAGGGGCATCAGGCCCCTGAAATTGATGGGGAGGCGAAGAGCCGCTATGGCCTTAGCTGTAGCCACAACGGTAGCTGCGCCAGACATATCCCCTCTCATCCACTTCATATCTTTGCAGTCCTTAAGACATAATCCACCTGAAAGAATGAAGTAAGACTTGGTTGAAATGAAAATTTCATGATTGCAGTCATAACTAAATACGTTGCATTGTATTTTTGCAGAGATGATTCTTCTGAAGAGCTCAAAATGGTAAGAGTGGCTGTAACCAAACCTGAATCGAAAGTGACTCCCTTTCCAATCATAATAGCTGGAGGTACGTCTGGATCACACCCGTAGTAGTGAACCTCGACGAAAACCGGAGCTTCGCAAGAGCCTTGAGCCGCGGCAAGGTAACCGTGGAGGTCCATGATGTGAGACCACTCTTTGACTTTGACCTCCACACTGACGCCGTTGGTAGTCAGAACTTGAACGGCCATTTGTGCAAAGCCCGAAGGCGTCATGATATTAGCCGGAGTCTCTGAGAGTTGTCGAGTCAAATTTTGGGCTGCGGCTTTCTGCATCCCGATTTGCCAGCCGGTGTAGTCACAAGTATCATAGGGGACAATTCTGAGAATAGAGACAAATGACATACATTGCATGGGCGCCCGTTGGATGGGGTGAAGAGTTTTATTATAGTTGTTAATAGGTACCAACTACTGATTGGGAATCCAAAAGAGATTTGGACCAAATTCTGACACTTAACGATTTTGTGTTTGGTTATGTACCCTCTCTAAGGATATAATCTACAACCATTCATCATGAATTACTTAGGGATGTGTAGCTGTTTGTTGGCTTGTTTCATGTCTTGGAAAAGCCAAACAGACATAGCAGCACCTTCTGCAGCCGATTCTGCACTTCCCATAACGTCGACTTCTACAGTCCTCATGTGGGCTTCTTGGAGTATTCGGGCTCCGAGCCCCGTCGCGTTTCTAATAGCTTCTTTCAATTCGTCGAGCTCTTCTTGATCGTTGTAGCTCAGACATTCGTCGCCAATACCGACAACGATGACAGCCGAATATCTGGGGTCCAACCCGTAGAATATCCTGTACTCCCCCTGTTTGGGAGTCGGTCCCGCTTGAAGCAGAAAACAGTTCGGTATTATTGTACACTCCTGAGACGAAATGCTGGTAAATTGATAGTTATCGAAAGTTCAACACCAATATACATGCACGAGCTGCATAAGTCGGTTTTTGAATGCAGCAAGTTCCAGAAGGGCAGTAAACAGTGTCATCACGATAGTACATGAATTGTTCATGAGAAGGATTCTAATCAATTCCTCACTAAACACACCACAAAGGATTCATGTTTGTCAGTGGCTCCACTACTCCTGAGTTGAAATAGTTTCAACTAAGTTTTGACAGGTGTGCCAACAATTGGTGCTTGTTAAGAGGTGATGTGTGGTGGAGAACCGGAGGAATGATCTTGTAGCGACTCAAAACAGGCCAAGAATGGTAAAGGAGAGCTGGGAAGCGCTCAACTGCCTGGGAGCAGAAAAAAGTCACCCTGATGTGGATACTGGGACAACCAGGGTGTAGGGCAATGAGCAAACAGATAGCATGGCAAGGAACGGGACCTCCACAGTATTTGTCGGGCCAGAGACATTCTTGGGCATAGCCAAATGATCGGTAGGATCCTCCTTGGGTGAGGGAAAAACCTGGGAGGCATTGGGAAGTTGTCAGTGGCAGCACCTTTAAGGAGAAGGAGCTCAGAAGCACTGAAGCTGCCAAGGAGAAAAATGAGACTCCAGGATGCTAACTGGACTCTAGTAATTCCTGAAACATCTGCACAGAATCGGAGTATACGCGGGAAACCCTCTGTGCAGGCTTTGGTAGGGGGGATCAGTCTGGTGGAGGGAGTGGACTGGACATAGAGCCTACAGTGCAACGTCCCGCTCAATAAGCTTAGGTTTCAGTGCCGCGGATGGGGATAGGTCCCTTCTAGAGTCCTTCTACAATCTAAGAGGTGTTGTAGGCGAGTAATTACCAACTTCGCTCCCTACCTTAAACATCTAAATAAGAATCTGCATAAATACATATTACCCTCAAAACTTCGGTGAGTTTATTTTTAATTTCCTTGTCGTACTTCTCCGCACTGTCAGTATACACTCGCGTCTGGCCCAACGGTTCATCTTCGCGACCGTAAATCCCCAAAATGAGCCCTTGCATTTCGGACGTCTCCCCGTAGCAGTTCAACTTCCTCGTCTGCTGGTACATCACGCGCTGGGACGCCGACCGAACGAGGGGTATGATACTTTTGAAAAACATGGCACTTCCTGTAGTGGCTTGGAATGAAGAATTCTATGCGAGAAACTTGTTGTAATACTAAAAATTTCGAGGAGTGCTTGGTTTAGATTGTAATTTCCAATAATTGTGAGCGAGTTGTCAAAAACATGTGACAGATTGACATGTGACATTACATTTTACTCCAAATAGTTAAGAGGGATCCTTGTGTAGTTCATTCCAAAATTCAAAATACCACAGGTAAATGAAAAGAGTAGGGGGGTAGGTAGGTACTTATAATTCATTTGAACCAGATAATTAATTAAGATGTCAATAATGAAATGTAAAATCATCATCATTCATTCAGCTGCGAAATCATGACCCAACATACCTACCCCTACCTCTACCCAACTTTCTTCTCTCCTTGTTCACTGTCTTTAACTTAATTTTCAGTGAAATTTTAGATGTTCATCTTACCGTACAATGATTAAAATTTAATCACTGTACGGTCAGATGAACATCTAAAAATTAATCAATTAAAACTCTTAACATTTTACGAATACTTAAGTTTTGGCGACACGCTGCAGCAGTTGCAATACACTATATGAAACAGCTGTGATGTGCCATGTTGATATCCCGTTTGCTGCTACAACTCGCTTCTTCCAAATATCGATTCGGCGAGAATTTTGCTATACAAAACCTCTGACTCAATTGCCCCAAAAAATAAATTGTCATTGCTACTTCATTCTCGATATGTCATCAACAAAAAATCCAAGATGAAAAATTTATACTATTCTCTTGTCAAAATCTTAGAAAATGGAGGCTCAAAGAAACACACAACTATAGTAAATAACCCATATTTATTATCAATAATGTTACCTATTAATATAGTAAAGAGAACAATGTCATACCAACTTCGAATAACAACCTACCAAAATCAAATTGTGAAAAAATGTACACTATTAGTACAAATGAACAGGAGAAAATATCACAATGTGGGATCTAAATGGCGTTAGGCGATAATGTCATTCGGAAATACATACATGTTTTTTATTAGATTAATTTTTTTCTAGAGAACGATCAACGAGCTCTGTTTTTTATGACTAGAGTACGCAGCAGTCTATTTCAAAAAAATAACAACATTAAAACCACCCACCGTTTGCAGACTGTAGAGCTGCAAAGGCAAAAAACCTACAATTGTTAGAGGCACACTTTATTGGAAAATAAATTAATATATTTATATCATTTAGTTCATTGAAGAACCATAACTGTTCAACATATCTAAATCTAATAAATTCTAAATAACAAGTGTATTTTTTTTTTTTAACCTTAAGCTAGGTTTCCGTGCGGATATTATGCTCACTTTAACAACAATTTTACATATTTGCAGAAAAAAAAGTATTTTCTGGTAGGAGGGAGGGGAGGGTTAGAACAATTTCTCTTCAATGTTCGAGTAAACAACGAAGGCAACTTTCAATACCTAAAGGCTAAATTTGTATGAAGCAAATTACACAGAAGTACTGGTCAAGAAAATGTCATTTCCAATATTCCACGCTGTAATGAATAGTATTTTCCCACCTATAAAGCGTAATTCATTCACACTTAATAAATTAAGAACACAATGATTTAAGTGAACTATTACCTGAGGACTCGTGAATGTTTATGCCCCTAAATTCTATTTTGTACTGGAACATCAACGAAATACGTTTGGCATTGGGGTTCCAGGGGTATCAAAATTAGGTTTGATCCTTGGTATTACTCCATACGACTTTACTTAACGTCTAATACACTATGTCGTACAATTTATAATTCCGTCATACTGTCGGATATCATTCAACAACAACAGTATCGTCGCTGTAAGCTACAACATGACAAGCTGATTTTTGATCATTTTGAGTTTGGTACGTTTCCTACAGTAAAATGTCGTGTTGGATCCATTGGTGAAATCAGTTTCAGAAAAGACCGTTAATTCCCTGCAATTGTCAGTAACAAGGAACAACTTCACACTAGGGTGGAAGCGAAAAATTCAAGTGAGAGAGTTGCTACAGGTAGGACCACAGAAAAACCAAAAAAAAACTTTTTTTTTTTAAATCGGACTTTATCGCGCAATCAGCTGAGAGTTTCATAAAATTAGTGAAGATCGTAATTTTCCTTAATGGTTTTACTTATTTTTATTTCAAGTAACTATTGCAAAATTGTTATTCTTTAATTTTTTTTCTCTAGGCGTGTATATTCCGACCGCACAAGTATATAGAAATATAACGAAATTCGTAATTTTTGGTCATATTGAATTTGTTTGGCAAATATCAATATGAGGGCAAAAAATGGTTAATTTTGAGTTAAAATTTGTGCAGCTCTTTGCTTGTTTGTATATTAATAATAATATTTTTATAATTACACAGTCATGCAGCATGGCTGTAAGGACGAATTTTCAAATAAATAACTGGTTTTACGTAATATTTCTCATTTTACTGGTTTTTATATCAAATTTTGTGTCAATTTTTTTGCCGAATAATCACCCCTTCCTTCCCAACTCTCCCAAAGAGTAGGCCGATTCTGCCCACGTACGAACTTAGACTTTTATTTATTTTTTTCAAAAAAAAAAAAAAAAAAAGAAGTGAACTGATGGCTTAGGGGTGAGTGAGTTCACCACTGTTTTAACCAAAATAGCTTCTTGAAAAGTAGGGAGAAATCGGAATGTCATGTTGCAGCTTGAGCAGCGATATTCAGCTGTAAGTACACACATCATGAGCTGATACATACTCATTCTGAGATTTTGGTTCGACTGCTTACCCACACCTATCGATTTGGGCGATTTTAATTAAACCAATTATGTTCTACAAACTCTATTTCAATACAAAATTTACAAAGTAGACTGCATGTTTTAGCTTTGTTTGGCCGACCAACAACTCCCAGGACCTGCAACGTCGTCATTTTCTATTGGAATTTCGAAGGCCTTCTTGAGGAAATTGTTTCAGCAAGAAGACTTCATTAATAGCCATCAAGTGAGCTGAGAGGCAAAATAAACCTTCCCCACTGAATCAACTAAGTACAGATCTACCACCGTTGATGTTACTGATCAGTCTGGTGCACATCCAGATATTAAAGTTCACAAATTGAGTAGGTAAGTGACTATTTCAATGAACGACCTTTAACTTTCACACTTCTTAAAAGAGCTAATCCAAAATGCACAGGTAACCAATGAATGTCTCTTTGTGCACAAGCACAGATTCCTTCCCGCTTCATAGCAGTAGAGTACTTTCTACTCTACTTCATTCCCGTATACGCAACGTTTTCCTCATGAATACACAGACATGTTAACGGAAGAGAGCATTTATTCTTCTTCCCACTTGTGAGTGTAAACATTACATGAACCATGAGGAAACCACCTGTTCAAAGTTCACACTCACGCTCTCTACGAGTTGACGGGAAAAAGTCAAACGAGAAGAACTAAAATACTCTGCAATATAATTTTGTACAGAGAATGAACGCGATAACGGAGGTAACGTTACACTAAGTGACCAGACATGTTCACGATCATATCAAATTAATGTAACAATACATAAGGATAAATAAATTCAGAGTATTCACCAACAAACACTTTTCTCCTTGCCATCTACGACAATTTCTACAATACACCCTACATTTATATGAAACACCTTGTTGAAAACACCTTGTGTTGGGTCATAAACACCTACTGAGGTAAGAGAAGGAAGAATCGTAAAAAATCATATGAGTAGAATTGTTCTAATAATTATTATAATAAATAGGTACATAATAAAAGCTGAGATTGAGATATCGAGCAGGTACATATAATGTCATGGGGTTTAATAACACAGATTCTTCTCATTTCACACTTGCTTGGAAGACTAGAAACGTAATGGTGGGAGTATAAATAACGAGAATAATTCAAACTGTTTTTTTTGTCTGAAAACAAATATAACAGCTTGTAACGACACGTGGATAATTTAATGAATAGTGAGTAATACTTGGAGCCTACTGCAATACTTTCGAAATCCGTGTATACGATTTAAACTTGACATACAAGTGTCACCAATGAGCGGATATGAGCGGCCGCCAAGACAGAAGCAGATGTCTTTACCCGTAAGCGCATACCCACCATCCTATTAATAAGAATTGAAGGCGGAGAGGATTGGAGCAAGCCGGCCTGGAGATATTTGGGTGGCATGCTGGACACAAAGATCATTTTCTGGAGCCAGATCAGGCAAGCCGCAGATAGGGCCGCACAGTGGACCTCCGCTATGAATCGCCTAATGAGAAATACGATGATGGCGCCTGATGATGTCGATGGTACAATTGAGTGAGGAGCATCAAAAGGGTAAAGATGCTCCTTGAACGCATTCCACATAACCTGGAGGTGCGGTCCTCTCCAGGTATCTTACAAAACGAAATACAAATGCTACCTATGGATCTTAAAGATTTCCTCACCAGCCTACGAAAAAAAAAAAAAAAAATTAAAATAGTGAGCGAGGATAATATCCTCGCTCACTATTTATTATACTATGTATGACACAGAAAAATGAGAGAAAATATTACTCTTTGGAACTTATATCACCTTAAATACTATGCACTCCACACACGAGAGTAATAAATAATTAGGTGTGTAACTAAATTTATTGAACTATTGAATAACTTAGATGAAGTTTACAATCACACGAGAGAATTACGGGAGGAAGGAGAACATAACGCCCGAGATAAAGTAAATAATAAATACTGAAAAATGGTAAATAAATAAATACACAGATGTATTGAAACTATACAATATCCTAGGCTAGATAACTTGGCGCATAGCTCTTAGTAGCAAATCTTATGTGGAAATGCACATCTAGAGGCTGAACATCATTTTTCCACACCTCTACTCCGTATACTGGTTACAGGGGAGATGTCTGTGGGAAGGGGGAGGTTTTTCTGTGAGATTCCCAAAGGCTTTGGTAACTGGTGGAATCGAGAATGGCGTTCACTTAATGAAGAACAAATTGAGACCTCCAAAACCCCAATTATACAATTTTTGGATACTTTCAAACGATCTGGAAACTTTTCTGAGAGTTTCCCGGGAAAAGGATTTCCCATATCGCGGAAACTGACGGTTTTTGGTCAATCGAATGGTTACGAGTACCACAGAATGGAGTTGAAGTATCACCCGCAAAAGTGGGTATTGGTGGGAGAAGTAGGAACTATGAAGAACAGATGACATTATTGGGTGTTCATGGATATAGTCCAGGCAATAATGTCTCATATGGCTTACAAATACGATTTTTCCCCCATGCGAATCATTCATGGTATAAATGAGGAGGCAACGTCCAAAAAGCACCAAGTCCGCAAGAGACGAGTTTTTCCTACACTCAACTTTTTTCTTAAATTTGTAGATATCACCATCAAACTTCGATTGAAACCCAATTTTTAAAACCAACTTTGCTTTTACGTGACGCGAAAGTTTCACTTAGCACCTTTTGGTGGGTTCCAGCATGGGACCTATAACTTTTTGATCGATCCCTGCGTGGGATCTATAACCTTCTGATGGGTTCCAGCATGGGATCTGTAACCTTTTGCGCGAAGGGCTCTTGCGTCTGATTTCACACACCAGTTCAGATTGAAGCCCTCTGTGGAGCACGTCTTCCTGGAGTGTGCTCTGCACTCAGAAGCAAGACGCCAATGGACCCAAATACAAGGGCCAATAGTAGCTGACCATTCCATCTGGCAGCGTTCCGTAGATAGCATAGCGTCCTTCCAGAGTACAAAGAGATACGTACTCCAAGTCATGAAGACCAAAAGGTGACCCCTCCCGCATGAGGCGTGCAGCCCTCCTCCACCCATTCCCTGGCAAATATCGTCAGGGGGAGTCGAGGAAACGACCACCAGGCACACATGTAGAGAGCAGCAAACCCTGATAAACCGAAAGGTAAAGGAGCAGGGAGATAGGAAATGGCCTGGTGGTTTGGCCACTTCGGACGTTAAATACAGAACCAATTCGTTTTGTTCGATTTCGACTTCACCAACAGATTCAGATATCGCCCTCAATCCATTTTTTGTTGTGAAAAAGTGGACTTGATGCTGTTTGAACGCCACCTCCACGATGTATTCTACGAGTTTAAGTAAACGATTTAGTTTTTTTGTGTGTGGATAAATATTTCAGGATGTCGGAACCAACATGGGAAAATCCAAGTTGGAGATACGTATACGAAATTGATGACGACATAAATAAGGCGCCCTGGACTCTCGATATAATCATAGCACAGTATGCAGAGTCTGAGGAACATACAATATGTTTGAACTAAACGCTACTCGTGTATTGTGTTCTAGGTGACAATTCACGAACTCTGGTGAGCTTTGGACACAACATTCAGGGGTTTGTCTACAATCCAGTTGCTCGTACCATTTGATAACAAACTTATTGTGAAAATCCAAGAACCCAGAAGGCCCCATAGCGAGATTTTCCTCAACTTTGTATTCAGAGTTCTAGAATAATAAATAATAATACAATCAAATATCCAGTTCTAATACCATAAGACGCCATGAAACATCAAAAACTAACAACTGATCTCACGTTTAGAATGGGCATTGAGATTCAAATATTTAACATGATACAGACCAAATGAAATTCCACAGTCAAATAACGAACTATTTCTTTACCCTAAGCCACTAAGATTTCACGTAGTACAGAAATGTATACTGGGACAAATTACAAATCGTCTACTATTGAAAAAAAGCGCTTATTTTCTGAGACATTCAATATATTGACTGAAACCATTGGATCCTGAGTCGTATCTCAGCGGAACTAGAAACAAGGCAATTCTATAATGCAGCATGATGGAATGGTACTGGAGTTACAGTAATGGTAATGAATGAGTCGATAGAGTCGTTATACATGTAGTAATTGCTGTGAGTCAATACAAAATGGGTCGATTAGAAATTTACTTAAACTTTTATTTGACTTTTGGCCCCCGTAAATCAATATAATCACTACCAGAAAATTGAGCCAAACATTTCATTTTTAGAACTACGGGGTATAAAACGCAAACTTAATTGAACAAATGTGTCTTCACAGTGAACATGTTCAATAATCTCAACATGTTTCTTTACATCCAACTATGAACCACCAATTAAAGCAGTAGGTACCTAAATTTAAAAAAATTTAAGTCGTGAGCACGTTACTGTTGAAGTGAACTTTTAAAAAACGGGACATGTTTCAGCTGACGCGGTAATTCTAGTAAAAGGCGCATATTCATAAAAATGTTCAAATATAACTTGACAACCTTTGTCTGTATGAACAGAACATAAACAACTGTCCCCAACAACTCAACATAATTTGTTATTTATGGATACATTCTTCTTCCTTGCGATCAACCCACTTCCTGACATTCTGATTATACAAGAGAGCTCTTACAATATTTGAACAAACCACAAATTCAATAAATTCAAACCACAAACTTAGTAATCGAGAGCTTGCCGAAAAGGTGCTGATTTGTAATATCGTCACTTGAAAGTGGCAACAAGACCTATCTCAGTTTTTGGCCATTTTCTGGGGGTTTTCATGTTTCAAAATGGAGAAACCAAATTTCAAAAGTCCCAAGTCGCGAATTTGATAACAACCAGCGATTTTGCGCATCGCAGAAGCAACTTCAGGTAACTCAAGTTTTTCTCCATTAACTGGACTTTATAGTGTTTCAGAGGTCAAAATTAGTTGGAAACCTAATCCAGAAAATACTTCTTCAGAAGAGTACAAACTCGTTCTATGGCTCAGTGGAAAAAAATGGATTATAATAATTATTGGTGCTGTGACCACTGACTGACGAGCGAGGATGTGACATTTCAGACCTCGCTTGACTTCGAGTCGGGGAGTAAGTAAAATAATATTTTATATGAACACAAAATAGAGAGTTCGAAGTAGATCTAGTTGATTAGATACAGCAACCGTATTGTCTCGTGTGGTGCTACTGCCCATATGCAGAACTCAACCTTAACACATAAAAGTACTGTTTGACGCATGAGGTAGGACTCATGTCATTTATTTCAATAAAATATTAACATTATTATTTAACTTAGTGTATTTGTTTGAATTAATATACGGTTTGGGAATGATACAGCCATTTTGGACAATTGTGCACACTCTAGTTGCTGTATCTCCCAGACACTTCAACCACCTCAAACAATCAAAATATTTTGCAACATATTGTAGACCTTAACATTTGGAATTACTCTACCGAAAAAAGAACAAAAAATCTAAAAACTTAAATAAGTAGTTGAAACACACACCATCATTATATCATGTAACAATACAGACAACATAGCTGAATTTAAACAGAAGATAAGTGACTTTTTGCACACCTACAGCAATATTAGACTCAGAATCCAACTTCAGGCTTCAAGAGGACGAAGATTTTAGGGAACCCAAACTTACAAGACAAACTGTATCTTACTTCAACTAATCTTCGTAATAGATTTACCCACCGTCGATACGAATGGCCCTAGACTATGTGAGGGAAAGTGAAATTGTAGGTAGTACCTGCAATGATAGTCGCGTCGTTTTTTCAGGAAGGCGTACAACATTAGTAAATTCATTTCTGGAACAAAATGAGGGAAAACAGTTATGATGATGAACAATGTTATGGATTTGTGAAAAGCATTGATTCATGAAAATTAAATATAAAATAAATAAATAATAACATTTTTGTTACTTTGAGTTGGATGTTTTGTTACTATTTTGAATCTAACGCTGAGCGTGATGCATTCAGACATGGTAAAGCCCAAGAATCGAACCCGGGACTCCACGTTGTACCGAGACCACTAGACTGGTTAGCCCCGCATAGCGCCTCAATTCATCACTAAGAATTTCAATACACCAATATTTTTTCAGTAAGGGCATTAAATAAATTTTATTGGACCCTGACCCATCAAGAAGAATTTGCAGAGTTCCGCTCATAATAATGTATACTTTTTAGACAGTACGTAGTCCGAATAGTCCTTCTTACTACAGAATAGGCAATTATTACTCTGTGTAATTGGGCTTGCCCGTAACATTGAATAAATAATTTTAAAAAAAAGACACCTATATTTAAATTATATTGATATATTCTCTTCCCAACGGTTCTGCGCAACCGCAGTCGAGTTTTGTCGTTTGGAGTGCCAGAACTCCGAGTTCGGCGTCCCAGTGGCACGCAAACGCAGTTCCAAACGGTTCTGTCAGTCCCTAAATTGTTTCGGAACTCTCACAACTAGAAGGTAAGCGATTCCTTATTGTCAGTTTCAAATTTTTCATTTCATTGTGATTTACCTACTTTAAATTGTGACCTAGTCCCATGATCTAATGTCAAATCTCCTAGCTGGGGCCTCGTGTTTAATCCAAATATACCGTCTATAACGATTTTAAAACGTCGGCTTGAAAAGTGTTCACAGCTAGTGGAGCATTTTGATTTTGATATTGGATTTTGATGTATACTTACGACTAGATACTATCACTGCACCCAGGAAGCCGGCACCCACTGGGGCTCAGTGTCGACCGAGTTCGCTATTCTCATCAGAGTCTCGAACGCCGCGCTGAGATCTGCGTTGACGATCGTGTCGTCGAAGAGGTGGGAAAACATAAATTCTATTCTCTCCCCCCGGTGAATCATCTGACGGAGCTCCTCGTCCTGGAAAATCGCCAAAAGAAAAAAATATCGGTTCATACAACTTTCGATTTGTACCGCATGCCAAACGAAAAAAAAGGAAAACTCTCACTTTCACAAATCGCAATAGAGTTTGAAATAAGTAACTGGATCGAAATAAAAAAATCAGGTACAAACTAAGGGATATAAAACGACTGATATGAAAGGAATTCAAAGCCAATTGCCAGCTGCAAGCAAGTCTACATGAATAAATGAAAAGGTGCTTGCAATATTAGAGGAAACTGTCAACTGAAGCTTTCATGATACCTAAGGCAAACTGCTATGGCATTAAAAGCATACCTCCAAGATTTATAACATTTGTGGATGTCTTACCCAAGTTATCATTGTTCAAAGTCTGGTATTTAGGGGGAAATAATAGAATTTCGATTACAACCTCAAAGAACAATCGTCAATTTTTGTCAATCATTCATGAAATCAACGATGAGTAAAATACAACGAAAAAAAAAGTACTTGAATGTTTTGAAGAAATAAAATGATACATACAGTAAAAGCGCGGGAATTTTCGTCGAACGTCGATTTAGCGTGTGCGGCAGTGCGGGTTTCTTTGAGCGTATCAAACAAAGGCGGTTTTATATAAATTATGTAAGGCTTCAATTGGACTGTCCTGATCATTTTCAAAGCCTGAAAAAAAAAAAAAAAGACAGAGGAAAATCAGTTAATACAGTAAGGCCATTATAATTAAAAAAAGGTATTCTATGGGTAGGAGCTTGATGATTGTAAATGGTTGATTCTGGCAGATATCTATGGTTTATTATGTAGCTTCCTACCAAAAATGAATGAAATCAAGAAATCATGAGCGATTTTAAACTCTAATACGCGAGTACGTCAACGATTTGACTTGCCTTGACATACCTTGTATTGCCAGGATTTGTGGGGTAGATTTGTATATCTATGTACGGTGAAACACGGATAATTCGATTTCTATAATTCGGATCTTTCTCTCGGTCCCTAGAAGGGGCGGATCCATACTTTGATTTGAGGGATGGGGGTTCATGAGGTTGATAACCTAAACTAATGCTCGTATAAATGACTGTATTTGAAACAATTCTAGTGCATTCTACCAGGAAATTCTAGCCTTGTTCGAGCTGTTCTGATTGAGTTCCAGTATTTTTAATCTTATTCCATAGACATGGATTGAATTTGATAGACAAAGTTAATTCTTTCTATTGAATGTAGAGACTTTTTGCAGTCCAAAGACGTTCATATTGGAATTCAGGCTTAGTATAGACCTATTGAGCAACCCCTCGAAATTTGGGAGGAGTCACCATCTTGAAAATCGAGATATCCCATCAAAAGGTTAGCGGCCATCGGGCAATAAAGCTGGGCTACGCCCAGACAACTGCTATAATATTATTACCGATTTTTGGATCTCGCGGTAGGGAGTTGATAAGCTCCATGTATCTGCTCCTAGTCTCTAGAATTTACTACAATGTAGTCGTGAAGAAGGTAAAAATCGTTTCGTTGTTTTGAACTATTCGAACTTTTGAGGAGTTGAAAAAGGATGAGGAACCCCAAAAACCCCAGATTTAGAGTTGATTGAAACAAACTAGGGACAGGAAAATTCCAGTAATGTCAACGAAAGTAAATTCCACTTTTAAGGAGGAAAGCTGAGTAATTAGCAACAGAATTGGGGATATGGGAATTTAAAGCGTGCACAGGGTGGCTAGATGGCTTCAAGGAGCGCAATATGTCTTTTGGTCTTTAGATGAAAGGGTTTGGGGGTCTGGGGTGTATTAAAACATTTTTTATCAAATTCATAAAACTGTAGGAAAGATATAAAGTTTGATTTTTTAACCCTTTTTTCCAAAGACTTGTAATTCGAATGTTTTTTAATGGTCTCTAAGGGTTCAAATTATTCTAGTCAACTGTATCATAATTCATGAGCTATACCTATTATATTCGATTAAAAATCATTGATGTATTTACCTGATAATGAGGGTTCAGTATACACACATGTCCCGCATTAATCAGTGATAAAACGCTATCAATCGAAGTACCATAAAGGTTGCCTTTGTATTCTCCGTATTCTAAATATTTCCCCGCCACCACGTCTTCCTCCATTTTCTCTCGACTGATGAAGTAGTAATCTTTTCCGTCGACCTCTCCCGGCCTTTGGGCCCTGGTAGTAACTGAAAGAAAAATAAATTCAGCGTTACAAATATTTACTCTGGCGAGTTGCAGGTGCTGGATATGACATCACAGATGCCAGAGAGCATTTTCTACCTTTTTGATGGCGTAGGGTAGAATGTTGATAAAAAAACCAGCATTCTCAACTTGGATATGTAGCCAATAAGAGCTAGAGTGTTCGTACCTACCAGATTTTAAAGCAGTGGTTCAACTATTTTTCTGCCAAATGCGACATGTGTGATGAATATAAACACGCTGCTAATTCTTCAACAACGGTTCAATATTTACTTTATACTCGTAGATCACCCTCATGTCAAAATCACTGTTCTGTGTAGAATTCAAGTCCTTGTAAATCAAAACGATGTTCGACCCCCTAGGGCTTTTTGGGCTTCTTGGGGCCTCAGTTTCCTCTTGGGTCTCCAGTTCCTCAGTTTCCCACTAGCGCTCTCGACTTGTCACCTTCCTACATACAGTCGCCACTAACTCTATCGACCTTCCAATAGCGCCTTTAGCTTCCCTTATTCCCCGTAGACCACTTGCGCTTATTGGTCGAATGAGTGTAAAGTAAATCTTTCGTTTGTATGAGAAAGGGGGTGTATCCAGGGGGTGTCTGAGGGTTCTCATTCTGTGTAGTAATTTGCCTACCTACCAGCGTTTTTTTTTTAAAGACCAATTCTCATACATACATTGACCTCTCATTTCAGCTGACATTTTAAAATCTTACAGCTTGCAAAAAACGGTCTATTTTGTATCCAGCTGTATAAGGACCAGAATACTTTTCCTTCATGAGGGCTTTCTCTATTAGTGTGTTCGGGATTTACTCCGGAAGGCCAGTACAAATAAATAATTTCACTTCATAACAGGAAATCGTTACTTACAGGGAACAGGGGAGCGGTATTTCGATGGATCCGACGACATCAATCTCTTCTTCAGTTCCGCCCTTCCGACACCTGGCGGGCCAACAAGCGCCAGCGGTCGGTACAGTCCTGGGCGTGGGTACAGCTTGGCTACTTCCTCGTAAGTCGCGATCTCTTCCCGGGCGAAATCGTCCGCCTCGGCTGCGTCATATATAATCTTTTTAATCTTAGGAGGCGGAGCGCAGTGCGATGAGGGAGAGCAAGGCGAGAGCGATAGCTCTCCCACGCCGCCTTTCCCCGAAGCGCATTTTTGGAGGCAAACCTTCGAGATTCCAACCTCCGCTAGAGAGTGAGGGTCAAGAAACAGAAGGGAACGTTTAAAGCAGATGCCCCACAGGACCACCACACCAGAGCCAAAGTCTCGATTTTTTACGAAATAATACACATTTTCAAAACTGTAAAAAGTCAACTTGAGCCACCCAAAATTCCACAAAACAACATTGTTTTTTCGACATGAAACTGTTTTGAAACACCAAATCCATCCTGAGATGTCAACATTTAAAAAAAGGCCTATAAAGGTTACACAAGACAACTGACCACAACTAAACATTAAAAATCCCCAATTTCGAAAAATTTGGCCACCTATTTTGGAAATGGACCAAATAGGAGTAACTGCGAAAGAAAACTCCTTACAAGTTAACAGACGATATTGGATGGTCGACCCACTGGTTGGTCTTTTACTTCGAAAATTCGCTCATTAGGTCATGCTGCATTACTATTGAAAGTTAAACCCAACGTAGTTTTGCTGTTAATTATAACGTATCGCCTATACTTCAATTTTTCAACACTGTATCTTGGAATCGTACATCCGACATGAATCCTTGGTATAAATTTTGTAATTAGGCTCGCCCGTTTGTTTCAAATGAATAAATACAGAGACTTCAGCGGTTTGGTATGGTGGATCCAGAACGTTGAGATTTTCTACCATTTTCCTACTTACGATGACGACATCGAGATAGGATCACTACAACAGGCATGCTCAAGTGCCCAGCTTCCCTGTAACATCATGCACTGCTTCCCAACGAAATATATACACCAATACATTAAACATAAACAGGCTAAAGAAAAATATCATGGCTGTTTTTTTTCCAAAACGCCACACAAAGACTTATCGTACATCCACATTCAATATAATAGAGAAATTGTCATTGTCAGAGATGAACTAGTACTTGAACTAGAAGTAACACCGAACACAGAAGTACGAAGGATCGTATCAATAAGCCATGCATCTACACCAGCGTCTAATGCAGAAATAGTTGACATGAGGGTATTCTAATCTCTACATAGGAAATCTTCAGCAGAAAGGATCTCACGTTGAAATAACCCAGTCTTCATAATAATGAAAGTCTCCCTTTATAATAACACACTGTATACAGATTTCAAGAATATTCTGCGTCCGTAGAGTTGGGCATTCAATAATGACACATAACCTGTTGCTATTCGAGTGCTGAGAACGTTTCAGTGAAATCACGAGTATCCATTGTATAGACGAATATGACTGAGGATGTAAAAGATTACCCTTTAGCTCTTTGCCTCTTTATAAAGATGTTATTAATTTGTGAGTTTTAACAGTTCAAGCTCGTTCAAAGAGTCTTTTACATCCTCATGAATATGTTCTTAATTTTTTAGTTATAAACTGGTCAAGCTCGTTCATAGAGTCGTCTACACCTTAATTCATCATCGGTATTGACAAAATTCACGGATCTCTTTGCCTGAAACAACTGACAAACTGACGCTAGGTCTATTTCCCAAGATTGTGTTGAGAGAATGAAAAACGACCAAAATTACGTTCCAGTTTTTAAAAGGTCCTTCCTGCTAAAGATAGCGAAATCTACGATTTAGATTGAACTCTAAGTCTTCTACAGAATTTATACAACTGGACAAATACCGGTGTTTTTTATAGTTGTTAAGTACCTTCACTATCTGACTTGTCCTCATTTGAACGCTCATGGAGGATCCTGCGTTCTTGGAGAGCTCTGCTAGGAATCAAGCCAGCCCTCATGTTTCGGTCCCCTTCTTTCCTTGCTTGCCACCTAATATGAGGACAAGTACGAGGAAATCGATTAAAAAGATAGTTTCCAAAATGGTGAGTGTCACTATGCTCGGGTGTAGTTGGCAAGTAATACGACAGACACTTATCAGGTTGTGGTTGGCAAGTAATACCGACAGGTTCGTAACATTTGAGTTTCGAAATTCCTTTGTTCAAGAATGATGAGTGATTTTGAAAATCGAATTAAAGCCATTAAAAACGAACAGCTACCATTCAATAATTAACAGCCATTTATGTTGAGTGTTTATTGTTACATTTCTGTAATCTCCATTAGGTACGTTCAAAATCTCGTCTTTTTTAATAACGTAGGGGAGACCGGGGCTTGTTGGCGATTTCCTTTCAATTTTGTCCACCACGGGCGCTGGAGCGCCACCTAACCACGTGCCATTCTGCTCCACAGGTAGTTGTTACATGTTGTTGATGAAAGAGTGGTCTACTAAAGTTGGCTTCCCACCTTGGTAAATAAATGTTTCCACTAGTTTATTCTTCTTCTCCAGAATTAGAATGTCAACCAACATTTCCAATCTTTGTCACTTATAATTCTATTACTTTAATGTAAAACTCCGTCTCGATTTTAGTTCCCTTTGACCTTGGCAGCCATTTTTGTTTAGAAATCCAGCTCGGGGCTGGTTGGCCATGATGTTTAGAGTTGGTTGGCATATAGCGCATATTCACCTCAGCGCTCTGAATTGACAAGCTAATGGCTGTGCCAACCAACCACATCGCTTGTGCCAACCAAACCCAGGATAGGGTTGAATGGCACCGTTTGGCTGTATAACATTAAGGTGCTCCTAAATAACTCAGCACTTCACATGAAGATTTAAAAAAAAAAGAAAATTGCCTCATCAATGTACCTACTATTTAGATACATAAGAGCAATCCAACCACGAAAAGTGTTGCCAACCATTCCCGGGCTCTCCTACACGTACAAAGCTCGCGATTTCACGTAGAAACCCGAGATTTCTCGTATGGTTAACAACACTGGACTGATATTTTCTGGAAGATCCAGGTGGTTTGTAGGTCCAAATAATATAACGCTGTACTCACCAATAAGCGTCGTCTTGCGAAACGATATGGAGGACGTCCCCTTTGAGGAAATCCAAACCGGCCTCTTTACAAGGAATGTAGGGGTCGGATGAGGCGATGTAATCAAAGTGAGCGCGAACGCGCACTTTGCTCTCGCGCGGGCCTCCTCTACCATCGGCGGGTATCAATTTGAACGTAATGGTACCTTCGGACTTTTGCTGTACACAAAAAAATTGGACATTTTGAATCAGTAAAACGGCGAATTTAAAAACTTCAAAGTAGTTGTAATAATTCAAGTCGTTAGAACAAAGTGAAATAAAAAATGAGGAGGAGTTTTAAAACTGATGCACTGATTCTAAGTAATTTTAATAAACTGCAGATTCTTATTGAAGAACACGAATGCTTATCCAAATGATGCAATTCTAGTGGCGAATAGATTACGACACACCTCTAAGAGTTTACAAAAGTCTACAGAAGCCTAATTTCATACATATCCAACTCCAATTACTTGGAGGTGCTCAATTCCGTTCACATCATAATATGATGTATTATAGTTGTTAGACCATCGAAATTCATGTTGTTGCAATATTATTTGACTGAGGATTCAAGGGCATCATTCCCAGTTGCGGTCCGTTACTCCGGGGGATGGAATGCGACATCTTTGCAAGGACGTCTACCTTGGATGCCCTTTGTTCAGGGTTCGTGCCGATTTTCAATTTTCAATTTCCCTGACTTTTCCCTGATTTCCAGACCAAAAATTTCGATTTTTCCCTGACTTTTCACAACGTTTCAGGATCCTTTGAACAGTAACGTTTTGCATGAATCGAAAATTTTAGATGCACAAATGAATAAAAACAATATAAGGAACAAGTTTTTTTATTCATAAAAAACGAAGTTTACTTAAAACAAAGTAAGAGATAGAATCACAAGATAAAACACATAAAAGTTTGAGTACGTGGTTTACATAAACCATACCTTACAAAGGTACTTTACAGTTTTTTTAAAGCAGGAATTAAGTACTAAATATATTAGGAACAATACCGTTCATAAAAGAACCTAGCCTATCTCGTTAAATCGCCGCGTTTGCGTCATCGGGGGCGGCTATCTGCTCAGTCCGGCTTTTCTTTCAGCCAATTATTCCAGCACCATAGGCCTTTGGTTGTCACTTCAAACAAACAGGTCGAATCACAATAACAAAACATAACTTAAAAGTCTTATTCCTAGACAGCTACTCAACATACACTGTACCGTACACAGGTAATAAACAGGTTTAAAAGGAATTTGTACTAAAAAGATTGGCAACCATAATGTTGAAAGAAATATAACAAAGCACAGTTCATGTAAGAATCTAGCCTAACTTGCTCAAAATCGACGCTATTTCGTCATCGAGGGCGCCTAGCTGCGCAGTCTTTTCCGACGCTAGTTTGGCTCTTTTGGCTTTTAACTCAGCCAGTTCTTGCGCCATAGACCTTTTGGCAGCGGCCTTCTCCCTTTCTTCATTGTTTTCTTCATTTCTCTTCCGTAGCGCTTCTTTTTGATTTCTTCGGGCCAAGCGATGGGCAGCAATTAGTTTCTTGGAAATTTCGAAACCCTTCAATCCACCAGCTGCCTTGATAGCGTCATACACTTTTCCCTGACCAAAATCCAATATCCCTGACTTTTCCATGACTTCCAGTGCCCATTTATATTTCCCTGACTTTTCCATGACTTCCCTGACTTCCCTGACCGGCACGAACCCTGTTTGTTGATGCAATTCCTCAGGTTATGAAGAGGAAGATCGGACAAGGAGGCATGTGTAAATTCATGTAAAATACTATGGTGACATGATCAGACATTCGCCAGTATTTGTCCAATATACTTAACGCGCTCAATAACTAAGTTAAGGATTGTTGGTTGGTACACTCCACTGCACCAGAGGAAGGGTGATCTTGAAAGCAGAGGAGGGTGAAATCACACCTACTAACGTGATCATGAAGATGATCTCCAACCAGGGAAATTAATGGAGGATTGTGCAACAATTTAAATAGTTCGAATCCTCAAGACAAAAAAGTCACTCTTAGGAGTGACAGGAGATAAGTCAAGTAAGTCAAGAAGATGAAGTTGACATCCACAAGCCGAAACCTGCACCCGAACTAGAGGCGGCTAATCAACTCTGTTCAGCACCATAATTGTAGTTGGTTTTAAACCCTAAATTTTCTACTTTCTACATTTTGACTTTTCATAATTCATGTTCACATTTTTATGAAGTAAACGTCAATAGAACTCGGATAAACTCGGTAAACAACGAAATGGCATGTCCAATGACGTGAAAAGGCAAAAAATCTAAAACGTGGAGGAATCCGATAGACACAATGCAAGGGGTAGATTGTTTTCAAATCGAGGACAAGGAGGGTCTCATGATCACACTGCAAGGAACAGGCGCAAAAAACGTGCAGTGAAAATTGATAACCAATAAAAAAACAATGAATCAGAAATCTAACATACCGACAAGCATCGAAATAATCAAGTATTAAATGAAAAATGTTGGAAGAGCGCTTACACTGTGATTGACGATTTGGTTTGAGCTGTTTAACTGATAGTTTCAAAGGTTTTGTTGTTGATGGAAAAATGAAGTTTTTTGTTGTGGAAGACCTTAAGCTAAGAAATACTCACGAGGATCGTGAGGACGTCGTTGGGCGTTTTTCCTTCGACGTTGATATTGTTCACTTCGATGACTTCATCGCCGATGTGGATGAGACCTGAGCGGTCGGCGGCTCCGCCGTGCATGACCCGAGCGATGACGATTTTGCCTGTGTCTTCGTCTGCTTTGATGGTCGCTCCCTGTTTGAAAAAAAAAAATATATATATATAATCAAGTGAAATTGCCTGCTCACGTCATTTTTGAAAAATTTATCAGTCATTTACTTGGACGAGCAAACAGATGTTGATAATTTCAAATTGAAGAGTATCAGTATTGCTAAGTAATATGGCATATTTGGTGTGTTCATGATACAGGTAAAGGAAGGATAAATTGACAGCTTCGAGCCTTCTCCTCCCACCCCCCTCTGATTCAGCCCAGTTTCGATTATTTGTTTTCAAGTAAGTATACTCTTATTTGAACCGGTGAACAAGAACTAGTACAATTTTACTTGTATTTGGCTTTCTAAGGAGAGCCTAAGCTTTGAAATAAATTACTGTGGTTCGTTCTGTCCTCCGGCTTTGACGTTTCAGGAGTGATGTTCATAGATTTATTAGATGTATTAGATTTCCTTTTAGAACCATAGTATGGCTTCTATTCGACTCGCCAGTGAGAATCAGGCAGAGTGGAGTCTTGAGAATCTGTGGTTGGTGTTATAGCAACCCTCTCCTCAGTGAATTGGTGTCTATCAGTTTTGCCTCAACATTGGTTAGGGTATTATGATACCAAAGAACCTGGAGTGACTAGAGAATTGAGAGAGCGAAACGGAGGAATTCGAACATTTTAAATGATCCCCATCCATTAAATTTCCATTGACTTGAACACATAATTATTTTTCAACAACAATGAACATGTAGGAACAACAGTAAATGCCAAAAAAAAATCATTGAATAGCAATGTTAGTTCACGTCAAACGCATTTACCAAGCTGAAAACACATATTACCACGCAACAGATGCAAACTACTCCAAGTCCGACTACTGAATATTTATTTAGACCGAATCGTTTCGACACTCGAAAATGGTTTTTTGATCAAATAGCGGCATTTTTGGTTTTATCAATATCGGCGTCACAATTTGTTCGGTTTCTCTTCTACTGTCATACAATCACAAACGGCATTAGTCCAGAATTGATAGGGGATTGTTATTTCAAGATCAACACAAAACTTACCACAATTGGTTCAGCGCTCTGTGTACCAGTCTATTGTAAGCAATGCAGAGAAAATCATAATTAGCTCTATAGATATTCGACTATTCTACCATTTTTAAAAAGCGACTAGGGTACCTATTTCTAAAAAAAAAAAATGGAACATTGACCGTTAAAAACACGAAAAATGCACAAAGTTTAGTTTAATTTTAGTCGAATGAGTACAGATCAGACTATCAGGCAGCAGATTCCTAAATTTTCATAAATGCCGTGGGAAGAAACGAACGCAATATTCCGTTTTTGCCAATAAATGAACTAAAAACTCGCCATTCACCCGTTGCGTTGCATGAAATCTTTCCCCCAGCCCTTCAGACATCTAGTGTTTTTGAAACTTCTGTTGAAGTTGCCAGCCCTATACTTTCCCTCACTGCGTATCGTATCTCTCACACGATGAGAAGGGGAATAACAGCCTTATGAGCGATCAGGGCCGAACAGGTCTGTTTCATATATTTTCCTCATTTTGGGTACAATGCATAGCAATTCGTGATGTCATAATCTTTCCCTCCACAAGTTAATAAAGAGGTGATTCATGAAACCATAGAAATCGTTTGTTTCCACTCACGTTGCCAATTTTCGCCCCACTATGCGTCGTTCTCTTCACTACTCCCCACTATAAAACCTAACAATCGTTAAGTCAATGTTCCAAAATAATTAAATTTTCTTAAAAAAACATAATTAAATACAGGACGGAGCAATAGTATTATATTACGTGTGCCGTGAAAATGAGGAAAATCAAATGAATAAATAAAAATAACCAATAAGCCACATCTACACATGGAAATCGACACAAACATCCACTAAGAAATTCAACCTGGTTCGCGATTTATCGATCAAAATACGAAATAATAAACCAAAAATCAGATCATTCATTTTGAAATCAAGGACATTTTCAATGACTTGTACAAACACGAAAAGTTGAAAATAAATAAATAAAATAAACGGAAATCCATGCAGCATCCCATAGTGAGATCTCTGATTTGAAAGATCGACTAGAATTATAAATTAATTTTTACACAATAAATTCAAAAGTCAAACACCATGAGATTCTCAGAAATATTAATCAAATGTAGCATTCATATAATTTGAATGGGTTTTGATTTTCATAGGTGTAATGTACGAGAACTTTTTCAGTCTAGACAAGGTATTACTGAATACAGTGATTAATTTCCTCGGCCTTATTATTCACAGTCTTATCAATAATAATTATTATTAGGTACATTAGGTGCCTGGAGACAGTACAAAAATACGCGCAGATCTATTTCCAATTCAGAGTCCCAACGATAAAATAACAGCCACTCACTTGAATGTCACACTAGTCAAATCGAGAAAACGACAAAAACTATGATGTTGAATTTAAAAGAAAAATGCAATGATGAAAAAATGATGCATATAAAACAAGATGATTTTGTTTGTATCGACAAAACTGAGGCCAAAAAACAATTACATTATTTAAAATGAACATTGTAATGAATCACATCAACCGTTGTAAGATGAGGCAACTATTACGGCTTACCAGAGGTTCGTTGCTTTTGACGAGTTGCACGATTTTTATGGTTTCTTCATCCTCTTCGACATCTAATGGGATTTCCGGGAGGCGGGGAAAGTAGTCTTTTTGGGCGACGGCGTCGTGAGCGCACATAAGACCCTGACGAAGAGAAAAGATCATGAGGGATGTGAAGTCAACGGGTTGTACACATAAAATACGACTAGAACTAAAACTTCAAAAAAAAAAAAAATAAAAATAAATAAAATAAAATAAAATAATTAAAAACTTGAAAATAAAACTTCCAGTCATGCAGCATGGTATAAGAGCGAATTTTCGAAGTAATAACAGGTTTTATGTGAAATACGTTGTTTGGAACTTCTCATTCAAATGAGGGCAATCTTGAACTAATTGGGTAATATAGGTATGTAAGTGTTAAGCTATTCGGTTAATTAAGTATGCAGCAGGTGTGGTGCTCTCTAAAGATCGATAGGTAGGTACTTAGGTACAATATTTTTCTTAAGAGTTACTTGTCATCTTGGAAAGAAAAGGTTCTTCCAGTTCCCTCAATGTCGTTTGTCTTAATTATAAAATCTTATCACCATGAACACTTTAGTAAGTACCCATTTTTGGCTGAGTAACACCTCAGTTAATAGATTTTTCAACGCTGAACACGATGGTGAAGTCAGAATTGCGATATTTCATTCCGTTGTCAGATTAGAGCAGATGAACCGCGAAGAACACCTCAAGTAACAACCAAATTTCGTCATCTTCAAAGAGCTCCAGTTTGAGAACGGAATAAGATATCGTAATCCTGACCTCACCATCGAGTTCAGCGTAAGACAACCTTTAAAATGAAGTTTCACTCGTCAGACTGTTTCATTTTAGGAATTTATGGGTAATTTTTTTCCCCCTAAAACTCCTCAAATGTCGAAAGTATCGATTTTTCACTTCCTATCAATTATTGATACTTGGATCCTCTAGAACCCAAGTCTACAAGCGTAAAAGATCGAATCGAATGTAACCTAAACAAGCAAAATATTTAATATCAATTTCAAGAAAAAGGACCTCTTGTCGGCCCCTTGGTAAGTGGAGGTTTCAAATCCTTGCGTATCACCTGGATTTTTGTTCACCACATGTTTCGAGCTTCCCAGATGATTTTGTGTTCTCTGAGCACGTTGGTGAAGTTTTGGTATTTTTTCAAAATTTTAATTTTGATTATTCCGCTTTTTTCAATTGGATTACATTTTTTCGTTATTGTAATTTTGTGTCGTACCGCTTTTTTCTATTTGATCACATACAGCACAATGTTAAGAGAATTTAGCAGTTTGAATCATTCTGCAACTCTGAAAAATCACAAGGTGGTAGCATTTTGAAGTTTTAAGATCGTTCTTCTGAAAATCCTCTTTTTCTATTATAAAATTCTTCGTCATGTTTTGAGCTACAATGATGTTTTTGGTCTTGAATTCTTCATAAATCTATACAGATAGAGAAAATAGCAATAAATTCATTTCGACGAACACCGACAAGAGTTCCCCATTCGCTTTCCTCCTCACATTTGTAGATGACAAAAATGAATTCCCCTAGGTTATAAGATGACCATTTCACAGTCACTTCACAAAGTAGCAAGTTTCATGGATAATTTTGATTTTGATGAGGGTTAGTTAAAGTTTCCTAATCCATTGAAATTAATTACCAAAAATCCATCACCTTCCGAAGCTGATTCAAGCCCTCTGAAAACTCTGACAACTCATAAAATTCAAATTGTAAGGTATTGTTAGCGACGTTTGACGAGTTACTTCAGAGTGGAAGTGCTTCGGGTGTGATATTGACAAACATGTCTTCTGACGTGGGATTTATACGGGTTGATTCCTAGTACGAGTATTTACGTTATCTAAGGTTGTACAGCAGAAGACGTGGATGTAAAAACATTTGTCTTCGCGCTATTCACCTGTAAATGAGGTACTTGAAGGAGTTCAAAAAGTTCTTTGCAATTTCCACTGATTTCGATCCGTGGCATTATGAGTTCCAAGACCTCCAAAGCGACTTGCATCGAACTCGACAGTACCGGATTCAACTTGTCGTCCTGACCATTTTCAACGATCCGGTTGTGCACTTTTACCAAAGCGTGAAGTTCTTTCGATTGTAACAGACCGCTCAGAAACCCGAACTCCTCTTCAGAACTCGGCAGCTGCCTTCGAGACTGCTCCAAACTGGCTAGCAGACCGGATAGAGCTGCAAACAAATGAAAAAAGCCAGAATAACGTTCCGCCCCCGTTTGACGGCAAAATGCCACAAAACAAGCCGAAGAATTGGGTACGGAAGATTGAAACCAAGCCAAAAACTACGACCCGTTTCTGGAATGAAGTTATAATTAGAACAGAATGGACTGACAACTTACATGGATCCCAGTTTCCGTTGGCCATAACTGCGGTCATTATCTTCTGAAGAAAACGTCGATTTTCAAATTCAAACCAATTTCAAGTTGAATAATCAGAAACACACTCAACACAGAGAGAAAAGGAAATCAAGAAAAACAACTTCAACGTGAGAACGGTTAAGGCAGGGCACTCCGGTTTGACCAGTTCATCACAATTTTTACGAACCCGAAACGGTTTAAAAGGATTCAAATAGTCAGTAGGTTATCTTAGTGACATTTTTGAATGTAACAATCCCCTTGAAAGGATCGCGAAAATGTTGAAATGAGGAAAAAATGAGATAAGTCGAAGGCGAGACCTACAGACCCAGAAACATTCACAGATCACTAGGTCAACTGCAGACAAATACTGCAAGATGGATGAGCAACTCCCCTGTTTTTCTGTTTCACTACGCTACGGAACTGCTACCTGTTGAGGTATAAACGAACTACTAAGAACTACTTTTTCAGCCGTACACACATAATTTCACGCATAAATCACTTTCTGATATTAAAGAACACGTGGAAAAGACAATTAGTTTCGGACTGATTTTAAAAAGTCAGAAAAACACAAAAATACTCAGTACCTAGTTTAAATATTCACGCACAGAGTAGTAATAAGGGACCCACTACGTCAATTTCTGATAACGTTATCTGATAAGAATATTTATTTTTGTTATTGATTTTTGGGAATAATTCCCTCTTGTGTTTGGTGACGGTGCTTTGTCACAACTCTGCACTTAATAATATTATTGTTTTCCGAAATGTCCACCGTTCATGTTGTTCCAGTATTTGTATTTTTCGAATGAAACATGAATCGCACATGCAGAAATAACTTCACCCGTTTCATTCACCTTTAAGTTGGTCTTTAATTGTTTTTATTTTGTATGAAATACCTTGTATGAACCTTCAAATCATTCATAATGGCGAAAACTATTTCTGAGGCTCATGACACGAAAGTCACCCTTCACCCATACGTCAATGCCCTTCAGAAACTTGCTGTCTACGATTTGAAAGATGTAAGTACTTACGAACTTCATGAGCTCTAAATGAAAACTTGTTCATTTGTACCATCCGAATTGAATTGTGCATGTTCAAATTAATTAATCGTCCATACTGACTTTTTTTCGAATTTTTAGTGATATTGGTAACCAATTCAGAATTGTGGGACACGGAATTTATTATTTTGTGAATTCGCTGTTCTTCCAGTGGCTCTACATTGTTGGAACCAACAACGACCAAACTTCATTCAGGCTCCTCAGGATTAGTCGGCTGTCTCAAAAAGAGCTCGAAATCAAGGACGATGGTCTGGAGTACACTAGCCAAGAAATACAAATGACAATATCCAAAGACAACAAAGGAGGGAAAGGCGCCACTAGAAGTGTTTCTGCTTTCGGCATAGCCGGTATGTTTTGGCTGAATATGTGTTGAATGTAGATGTGCGATACTACTACTGGTATTGATTACTTTGTCCAGTTTCGGAAGAAATACCTAAATAGAAACAGATGTAAGTACATAAAATAACTCTACTTGAATAATTAATTTCTCTCAAGTTTGGTTCTGGTATTTTTTGGAGCTTGATACGAAAAGGGAACGCACCTAACGGGTAGGCTCAATAGCAACCATCAGGCACTCAAGTTGTGTGACAACACATAACGTCTATGCTGTTGTTGTTCTGTTACTGAGGTTGTTACTACCTTCTTGAAAAATCTACCACTCGTTTTTCTGACTGACTCTACACCACAGGAGTGTCAAACACCCCACCCCTCTATATTGAGATTTTAATATTGTCTAAATTTTTATTCTGCATAAAAATTCTTGGGAATACCTACTTTGGAAGATTAGTAGGAAATGAGTAAAACAAAAATTAAAAACGTTAAACAGAAATGCAATCAACTACACCTCTTATTATGTTAGGTATACCTCTTCACTTGAAAATAACATTTTTGGTACCGTAAAACGAGGTAACTTTGCTCCACTTTTTCGACTTTTTTCTCTCAATTCGACTACTTATTTAAAATGAAAAATTAAATCTTATGAACTCTCCATGATGAACTCATGAATTATGAACTCTCCAGATCCTAGCGAACCGATCTATCACTGGCACAATTTTTTACTCTTTCGTTAGGTATCAAGCAATCTTTCAGGGGGGTTAGGATACTTTGCGCCAGCTCGGAAATGCCTCCATTTGTCGTTCTGAAACTTTAGGTTTCGTGTTCCACAATTCAAATAGGTACCATAAACGAGGAACTCCGTTAAATAAAAATAAATAAAAAACACCAAAATTAAGCAAAAAACGATTTTTTATTGAACTGTACAATATTATCTTTTTCTTGATATAAAAATACGAGTATAATTCACCACTTGCACTTCCTGCAAACATTAATGACATTCCTGCAAACATGAATGAAAGGAAGAGTACGCTTTTTGAGCTAGGTGGGGGATGGTTAGTTATTGCCCTGCTATCTTGTTATAATATTATTAATTTTACTAATATTATTAATAATAATAATTTTAATAATATTATTAATATTATTACTTTTAAACTGCCCCTATTTCTTTTCTTTTTAGAAGTACGCATATGATCTAATAATTGTTGGTATAGAATACTTGCTTCCAGTACTTGGATATTATTGCATACTTCTTTCGATACTAGTATTGTGTACTGGTATCAGGTATCGTGTAGTATCGCACATCCCTAGTTGAATATACTGAAAAATCAGTCCCAGTTCAAGATACGTTTTCTACATTTCTGTATGTTTTGATCGTACCAGTGTTTGGAAGCCTCAACATCAACGTAAAAACATGCCAAATTCTTAGAAGAGCTATAACCGATTATTATGTAACAACATCAAAAATGGGTTTTGAATTCTTGGGTCAAAATCCAACACACAGCAAGTTTAACGAATTGATTGGATTCCCGAATTGAACTGTGAAATTAATGTTGAATCCCTGATCCAGCGTATTGATACCCACACCAGTCACCCAACTGAATGTAACTTCGACACCGTCTTTTCCAGGGTTCATCCGATTCATGGAGGGCTACTACATGATACTGATCACGAAACGTCGTCCAGTCGCTTTCTTCGGTCTCCATTACATTTACAAAATCGAAGAAACCTCGATGGTCTACATTCCCTGCGAGGCCGTTCGGGCCAGTCACGGCGACGAGCCGAGATACTTGAAGATGTTTCAGAGTGTTGATCTATCGAGTAATTTTTATTTTAGGTGAGCTCAATTCATTGGATGATCTTAACCCTTTGGGCGAGTCATGGAATAAGTCACAACTTCAGTGTTGGTCTGACAAACAAACAATGAGGAATTAGCGTCAATTGTCGATTCCGAATATCATCTTCCTGTTGTACAGCACGGCCACAGAGTACCTTGTATTGGATGAATTTCATTTAAAAAAATTTACTTGAGAAGAAACCTTGAAAAACACCGAGCGCAGGTTGAATGAAGCCGCGAAAATCGAAGGGACCGCATGACGTCACAAACAGGGCGAAACCTCCGGTTGGGGCGCTGACATCGCCGGGCTTCAGAGAGGCCAGAGGTGACGTCATACGGCCTTTCATCATCTTCATATGATTTATCGTTTGATTTATTTTCTATTTTCAAAGATCTTTTCAAATCATAATTTAGCACCAGTATAATATAACTGTTATTCATGAATATTATTCATTTTATGAATATTATTAATTTTCCCTTATTTCGTATTCTCTCTTTTTTTCCCTTTTCCAAGGTGTATTTTTTTGGGATACAATACCTGGTAGCAGGCTCTGCTGACGATCATATAATGGGGTTTAGCTTTTATCCTAAGGCTAAGATTTATCCACTTTCATCCACAAAAACTGGCCAAAACAGTGATTTGTCTTTTGAGCGGAAACTTACCTAGTTTTAATGACTCCAAGTTTCCACAACTTTATATCGAGTGATTAAGATTGGAAGATCTTGTTTATCTCACGATTTCTTTTTTATTTCAGCTATAGCTACGATATTACCAATACACTCCAAGTGAATATGGCTGTCCCCAAAGACTCCATATTACCCCTGATTGAAAATGGATCTAGGTAAGTGATTTTATACAGCTTTGCTACAGGAAGATAGGGGACAGTGACGTTTGTTTGAGGTAATCTAATGAAAGAGGTTATAGTTGAAGAATTTTCACAAAGTTACAATTGTAGGAAGAAGTTTTGGGAATTTGAAATTAGAGGTCAACCGAATCGAAAATTCGTTTGGAACGAACACCTGACATCGATGCTCGAAGGGAAACTGCATCCCGATTGGATAATCCACATAACTCACGGTTTCGTGGGTCAGTCCGTCTTATCGATTTTCGGGAGACCAGTCAACGTTGCTCTGATCGCCAGGCGGTCTAACAAATACGCTGGAACGCGATTCCTGAAGAGAGGAGCAAATTTTGATGTAAGTAACAATTACGTTCTAAATGTGGGATACTAGGGTCCCATCGAGAGCGAGTTTCGATAAATAACTGGATGCGGCTCGACGTTTTTAGGGCGACGTAGCGAATGAGGTGGAGACTGAACAGATAGTTGAAGATATGGGAGTGAGCAGTTGGATGGTTTGCCCGAGGATTTCGAGCTTCGTGCAAGTGAGGGGCTCAATACCCGGTCACTGGAGTCAAGATATCACTAAAATCGTTGCCAAACCCGCAATCTCCTACGATCTCGCTGACCCATTCGTGCAAACTCCAGGTACGTCAGAAGACGCTCAAACCCCTTTCTTGGACAGAGGGGAAAGTACCACAAATTCCGTAAGTTTAAACAATACTTCTAAAAAAATGTCAATTCTTGATCTCAATCAGGCAGTCATTTCCGAGGATTGATCGAACGTTACGGAACTCCCATTGTGGTCCTAAATCTAGTTAAACAACGTGAAAAAAAGAAACACGAAACCACCCTCAGCGAGCAGTACATCAGCGACATAAAATACTTGAATCAGTTCCTCGCTCCTCAACACAACATCATTTACGTGCCATTTGACATGGCAAGGAAAAACAAAGGGTAAGTTACCCTTCAAAATTAGCTCATCTTCTCGTCATTTTGATTTTTTACTGTTGTTGGGTTGCTATGTGTGACTTTTGATGGCGGTTCTGCAAAATTTTGAATTTTTTCACGGTTTTTTACAACTGAAGTTTCTTAAGTGACGCCACCAATTCGTTTGTTACCCTTCATCAAAACGTTTGTTTCAGGAGTAAAGCCAACGTTTTGGGAAAACTCGCAAGACTGGCTGAATTCGCTATTTCCAAGACGGGAGTATATTTGTGCGCCAAAGACACCGAAAAGATGCAAACAGGGTTGATTCGCGTAAATTGCGTTGATTGCTTAGACAGAACCAACACTGCCCAATTCGCTCTTGGGAAATACGCTTTGGCTCTTCAGGTTAGTGTTCTGGACTTTCCACAATCTTGATGAAAATTTGTACAAATTTTCTTCTTGATGCAGTAAGTGTGGTTTCCAGTTGAACAAGCTCGGTCTGTATGGTGATGACCAGTTGGATTTCGATTGTGACTGCACTCGGCTGCTTGAAGTTCTGTATGAAGACCACGGGGACACTTTGGCGCTGCAGTATGGCGGCTCCCAGCTCGTTCATAGGATTAAAACATACCGTAAAACGGCACCTTGGACGTCGCAAGGGAATGACATCATGCAGACACTGAGTCGTTATTACAGCAACACCTTTTCCGGTTTGTAATTTCCTTGGTTTGCCACTAGAATTAATCGTGATTAATTAGTGAGGCTGCCAAATCTGGTAGAAGGCCCACACAGGCACTGGTGGCTCAGTGCAGATGCCTCTAAGTTGCGGCAGACAAAATTCAATTGACAATATGCAGCAAGAAAGCTGCGCAGGGTCTTGGAACCTCCGGACCCAGAAAGCAGAGCTGGCCAGGTCCTCGCAAACTGTGGATGATTTAGGGAGCTGTGTCTGGTGTGTTCAGGATTGTCACTTCCTTAGTTTGCAGCTTAGATTAGATAACTTGTGAGTGTGGGTGTAATAACTAGAGTTCAACTAGAATAAATAATTTATTATTGTGTTCACTGAGCAATTCAATTTCAAGGTTCATGGGATCTCTTATAAGGAGTGGTTTTTGTCCTCAATGCAGAGTGCAACACCCCCAAATCGTCAGACTGCCAAATAGATCTGGTAGAAGACCAGATTGGGGCTCAGTGTTGATTGTAGGAGGCAGACAATGAACAGCAAGAAAGCTGCGCAGGGACTTCGGGGCAGAGCTGGTCAGCTGTTTTTGGGTAGTGTCAATTTGGCGCAGTTCGAGATTTTCTCAATTAATTGTAAGGTAAACTCCTCACTGTAGATTATTCATGAATAGAAAAGTTGTGTTTGATATTCATGTTAACCAGGCCCCCCCCCCCCCCGAAGGTAACAGTGGGAAAATCTTGAAAAGTCACCCACTAACCCCCTCTTGACCTAATCCACATCACTGGACGATGTCACGCGCCCTGTTACACCTGAGGAACGGATCGTCCAGCTTTTTGTCTTGATAGTTCGGTCTATGTATGACACAATCTCTCCCAAGGTCGCTGGTTGGAGATCACCTTCCTGGTGTGATTTCGCCCTCCTCTTCTTCCAGGATTTCTCTTTCTCTTGTCCATCTGGCGCAGTTGAAAAATGTGTGCTTAGCATCTTCGTTTGGTGCACCGACCTATGTACTTTATGTTAATCTTATATGAGAGGAAGGAAAGATTGGTAGTATTTCTTTTTGTCCTGTTTCTCTGTGGTTTCAAGGTTAATTGTAACTTGTATAAAATCAAACTCGTAGCTATTTGGAGCTGTAACACAATCATCTTTGAAACTTACATCTATTTCAGTAATATATTTTTTTAATTACAATAATCATGCCTTCCACAAGTCTATTAGGAGCGAGTGGAGGTGGTTATTTTGAATGTCAACGTACAGACGGAATATTCAAGTCCTAGTGAAGGCGAATCCATTCAGACGACACAATTGTACTTCTTCTAGTAGTGAAAATACTGCTTTGGTTTTAATAATTATTACACATAAGTGGTTAATAGGACACTACATGCATTTTTTTTTGTTCTTATGATTTCATTGTTTATCTGCTGTCTAATAGATGCTGAAAAACAACATGCAATGAACCTGTTCCTTGGGCTGTTCAAACCATACGAAAGTGATGTTCCAATATGGGAGACGATAACTGACTTTTACCTACACAACCCTTCGCTCTTGAAAATCCCACATCTTATGAAAGAAAGGTTTGAAACCAATCCAATAATTTGAGGAAATGTATTTCATTACTCTATGATTGGTTTATGTTGTTTGAATGATTTTTTTTCTTCTCATTTTATTGTTAGGTTGCCTTTGACTCAGTGGTGGGGTCCAGAAGATGTTGAGCACCTTTCGGCGGCTGTTCGCAAAAGGAGGGCAGCTTTGACAGTTTTGAACGAAGTGTCTCACGTAGACGCGTATTCAGACTTCCACCGCCCTCACGAATACACTTACTTGTCGAACACGTTCACTTTCAACATGTGCCACACTATCAGGTGAGGTGTCACCGTCTTGATTGAAACGTGTACAAACGCCTCGATTTATAAATAAATTATGAATGGTCGTTTTCCAGGGACTTTGCTCCGCCGAATGTCTTGGATTTGAGTCCTTTCACTGTGAGGAGCGGAAGGCGGAGGGAAGAAGTGAAGGGAGGGAGGAGCTCTCAGTATGGACACAGTTCGACCAGTAGCAATACAAGTAGTGACAGGTCAGTTTACTCTTTTTAGCAACAACAACATTCCAAAACCTATCCATCGCTTTCGCTCACGATTCTTTTGGTATTCTCTTAGTATTGGTATTCACACAAACAATGTTTGGTAATTTCACCATTTTCCCTCCAGTTGCAATCTCAGATTATGACAGATCCCGCAGGGTGTGAGTCATCAACTAAAGTGTCTGTGATGAGCGCATGCCTAGGGATAGGTACTAAACTGTCGAGAAATTTATCGCCCTCCTTTCATTCAAAGGCTTCAAGTTTGCAGTTACCTATTATTTAATCTATACTAGTTTGTTTATTTTTCTTTTTATGACGTTACTCGATAGCAAGACCTCCTTGTTCGTATGTTTGATGTGATGATCTAGGTCGGAAGAGGGCATCACAGAACCAGCAGAGCCACATGCACAGATTCAGACCATCAATTTTCAATCAATTTACTGCACTACGTCCCTAATGAAAAGAGGGAACAACCGAAAAAGTGTCAGATTTCACTACTTTTGGTGTTGAAAGGCCTAACTCTTAGGCTTGACGTTTTTTTATTGGATCCATTGGTCCTTAAGATTTTGATGGACTATCCGTGTGCAGTGTCACTCTGCCCTCTGAACCAGACGTCGTGGCATCGAAACCGTGCCATGGTTTGATTAAGAGCAGTAATTGCGTACTTGTTAAGGAAATGTTCATTTTCTTAGTCCTTTTTCTGGCCGCAATCCTGATTGTGAAAATAGGCCATAGGCCTACTCAGTAGGCATTGTTAATAATCATTTAAGTATTTATTTATTTATATTTTCAGTTCGTTTCAAGAGAGTGACGAAGAAGAAATCAGAACTGAATGTTCCTCTCCAGCGAAACAAAGCGCCGCTGAAGCGCCTTTGGTGCTGTGGAAAGTGGCGCCTCCGGTTGTTGAGTTCAAATGGCCACCACCCCAAGATATTCTCCTTTACAAAAAGTAAGTGAACGTACTTCAATCAGAAGGTTATTATCTAATCGATTGAATCTGCTGTAGGCTTAATTTCAAGTTGTCAGTTCATTAATCAACTCTGCCATCTTCTTTGTCTAAACATAACGTGAACAAGGGTGTAGCCAGACTAATTTTTGGGCTGGGGCAAAAGGGTTACCTAATCTTTGGAGTAGTCTCCTGCGGCAACTTCCCCCCCCCCCTCCACCGTTACACCCATGGTTCCCCACGCAAAAAACTAACAAAATTTGAAATTGCTACCAAGATCAATGTGCCTCCCATAGGAAATCGCCAACGGCCATACCGCGTAGAACACACCGGTTCTCGTCCGATCACCGAAGTTAAGTTACGCCGGGCGTGGTTAGTACTTGGATGGGTGACCGCCTGGGAACACCGCGTGCTGTTGGCATGTATTCATTTTTGCTCAATTTAATATCCTTTTGAGTAAAGTATTATTTTCAATTCGATTTGTAAACCTAGGGGAACTCATCCTAGACACTATCAACTGGTGCTGGAAGGATTTCTTGTTGAAAGATGAGCAGGTACCTATGATCCTGTAGTACCTAACCCCCAAAAAACCTCCTCAGCCGCAAAAAGGATTGATTTCCCCGCCAGCCACGTATATAGGATGCTTGGTGCTCCGCACTTAAAAACCTGATCTCCCTACCCTCCACCACCAAGGTTTCGTCTTCTTCCCACTACCACCCCCCTTTCAGTTTCCCTCGGTTCCACCAAATAATGTGTTACCTCTGAATCAGAGGCTCTGATGCACATGCAGGGAGCTTTTTGCCAGGTGAACAAGCCTGAATTGGAGCCTAACTTCACTGCAGTTGTACCACCACTAAGTACTCGTGACCACCAGTAGTACATATATAATTCTTAGACACCTTGTTTTTGCGATGTCAGCCAGCCTGAAATGGCTCATTACTTTACTGTTGTACCACCATTACGTATCATCGCTACTACCTGTATCATCTAATTCTCAGAAGCCTTGCAAAAAGCTCCCGCTGAATTTGTTAATCTTATCATTAACCTTTGTTGCCCAATAGGTACGTGGTTGTTGGAAAACAAGCGACGCACGCAACAGGGAACTATATAGAAATGGCAAAATTACTCACAAAAACCACAAAAGGAAAACAGGATTCGCGACAGGTAAGCTTCAACTAACAAGATCCCTCTGCCCTCATCTCCAGCTCTGCTTGTTCATATAAACCATTTTCGTCTGTCGTTTTCCCTTTCAGACGGATGTACCGAAAGTCACCCAACCCTCCATGGAAATTTACGAGAAATACGTTAACAAGCGGTACGACTCACTTGGATCCTGCATCACTTCAGAACAAGTTGAAAAATATGCCAGGTACCTAAAAGATATATTGAAGTAACCTATAATACGGTACCTATTTACAAACCTATTTTTACGAGTCGTTATCGATTACAGGTATCGCAACAACGAGCTTTTCATATATCCAGCAGCGAAGTGGGACTACTGACTGACAAATTGTGTTCCAGTCCTGGAAATCTGTCAATAATTATTAGTGACACTCTACACACATTCCCGGTATTAGTTGCACTTTGGGTAATAAGAATTGAATGGCAATAAGCGAGTGAATGGTCGGAAGAAAGGATTTATTTTTATTGGTGTATAAAATGTTGTTAGAACCTGTTTTAATTTGTATCCCAACTTATCGATCCACTTAGAAGTTATAAGGTTGAGAAATAACGAACTATGCCGAGTGCATTTTGCCGGACGTCACGAAACGCGTTTTCAGGTATCCATATTTTGGATCCTATTCGGCTAATCAACTTGAAATTTGGTGTGAATAGAAAGTCCTGAAAGTTTCAAGTCGCTAGGTCTAATGAGATGGTTTACTTTGAATAGTTTTGGAGTGCAGAATCGATTTATGAACTTAATGACAAACTTGATCGTAGTGTCGTCACCTCTGCATCTTCGTTGAAGAAGGTATTCGTTGCAAAATGATTTGACATTTGATCGGCCGACCCGCTATTTTGTTGGTTTCTTCAAACATTCGCTAAATAGGTCACGATGCACTGAAAACTACTTCATGGACTGAAAAAAAAATACAATCCAAAGGTGGTAAATGGATATATTTTTGTCAATGACTACACGACAAGGACTTCATCCAACACCCTTAGGTGGATCAAACACGAGTACTACCTACCTTTACAAAAATATTATTGGACCACTTAAAAACATTAAAATGGAAAGTATGTGGAGCACCTAGGCGGTAGAAGATCTAACCAGCAAGATTTTGGGCAGAATTGGCGATTTTCTATTTCAAAACATGTTTAGTTAATTGTACCACTCACCGCTGATATGCTCCACAAACGGCATTTCTACGTTTACATTGTACCTATGTTTGGTTACATTGAATGAGAAAAGCGATTTTCCTACAGCAAAAGATCTCATTATTACATATTGAGTATTATACTCGTATTATAATACACTAATACCAACACATAAAAATCAAAATCAATTATAGTGGCTTAATTCACCTACTCTGTAACATTCTGCCAGAAATGGACAGCGCTATTCTACGTAGGTACACTTCAATGTACCTAGGTATTATATTGAATTCAAGCAAGTATAATCGATGAGGATCATCTGTATACAAGATGGAAATGTTCTTCTTGAAATGGTACCATTGGATTGTACATGTATGACACATTATCATAGTATTCAAATACACATAGAATTCAAATATGTTATAAGGTGAGCTACGAAAGGTCTATTCACGAACCACCCTCAAAAGTCCTACTTCAACTAGGAGCTCTTAATGGGTACTTAAGACTATTCAATTACAGTTATAATAAATAATAAGTCTGGGCGTAATGCGCAGACTGACACCATAATCTAAAATGGTTTTAAAATTTTCTCTCGAGTATATATTTTAGGCCTTGTTCTGCCATTGAATAACCACCAGTCACCAATTTTTTTCAATTCCACTACCTACTTTTAAAAAATTGGAAAAATCTAAAAAAAAATCATAAAATTTTAAAACTTCAAGTCAAATGTGCAGACTCAAGATGACTTAAAACTGAAATATTTTACAGAATTGTTACCAAGCCTCATACACAGTCATTGAAAGGTACCCGTTTCCGGAAATCAAAAATACATTTTTGTTTCACTCCATCCTAGTGGGGGTCACCCCCACAGTCTGATCTGCTGAACATTAGGCGGGAAACAGTCTTTTGGACCACGTTGGAGGATATAAT
This sequence comes from Stenodema calcarata, assembly GCA_963920205.1. Classification (NCBI taxonomy): domain Eukaryota; kingdom Metazoa; phylum Arthropoda; class Insecta; order Hemiptera; family Miridae; genus Stenodema; species Stenodema calcarata. Next base: position 10,502,389 of record OY986061.1, on the reverse strand, counting down.
GCAACAAAATATTTAGGTATAGGTACTTAAAACACTGGAGGAGGAAGTTCTGTCTGAAGTCGTACCCCAGTGTTACTAGGATACGTCGAAGTTTACATTTACAACAGAAGTAATTTGGTTCCAAAACATCCAAGGTTGGGTAGGTCAAGATGTACATATAAATTAGATAAGACAGTTTTTGCAGTTTATCCATACTATAGGTGGGTAGAAGTGTGGGTAACTTCTGATAGGGTTATTACACAACTGAGATGAGTTGTGTATTTTGTATGAACTATTTTTATTGAGATTCTGTCTAACCTTGAAGAGTTTCTCCCAATAACTGTGTTCAGAGTATACAAATCGAATCTCAACCGTATTGCACAAATTTCTGATTTTCACTTTTCATTGCTCGTACAGGCGCGTTGTATTCAGGTAGAGACGAGGTGGACTTCAGACAGAAGTGTTGGGGATCGACACCGGTAAAATTGGAGGAGCCAAACCTTCAGGTTCGAGAGTCGGAGGAGACGGCGTGGCTGGATGTCAAGCCGTCTTCACGGGTGTGGCTGCCGCAATCGGTTGGGCTACCGGCGGCGGGATGGCGGCCACAGACGTCACAGGTGGCGGAGTGTCAGGAGGAGGAGCGCATGCCTGCCGAACAGCCATTTCCCAAGTGTCCAGGAGTTGGGAAACGGTGAATTTAGCAGGAAGCTTGCTGATTCTGGAGGCCAATGCGGTCTCAACCTGAAGAAAACAATTAAATATAATCTGAATAAATGTCCGATTCGTGAATGTTTTGCACACGACCAGCCACTGAGGAGGTCTCTGTACTCCAACTGATATACCTTCCCCCCAACACATGTTCTATCGGCTCAGTCACATCAATAATTCATCTTAGTAAAAGATGCGGATCACACAAGCTGCTGCAAAGGACTAAACTACTCTGCTCTTAGTGCCAACCACATCATTGATCTTCCAAAACGGTGGGCATTACCAGATAGACAAGCAACGGTTACAAAAAACTGGTAGCAATCAGCAATAATTATTCATCATTCACAACCTGAACGACAATTCGATGTGGGATGTGACCTTTATTTTGTGGCCTAGAGGTTTCAATGTCCAGGGCGACACATGGCTATGTTACGTTTCTCAAATGGCAAGTACAAAGCTGTTAGTGTATGTAGGAAGAGGGTGTGTGGTGTCTCTTTTTTGGTGTAATCTGACCGTATTTTATAATGGAGCACAGCGAATTTCCAACGATACAATCACAGGCTAAATACAGTTCTTCAGCCTGAGCTGTCAAGGTCCACAAGAACATCAGACATGTATTCCAACGACTGTTCCTTATGAAGTGACTCGACCTTAAATACAGGCGAACCCATCACCACAGACGTGCATGTGATGGATCCAAAGCTAGTAGTCAGAGTGATGGATGACTTGAGAAGTATTCCATACTTGACTACAGCACATTTTGTACAAGCAAAATCATTCTTCCTTCAAAATCAACAGACGCCGGTTCATTTAAAAAACTTCGTTCCCCATGTCACCCAGTTGTATGCTGCCATGCCACCATAAACAATCAATGTGCATCAAGATCATGGCTTGGAGTAATTATTAGACTTCTCGTTGCAACGTTTAAAATTTGATAAACTGGTGTGTGCTAAAGGCGCTCATTGGAGGTACTATTCCACACTGGTGCTCTAAGATATTGGGATTAGGTAAAATAAGGATTTGTGTAAAATGTTGTCATGACTTTGGGCAGCATAGAAACCCCGTTGAGGAAGAAGATATTCTTACAGAGATTTCTTTGGATGGTTGTGAACCACAGCCGGATCGTCTTCCCAACAGTTTGCCAAATTTTATAATATTTCAAGTATTATTCATTCGGTTTCCTTCAATTTCTACTAGTAGATACTAAAATGTATAGGTGAAATTTTTTGTCTAAGAATTTTTCGTTATAAAAAAATTTATACATACGTTTTGATCTTATCGTGCGTATAGTCATTATGAGGTCTCCAATAGCATCAACTTACTCAGCATTCCACAGAAAAGTACAGCATTTTAGGTAGAGGACTAATCCCCGAACAAGCAGCACACAACAGGTTCGAATTGGACAGTTCATGAAGGACCATGATTGTGAAACATCACTTCAACCGCCACAAGATATTGTCGAAAAAATTGACAAAAATGGAGGGGAATGAGGGTGTGCTTTCCCCCTGACACTGCAGATACTTACAGTATTGAGGAACGACGTAGCAGAGTGTTCGTGAACTGCTAAATAACACTTCGGCGGAGTTGCTGGGTAATCTTCGGGAACTGAGACCGACACTGGAGGAACGCACGGTAAGTGTTTGTCGTCCAACCAGCAAATGAGTTGAACGGTGCCGCCACCGCCTCCGCTGGGGTCCAAACTCACCTGAAAGATGACAAATCCGAGGTAAAACAGGAAGAATATTTAAAAACAACACCTTGAGTTCAGGCCTTTTTCAATTCTCAGCCGGGGAATGGTACCCAATATAAATACATAAATAGCAAGATGTTAGAGAGTTCTTAGTGGATACTGCTTATGAATTCGGCTTACAGAGGCTTAATTCGGCTTTTGAATTCGGCTTAGTGACTTACAGAGACTTACCTCGACTCATACACGACGCATTTGAGAAGTAGGCACACTAAACTTCGAAGTTTCGATTCAGTTTAATGCAGGAGACTTACTTCCATGACCAATCCTCTCAATTTACAATACTTGTATTCCATAAATCGGAGATTAACTCCAAAAATGCATCAGATAGGCTACCATATAGTATGAAAACACATAACAAGTGAAGTACCTTCTGAATACATGCCACCCATGTATGAGTTTCACTCAATATACTCAAAAAGGTATGGAAGGATGACTGAATTATCACCAGAAAATGATGTGCATTCGTCCAAATTGGTTAACAACGACACTTTAAGATAAGGTTAAAGAGAGGATACAGCCTATTTTGGTCAATTGTGGTTAGCATTTACTGATGCTCCCCCCAGTGACCGTCGAGCAGCCATATTGACTAAAGCCTAGTAGACCATGTTGCGCGATTGTGGTCTAGACATGAGACATAGACATGGCCTTTGTCTCGTTTAGCGTCCACACTGTGATGTGAATTTTTTCAGAAACATTTAGAGAAACCATCACAGCTTCTCTTTGACTAGCAGTAACACTGCGTTTCCTAGAAAGTGGAGACTTCACGTGCCTCATGTACACCTTCAGGATATCTAAGCAGGCAATCCCATTCCGATTTTTGATCTTGGAACAGCCCTGTAGACCGGGTTTGGTCTTTAGACATGTCTACCGAGACATCCTTAGACAGTCTATGAGACCAAAATCGCGCAACGTGTCCACTGGTGTGGACTAGGCCTACTGACTCGAATATGAAAATTCCAGGAAGACCTCGAAGGAATATTGAAAACATGTGGAAGACACCAGTTTACGTGATGGCTAATGCCATGGCTCATCTCCTATCACTTCATATGAAGTGGATTTTAGAATACAGCTATCATAAAAGGAATTATTTGTGATACCAACTATCGCAGACCCTTCCAAATTTGGTTTCCTCTACAACAAACTTTTTGTTAACTGTAATTGTGCGTCCGAGTGTAATATTGTACAAGGGTTTCCTAAAATTGTCTGAAACACATAGAAATAGTATCAGAATGAGCGGATCCACATCTTGGGTGATCACTATACTTTCCTTCTACTTAGAAAAGAAGATGTCAAAAACACGTTGGCAAGCACAGTTTCTCTCACATATTTCAGTTACTCATCCGAAAATTGACTTCGATAGATTTTGCAATGGAAGCTTATTTTTGTAGTTAAGCCCTCAAAATCTCTTCTTTTTTTGTCTACAACTTATAAGTAAAGTACCATTCCAGGTTTTGAAAAAACAAATTTTCTATGCGTGTTTGACATTTTTTCCAGATTGATGATGACAAGACTTCCCTATCACCCTTCGGACTGTGTCAGGGACTACTAACCACGAGGAGAAACGAACATACTTTGAAACGTTGGTCTAAACGTGCGATTTCTCCTTGAAGGACTTCTGGTATGTCGTCTAGGGGTTCTTCTACTTTTTTCCTTTTCAACGGAGGTGGCACATTTCTGAAAATGTCAAGTTCGCAATCCGTGCTTCATTAGGTGATGAAGTATGTGAGACATATGGGAAGTAAATACAATGAATTAGAATTAGGTGTAGATATGTGGATTAGATGCGATTTCACGGTAATAAAGAGATCGCTTTTTGTTATTTTGCAATAATGCGCAAATTGGATAGTTACATACCGAATGTCAGACCCGAATAAAGCCTCTATGCAGGGGCCGAATGTGCGTTGAAGACTGTGGTTCAAAACTGGTGATTGTAGGTGATTTTTCAGGGTTTCTATCAGTGGGTGTTGTTCCCTGACAGGCTCACCTCTCTGAGAAATTAAAAACAACATTGTACATCCATAAACGGACCTTTTATTCCAACTACCAATCAGACTTAAACATGACTAGTTGTTATGATTTGGAAGTGTATTTACCCCTTTAAGGTCGACTTTTTCAAGAACCATTTCACACTTGAGGAGAGTTTCCAGAGGCATTCTCTTGTTGGGGTTGGTGAGTATGTCCAGGAGCGACTTCATTTTGCTCATCTTATCCACATCTGAAACAAAAATGCGTTAAATTTACAATACGAGTGACTATAGAATTTATTACCGAAAAGTGAACAGGATTTTTGGACTCCTGAAATCTGATTTTATAATCCGTTGTATGATCTTTGAGTGTCAGACGTTTGAGATGATCGGTAGTTCTAATACCACTCAGTAACGGGACCTATAGAAAAATGGGAGATTGAAGATGAAGGACTACGTACTTGATGGACCTTCGGAGCCAACTCGAGATATCATTTTCCTCAAAGGCTCGATGTATTTGGATAGCTGCTTGATCTTCTCTCTATAAGCGGCGTCTTCCTGCAAACTGTGCGGAGAGGCGTTCGGTTGTCCGGGCGTATTCAGGCAACCGGAGGATGGGGACGGTGCCATCCCAATGTTCCTTATAGATGCAGGGTTCGCCATCGCCGGATTGTTCGGGGAGGGGACGAGGTGGTTTGCTGGAGAGGGAACCATCCCGGAACTGAAAAAAAAATTGAATTGTTAATTAAAATGAGTGTAGTTTGATATGAGGGAACTATACTGGTACATACTACACAGTTCTTAAATAAACCAGGAATATTAAATTACTTTGTGACGATACTCTAGGAATCTACCTCATTCTCTCCCTATTAATTCAGTTAACCTTCGGTAAAAATGACCAAGTTAATAATCGCCCCATAAAATTGGTTGTAATACCTGTTCAACTAGTTGGTAATCCAAATACACCTCATGAATATACATTTTCGACTATTTCATCATCACCACCTTTTTTTACTATATTCACGTCCATCATTGATAATTATAATTAGTGTTGTTATAACATACCTGTAATTATGAAAATTTGTGTGAATTATTGATAATTACTTTTCTAAGAATTCATTACTATCAAGACCGATTCACAATGCACCATTAACATGACAGCTCCCATGTATTTATCTTTTGGTTCAGGTATCTAATAAGTACTATTTCCTTTCGTACCATAATATTATTCATCTCCTCATTCTCCATATCACGCATACAATTCTGTACTATATTTTTATATGAAACATTCACTTGATCAATCCAAAGCCTCTCAAACTGACAGTGGTTTATTTATATTACCGAAAACCGAGCACCGGATCGCTGGTACCGTTCGGTAATGATTCACTATGCAATTCGTTCATGTCAAAAGAATCGGTTTTAACTAGTAACAATTAATTTGGATACTAGTCTAATCCAAAAGACTGAAATCAATTTTTAGATTTAAATTGAATAGGATTGGATTGCAACGCCATCTCTTACCATAGAAACTCACTCGAGACCCGTCCGGATTAGCCTTAATGGACAAAGTAACAAGGTTAAATTGTAATCCTTACCCAGGTTGTTGCATTGGCTGAACAGGAGATGCAGTGGGCGGAGTGGGACTTTGACGAAGATACTGCCCTGGAGCAACAGCTCTTGGTCCAACAAAACCTCCGCCAGGCCCAGCCGCCAAGGTCCCATCCGGTTTCCTTTGACCCATAACTCCCCCTAAAACAAAACCCGCAGGTCGCAATCCCATAAATCGTAGAATGACAAAGGGAAATCCCAACAACCACACAGTCAAAGCTGTAAAACGCTAACCTCCCATAGCAGCCGAAAGAGGAGAACCTGCTCCAACCATAGGGCTCATACCCTGAGGAGGAAGTCCTGGAGGTTGTACAGCCATCTGGGGTCCCATTGGCTGGCCGACCATCTGAGGTCCTCCCATTTGAGGTCCCCCCATACCGCCGACCCCCATCATGAGCTGTCCTCCCTGAAAATAACCAGGGGAAGCAGCATCCTCAGGTCAAACCTTACAATCGAGTGTGGATTGCAAGCAACAAGTTACTGAACAGGTACAGACAATACGATAATAGATGTCACGAGTTAGCCATGAAACCTGTTACAGAATACAATACACACTGATTATACTGAAGGAGAACTACTGAAAACAGATCGCCAAGAGACTGACCTGAACAGGCGGCTGGAGTTTCGGTGTCAAAACGGGTCGTGGATTGATAGCCTGTATCACTGAAAGCAAAAAATGTACAAAACAGAGATACCATAAAATATAAACAGTGGCATTTCATTGGTATGATTCACCATTAAAAATCACTCACTAGGACTCTGTTGCTGTGGTGGAGGCTGCAACGCTCCTGCCATCATCTGATTGCCTGAACCTAAAGAAAAGTAATGAAATACAGAGTCGGTCGGTTTGATCAGTATAAAGTATACTCGACTGAGACGCTGTTGCACAATACTACACACCCCGTACAAAATAACACCCTCCTAAGGAAGACTGCCATATCTACAAGTGAGTCATCCAACTGAGAAACATGAGTGTAAAATGTAACTTCGTCGCTCTTTGAAATGCCAAATATATCACTTCTGCTGTTGTTTAATCTGCTGCTCCAGGCAAAACATATTTTAAAAAAAATTTACAAAAATTATCTGGAGATTATTCTAACTTTGTAAGCTTTGCGGAGTGAGTTAGCCTACTGAAATATGTAATACACATGCCCTCCTCACAGCATAATATCTGTTTTAAATATAGGTCTTCTTTTAGTGAGCCAACTCTCTTCTTTAAGTCCACCAACAAACCAGTACATACGACCGATACTGGTTAGCGAATACTTGGAGCAGTGTGGAATGAACATTAATAATTTTCACAATAAATCTGGAACCATGTGGAGAGTAGGCTAGGTGGTGTTGCTACTCAAGCTCCCAGCGCCAATATTCATAAAGTCTCTAGCTTTTCAACTAGCTACAATTACTCAAAATACATTAAACAACCGTCATCTTCAAAATGATACGTTCTGGCTCACGAGATTAGCTGCACAACAATTTCTCTGTATTTGACATTTCGATCTATTTTCAAAAATCAACCGGTACAGAAATTTTCCTCGAGAGCTTCGATTTCAAATTGCAGTACAGCGTTGATTCAAGTAACAAGTGCACAATGCTGAAAACAACGCCTTAAGCCTCATAATAACATGTTTTTTTAAAGCTCACTTGTACCAAGGGCACATACGAGTGAACCTGAAACGTCCTGAAATTCAATTGAGAAATCACTTAAACAATTGGTGAAACGAGCTATCATGCCAAATGAATTTGTAGTACGTGTACACTTTCCAAAATAACCAGAATAATTCAGCACCCGGGCCGAACCATTTGTAAACCGAGGTAGAGTGATAATGCATGCAAAGGAGCAAGATCCTTGTAAACGTGGATAGTATAATATGCACCCATGGTGTGATTGGTCAATAATGAGAACAGGTTGGTGCACCTTAGAAAGCAAACTTTTAGGCATATTTTTCCTCAATGCCAAAGAATTCCGAATCCAATTGGATAAACAAGGAAGTACACGTCGTCGAACTGGTTGTTCAATGAGGAATTTGGGCAAAGAAATATTTCCAAAACAACAAACATAACTACCATAGAACAGAAAGAGTAGAAAAGATAACGAAATAATATGACGTGGGTCTAGGGAAGTTTGTACGTCAGTCGGCGTAAGTTGAAGATGCAAAACCAAAACCAATTCAAAACTAATCAAAAAAGAAACGTGATAAACCAAGAAAATACAAATTCTAGATTCAAAATTCAAAGAAGCAAGAAGCGCACTCATGAGGAAGAGAATGCAGTGCACAGAGAGGAAAAACATTCATGCAGAAGGGTGCTATTCGTATACGAAAACCGAAAGAAGAATTTTTTTCTTGTAGATAATTAAGCATTTTTTTCAACCTCATCCCGAATAGTGAAATAGCCTACACATCAGCACTCGGTGAACATACCTGTGCGAGCGAGGTTCTGAAGCGCGTTAATGGGATCTTGCATGTTCGGGCCGGTATTACCGCTCATCATCCCTCCTTTCTTAGTGTCTGAATGCAACGGAAATACAGTTATTTGAAAGTATTATCAAGGAGAAGCTCTGACGGTTTAAATAACATCCAGGTTTATCAGACAACTTCAAAACAATTCATTCCGCGTTTTTAGAGCGGTAGTGATGCGCCAATTTGATCGAGCATGTTCGAGTCGTGTGAAACCGTTCGGGCGTCATCTATACAAAAATAACCCAAGACATACATCCAAGACATTCATTGTATTATTCCCGAAAACCCCAAATTTTGTTTAGAATACCCAAAAAGAAGCAGCGATGCTTTGTTTACAGGAGGGACTGTAGTCGATAGTTTCAAGCTTTTAAACATTCGTCTCGAGAAACATCAAAGACTTTGGAGTTCAATATGATCGAATAAACTACCAGCGGCCTGTTTCACAAGTGCCCCAGTAATGCAATGAAAACTCCCCAGGGTACGTTTATGCACGAAGGTTTATCTACCACAAAAGCAGCATTACCTACAGAGTATTAAATTGATTATATTGAGGAATTACTGCATCTGGCTTACAACGACAGAATCCAACAAGTCTCTGTTTATTTTATATTTTAAACTCGATGATCGAAGTGCGGGAAAATGTGACGATCTACAAGCAAATTGCATTAAGCTTGTTCCTGTGAGGGAGCACAAAGCTAGCAGAGCATCGAACCTAAGAAGGCCTAACATGTGGAAGAGTCGATTCCAAACGCTGGATTCCTGTACCGAAATAACCAAAAACCGAATGATGTAACAGTAAAAAACTGTTTGACTGTCCTATAGAAAGCCACAAGAGTGAACTGAAGAGTGAGCACGAATATCAACAAGCAACACTGAAATCGGCAACCAAAATCAATATAGTACAGCACCATAACTCTGAATAATGTTAGAACTTTTTTGCAAACCTATTCATTCAGAGTAAATTGCCATTGAGAACGTACAATTTGATTCATATGATCAATTCTCAAATAGCACAATGGTTTAGGGTTTTGTTGTGATTCCCAATATCGAATCTAATGTTTGAGGTTTGGCACTCACGAGACGTTTCCATCGTTGTATTATGGGACTTTGGTAACGTTAATACATTTGCAGCGGCGCCAAGTGAAGACAGGTTGGGAAATAGGCGTCAACAGAGGAATATGACAAGAAATCTATACATCCTATCAGCCACAAGGAAGCGGCCTGAATGGATCAACACATTGCTAATTGGGTGCAATACTGTCATATCTCCAAATTTGATGCTTCAGGGAAAAAGCATTTCCACTTTGAAATATTCCTCTACGAATTTCACGAAGCCCGTTTTTAAAGCTCAGAAATTAGGGCTTTGAAAATCGCTTCGTGATGTTTTTTTTGGATTACCCCGAAGAATCAAATTTGGAGATATGACACTATTACAGCCAATGAGCGACATGAACGTAAGAAAGAATACTTTCATGGGAGCTATGACTAGAATCGTACAAAACAATAATAGAAACGTCAATATAATAAAAACATTGAGCAGAGGAGCAGTTTCCTTAATATCCAACCCTCACACGTCAATTTGCTGCTACACCTGGGAGCACAAGCCATCCTAGTGAGAATTCAATGTCAGAACGCGGAAACATCGTTGTACCCCGTTGAGACGACTCCACACGATAAGATGATCACGTAGAAAAACAACACCAAAATCACAAACTAAACAAACCATGTATCACGTCGACTAAACAAAGTAGGGATCAGGCTTTTAATGCCCACGAGGAGTACTGATAGCCCATGGAGAAACAAGAGATTCAACTACAATATCGACCAAAAACAACAGCTTTTCTTTTTTGTGATTTACATTCCATCTGAGGCAAAATTCAACCATACAGCACATGGATTGTGTTGTTGACATGTCACAATGGTGAATTTCGAGCTGCTCACAGAAAATCAACTATTTTTTTAAATTTCAAATTATCTCAATATTTTCGTCAACTTTTCAGAACAAAATACAACACGAGTATGATTTAAAAAATTACAAGAACTCATTTCTGTACGTCACTGAATTTATACGGAACCGGGGCATGCAGTGGTGCCACGTGCACACTCAAGGGTTGATGTGAATGAAGGAGTATTTCTAAAACTCGTTGCTCAGTTAACTCACTTGAGATTTACCAGAACCAATCGGATCAAATGAAGAAACTCTTACCGAGGATTGTGCCTTACCGAGTTTTACAAGTTCGTAATACTGATACTGGACATACTTCACAAGGCAGTAATAATGAGGTGGAACTCTAACGCTTCAAGGAACCCTTGCATCGTTTTATTTACGATGAAAAACTGAGTGGCCATCACGGTTTTCTTATGTACACTCATCGAATGAAAGCCATGAAATGACCAATCAAACCAGATGAAAACTACGAAATTACAGGGTTAGTTTTAAGAAGAAAAACATACTCACTCAATTCTCTCACGTGAAGTATCAGCCTAGCCACAAAACTAAGATATTCCTCCTGAAATAACAATTCCAGAGTTACACAATATGATCTGGATGTTGATTCAATGATAGAATTCTACGTTTGTGGTAAAAACGGTTCTAGATAGTGAGTGTACTGGTGATAGTAGACTTACTTTGGTTTTTGCCTTCTGATATACGTGAGTTTCCATTTCACTCCCTTTCTTGACAGTCGCCATGCCAGACCGCTGAATCGCCTCATCGCTGTAAAACAAATTCATAATAATAATATTATTATACTGTTGGTATTGAGCCGCTGTAGTCTTGGCTAACTGAACAAGAAGAAAAACATGGTAAGGGTTTTTTATTTTAAAGTAATACAACTCTTTTTAGACCTACCGACTTGAAACTTTCACCAATTAAACACTCCCGAAATTTCAAGTTGATCGGCTGTGGACGCGTCAAAGTGGCCAAAATTAGTCTAAATTTAAGTTTTTGGTTCCTAAAGTTTTCTTCGGTTGATATAATGGGTAAAATCTTTCAAATGGTACTGGGTCATGTTAGAAGGAAGGTCTGTGCAAAATTGCAAGTCGATTGGTCCTGTTACCCAGGCTGCAGACTCTTCATAGTAGACAATATTAATTAGCCTCAAATTTCTTCTTTTTTTTGGTTGAGATAGTGGGTTGGTTAAATCTTTTAAAAGGGTCTGCCTCAAGCTGAAACGAAGCTCTGTGCAAAATGTCAATTCAATTGGTGAAGGTGAAGAGGCTGTAGCCTTGCCTGTCTGAATAAGGACAAGGCATGGGCGAAAAACAGGGTCTTGAAGTTATACATAACTCAGCTCCCTTTAAACCTAGCGAATTGTAACTTTCAGGACCTTCTATTATCCACACCCACTTATGAACATGTGAAGATCTCTGTTCCTCACTCACATTTTCTGCACTACACTTTGGCGGAATTGATGAGTACGCCACTCTTCAGTCGCCATTATGGTGTTGATAACCGAAGCGAAGATCCTGCGTTGAACCGAAATCAATCAGAAGTTGAGCTGAAAAAAGAGATCTGTGTTAGCAATATATTAATTGAAGCAGAAATCACTCGAGTGAAGTTTCGTTTCTTCTACGATACATATATTTTTTTCATAACTTTACTTAACCTGAAATAATTCTGGTTGTGAATGATTTTCTTGACTATTTAAACGTCAATTTTGTTGATATTTTCAGCTTTAGTTTGTTGCAAAACCGGCCAACTCCAAAATGGGTTGGGAAACCGCCTAAAATCCTAACTAAACTGTTCTGTTATGGAGATGACCGGTTTCGCAACCTGAAAACACAATTCAAAATCTAGGTGTAGAGAAAATCATTACGACGGAGGAATGTGAAACTGCTATGAGAACACAAGCCAACATTGACGGTCAGGACCTTATGTCAACCAATCGATCGTTGATCTTCCTACCAAATTATTTCCCATCTTACAGTTAAAACACATTCAAACCACTAATCGCAATAATGAACTAACCAAGCTGAATATTCTCCAGCGAAAGCGTGAACCATTTACCAATGGTCGACTTAACTCGGAAATAGTTTCACTAAACTGTGTACTAATAAAACCCAAGCAGGCATTAAATAAATGCAGAACATTACTTAACAACATGACAACGTACATCACTTACATGGTGTATCTTGAGAGGAAGATGATGAAGATCGCAAAGTTCGCTAAAACTCACAACGCTTACGAATTTTATTCCAAATTGTATACCTATAAAGAGAAATCGTCAATATCCCAAACCAGCCACACAGTACATGGATGTTGAGTACAATTTGTGTTATAAGATCCATGTAACAGTCTTCTTCCTCTTCTTCGACTTTTCGGTTGCCATAGTTCTTCACTCTTCACCAAAGAATACTGCACTCTATTGGATTAATTTCCTATGGATACTACACCGGTCAAAAAGTGTGATATTAATGCTGTATTTCTGCGCTCATCCTTATAAGTGTTTCTACTAAAAATTTCGAATTATTGTTTGAATCAAATGCAGTTCATAAAACCAACATTAAAAGACCAAAGCAGCAGAATACTTTAGTAATAAAGAGTCCACGAAAAAGGATTATCCCTGGTTCCATCTCTACTTTATGTATGACAGGTGTTGTTCTTGCTTTCTCGCTCCCTTTTCGGTTGTTAGTGTAAATTTTCGATTATTTTCAAAATATACCTACAGCGGTATATCGTCTGTGACGATTCGTCACTTTTGTAGACACTTGCCAGTCAACCGTTGATTCAGTTTTACATCACCGTTGTATATTATTTATTAGTGTTGATCCATCCGTCGGTGGTGTTCAACCATAATTTATTTCGCCTTATCAAGGCGGTACTTGACATTTCAGTGTTCGTTTTTAGGAACAAGTTAGTTCCTACATCATTTCACTCGGTCATCAGGAATGGAATTCGACAATATCTGCACGATGATTCAAGGAAGTTTGCGGAGTTTACAGAAGTCGTTTGGCATCAAATTCTGCGACGTTGATAGAGGTAAAGTAGACCATTGTAGCTCACGTGGGCTCTATTGTATTGAAGTCGTCTGCCTGCCTGATGGCTGATCATATCCATGTGGAATGAATTCACTTAGGATTGTACTTGTGTACGTTCCTTGTGCCTTTCTTTAACTACAGTCAAAGGAGCTCTCCTTTGAACAATTTGAGTGTAAGAATCAATACTACACGAATCAATAGTTTGTCTATGAAACGTACAAAAGTAGGAGCAATCTTGGTAAAAACTGCACACATGTATAGACCTGGATGTTCGTGCTTTCTCGCTACCTTTTCGGTTGTTTGTGTCAATATTCGATTATCTTGAAATACACCTACAGCGGTATATCGTCACTGTTGTAGACACTTCCTGGTCAACCGTTGATTCAATTTTACATGAACGTACTTACGTCCTTCATACAATGTATGACATAGGTACAATGTCATGGCATGACCGTTTCAAAGCTGTTTTTTGTATATGATAATGTTCAGGCGTATAATAGACTAAATAATCCCTATGTATGAATCGTGTTCCAATTAGGTTGGTAGTATGAACGGTCGTTTATTCTTAAAGTTGAGAGTAAACAATCTAGGAAAATTAGGGTGTACCTACTGGTACTGTTGTGCCACTGGGGAACTGAGAATCGACGAAGTTTGGGTCAACATCAACCTTGTAAGCTTGAATTGTAGTTATTAACATGAAAATTTCGAATTTAGCTTATAAGTAAATGGTGTATTGTTGAGTGCCTTTGTATAAATAGTTTGACTTGAATCAGTTCCACCTTTTCCAGATCATGACGACGAAGTTGATAAAATCGCCGTAACTTTGGAATCTCTCATCAAACAAACGTCTGTTGACCAGAACGGGATTCGAAGAATACACTTGTTGCTTCTTCTCAATACGAAATGGGAGCACATGGCTTATTTCGAAGAGGACAATCATTTCTGCCACCTCCTGAACTCCATTCCTCTTCTGAGCCGTTACTTGTACTTCAAACTGGTGTCGACCCTCGAATGGCACTCGTACTTGGGAGAAGTCATACTCCATTTTCCGGAGTTTCTCGTCCGTGAAATTCTCATTTCTTTGGAAGCCGATCTGAAGTACATCGACTCCAAATGCGCTGTCCCTTTCGTTTACAGCCTCCTCAGTAATGTTTTTCACAAAATCATGTACCTTCAAGAGCACAGCAAGGACCGCGTGACTGAGTTTGTTAAATTGTTCACTTCAATATCCAAATTCGATTTCGAAGCGATTATTGCTGAGATGGACTGCCCTAACGAGAAAAAACATCAGTACTGGGGATACGTGTATCGTATGCTTCTTGACCTGGTGCGCTTCTGCATCGAACGCATCGAAAACTGGGAAATTAAAAACGACGAATTTTACGCCCACTCCTGCGACTATAATTATGCAGTGTGGCCACAAGCGAAATCCGAGTCTTGTCGTGGTAGGCTTTGCCTGGGAACCATAGCAAACAACTGCATCACTGTTTCAGAGAACGTCAGCGTGCATGTTTACATGTCCTGGATGGAGGTTAGTCACATGTTGTACCTTACTAGTCCTTTTTAAAAATAGCCCAGAAGACTATATTGAACATTATCGCTAAGAAACCAAAAAGATTTCCCTCGCATGATCTATTTGATATTATTAAAGTGTTTTCTGTCAGCCAAATTTACGTGAAATCAGCCCTTACGTTTTTGCATAATCATCCAAGTAATTTTAATCATGATAGTACGAAAAAAGTGCTTATAAGCGAATAAAAGTGCTGTTTACTTCATGAGCACATGGACCTTTGCTGTATTCCAGAATCTCAAATTGAACCACTGCGGTTGCTTGGAGAAGTAGTGTACCTAGGGGCTTGGACATGCCAGGGAAATGACATTTGGGCTACGTTTCTAATTTTTCTGAGCTTGCTAATAGTTTATTTCGAAACAGAAATTATGGATGGTCTGAAGAATAACTTCTCTATTCAGTGCTTTTTTTCCGTTGCAATACTCCTAAGAGTCTTTGAGAAAAAGAGAAAAGACATGATTTTGCCACTTAGTGGAATCACCATTATGTGTTTCGCCTTACAACCCAGGCCGTTGTATGTCACTATTAATATCACTATTAATAGTACGCCATTATTAATAAGAAATGTATCAAATGAGGAATAGACTAATTTTCATTACATTTCATTTTTAAGTAATGTTGATTTGGGTGTACCAAAACACCTAGCTCTAGTTTGGATTCCTCCTTCATTTCTCGTTCACAAAGTAACATAATATTATTCTTCAACTCATTGTCAGGTTGATATTATTGAAGACGTCGTTGAAAAAACTCTTCAAACCTGCGTTCGGGAGTCTGCTTACAAAACAAGACAAGCCATATCGTCCGTCCCGGAGCTCCACAACTCAGTTGCCGGGTTAACCGTACTTGAGAAGCGTTTGGCGGAGATCGAATTGAAACCGGTGACGGAAGAAGACGAAATTGCCAAAGCCGACGCTGACACCATCCTGATGAATTTGTTTAATCCCAACAAAACTCAAGCAAAGTGGCTGCGCGGTCTGATCAATATTGGTATCTTTGAAAGCGCTCCTCATATGAAAGTAAGCATCTTTTCTCAATTTGGTAAAGTTTGGTTCACATGGGCTGAGAAAATTGAAATTGTTTAGAAATTGTTCCTCGGTTCTCTTCGTTCATTGAGCCTTGTGTATTTAGCCGGTATTAGTGTGGTACCTATGACACATTGTGGTAGATGTCATGAAGATGCCATTTCGTGCTTCTGCGACATATAATCGGCCTAAGTGATACCTCTTAAAGTGACTAAAATGCGTTTTGGGGTCTTTGGAACCGTTCGATTCAGAAAAAACTCTGCAAATTCTTGACACAACGGTTCATTATCTTCTTTGTACAGATCACCCTTCTGTCTAGATCACTAGGTCTAAATGTCTACATCCTAAATGTTAGATTAATTATTATTATCAATTATCACTAATTATTAACAATTTTATCAAGTACCTACTGAAAATTATTATAATTTATTGTTAGGTATTAATAATTCGTATTTATTAATAATAATAATTATTATTAATTATGATTAATTAATTCGATATAATTCTGGGGTTTTTAATACTACGTCGGTAATAATTTTTCTATAAAAGAAGTACCTACCAACAAACATTCGAAATTACCTTCATTTCCGTAGCACGAAACGCACCTCAGAACAACAAACTCGACATCACTTAAGCCATATGATGTTCCAAAGAGCTTGTTAGTATGAAAATGGACCTGTATTTCAACAGTTTGATACACGATCGTGTTGTGAGGCACAATCTTTGAGCCCTCATTGTGAACGAACGGCTGGTCGTACAAAGCTGCGGATGGTCTTAAAAAATTCTACGGAACAAACTCTATCTAAATATGAAATAAAAAACACACCGTTCTATATGAATTTTTCAAGATATGAAATTTTCAAAATTTCAAAATTCGTTTTGAACCCCTTCCCCTTGACCTAGGGTTATGAAAAGTTTCGAGGACCATTGTGGGGTTGGTCGAAACCCATAAAAAAAATTTCGTAATTTTAACTCAACGCTAACTGGGCAAAGTGGCGCGGACGGCGGACGGCGTACGGCGGACGGACGGATTTTTGGTTTATTATCTTCGATAATGAACCATTGGAATCGCCCAAAGAAAAAAAATTTTTAACCCCCCCTCAAAATTTGGTGGTTTACGTTTCAAGACACGTAGATTCAGAAAATCGAATAAAAAAAAATCCGTCCGTCCGCCGTACGCCGTACGCCGTACACCGTACGCCGTACGCCGTACGCCGTACGCCGTCCCCCGTCCGCCGTCCGCCGTCCACGCCGTTTTGCCCAGTTAGCGTTGAGCTAAAATTACGAAATTTGGTTTCTGGGTTTGGACCAGCCCCACAATGATCCTCGAAACTTTTCATAACCCTAGGTCAAGGGGAAGGGGTTCAAAACGAAATTTAAAATTTCGACAATGTCATATCTCCAAATATTTAACTGAACCGTGTAATGTTTAGTTCACTTTTGAATGACCTGAAAAATTACGAATCTTTTAAGACCAATTGGATTTTTGTGCGACCAGCTGTTCGTTCACAGTGAGCGCGCAAAGGTTTAGGAAAAACACTAAACTTTCGCGTCGAAAACGGCCGTTAACCCCCAGACGCCCAGAATAAAACTACCTTTTTTCATCTTCCCGGTAAACTACAGTCTAGAAATTTTAACCGTGAGTCGGGGATAGACCACATTGCAATATTTACTCGGTTTCTCATCTGTAAAATTGTTTAAATAATACCTTTTTGTAATAATACAAATTAAATTTTGATGATGAGCTATTGACTTGAAATTTTAAAAATAGGTTAGAACTGGATAACAATGCAATATTCACTCGGTTTCTTGTCTGTAAAATTGTTTAAATAATACCTATTTGTTTAAACAAATTAAATGTTGATGATGAGCTAGATACTTGAAATTTTAAATATAGGTCTGAAATGGATGACATTTCATTATTCACTCGGTTTGTATGACATGGTATGAGTATGGTATGGTATATTATTGTATGTATGATTTGGTATAATACAGTATGGTATGATAGGAAAGAAATTCGTATGGTATGGTATGAGTACGGTGAGAATATGGTATGGTGCCGATTTGCAATACAGTCTGGTATAGACAGAAGGGTGATCTGCACAAGGAAGATAATAAACCGTTGTGTCAAGAATTTGCAGAGTTTTTTTTATTCGATTTTCTGAATCTACGTATCTTGAAACGTAAACCAACAAATTTTGAGGGGGGGTTAAAATTTTTTTTTCTTTGGGCGATTCCAATGGTTCATTATCGAAGATAATAAACCAAAAACTCTGCAAATTCTTGACACAACGGTTCATTATCTTCTTTGTACAGATCACCCTTCTGTCTAGATCACTAGGTCTAAATGTCTAGATCCTAAATGTTAGATTAATTATTATTATCAATTATCACTAATTATTAACAATTGTATCAAGTACCTACTGAAAATTATTATAATTTATTGTTAGGTATTAATAATTCGTATTTATTAATAATAATAATTATTATTAATTATGATTAATTAATACGATATAATTCTGGGGTTTTTAATACTACGTCGGTAATAATTTTTCTATAAAAGAAGTACCTACCAACAAACATTCGAAATTACCTTCATTTCCGTAGCACGAAACGCACCTCAGAACAACAAACTCGACATCACTTAAGCCATATGATGTTCCAAAGAGCTTGTTAGTATGAAAATGGACCTGTATTTCAACAGTTTGATACACGATCGTGTTGTGAGGCACAATCTTTGAGCCCTCATTGTGAACGAACGGCTGGTCGTACACAGCTGCGGATGGTCTTAAAAAATTCTACGGAACAAACTCTATCTAAATATGAAATAAAAAACATACCGTTCTATATGAATTTTTCGAGATATGAAATTTTCAAAATTTCAAAATTCGTTTTGAACCCCTTCCCCTTGACCTAGGGTTATGAAAAGTTTCGAGGACCATTGTGGGGTTGGTCGAAACCCATAAAAAAAATTTCGTAATTTTAACTCAACGCTAACTGGGCAAAGTGGCGCGGACGGCGTACGGCGGACGGACGGATTTTTTTTTATTCGATTTTCTGAATCTACGTATCTTGAAACGTAAACCAACAAATTTTGAGGGGGGGTTAACATTTTTTTTTCTTTGGGCGATTCCAATGGTTCATTATCGAAGATAATAAACCAAAATGGCCACTTCGATCTAATGAGACCTCGTTTCTATGATAAAAATCCTCAAGCCTCTAAAAGCTTTTGGAGCTCCACAACGTATGGGGTGGTTATGTTGACTAGTGTAAACTCTTAACTTGACTGTTTCCTCGTAAATGAACGTGTTTTGCCTCAAGATGTGATTCCTTATAATATCACAAATGTGTCAAAAGCTAAAATTTTATCTCTAACCAGCGACATAAGTTTTTATGCCAAGGGCTGCAGAAATTGTTCGATATTGCGTATGCAATCAAGTTTTTTGCTCCTTCTGAAAAATGAGGCTTTTCACTTACAAGGCCGACGATATCATGATTTTAGATTCGATATCTTCCTTGCCTCGGCGGTTGATTTTCGAGACATATTTGTGAAGTAACACTGAAAAATACCTCAAATTTTAGAGAATTTAACCCAAAGCAAACCACCCTCACAGTTTTGTAAGATAATGTGGCTGATTGAATTCCAAACTGAATGTGTCCACTATGTTGTGAACGACTGGCATAAGCTGCATAAGATTCCCTATCTACTCCTAAGTGGCAATGGGACAAGGCAACCCTATTTCTACATCAACCCTTCGTTCAATCTTATCGTTAAATAGTAGAGTCAATACAGAGGGTGAGTGTTGTTTTAGAAAATCAATTGTCTTGAAAACTATCGAATTCATTGGGTTTTTATGTTGTTTACCTTTCCAGGAATAAAGTGTAAAAAATAGACTCAAACACATGCACATGGCTCTGTGAAATAATTATGATCAAGGGGATCTCCACCATGAAATCAAGATGGCACCACAAACATCAACAATTTGTTCATTTGTTCTTGCATTTAGAGAACTGCATGGAAAGAGTACAATTAATGCAACACAAGATACGAGTATATATGAAAGGTGCTTTTCAAACAAGATGGCCGACCCTCTCCCCGCAGCCTCCAAGTATCTGATTTTAATGTAACATCCATGCGTTGCATTGCTGGGTTCCATGTATATATTGCCACTGTATATGGGCCAAGCTTGACTCTCTTGAGCATTAATTTATGAAATACTGTTAATCAGTGCTGTAAGTAATACTTACAACTGAGCCTCTCCGTTGCTTATGACACTGGCCTGTGGCGTTGGGCTTTTTATTTCCCCTATTATTGTTCAATTTATATTTTTTAAAGTAGTCTTGTGTTTGTTTTACGCTCTACACTTTCAAATGACTTTCAGTACTGAATGCGTGTTTTGCTTGCAGGTGGTCTCCGAAAACGCCAATCTCGTGGACGCTGAAACTATGACAGTACTATTAAACAGCGCCGTTAAGTACGTTTCAAACATTTCAATCGAAGAGGAGGAGCACAACATCATCAGAAACACGCTGAAAACATGTTTGAAAGCGCTCTCGCCCGACGATCAGTTAGAAGTTTTGTCCAAGTTCACCAAAACGAATTGCATGATGTCTCCCCTCGTTTCCCCGTCTTTCGGCGACAGGACGACAGTTCTTTTCAATAAGATCGTCAAAGATGACGAGAATACGGACGAGGTTAGTAATATAAGGTGCATATTAAATTGCCACTGTTGGAACGCATCCATGGAATGTTGTCCATTTGACTATACAAACCATCCCTGCTATTAGAAACTGTGTGAGGTTCATAACCATCCCAGGGCCCTTTTACGAGCTATGAAAGAGGCAATACAGATTGAAAAGACTTTGTTCAGACTTTGTTCATTTACTACTTGAATCAATGGCTTCTCTTACAACTACTCAGCTTATGGTCGTGTGCCTCACAAAACCTCTAAGTTTTCTTTTCTTAGGTTATGAAATTCTGTGATCATCAAAATCTTCCATGCTTACTGACAAACTCCAAACCGTTATGGAAAGTGGGTGGGTAAAGAAGAAAACGTATATTTGCACAAATTAAATAATACAATGTAGACCGGTTTCGGCTGTTACACCATCATCGGTACAACACAGATGAAGGATGGAGTGAGTGGACATCTTTTCATATACGTTTCAATAGTGAAAAGTGCCTCCTCATAGGCTAAGAACAAAGTGAAAGGTGCTGGGAGCGTGACATGGAGGAAAGGATCACTTAAGGGTCAATCAAAGGGGAATGCCTAATTTTACTTGTATCATTTACAGTGGCGCCCAAATGGTGAAGCCTCTGCATTTTCTATGACTCCAATGTCTCCCTTAATACAAATATGGGCTCAACATTGGGTTATTCCTAACTGTGGTAATTGATTCTCGTCTTCCTCAAATAAATGATTCTCAAATCCCTCCCCCATGTTCCTTCATCCTAATCTTAAGCTCCCCAGTACCCTTAGTCAGGCCAGCATATTTAATCCCACAATAACTTTTCAATATACATAACTACCCCCCTGTTGTCTTCTAAAGGGTCTGTGTCTTGAGAAGGGACTGAATTTTGAGAATAAAACCCCCTACACCCCTCTTTGTCAAAATCGTACTAACTTTTGAGAACGCTGTTTCATTCCAGCTGCACGCTGAAATGGTCTGGTTAGCCATCGAGGATTGTGAAACTCTCTTCAAACGAGCCCTAAACGAATGTTTGGCTTCGAGACATAAAGCGGCTTTGATCATGAGCCTCATTCAGTTCATAGCGCCTGCTGCTGATTACGTGACTCCTCCGACGAACCTTCCGCTTTCCTTCAACCATATTCTGTTTATGATGAAAACCGTTAGAGATGCCGGGTCAGTCAAACTGCTGGATGATTTCGTCCATTTGGTAAATACACCAGAGATTCTTTGCTTTGAAAATGCTTTTCATTACTCAAATTTCGCACATTTTGTGACGATCCATCTAATATGCAGAGATATTCACTCGCTGCTCACTCCGTCTGTTTTGAAAGGTGATAACAGTTTTTTTGATTCGTTTTCCAGGTACAAATTGCTTGCGAATTGAAAATTTGTTCCGCGGAAATTCTCCTGTATAACCACATCATCCCAATGATGGATCCAGCCATCTCACAGATGAAGACTGACGAAATAAGTTTCTACCTTGACATCATCCTTGTAAGTCTATTTACGATAATTCTGATTGATGGTGAATGTGTGATTCCACCAGTGAATTTATGCCTTGAAAATTACCTCTCATCAATGGTTTGGGATTGCTATCTACTATGTGGCTGGAGTACTGAGCAGATAAGGGCAACGTCAAACTCTGCGAGCAGGTGAATTACTGCTCAGGCTGGTGGAACCTTGGAAACTCTCAGAAAACTAAGTAGTTCTGTTGTACTCCTATTCAAACAGGTTCTGTCTACCTGTACTGTGTATTGATAGATCGAGCTGAGTACGTACTTCAGTACTGAGTTTTTCGACCTTTTCTAACCATGCCTGGTGATTTCAGGTTCTAGAAGTGTTATGCAAACCTTGTAAGGTTAAGTACATCGCCATTTTAATCAGGATCCTCAACCGTTTCCGACCCAAAATCAACAATTTTTCAATCAAGCTTGTCTCCATCTCTACAAAGTGTATTGAGTTGTTGGAGAACGCTATGGCAGTTGTGGCCAAAAACGATCAAGGTCAGTGCTGCTACCCTTATCGTCACAATTTCACAATTTGGAGGCTTGTGTTTTTCACGGATCACTTATTGTTTTAGGTAATGATATAAAATGGTTGAAAAGCTTGGCTGAAAAAGCTCCCCCGCTCACTACGCAGTACTTGGGAGTTGTTCTCAAATCTGGTGGTGAGAAAGATGAGACTGAAGACAAAGCTCTGTTCTGGTCCGCCAGAGGCCTTGGTCACGGGAAAGAGCTTGTGAATCTGAAACCTCACGAGCGTGCTGAGCTCGTGACATCCACGCTAAAGGTGAGATCAATTTCTACATTTCCACTTCATGGGCATTTCCACTTCTTGCATGGATCAGCCCAGTCAGCTGTGCAAAAATCCATCAAAGATTGAAATTTGTTTGACTTGGACAAATAAACTTTGTGTTTCTTAAACTTCAAAAAATTGAATCAATTAGCGGTATATTTTGATGAAATTTTGTTTGGGGAACATTTTGTTCCTTATTGGACGTATGTTGGCTACCCTGATCCTGTTCTGTGTTGATGATTCGTCTGCGAGAGCGACACGGCGAGTTTGAAAGTGCAAGCGATGTAGCTCTTCAGTTGAATTATGTTGATTGTTAGTGCTTACAAGAAATTCAAGAATTTTTACACGTATTAATTATAGATAATGTAACTTACGTGTTTAAACATTCTTGAACTGCTACATAAGAAAGGTATAAATGTGTATACCTTTCTTTTGTAGCACTTGGAGCTTACTAACTGACAGGATTGCTGGCTAATAACTAGCGAGCTGGCTAATAAGTAGATTAAAATAACATTAAAGATAGGTTTTGTGAACCGGTACTTATTACCTTTAAAACTCATATTTTAATAACTTGAATGGAATGTTAATTTTCTCAATACATTTTAAAAGTCTACCAAAATAATTTATAATCGCTAATTAAGGAGTTACACTAATGAATCGACTAATCTGAAACAGATCTACGAGGAAAACAACCTAAAATTTGATGTTTCAGTTTGACTTCTCAGTTCACTTTTTGTTTCCTACACTGTGGCGCTTTAGGTGGCATCAATTGGAACCATCTGTCAGCTGTATGCAACGGCTGTCAGGGATTTTGTAAATACATAGTAGAGAAATTGATTTCTTGAAATGAAAAATAGTTGGGAAATCTATGTTGAGCAGTTGGGAAAATTGAGGTTTCTCCCCCCCCCCCCCCCCCTGGAATTTTACTGTGTGCATGTTACCCTGTCTTTTTCCTACAGCCCAGTGTGCCATCTAAAACCGGGTAAATCATATCTACCTTATTTTTTTTCAGATCTTACCGTCTCTGACAATGAAGGAGTGGGAACGTATTGGAGGCGGCTCTCTGGCGAATTTCGAGCAAACCCTCTACGTATATTTTGTGCTCGTCGATTCGCTTCTAGTCCTCCTCCAAGTCCCTGCAATGATGGGAAACCTCGCTTGTTTCGGGAACGTCATCACTAATTTTATACACTACACAAAGGTACTTTTTAAGGAATTATTCTCTAATGCTTCAATAACTTTGTCTTCACAAAGACATAAATAGGTACTGAGCTTGTCCTCAGGAACTCAGAGCTTTACATTTCATTACCTGTTCATTTTCGGTGGTTCCGACGGTGGTTATTGCTAAGGGCAGGCGTTTCTTGGTAATTAAGATGACTGATTTCGGTTGGCCTACGCAGAAATTATACCAGTCAAGATCGTACTCGTTTCTGTTTTACATTTACTCCTCCAACTTACTACCCATAATTTTTTTATGTTTACCTTCCAGACCAACCTGTTACCCAAACTGAAAAACAAGAAAGCGAGAAGTTCAATCGATCTGGTCAGAGAGAAATTGGAGCTCGTCTCATCGGTTCTGCCGTCGGAACTGGGGGAATCCAAGCGACCGCTACTGTACCATTTGGATCAGAGCATCTTAGGATTGATGGGAACTCCTCAGAAGAGTAAATCACGCGCTCCGGCTGTCCCTGAAGACGTAGAAGTGGAGTTAATTAAAACGTAAATGCCTACGGCATACCGATTCTATTTTACCGATTTATTTTTCAAGGATCATTGTGGTATTTCCAATACACCTCTCTCATTGACTCGTGGTTTTCATCATCTAGTGCCCCATTTTATATTTTCGACAACCTGAAAATGATACTTTTTATGGACTTGCTGCTCGATTCATGTACCCACATTCGTTCAAAAGTTACACTGTAGTTGTTCAATAAATGCAAACTCCATATTATCAATTGAACGTGATTCCAACAGTATTAGCTACTTAACGTTATTGAGAATGGGGAATGCGCATGAGAAATAAATAAACCAAAATGGAAAAAACCCGATTCGTTGTTATTTGAGTTGCTAACGCACGTAAACACTAGTTTCCATGCAAAAAAAAAAAAAAAAAAAAAAAAAAAAATCCACAGAGGTCGATAATATCAATAATTCCCACCTCCTTAAGCTATTACACAGATACTTTTTAAAAACTTTCAAATTACCAAAATTCCGAACGTCAATTCTATGAGAGTACGAGAAATTTAAAGCAACAACATATGAATTCCTCCTATATAGGTCAAGATTAATGTTGGGCAACCTGATGTTTGACCAATTTGTACTTATCGTAGAATCTACCTGAGATAAATTGCCATCATCCATCCCAACTTTAAAAACGTGCAGACATGATTCCAACCGAAATACATATATCTTTGATCTTCAAGAGCTCAAGTTCTTCATATAGGTAGTAAAATTGTTGAGTGCATAAGTATGCATATATGCATACTTATTTAAAATTATACGCAGTATGGTATTGTGTGCACTTTGAAGAGGGCGAAGGGGGCTTTTACAAGCTCCACCCCAAACCAAAATTCCTTACCTGACAGGGAATAGCAAAGCCCAAAGTTAACCATTTTCAACAACCTCAAATTTGCAAAACCTCTCAACATTTTAAAAACATAAAAAAGTTTTCTCAATTTTTGTATAAGTAAATGTATATGTTCTTTAAATTTCAAATGTTGATCAATAATTACCCCCAAATATTGGCATTTATCTCGCTGATATGCCTACCCCTACATAGCCCTTGCCGTACCCCTAGGGCAGCGGTTCCCAACCTTTTTTCACTGCCGTAGATAAATTTATTTAAAATTGTACCCCCAAGAAAAAAAGTTGCAAGAACATTAATCATGGAAAGTAAATATTTACGCAAGAGTTTTTATTTTTTTCAAATTTTTATTTGACAATAAAGTTATTGCTCCAAAATTAGGCCTATATGTGTTTCTAGTAAACTTAGTAAATTGAGAGAGACCAGGCGCAAAAACATGAAGTCCGCCATTACCAAATATTTTCGGCGTACCCCAACCAGGTCGTTGCGTACCCCAGGTTGGGAACCTATGCTCTAGGGGTACGCGTACCACCGGTTGAGGACCGTGGTTCTACAGAGGTATTAATTCACTACTGCATCCCAACACAACACCTGTCGCACGGAGTATGGTAAGCCGCCCCCACCCTTTAGTACCCGCCGCCGCCAACAGAGCATGCTCGTGTCGCCCACCCCCTCGGGCGCCGCCCCCCTCAAATCGATGGTGGGGGCAGAATCCTTTCAGTCGGGCGCCGCCGAGGGATGGAACCGCCGCCAGCCACCTCCCCATCGCTCCCGAGGTAAAAACAAACCCCTTGTAACCACCCGCCTGTTACCGCCCCCCCTGCCCCCCTGATTGCCCCCCCCCCCCCCACACCACTATTATCGCCCCCCCCCCCCCCCTTTTCTTATTGTCCCGCCGACGTTCCTACCTTGTGGGTGTAGGGGGGGGGGGGGGGTGCGCTATCGACCAAAATTCTGTATTTCGAACTTGTTTCTACACGTTTCAAGGTCTTTAAAAAGAAAACACGCTTCCACATCACAAAACCACACAACCCAACAAACACACAAAAACATTCAAGTTCAAATCCAACCATCCAACTCACCCTGCTCACATTTTCCCAACCTCAAACGACCTCTTAAACAAACTTCATAAACAAACAGCAATCATGAACAAAAACATTTTACCCACATCAATGACGAGAGGCCTGTTCCCGTTGGTTATCAACTTAATGCAGCCGCCTGTCGACACGTCCACCGCCTCTGCTATCAACAGGCTCGTGTGATCTTGTTTACACCCTCACACGACCCACCGACCTAATTCGCCCTGCTCGCCCCTCGTTGATGTATTTAAGGTCGGTTTCACCTTCTTCAAGGCGATTGGTAAATTTAACCGTCCGTTCAGAGCGCCATCAGTTCCCGCTCTCTATTTAACAATGACCAGCACACTTTACTTAAATTGGTAAATTCCCTCAGGTACAAGTACATAATGTACATATTACAAAAGTAGAGTTACTCTAGTCACACAGTATGACCAAATAAGGGAATTTTCGAACCGTTTAATGATCAAATTTATTTACTAATTTAATTCTACGGCATAACCAATTACGAGTAGTATTAGTAGATAGTAGATACAATAAGAGCCACACCAACTTGACTACAGATTGGATTTTTTCAATCATAAAACCTTTGTAATGATTGTATGCAGGGTGTATCGCAAGTAGATGACAATACGCAAGATGAATTGAATTGAATAACTTTATTTATATATCTGTACAACATCGGGCTAGGTAGCCCGCTCTTCCTGTCATACAGAAGATTCCAGGTTTTACATCTTGATTCGTCAAGCTTCGCTCTTTCAACTAATTGATAACATAATTAAAATTAAAGTAAAATAAAGGTAACAACTCCTTGGAAAAAGAAGAAAAATATTAGAGCTAGAATAACTTATTACTTATTCATTCTCCAATAACATTTTGACATAATTATTTTTAAATTGATTCACCGTTTTCGATTCAAGAAAAATTTTAGAATGCTTATTGTACAATTTATTTCCAAAAATTAAGAATGACTTGGCATAGATCTCTGTTACTTCTTTATTTCTTGTATTCATGTGTTCTGACCTTATCTTTTTAAATTTGTCATATAAATACCGGGGTTGCCTATTCATTAGCGTTTTATATACCATTATTGCAATTCTATAGTCTCTTCTTTGCTTAATTTTATACCATTTCAGTTTTTTGTACAAAGGAGTTACATGCTCAGATGGAGAAACTAGATCAAAAATTTAGTTCAACACCGCCAACCGCATGTTTCTATCTCATTTCGTTCCACAGATATGCCCTTTCAAAGTTTATTTCGAGAAAACCGTGTTTTTTATTGGAAACTTCAATTTTCTCTGCTTTCCCACATTGTTTTTCAACTTTCCATCCCAGTTTTGAAATCAGCATTAACTTTTCTCCAAGTCTAGTGCATTCACAATGTTCAAAGGTTTCTTTTTAAGCCGCAATAACAGATCAAAAAATAAAAATTAAAAAAAAAAAGTGTAGTTAGCGACAACGTTTCGAGGATCACCACTCTTCCAAAAAAAAATCCTGCAAGCTGCTCACAACAGTTGTAAAATTTAATTACCTTTTCAACGGTATACTCAAAATTGCATTTTTCTCTCAATTTTGGAATGCAAGGAAAGGGAAGGGGAAAAAACTGATGTCATGCTTATTTTCTTGGATCTTATTTCCAATAAATTCAATATATTTTCCATGTAAATTACTACTATCTACTAGGTAGGTGATTGAAACCTAAAAGAACGTGAGGAACGTCTGGCATGATTTCTTAAAATTAAGTTGTTGTTTATTTATTATGGACTATGTTCGCATTACTGTTTGTTTACTTTATCTACACAAAAACTAGCGTGTCAAGCAAAGACATTTTCATGTCAAGGTTTGAGACTCTCACGAGGGACTCTCCGTTTTATATTTTTGGCCAAGAAGAAGACCATTTTTAGTGATTTTGTTCATTTAAATATTATTCACGTTTTGAATATCCTCTAGGTTATTTTTATTACAAAACATCCCATTTATTTATTCAATAATTTTTTTAATAAATATCGTCGTAGATTGTTGTTATTTAGTTATTCAATCAGTTAACGAACGCTACACATTCAAGAGTCACATTGCTTGAAGTTTCGTTCTAGTTGGGCGACTTTAAATAGAACGTTTCCTAGAATAATCATTGAGTGACGTATTACTGAAAGCACAAGAGTCGCCGTCTTGTAAGGTCTGAATGGTGTACCCAAATTGGACTAATCAATGTAATAAGAGGGATATAACCACGTCCTATAAATAGACATTGATTTTTGTTAAGTGTCCTCCTGTTGTCCTACCTAAAATATGCAATCTTCACTCTAACACTGTGAAACTTGAATTATCGAGTAGTTCGTGAAATCTACTCAGTAATGGTCGGATCTCAGCCGTTGGTTTAGTCCCGAGAGGAGGTCGAAGATTACATTATCATTTATTATCCAGGATCGTAATTACCATGCTAATGCCGAAGGAAGGATTTGAATGTTAGCTTGTTAATAATTGAGGTCCTGCGTTGCATTAGAGGCAGAAGGGTGTAAGTAATGAAGGGCGTCGTCATGGGCGATTTGGAAATACAGTGCGCTCCTCAAGCACAACGGAACAGTTGTGCAGCATGACCAAATGAGCGAATTTTCCAAGTGCCCTAAAAAAATCAAAACTGAACGTCCACTTTGAAGTGCTTTCATCTCTACAACTAAGGTGAATGCCGTTTTGGCTGAATCCGGAGAGCTCCCACTAAATCTCGGTTTCCAAATGCTTTCGGACCGTTATAACCCTGAGATTAATAACATCTGCAGGCTCAGTACACATAATATGAGGACAAATGCTGACATCGGCAATGATATTATTATATAATATTATGCTGACATCGGCAATGAGAATTCATAAATGAAAGTAACTCTCCAAGTTAACAGTTTCATTCAGGAATATGTGGAATTTGACAAGACTACAATGCAGCAACAAGTCCGTTCATGCTGACATTTGAGGATCTGATGGTACTAGTGAAAATTCGCCTATAAAAACCAAAAAGTTTCCAATATTAGCCTCCTGCCAGCCGTCTTACGTCATACGCTCGTGCGGCATAGGCTCTGACGTACTAGTTGGTCTCCTGCCAGCCCTTTGACGACATACGCTCGTGCGTCATAGGCTCTGACGTACTAGTTGGCCTCCGGCCAGCCGTTGACGTCATAGGCTCTTACGCCATAGGCTCTGACGTACTAGTATGCCTCCTGCCAGCCGTCTGACGTCATACGCTCGTGCGTCGTAGGCTCTGACGTAGTGGCCCGCCTGTCGCTTGTGTTCTGACGTGATCTGAGGGAAAGGGTGAATCAAGGAAACAAATTTTTCCCGTTTCAGTTTGTGTCCCAAAGCAAAGACATGAAAATGTCAAAAGAATGTCAACTCCATCCTGTTGTTGATACAGTCGAGAATTAAATTTAATTTTAAGCATTTATGCTTGCATACGAGTCTGCAACACATTGGGACATTTTATGTCTTTAAAGAAGTGATTCAAGAACCTTCGAACAATGCTACATCACCTAACCCAGTAGCGTAGTTGTTATACTTAATTGTAGGGTTCATCATAAATTATGAAGCTTGCATTCGTATAGACAATATAAATGATTGAGAATGATCACCTGTGTGTAAACAATTATTTAAACAATCACGCTCATACCGCAGCTTGTCGGCCACGCACTCCGCAGTGGTTAACGTAATATGGTTAGGTAAATCGAGAGCTATCCAACGAGTGGTGAACGATTTTTTACGATGATAACTGGCGAAGATAAAGTTCCGTAGCAACGAATCGGTTGTTAGCGAAAATCATCAGAAATTTTCGTGACGATTTCGTGTGACTTTTGTGTAACGTTTTTCGAGTTATGTGCCAGAGTAAAGACATAAAATGTCAATATTCAGTTGTAATATATATTTTGGTTAAATCCATATCATATACGCATCCGGTGGAATTTACATTTAACCCTCAACCGGTTTGGGAATCGGTGGCATTTACAGTAGTAAAAGTACCGGAGGAATTTACTGCCGGTGGAATCGTTGGAGTTCACCAACTTGCTTATTGAGTCCATTTCTGTAATACTACGTACTCGTATATACCATCACTGGAAATACTCGTATTTAAACCTCGTTGTTTTCCCACCCTTCCAACGGATCCATTCTACGAGATATTTATATCATTCGAGTTACACCAAGAATGATTGTAATTCTCCGCAGGCAACGAGATTCGGGGAAACCGCCCCATGAGAGGATTGCGATTGTAATAGAGTTAATACATGCAAATTTATTCATTAACTAGTCGAATCGCTCGACCCGAGGGGTTCACAAGGAGTCGACTGGGTGAATTTATTTGGTGTTATTTTAAACGTCGGAGAAAGTCGGGAGATGAAAATGCGAGTATAACGAGAAACTTGAAGTTTGATGTTGTTCACGTCGTATTTTGATACACTTTCCACCACTTGACTCGGGACTAGAAACTACAGACTTGTTATATCAAAGGCCACCAGGGTATAAATTAGCTTTATGAACTAGGGATTTAAGGGTGGAATTAAAAGTCGACACTTGAGGGTCAGAAGCCCTCAAAAATTGATATGAGAGTCAAGTCTCCGATCGGTATTATTGGAAGACACTAGAGGAGCCCCTCATACTCGAACTGAGCCACTACCTACCGGTTTCAAGTGAGGACTTGAGGTAGCACTCACACTTAAAGAACCACACTTGAGAATATATCTGTATTATGTAAAATGTGTAAATAAACGATTTATATGAATTTCAGATCGGGCTATCAATCCCACCCATAAATCTACATTACATCTAAACTAACTTATAATATAACTAACTAACTACATCACTAAGTTAAGTCATGATTAAGTTATAATAATATTAACTTAGTGATGAATCACTATAATATCATAAAATGTAGCGTGGCTCTTAACATGGGGGTACCGTACTCAATTCAATACAGCATCCTCCTCCCCCCCACCATGAAAAAGTGACTTAACTATATTACATTAAATGTGATATAGTTAATTTTGATGAATCTAGCTATACCACTTATACTGTGTAACTTCCTTGTCTCTTTCAATTCGAAACTCAAACCATTATAATGTAAAATACATTGACAAAGAAAATAATTAAGTATGAAAAACTGTAGTTCTACATGCAGACAATCGATAGTTAGTGTCTTTGTTTCTGGTATTTAGAACATGAATGGTAGAAAATGTAATTAAATTATTAGCTAAATAGCGTTACATAGACCGGGGGAGCGCAGGTGGCAGGCGCTTCCACTTGTAAGGCGCAGGCGTCGCTTTTGATGGAACGTGGAGGCTGGAGTATTGATAATATCCATCGATTGCTAATATATATGCTGTGGTTTGATTCTACGTTGTTCCTTCAGTTTTTATCTTCTTAAAATGAACGTTTAGTCGTTTAGTATGTAAAATCTTAGCAAAAAATTCGACAGGTGACAGATCTCATGGGCTCGTCACCGTGAGTCCACTAGAAATTTTAAGTAGGTACATAAATGTTGAATGTCAGAGTACCTATCACTAGCTGTCGGGCCCGTCGCTGAAGGGCAGAACTCCGGGTGTGTCCATCTACCTCTGTTACTTACCTGTCGCTGACGAACAGGACTCGGGATGGATCCATCTGCCACTCTTACCTTTCGCTTTACGGATTATTCCTGTTACATGTTTCTTTACAAAACCTTATAATCTCAAATACCAAAAATAATATAATAATAATATATATATTATATATCGACGGTCTCACAGCAACACCCCATATCGTCATTTTCTCAACTAGTCAGGTGGGCTGGAAAACCGCCTTCTAACGATTTTCTTCTCCCATGATCAATATATTTTTTTTAAACTGTGGTACTTTTACAACATAAATACCCACCTTTATGAACTTACGAAAGAAAGTTAGTCGATGTGTAACAAGAGAGCGCATTCATCGATATGCATGACGTTTTTTCCTCAAAAATGACTTTGTGGGTTGTTGCTGTGAGACCGTCGATATTGAATTTTCATCTGTTTGATGGGAAGGAACAATTTAGGATTGGTATAGTTTGGCTTCCCTATAAACCCCCACCCCTATGCATCGGATCCGGAAGTGAACCCCCCCACGACCTTCCCCGATCACAGAAACATTTAAATACGGGAGAAAAGTTCGATCCATTGAGCCGTTTTTGCGTGATTGAAGGACAGACAGATACCAAATTCAAAATCGGCAAGGTTCGACTCCATTTCACGCTAAACGAATAACTGTAGTGAAATTTTTCGAAAAAACCCAAGGAACACGAAAATCGATTCTAAATTTAGTTACGATGGAGTTCTTGATATCGACCGTAGGTATTATATGTTGAAGCGAAATTTGCTGCTGTTTTTATCGAGGTTCGGTCAGGTTTAAATGAAATTCATTTTTCCAACGTTTCGTCGATTTATTTCGTCCTTTTCAAGGAATCTACAACCAAAAAATAAATTGAAAATAATAGTATAAATCTAATGAAAACCCTCTATCCAACATGAACATCATGAACAAGACAACCCTACCGGTACCTACCTACACCGAGGCCCCACTACCCAACTTCCAGAGACCTCAGTTGCTCAGTGGAATGTCACAAGTTCACACCTAAAATAACACTATGTTCTTGCGAGTGATAATGTTAGAATAGGAAAAACTGTGCCATTTTCTACAACACCTCACTGTAAGTACTAGTTTCTGGATGTATATTATACGTAAGATTTTTATATATATTATATGTAAGTTGCAGATGATGTTCATGTTGGATAGAGGGTTTTCATTAGATTTATACTATTATTTTCAATTTATTTTTTGGTTGTAGATTCCTTGAAAAGGACGAAATAAATCGACGAAACGTTGGAAAAATGAATTTCATTTAAACCTGACCGAACCTCGATAAAAACAGCAGCAAATTTCGCTTCAACATATGTTATATAGTTATGTAGGTAAGTATAAGGTTAATTTTTATAATACGTTTGTAGGATTAAAATCAAGCTATTTGGTGCTCGCCAAATATATAAAAATATATAAAAAGTAATAAATAAATAATAATGAAAAAATGAACAGGATGAAGCCACGAGAATATTGATCAGAAGTTGTCATTTCGTATGCAGGGTGTGCCAAAAACAAAAAAAAACTTGGCGGGAAAGGGTGGTGGTGGAGGGGGAAGGTTTTTTTTTTATTGAGATGGAAGGCTGTCGAAAAGTGACGGATGCTGTCGGTTAGCGGGGAGGGGAGTGGGGGTAATGGAAGGGTGGAGGGGTGGGGGGCAACGGAAGGAGTTTATCGGGACGGACGGTCGAAGCGGGAGGTTACAGAGGGACTTAGCAGGTTACCAATAACTGGATACCTGTAAACCTTCTCCCGCCTCCACCGCCTCCACCGCCGCCCCCAGTCGCTGCTCGCACTCACACATCTACATGATGACTTCTCCCTACAATCGATCCGTTCGTATTAGTCAGCACACACGCGGGCACGTAGCACGTACTATCGATACGAGTACGGATCAGGCGCTACACACACGAAGCCACATCATCGATACGCCGCACGCTCCACCACTAACTTCACCAACTCGGCCCATTTTAATGATAAATTCATTACATACTAAAAAAAAAAAAAAAAATCGTATTTATTCATTTTTTCTTTTAAATTTTGCAACATACTCGGATCCAACTTTTCACCTTTTCACCTGGATTTTTTCGTGAAAAAATAATAAAAATCCACAGTCATGCAGCATGGCTATAAGAGCAAATTGTTTCGAATAAATAACTAGTTTTACGAAAAATGTCTACATTTTACTGGTTTTATAACCAATTTTTTGCCAAGTTACAACTCAGTTTATAGATTTTTCCAAATTGTTTGGTCAATAATTTCATGTGCTTTAGGAAGTACAAAAAATCCAGTCATGCAGCATAGCTATAAGAGCCAATTTCCAAAGAAATAACTGCTTTATTGCAAAAATTATGGATGGTGGATATCGTATCTCGTACATTTACTCCAAAAATCGACCATCGAGGTAGTAAAACAAAATGGCAAACTAATTGTATTTAAGGACATGATCCACAGAATCTACACGGTTGTTTGGGCGCCAAATTTCGGCTTTTTTGGGAACCTGTTAAGAAACTTTTGTCAAGTATTAAATATGTCATTATTTGAATGAATAAATAACCTCCTGAATGAATAAAGCAAAAGAAGAGGACCTGTTTCGCCGTTGTAAGTACTTTTAATTTATTTATTTATATACGGGCAAGTCCAATTACAGTTATGACAGTATCAATGGCAATTCACTAGGAGCTATTGAACGAAATTAAATTAATACTTTGTCTCTTTCATAACACACTGTAGCAGTTTTCCCTTCGGGAAGTACATTAATGTCGCCTGTGTATGAAGCGTAGTTGTTTTCCAGCGGAAAAACCTTGTCTCCTTCATAGATATACATAAATATTGCCTTAGGAAAGTATTCGCTCCTGTATGAAGGTGGTGCTGTTTTCCTTTGGGAAGTACTTCTCATACAGTGTAGCTGTTTTCCCTTTGGGAATTACGAGTACTTTGTCTCCTGTGTATGAAATGCAGTTGTTTTCCAGCACAAAGTACCTTGTCTCCTTCATAAATATACAGGGTAGCTGTTTCCCTTAGGAAAGTACTCGCTCCTTCTCATACAGTGTAGCTGTTTTCCTTTTGGGAAGTACGAGTACTTTGTCTCCTGTGTATGAAGTGTAGTTGTTTTCCAGCACAAAGTACCTTGTCTCCTTCATAAATATACAGGGTAACTGTTTCCCTTATTAAAGTACTCGCTCTTGTATGAAGGTGGGGCTGTTTTCCTTCGGGAAGTACTCATTCTCAAACAGTATACTTAGCGGTTTTTTCTAAGGGAGTGCTTTGCTCATGTATCGTAGTGTAGCGGTGATCTTCCTTCAGAAAAAGTACTCGCTCCCACAACCTGTACGGTGTAGCTGTTTCAGGAAGTATTAAGTACTTCCTTGCTCCCATACCGGGGAAGATATATCTCTCTTCCTAGTAGAGTAATGTGTAGGGAAGTCCTCTTCAGCGAATAACTGCCGTCAAAAACCAGAATTGTATATATAGAATTGTATATAGAATTGTATTTAGTAGTTCAACGATGGCAGAAGAATCATAAACATAAAAATTCCTTTTTCATAAAATTTCTTTAGATAAAAATTTAGAAGACAGTCTTAACAGAACCCAATCGCTGTTCGTTGTTATTGGAAATTGTTCAAACAACTGACCCGCTCCAATTTCGACGGGCGAACCATTTTTGTCAAAGGGCTGTTTAAAGCGCTATTTCGAAGAAAATATGTACAGGAGCATCTTCCCGCAGGAATCTTCTCTCGACTGGAGGTTTTCAGGAGTTCGATATCCCCCGCACGATTCTTCCTCCGTAAAAGCACCCTCGCGGCTCACTGGCCTCACAAAGGTCCGTATCCCCTCAGACCCACAACAGACTCTTCACCCATGTAAGAAGAAAAACAAAAAAACCGACCAATCATCCATGAAATGGAACAAAAATCCCATAAACGGTATCGTCTCGGACGGTCCTTTACCGAAGGAGTCCTGCGGAATAATCAGTCATGTAAAATCCTGCAAGAAAAACCAGTCATGCAGCATCGCTATAAGAGCGAATTTGGACAAATTAATTGGTTTTACGTAAAATGTCTCCATTTTACTGGATTTTTAACACATTTTGGCTCCTTTTTTCCGAACAACTCCTCAGTTTATAAATTTTTCAACGCTGAATACGATGGTGAAGTCAGAATGGCGATATCTCATTCCGTTCTCAAAATGGAGCACATTGAAGATGAACAAACGTGATTGGAACTTGAGATGTTCTTCATGTTTAGTCTGTTCTAATCTGATAACCTTCGTGTTCAGCGTTGATAAATTTATAAACTGAGGAGTTACTCGGAAAAAAAAGTGACAAAATTTGTTATAAAACCAGCAAAATGGAGACATTTTACATAAAACAGTTATTTCTTCGAAAATTCGCTCTTATAGCCATGCTGCATGACTGTGGATTTTATAGTATCAATGTTTTTTAACAACTCATGTAAACCTGAGAACATTAAGACTTTTTCAGCATTTTTCAAATTTCAGTGTTTTTTTGCCTACATTTAGTTTAGTTTTTGCAAAAAGTAAACATTTTATCTGAAATCGAGCTCCATATTCGTGTTTTACATCCTAAAAACCTGATGAACACAAAATATTGAAGATAATAAACCACAAATGTATATTGTTAAAATCCTATTTTTCATTACTCTCCCTCGCCACCTATCCTATGTCACGAAAAGCTACGCGTTGCAGCAATTTGCTTGTTAGTTGATAGAATAGAAAGAATCCTGGAAATAAACCAGTTTTGGTCAATGTTACAAATCTGGACAAATAATTCTCCATTGGCTTTGGTACTCTGAATCGGTGTTAAAACTGTTTAAAATACGACAAATTAGTGATGGGCCAATTGAACTCAGAAATTGCTGAGAAATACGAAGAAGGTGGTCATGTTATGGACCGTATTTCGCCATATTTAAGAAAAATACAACCTTAGAAAGAAAAATGCATAGAGAAAATGCATTTGAGATTGAGAAGTTTTTAAGGTGTTTTTGCTTTTTTAAATGTTAAAAGCGTTGTTCTAGTCCCCCGGAATGCGGAAAACGGTTTGTTTTCATTGCATTTGCAAATATTATTGAAATTTTATATTTTACAGAAGGTCACTTGACCATGTGTCTGTTATTTTTCACGCTCAATGAGAAAATAAACGAGTTTTCATGTTTTGGATCATGTGTCTGTGGCTAGTTCCTCAGGGTGTCTGTAACTGGCGAATTTGAAATTTTGCCTATCTAAAAGTAGTAACTAGTTTTAGATAGGCAAAATTTAAAATTGTGGTTGTTATTTATCAAACTGTTCAAAAACAGCAGTTCAAAAAGAGTCATAAAATCCTCTTTGAATTGTTTTTTAAATGTATTGGCAGTGCAGGGGAAGGGGATGCTGGAGTTTCACGGAATTCATGGTAGGAGTTACAGAGTTCAAAATTAAAATAGATATTAAGAAAAAAGGGAGAATTTTTATTAACTGTGTATGTAGGTACCCTAACTGGGTACTTCACCGTAGTTGTTGACTGAAATAAAATGGAGAAAATTCGATTTTCTATGGTAGAAAACGGTGGAAAAGTTCGGTATTGTAGTAAATTCGATGGTTGATCGAGTGGGTGCGTCAGTTCGAAAATTCGCTCATTAATTCATGCTGCATGAACGGAACTTTTCCCGGAACTGGGTCAGGACTGAGGGATTCCTGCGGTAACTGGAGCAACCTCCCCCTTTTCCCCCTCCGCCCTCACAATCCGCACCTCCTCCTCCTCCTCCACTCCAATCTTCAACCGCCCCCTTTTCCGCCACATCAGACTGCATCTCCTCCTCCTCGTCATCCTCCTCCTCGTCATCCTCCTCTTCGTCATCCTCCTCCTCGTCGTCATCCTCC
Organism: Stenodema calcarata; assembly: GCA_963920205.1. Taxonomy (NCBI): domain Eukaryota; kingdom Metazoa; phylum Arthropoda; class Insecta; order Hemiptera; family Miridae; genus Stenodema; species Stenodema calcarata. The sequence continues at coordinate 10,464,197 of OY986061.1, read as the reverse complement.
TCCTCCTCATCCGCCCCATTGGACGCCGTTTTCTTCAGTATCATCGATCACCCCCCGCACCCCTCAACACCTGCATCCTCCTTCCTCACGCGCATCGCCCTCTTTATTACCCCCCTCCCCCCCATCAACCCCTCATCACCCCCTCGCGCACCTCGCATATTACGTTACCAACCTCGCGGTTTGATGAAAAACCTTCTTCAAACACGTAAAAATTTCATTATTATTTCATTATTATAATAATTATAATTTCATTATTATAATACTCTTTTTGAACTATTTAAAAAATTATCATTCCTTGAAAAAAAGGAATAAAAAATTGAGTATTTCAATATCCAAAATAAACTATTCAAAAAACAAGTATTTTTCCATAGGTCGGAATTTCATAATATTTCATAATATTAACTGTTTGACAACAATTCTTGTCTCGTCGCTACGGGCCACTGGCCTTCAGACGAGCAATATATCGATTTCACTGTATCCAATTTAATTGTGAATCTGTTATTATTTTTTTCAATAAATGTCTCTCTCTCTCTGTTACTTGAGTTGTTCCTCACGGTTCATCTGCGTTAATCTGATAACGGAATGGAATATCGCAATTCTGACTCCACCATCGTGTTCAGCGTTGAAAAATCTATAAACTGAAGTGTTACTCGGCGAAATGGAGACAATGTCTATGTATTATATTATCATAAAATCGTGTCTGTCTGTCTGTTTGTCTCATCATCAATTGAGAACGGCTGAACGTAGAAAGTTGCGGCTGGTACCATTTGACGCAGAATTTATCTGGGAAGGTTTATGATAAATTCGCGTTTAAATCTGTCCATTCGTTGAAACGCTATGAATGAAATACTACTAAAAAACGTGTTATAATCACTTCTATGAGGACGTTTATGCTTATAACTTTTGAACGGTTGAACGTAAATCCGATTGTAAGTGGTCTCTGGATTCAGCTCGACGACTACTTTCAAGTGGTACTTCAATCAGGATGTTAGTGGGAGGGGGCGGGGTGCAGGTTGTGAGAGGGGGGGGGGGTCTACAGGCATTCAAAACTACTTGACCAGTTGGAGTGCAACTTTGGGAATTCGTTGTGTGAACATTGAGAAATGTTTCTAAGCAGGTAGGGTGGGTCAATAGTATGGGAGGGGGAGGGGGGGGGTTAAAGGCAGTTAGGGTAGGAGGAGGGGGAGGGGGGGTTAAAGGCAGTTAGGGTAGGAGGAGGGGGAGGGGGGGGTATTACCGGGATGTCAAAACTACTTGACCGATCTGAATGAAACTTTGGGAAAATGTTGAGTGAACATTGGGGAAGGTTTCTGACCAATTTGAGGGGGGGGGGGGGGGGGTTACCGGCAATCCAAAAACTACTTGACGAATTGGAGTGAAAAGGGGGTAATTGGAAGCAGAGAAGTGAATAAAGGGGGTGTCTGTTCTACCGTTGCGAGGCGCGGGTACGCAGCTAGTCTGTTATAAAACACACATTTTACACAAAACCAGTTATTTCTTCATAATTCGCTCTTATAGCCCTGCAGCAAGACTGCGGATTTCGTTTTCAATTATTTTCAATTTTTGAAAAAAACTATTTTTTTGGGGTTTTTTTGTGTTAAATTCGACAGCGGTCGTTTCTCGGGGCATCCGTCGTCCGCGAATGACGAAATCCGTCCGTTTGGAATCCCGGAAACGTTCCGGACGTAATCTTTTCGATGTCTCTCTGCGAGAAACCAAACAATTTCCCCGCAATATGATCTTTCCGTTGAAATAAACCCATGAAAGCGATCCCCCCCTTAACCCCCCCCCCCTCAACCACCATTTTTTCCCGTTTCTTCTTCGTGTGCCAGGAGCAAAAATAATATGACAAGGGAACCAATCTTCATACACACCTGGCCAACTCCGCGGGGGCCCTTCCGATTTCAGTCTTTCTTTCTCCCATTTTATTTCTCTTCTTCTTCTTTTTTTTCTCTCCCAACCGAGAATTTTTCTCGCTGACTCTTGGTCTCCCTTCGCCTCTCTCGCCAAGTTCGGGAGATTGGATTCAACTTTTCTTGGCAAACCCCGCGGAAGTTCCATAATTGCGTTTTCCCTCGGGGGAAGCCGCTTCCTCCTAACTTGCATTGCTTTGCTTTTCCTCAGACGATCGTAAAGGCGAATGGGAATGATCTGGTTGGATCATCCGAATCTTTATTTCAACACCCCCCCCCCCTCCGCCTCCACCACAATCCCCGTCATATTTTCACTCGTTTGCTAAATTTGTATTTTTCCTTCGGGGAGCTTTAATTCTGACGAGCTGAGGTAATTTTTTCTCTTTTACGACCACCTCCATCACTTCTTTACTTTTTCATCAAATTTCCAAAGAAACTTCGCGATTCCACAGGCCTTGGGAGGCATTTGATAATAGTTGTCTCAAAATGATCTAAAACGGAATTTTTCGATGATCTAAAACGCACATTTTCTCTGCAAAACAAAAGTAGTCGTGCAGCGTGGATTTAACAGCACATTTTTGAATAAATAACTGGTTTTATGGCTTTAAATGGTTTGGAACGTTTCATTCAACCACTTTCTGTGGAGTAACACAGCAGTATATAGATTTTTCAACGCTGAACACGACGATGAAGCCAGAATTGCGATATCTCATTCTGTTATCAGATTAGAGCAGATGAACCGCGAAGAACATCTCAAGTAACAACCACGTTTCTTCATCTTCAAAGTGATCAATCAAATCATTCATTAAATGGTTGCAGAGCATGGTTGGTGCTAGCTTTGCCTCGGTACCTCCTCCACTATATTTTTGGAGCTCTAAGGACCTTTCCCAGAAGGGACTCAAACCCATTTGCGTATAAGCATTTATATTTGCATTATTCAATATCTTTCTCTCCTCCAATATTCTACATTCTAATTTTCTATGCCTCTATAATTCATTGGGTAATCTTCTATTTTCAAATTTCTGTATTTCTGTTTCACCCCTGCCAATATCCACGCTTGTAGGAGCATAGTTCTCCACAAGTAATACATTTGCAGTAGTACCTTTACGATGGAGGTTAACCATACCTTGGAGTTTTCCAGTTGTTCTTCCTAGATTGGAACTCAATACCATTCAGTCCCCCTCTTTTCTATCAACAACAGCCTGGCATACCGAGTTATCAATAGCAAATCAATCATCTTTGATTTTGGAAATTAGTATTTATTTTTGAAAATTTGTATTACTTTTGAAAATTTGTATTTATTTTACTTAGTTTGCATTTGTTTCATTCATATTTGTCTGCGAGGATTCGACTCCTCCCCTTAGCACAATCTCTTCTTAAAGAGGGGAGTAGCATTAAGTAGCATTAAGCATTATGTATTTTATGTATTGTATTTTTAAAATAAATGCATTTGTTAAACGAAAAAAAATAAATAAATAATAATACCAGGTGTTGTTTGAAGGTGGGAGTGCAATGGTTTGCTGAGTTCCCTTTCCCGAGTTTTTGTTTCAACAACTCTGGAGATGGTGTCATGTAATGAATGGTGTGCTGAGGAATCCCCCGTTCCCGGGGAGGTTAGGCAATTATGCCCACCCAGAGGGGTGTCCTGGTCTGCATTTACACGCCTGGCCATCTCCATACGGTTGAAACCAAAACTCGGGAAGGGGCACTCAGCAAACCATTACTAATGTAAATTTAAGAATCATAAAGTTTATTTACATTTCAATCTTTGATGAATTTTCGTGGGGTGTCCCACGAGGTGTTCCCTCCCCCCTCCTAAAATCGTCCAAATGGGAGTAAACAAAATTTTTGTTTTGAATTTTCATATTTTTTTTGCAAGGATCTCAAATATCATATTTGCGCACCCCGCGCAACCATGCGCAAGTGACACTAACTTTCTTATTTTAAATTTTTGTTTACTACCATTTGGACGATTTTAGGAGGGGGGGGGGCAACTCGTGGGACACCCTGTATTTATTTTATTTAATTTATTATGTTTTCTTGTATCACTGATTTCCCAACTGGCCCAACTCCTGGCAAGGAAATTCCCAACTTTTCTCTTTCCCAAATTCTGTCGGGGTTGGGGGGGGGGGGGATGAGGCCCTGCCCAAAAACATGTCCATGTTAATATTCCATTGAAAGAGGGCGGAATAAACAGACGGAGAACTTTCGTAAGTGACAATGGGTTTGATATAAATCGACAGGGTCTTCTTGACTTCTTATTTGGGTCAAGGGCTAAAGATGGTCTTTCGGTAGTTGACGCTTCAGGGTTTTCAAGTATTCAAGATGAGACCTACAAGATTAATTAGAATCATTCTAAAACAAGACGTGAACCCTCGTCAATGATTCAGACTCGTAATGGGAGATCGGTGGATGGTGGCGGTGGCGGGGGGGAGACGGATAAAGCCCCGTCAGGGTTCGGTCGGGGCCGAACGGGCTGAGGGGAGACGGTTGAGGGGGAGACGGCTGAGGGGAGACGGGTGGACGTTTAAATACGTCAGACGAGGCGGCAGGGGGTACGAGCGGATAAATCCGTCATGGAAGGTAGAGGGATCCGCGTAGTGGAAGGAAATCAAGGGCGAAGCGCCCATCATTTATTCAATCTCTCGAATCCTTGATGACTGATGGCCGTGGTGGTGGAGGGGGGGGGGGGGCTAAATATAAATGTTAAACTTGCGTACATCCTCTGCAAGGAGGATGTGACAAGGCCTAAATTATGAACGAAACGTTATCTACCTCCTCTGCAAGGGCAAGAGGGAAGAACTAACTAAAATTTTCCAAGTACCTCAAATTGAATTATTACCCTCCTCGAATGGCATTTAACAGGGAAATTCAACTTGAGCTCTCAACTTTAAATGGATTGTTTATTTATTTCAAAGAGAACGACGGGACATTAATTTCTACCGCCATTTCTACATGAAGTATCAAATATTTATGAGTTTCGTTGAACATAAAATCACTTAAATGCGATTCCTCTTGTTTGTGAAGGCACTTTTCGTCAATAACTTGGAACCGTGACCTGAAATACGTTCAGAACCTCATCGACCATAACGATAGTTTCGATTTATAAACAAGTCTGAAACTAGAAAATATTGTCAGAATCCACAGTCATGCAATCTTAGAAGATATAACTGGTTTTATGTAAAATGCCTCCATTTTACTAGTTTTATAACAAATTTTGTCTCCTTTTTTGCCGAGTATTTCCTCAGTTTATAGAATTTTTATCGCTGAACTTACTACATAACTGTCATCTGAGGATCATCTATATATGTCTATGTCGTCTATATATAGACGATCCTCAGATGACAGTTATGGAGTAAGTTCAGCGATAAAAATTCCATAAACTGAGGAAATACTCGGCAAAAAAGGAGACAAAATTTGTTATAAAACTAGTAAATTTATAAATTCTACTTAAAAATTTTTGGCTGTAAGAACATGATATAGATATAGATATCATATGATATAGATTTGTATATTCTTAAGCTCTAGATCTAGAGCTTTCTGAATTACCTATTTGAACTACTGATTTCTTGACTTGTGAATGTAGTCAAAAATACTTTGAATCCTTTAATGACTAAATAAACGATACAAGTTTCATCTAAGCCAAAATCCGTTACGTTAAATTGCCTCCTCCTACACTACGTATTATACCTAATGCCTCCCCCGAATAAGAGATCAAAACCTTCTTCGGAAATCAAAGAACAGCCAACGAATGCATCCCATCCACCGGACCAACTTTGCCAACCACTTTTAGATGATATTTTTTCAAAATCCCCCGAAACCGCAGAACAAAATGTTCTTTTTGAACAAAATTCAGATATTTTCGACAAACTTCCCGTAAATGTTGAGTGGGAACTTCCCATCAAACACTTAGTTCCCACTAACTTGGTTAAAATCAATTTCTACACAATAAATTTTATCTAGTACCTATCGCAGTTTGTTTATTATAAATGAGATTCAACAATTCATATCATCTCTCCATTTCATGAAAAACATTGCAATTTTGATATGAAAATTGATAGCGTTTTCGGCTATCAAGAATATGATATCTAGAGCTTTCTAAATTATTTATTTGAACTACTGATTTCTTGCCTTATGAATGTAGTCAAAAACACTTTGAATCCTTTAATGAATAAATAAACGATACAAGTTTCATCTAAGCCAAAATCCTGATACAATCACATAACATTCAATTTTTGGCTCAGATAGATAAGATTGCAGGGAAATAATAAATTTCCTCTCATTAGAGGAAAAAAAAGGTGGTTCATTTTTGCAATAGTGCAATCAATTATGGGGTCTCAAGGTGGGTGTCGAAAACTGTTTATTGTCACAAATATCATTCGACAGCAGCCGGAAAAAGTTATGATATCCAGTTTCCCCGCCCTCTCTTCTCCTTACCACTGAAGAGATGTCTTAACCACTTCACAAGCACCGTACCCGTTTCGAAATCTCCCCTTGGCGCCATGGCGAGACGGTTTTATTACTACACATGTATTATAGATAGAATTGAGATAAAAACAAAAATCCGACAAAAATAGAAATTTAAAAACAAAAATCCGACCTGCAGTCGAAAGGCCAAATTCGTAGATGGGCAGAGTCGGGCCAGTCTAAGGAGGATTTTGGGGAATAATAAGAGGAGAAAATCACCCATAAATTCCAAAATGAAACTGACTTACATGTGACACCCCGAAGGTGGAGCTATCAAAGTGAGGCACTTTGAAGATGATGAAATGTGGTTGTTACTTGACATGCTCCTCACGGTTCATCTGCTCTAATCTGATAACGGAATGAGATATCGCATTTCTGTCTTCACCATCGTGTACAACGTTGAAAAATCTATGAACTCGGCAAAAAAGGAGACGAAATTGGTTATAAAATCAGTGAAATGGAGACATTTGACATAAAACCAGTAATTTCTTCGAAAATTCGCTCGTATGGTCATGCTGCATGACTGTGGATTTCTCGTTATTTGTAAGAATTGTCTTAATTGGTAAATAAAACGTTGTTGCCGAAACAAAATTTGTCGAAATGTCGATTGTTGTCCGATATGACTGCGCCAATACACTAAATAGTGGTGATGAACACAACCCATCGAGCCTGATTACCACAACTGTTATTACACACGAGTGAGGTGAAAATTACGTAATGAATTGAATGAAGTTTTTGTGGCTCAAATACAAAGTTCGTTTCGAGTAAAAGATTCTCTGAGGTTCGATAGGGAATAGATCCGTCCGATCTACTCGCACAATAGCACAGAGGGATCGCATTCACTCGGTTGAATGGGCTTCTACCGAGAAATTGCTACTTCCAACAATATCCTCCGACGCAACCGCCGTATTCCGAGTGGTCTTGATATCTTCATACGAGTACAAAGTGGAACTGAGCTGTCTCATTACGACCGCTTCGGCATGTACATACGTGAACCCGTTTACACGGGACGTGCATCTCTCGTCCGTTTATTTTCACTGGGAGCTTTCCCAGAGCTAACAGGACCTCGGCTGTTCGTATCTTCCCAGAAAACCGTTTCCGAGAGGAGTTTCAACCCCCGACGGGCTGTTATTGAAATCAGCGGGGTCTTTCGCCGTATTCATGAATACGGGATGATCCTTCAAACTCGAGCTTCCAACTGTCACCTGCCTCAGGCCGCGGGCGCAAAACTCGGTGCGATTTGGTTTAGTACAGGGGCGGCTCGTGGGCTCAGAAACTGGTGGGGCACCAGGGCAATGCATTCAAAATAATATATTATAACGTCAGGCAACGTTTTGATATCATTCTTATCGAACATGGAAGAAAGCATGGAGGAATGAAACTCCCTTCTTCCTTGACAAGGAACGATTCAACGATCGATTGTTTTCGGCGTTCAACTTGATTCGATATTTTGGCCACCGCCCGGAATGGCTCCTATCTCGGAACACAGGGTGCCTTCCCCCACCCCAGGAAGCGCCTATACCTTCAACATTGAGACTGGGGCACTTCTGGTCGATCCGATAATCGACTTTTTTAATCGATAAATCGAAACAAAATGCGTTGAGGACACGACTTCTATCGAAGTCAGACGAAATAGCCGCCCGCCTGCAAGAGCTCAGTGGAAGTGGGTAGTCATGGAAGAAGGGAGATCTCCCTTCTTCCATGGTGGGTAGTAGTAGGTAAGATTTTTTTCTCCTTGTTCTATGTTTTTTCTGTTTTCTTTGCAAATTTTTGGGTGGGGCGAGGGCCAAGGTGGCCTTATGGACGAGCCGCCACTGGTTTAGTATTTTAAACAACGGACTTTTGAGTGAAATCCAACGGTCTTCCCTGCAAATTCAAGATTTCTGGTGTATCTTTAATTCTGCCTGGTTAATCAGAAAACCAATTGCTGGCCCAATACAAGGACTATAGACTCTGAGGCTCTCAAAAGTAAACCGGCTTATTATTTGCACGAGCCCGTACCACTGACTTCAGGGATGCCTGAGTTGTAAATTGACTGGCTGCACTTCAATATTTTCGCGCTTTATCTTTGCAATCACTATCTTCTATTAATTTTGCGTTTTAAAATCTAGACTGAGTTGCTATTCAGCAAAAAATGGAGACAACATTTGTTCTTCTGGTATTCAAAACGTTCTTATTCCTCCCCCCCCGTTCCACTCCAAATTTTAATTAGCGAAAAACTACTCCTGTTTTACTTATTAGTACGAAATGCGCTCATACGAGCATGAGTTTTTGTTGATACGACTTCCAGCGAGAGGTGTATTCGAGGAGGGGGAAAAATCCCTCAAGAGCGCTCAACTGGAACATTTTTCTGCGCTCAAATGGTATTTTCCCAAATATTTCTTAGGAGACCTGCGCTCAACTAGTGTGCAGCCTATTTCCCCAGTTTGGAAATCATTATGACCTCCGCAACTTTCCGTTGGGTTGGAACAAGTTTTAACTAGTAACTAACTAGTTGTAAGGCCTTGTCTGAGAGCTCTTTCAAGATTCGACCTGTTATCAGGTCATAGCCCGGGGTCTTTTGGTTTATTATCTTCGATAATGAACCATTGGAATCGCCCAAAGAAAAAATTTTTTTAACCCCCCCTCAAAATTTGTTGGTTTACGTTTCAAGATACGTAGATTCAGATAATCGAATAAAAAAAAATCCGTCCGTCCGCCGTACGCCGTCCGCGCCACTTTGCCCAGTTAGCGTTGAGTTAAAATTACGAAATTTTTTTTATGGGTTTCGACCAACCCCACAATGGTCCTCGAAACTTTTCATAACCCTAGGTCAAGGGGAAGGGGTTCAAAACGAATTTTGAAAATTTGAAAATCTCATATCTCGAAAAATTCATATAGAACGGTATGTTTTTTATTTCATATTTAGATAGAGTTTGTTCCGTAGAACTTTTTAAGACCATCCGCAGCTGTATAGGACCAGCCGTTCGTTCACAATGACGGCTCAAAGATTGTGCCTCACAACACGATCGTGACTCAAACTGTTGAAATACAGGTCCATTTTCATACTAACAAGCTCTTTGGAACATCATATGGCTTAAGTGATGTCGAGTTGGTTGTTCTGAGGTGCGTTTCGTGCTACGGAAATGAAGGTAATTTCGAATGTTTGTTGGTAGGTACTTCTTTTATAGAAAAATTATTACCGACGTAGTATTAAAAACCTCAGAATTATATCGTATTAATTAATCATAATTAATAATAATAATAATTAATAATAAATACAAATGATTAATACCTAACAATAAATTATAATAATTTTCACTAGGTACTTGATAAAATTATTAATAATTAGTGGTAATTCATAATAATAATTAATCTAACATTTAGGATCTAGACATTTAGACCTAATGATCTAAACAGAAGGCCACCCGGGTGATCTGTACAAAGAAGATAATGAACCGTTGTTTTTTGACATTTTCATGTCTTTGCTTTGGCACATAAACTGAAACGGGAAAAATTTGTTCCCTTGATTCACCCTTTCCCTCAGATCACGTCAGAACACAAGCGACCGGCGGGTCATTACGTCAGAGCCTATGACGCACGAGCGTATGACGTAAGACGGCTGGCAGGAGGCCAACTAGTACGTCAGAGCCTATGACGCACGAGCGTATGACGTAAGACGGCTGGCTGGAGGCCAACAAGTACGTCGGAGCCTATGACGCACGAGCGTATGACGTAAGACGGCTGGCAGGAGACCAACAAGTGCGTCAGAGCCTATGACGCACGAGCGTATGACGTAAGACGGCTGGCTGGAGGCCAACAAGTACGTCAGAGCCTATGACGCACGAGCGTATGACGTAAGACGGCTGGCAGGAGACCAACAAGTGCGTCAGAGCCTATGACGCACGAGCGTATGACGTAAGACGGCTGGCAGGAGGCTAACTAGTACGTCAGAGCCTATGACGCACGAGCGTATGACGTAAGACGGCTGGCAGGTGGCCAACAAGTACGTCAGAGCCTATGACGCACGAGCGTATGACGTAAGACGGCTGGCAGGAGACCAACAAGTGCGTCAGAGCCTATGACGCACGAGCGTATGACGTAAGACGGCTGGCTGGAGGCCAACAAGTACGTCAGAGCCTATGACGCACGAGCGTATGACGTAAGACGGCTGGCAGGAGACCAACAAGTGCGTCAGAGCCTATGACGCACGAGCGTATGACGTAAGACGGCTGGCTGGAGGCCAACAAGTACGTCAGAGCCTATGACGCACGAGCGTATGACGTAATACGGCTGGCAGGAGGCCAACTAGCGCGCCATACGACGAGACCTTTTATGTCTCTGCGCCCCCTCCCACACCCACACCGCGTACCTCGTACTTCATTTTGGTTTACTATCTTCGATAATGAACCATTGGAATCGCCCAAAGAAAAAAATATTTTAACCCCCCCTCAAAATTTGTTGGTTTACGTTTCAAGATACGTAGATTCAGAAAATCCGTACGCCGTCCGCGGCACTTTGCCCAGTTAGCGTTGAGTTAAAATTACGAAATTTTTTTTTATGGGTTTCGACCAACCCCACAATGGTCCTCGAAACTTTTCATAACCCTAGGTCAAGGGGAAGGGGTTCAAAACGAATTTTGAAAATTTGAAAATCTCATATCTCGAAAAATTCATATAGAACGGTAGATATGTTTTTTATTTCATATTTAGATAGAGTTTGTTCCGTAGAATTTTTTAAGACCATCCGCAGCTTTGTACGACCAGCCGTTCGTTTACAATGACGGCTCACAACACGATCGTGAATCAAACTGTTGAAATACAGGTCCATTTTCATACTAACAAGCTCTTTGGATTCCAAAGTTTGGAACATCATATGGCTTAAGTGATGTCGAGTTTGTTGTTCTGAGGTGCGTTTCGTGCTACGGAAATGAAGGTAATTTCGAATGTTTGTTGGTAGGTACTTCTTCTATAGAAAAATTATTACCGACGTAGTATTAAAAACCCCAGAATTATATCGTATTAATTAATCATAATTAATAATAATTATTTTTAATAGTAAATACCAATTATTAATACCTAACAATAAATTATAATAATTTTCACTAGGTACTTGATAAAATTGTTAATAATTAGTGATAATTGATAATAATAATTAATCTAACATTTAGGATCTTGACATTTAGACCTAGTGATCTAGACAGAAGGGTGATCTGTACAAAGAAGATAATGAACCGTTGTGTCAAGAATTTGCAGAGTTTTTTGCATTGATATTACTCTTAATTTCGTCCTTTAATTCTTTCAGTGTTACCGGTGGAATTTCAAGTTCATCTGTTTTTTCAATCCGAGTTATATTTTCGTCTGTAGTCTGATATAGTAATGGTTGGAATGTTTCGCTAAGATGATCTGCAAAACGTTGTGCTTTCTTGATTACTTCTGGCCCAAGTCCCATAATCTTTTTTGATGGGAGATGAGTGAACTTTAGGTCTTTTCATGTTTTTGGTTGCTTTATAGAGAGAATACTCAGTTCTTTTCTCAGCAGTTAAGTTGCTTAAGAAATGTTCGCCTGATTTGTTCTCCGTGGATGTTAGTAGAGCTTTAAGTTTATTACTGTATCTGTTGAGAATAGTTTTATTTTCACGCGTTACTACTTCTATTGTTTTTCCATTTTCTACTTGCTTTACGTTTCTCATTTAGCAGATCCCTTACTTCTATCGGATACGTTTTGAAATTATTATCACTATTATCAACATCGCTTATTGGGGTGCTTCGCCAGGCTGCTTGCTGTTTGTTATTTATAAACAGGTCTAGTTCGTCTTCTAGTTGTTTAGGAAGTAGTTAGTGGTGGTACAAAAGTAAAGTAATAAGCCATTTCAGGCTGGCTGACATCGCAAAAGCAAGGCGTCTAAGAATTATATACCTAAACGTATATACACTGATTTCTCGTGACTACCAGAAGTACTACTGGTAGTCACGAGTAATCAGTGGTGGTATAACTACAGTGAAGTTATGCTCCAATTCAGGCGTGTTCATCTGGCAAAATCTACTTCTACACAGTCTACACTACTTCTATTAGTCAACACTAGTGATAGTTACAATGAGATAACTGACTGTACCTACAATCTACTCTCATCAAGGTATGTACTTACCAACTAACATTCGGCACCTACTTTACATCTATTCCATCTGTTCCAATCTTTAGCCTAGTCCTCGTTAATGCTTTTATCCCTGAGGATGCTCTACAAATAAAGCGAACCGTTGGCGTGAAGAGTTTTTAATTGATGCTAACCAATCCTCAAGATCCCCCACCATAGTTTATTGTTGACGTGGTCGAGATCCAGTTATCGTTAGAATCTAATGTTGTGAGCAACATTTTTTTTTATAAGCATGGTACCAAATATGAACCAAAATGCCTGTATCTGATATAGGTAGTAGATGTACCTACCGGGAGACACTTGGCTTGTAGGAGCGCACCGCTATTTATTCGCTGTCGAATTAAACGAACTCCTGACTCTAAAGCTTTACACAAAACAACGTAACTCTCCAGATCTTGACTACTGGCAATTTTCGTGTCGTTCCATTATCTCCGTGCCACACCTGGAATGAGCCGGATGTTTAGCGTGATTGCGTGTAACACCCGCTAGAATGAGAACTCACGCTCTGTATTCGTACTATGAAAAATCTTCGTGCGTCAACGTCTCAGTTTTTATTGTACGGCGGCGAGTGGATTTCGCAATTACGTTCGGTCGTTGTTTTTTATTGCCTTCTTCTGTAGACAGAAGATCTCGTGTTGGGACGACGACTCACTACGAGGTGGTCCCGTTTTTCATTATTCATTTTCAACGCGTTGAAACGTAGAAATTGTCCAAGAGACATCGACCGAAGTTCCGGCTTCGGTCGAAAAATGGCGGTACTTCCTTGAATTTCCGTGTAAAGCTCATCATGCTTCGACCGAGGCAAATGTCTTAGGCTATGTGAGGCTATTAAATTATTATTGGCTTTTTTGTGTCTTTTGGCAGTGAATTCAGGATGGTCGGAAATGGATTTTGGCATAAAGATTTTCCGGAATTTGAGTTTTACAAATTTTGGACCTAGAACAATAGCTTCCTTTTTATGAAAATTCGCTACAAGAAAACGTCCACTTGACATCTTATAGAAAAACTACAGGCTTAGCAAACTTGTTATGGTCGATAATATCGTTCTTATTACAAAGTCAAAGTGCTGCTAAAATATTGTGGGTACTTTATAGTCTAAATGTTGCCGATTAGGTCTAATTTTAATATGTGAGGATTACTACTGAGCAGGAACTCCACCACAAGTCACAAGTGATGTGGTCATGTGTTAAAAGTATTACAACTATATCGCACTTTATAAGCAAACAACGTTGTCGTTAATAATAAAAAAAGATATCTCCGATTTCTCATTTGGTTGTCCGAAGACAAAGTTGATGAGCTATAATGGACAATAATAGATAGCATGCATTTCAGTAGTGCTAAGCTAGTAGCTGCTTGGGGTCTGCAGGCTCGAAATCTATACGCAAAACGCAGTAGGAGATGCGAACATTTAGTAAAACTACAGAAGGCAAACTTCGGCTGAACAGTCCATTAGAACGGCGAAACGCAAACCACCGAAGGAGCCCGGGGAATACTGAGGGAAGAAGTTCAGGGAATAGCCAGCGAACGTTTGTTATGAACAGAGGCATAAACCCACCCCTGCGGTATAAACCGTGTAACGCCACACCTCCTGGAGTTTACTTGGTGAAGCAGGCTGATGGGAGGGGCTTTTCCGTACAAATAGTTTGACTTTCAAGTTTGACATCAACCCACCCCTTCTCAGCTCAGCCCTCGAACCCATATCCGATTCCATTGGGCATAGATGTATCTTTAATGTAAGCTTTATCCGTGAGAGGGAGCTCCCTCCCCCTCGAAAGATGGAAATGTGAACCTCCCCTAGGGGATACGGATCTGCATTGTTGCGTAAAAGCCGAAATCACTTTCTGAGTATCTGTATAATTCCCCATGGATCGCCACGAGTCGAATAATGAATATAACTTTATTTCCATACCAAACTTGAGTAGTAAGTTACATTGTGTCCCAGTACACAGTGCAGTGGAATCTGTCGATTAACTTGGATAAATCCAAAATGATGATATTTCAAAAGCAAGGGGGAGCTGTGGAAATTGAATGGTGAGGCATTGAAGTGGTGAAAATTTATACATACTAATGGCATTAGTTATACATACTAAGAATTTAAAAAGGTATTTAACCTCAAAACTTGCAAGTGCCCAACTAGGCTTAAATACCGTGTAGGTAAGATTCATGGATAATGGTGAAATGCCCGTGGAAGCTAAAGTACATTTTACTGTTTTCAAAAACGTCAGTATGCAGGGCAAGTCTGGCGTTATGAGTTCCATACGTAGGTGGAGATGCAATAAGTGGTTTCCCCTACCCATTAGATTGGATTATATTGTAGGCAGGGACTCAGGGTGAGTCCTTTCCCCACCCGCTGCACTGAAAGTTGGCCTTATTGTGCGGAGCATTGCCCTGCAGACCAAGCAATAGGCTCTGGGTCCAGTCCACTCCCTCCACCAGAATGACGATCCCCCCTACCAGGTTGCTTGCAGATAAAATCTCTTCTGGTATTAGAGACCTGAAGATTCTGTACCGTTGTATGCTGGGCACTCAAAGAGGAGATGAGGTGCAGTTTCATCCTCCTCCCCACAAAGTCTGCACGGCGGATCTCCTACGTATACTCCGATTCTGTGCAGATGTTTCCGGAAGCACCCCGTCAGCCTCCTAAGCAGCTTCTGAGGTCCTTCCCCTACAGGAACCTTAAAAAAAAAAAAAAAAAACAGTGTGCTGCCATAGTCAACTTCCCGAAAGTTTGTGCTGGGATGTTTTCCCAGTGCCTCCTATGCCCCTCTCTCACCCATTCTCTCAAGGAGGATCCTACCGAGCATGTAGCAATACCCAAGACTGGTTCAGGCCCTACAGAAGCTTTGGAAGCCCTCTTTCTTGCCATTCCATCTGCTCGCTCATTGCCTTCCACGATATTCTCCAATCGCACAAAGTTCTTCCTGGTGCACTGTAACATGCACGCCCAGCGGCCAAAATGACTCTCTGAGCGTGGCCTCATCTGTGACCCTGACCATATCTCCAGACCGATCTGGGGGCCTGGTACTCGTCCACTCATCCCTACGGGTGCATATCTGAATATCGGCCGCATTTTCTCTAGAAGTGTTTTTGTGTAGTTTCATTAACTTAGTCGGCTGTCACGATGTTTTTAGTATCGAAAATGACCGATTTCCAAGTACTGACGTAATTCATGGGCTTGGCATCTTCGAAGGTGGACCGAAATGACTTTGCTGGTTTTATCGATGTTTCGTTCATTCGAATATTTTATGAACAGTTTTTAATTGTTGTCTAGTCAAAATTTGAGGCAACTGTGAATTAATTTTATTTAACGAACGTTTTTATAATAATTATGATTTAATAATGCTGAATTATTCAGCATCGATTGATAATTAAAAATTGCTAAATTGATCCATAAATAAGGTCTATAAATATAGTCTGATTCAGACTATATAAATATAGTCTGATTTTTTAACAAATTCAGAAATTCGGGAAAAAGGCAAATATTTTCAAAACTCTCAGAATTCGCCCTATTTTATTCATGGAACTCCGTAAACTTTCGAACTAGCGCCTCCCAGAGATTCTTTCAAATGAACCAAAGTTTTAACAAGTTATTATGGAATTCACTGTATCCATCGGGCTGTTACTACCTAAAGGAGTTTGCAGTATTAGGCGAAGCCCGTCAGCCTACTTCCAAGTTCACAACTCAGTGAGACGTTTTCATGTCGTACCACATCCTTTATCTTGACAGTAGGCACCTAAGAATCATTCTCCCTTGTTCTTCCTTCATAATCAGATAGGAAATTGTTAGGGGCAGTAGAATTACCACATTCAATGACGTTCGTGCAGGAGGCGCTAGACTGGGGAAATGTAACTCCAGGATATATGGACAGGGAAATTATCAGCGTCAGTTGGATATATTTTCCACATAAATCGAGAGCTTTCCAAGACGTGGTGAACGATTTATGTACGATGAAAAATGGCGAGGATAAACCTCCGTAGCTACACATTGGCTGTGTACCTGAGTAGAAACGTGAAAATTTAGAATAACTACGTAGGTGTCGTGATTTTTCATATTCTTCAAGGAACAAGTGTTGCATGAGTGTAACAGTTGAAACGTTGGTGGAGAACGAAAGGGCCTGTTTGTGTTGTGGTGTGTCCATAAGGGCCAGTAGTTATTTCCAAGAGCGCCTATAAGTAACTCACAGAGGGCGAATACGCCAAAAAGTGCACTAACTATTTTTTGGCGTTACGTCATTACGATTTCATGGGACGGGCGCTTATCGGCTGCTGCCCTATCTTCCTTATCGAGTCAAAATCTTCATAATTTTGTAAATTATTTATTCTTAAATTCCCCATAAAACGCAATAACGAGCAAATTTAATTTGTACTGTTACAGCATCAAGAAGGAGCCCGGCAGCCCGGTCGAGTCCTTGAGCCCGGACAGCGGCAACAGACCCTCAGGTCGGTCAAGTGGTCCAAATTTACCAAATCCTTTGAAACCACTAGTTCTGTATAACTGATTGTCGTAACATTCAGTGGTTCATTGCATTCGATAGCTCTCTGCAATTTTATAGCTCGTGTTAATGATTATTGAGCTCAATCCATCTATAAATTAATTGGATTGTCCAATGATTCGTTTTTAAGTGTTCGAGTTTCAATCCTCAGGAATCTCAACATGAATTGGTGGGTGGTTATGGTTAAGTAATTAGATATCTAACGAAGAACTGGGTAAAATGGTATTTTGTCCAATGCATTGTCTTAATTTTGTTTTAGTGACTAATGAAGCAATAATTACCCAGATCTCCAAAGTTAATTGAAAGGATTTTGAACACAACTCACCCTCATTTGGTCCAGGGCACAAAGGGAACGACCCTCGCCGAAAAAGAGGGGCTTTTTGTAAAGGCCCAACTTCACCAATTAGTCGTCCAAATAGAATTCAACCCCAGTTCTTTTTTCCTTCTCGACGATCCCCTCAGTGAAATCATCATTCGAGCTATCAGGTGTCGTAGTGAAAATAACAGTTTGAAGGCAGCAGAATAGTAAGAGAAAGAATCGATTGAGTGATATGAGCTCGAGGGCGGAAAAATGTGCGAACTTCATTTTTCCCTCTTCAAATTAACGGTGAAAAAAAAAAAAAAAAAAAAAAAATTCGTTATACGGCTCGGGTACACCGTGTAGGAACACGGAGACTCCCTTTACAAGACAAGGTTGTATCAATCCGATTGAATTACTTCATGATGGAATCGCTACTCCCTGCTTGTTATGAGGTCGAAATTTAAAGCTTATAAATAAACTGGAGTAAATTTAAATTTAAACTCATGCTTCCAGTTAATGCACATAACAAGCAACAAGTGTCAAAAAGTGACGGTTTGGAGCAGCAGGTGGATAAATGGCGACTTTGGTTTTCGTCACAGGGTTGTTGCCTAACATCTTTTGACTTCATCTTGACTATTTTCTTAGGTACCTAGTAATAAGTACCTATTTTATATACAATATATAAAATGATTTATTATATTTAACGGAGCCCTCTCATTTTAGGTTGAAATTATGGATATCGGAAAACCTATTTGAGTTTGGACTTGTTGGTATAATGTTAGCTATAAATACGAGTAATTCATGCTTAATTGGCATTGCAACACAATGCAAGCTCGAAGTTGTAGGGAAGTTATACCTATATTGGAAGTTTTGTGTTATTGCCGTTGTAGAGGTGGGTTTCTGGCTTCAGTGAAATATTCAGGATCCCTCACGTTTTTACATCATAATATGGAACACACCTCCACAACCGTACTATAATAGATATATAGTATAATAATTATATTATATTATAATAGTACAGTGAAATTGCCGTAATCAAACCCAAATGGGGGTCCCGATCGCGGAAGAGGCGGACTTGAGGTCAAAACTCCCCCTTCGATCACATATTGTAAATAATGTACAAATTGTAATTATAGTATTTTAGGTTTTATATTGTACATGGTAGTTGAGGTTTTATAGATTAAGTATACCATCCTGACTGTGGGTTTTCCAATTTACCCACAACATTCTACCTCTACGCAGTTAAGTACAACTCCCGATGCTAACAGTTATACCATTAGAACTTCAAATAAGGCCTCTGGCCGATATTGATGTATTAGCCCTAAGACCCAATACTTGTATTGTACCTAACTTCTGATAATAAACGTTCTGTATTCTGTATTCAGCACCAAGCGGCTGAAGTTCGTGAGGCTCTGAGGGTCCTGGGTTCGACTCCCAGCAGGGAACACGAGCAATTGCATGGAAATTGGGGTTTTAGAAAGCTGTGTATCGGTTTGGTCGAGAATTGACAATTTTGGAGTGTTTCTTGTACTATATAAATCGTTAAAACACAATTTGTTACGAAAAAAAAAACCTGCATACCCCAATCCATCTAGACTTTTTCTTCCCCAACTGATCAAGTTTGGTCATCAACGTCGTGGTTTTAATGTTTGCGGATGTGCAGGGGGATTGTTTTGAACACTTTCCCATAAAATTTAGTTCTATAGCTCCGTGCACTTAGTGTTGTTGCGCATTGGGATTTCATCATGCACCATGTCGGCCAGTTCCTCATAAGTACAACCGCGAAACCGAATTTTTAGATCCACGAAACCCAACTCCATTCAATAGGATAGCTTGTTCAAAAAGTTTTAAACTTTGATATGAAAAAAATTACATACTCCGGTGTCAGCGCTCTTTCCAGAACACTCGGACTTCTGGTCAGGTCCCTCCTTTTTCTTTATTATCCCCAGAATGTAAACCGTCTACGTTCTCTCCACAATTTCATAAAAACCCGTCTTACAAGCCTTTCAGGAGAAATTGTCGGTTCGAGGAAGAGCGGCTGAAATTACTGAAGGAACATCAAAGGAGCTGAAACACGAAATGTACACTTTAAAAGCTTTGGACAAGAAATGAAACGCTATTTTTTTCTCTTCTCTTAACTTTCACGGGAAAAATAACGAAACCAAACAGTCGCAGGCTACAGAAGTTATCAGATTTATCTGGGATTTTATGGAAGTTGATATTCGACAACATCCACTTGTTTAGACGGATTGGAGTTGTGAATCCGAAATGAGACAGACCTGCTCGTTTGAGATTTATTTATGTAGCGACGAAAATCTTCTGTGTCGAGAAACGTCTTTGAGCTCGATTCATCTAAATATAACGAATCAGGTATCACAATATACTGTGAAGTTCGAATTAAACTGTGCGGTTTTCTTGTTGCTAGGATTCTATACGGAGGAAGTAAGCAATGGTCAAAGAGTAAGTTTGTAAAACGAAAGAAAGAGCAGGTAAGTTTTTTTCAAGTATCCATAAAAATTGTACAAAATTCGCCCATTAAGTCACACGGCAAGAAATTCTATTCCCCAAAACCTAATGGATACGTCAAACACGTGAAGTCATCTAAGGTGGCACCAACATTATAGGTAATTTATGATGATTTGGTCAAAGAGACTGCAAGTTGGTCAAAGAGACGAAGCGCTCAAGAAAGGTATGGATGACACGGACCTCTACATAACACCATACGAGCCCCAAGACAGAGCAGATAGCCCAGACTTTCTACCGTATGAGCCTGAAGATAATAGCGGCGACGCGTGCTGAATGTACCGGAATTTTGAACTTGTGGTATCCAATTAAGATTTTGTTTATTGAAAAAAGGTCCTTCCACTTCACGACGATGCAGAAGAAAATTTCTAATGTTTATAATGCCTTAATATTCAAAGAAATATTTGGCTCCCCTTGACCCGTCTGACGTCATCCATTCCTGCCGGTCCACGTACGTCATCCATTCCTGCCGGTCCACGTACGTCATATCCTGTGAGGTGTTCTTGCCGGCCACTTGTCTGACGTCATCCACCCCCTGCCGGTCCACGTACGTCATATCCTGTGAGGTGTTCTTGCCGGCCACTTGTCTGACGTCATTCACCCCCTGCCGGTCCACGTACGTCATATCCTGTGAGGTGTTCTTGCCGGCCACTTGTATGACGTCATCCACCCCCTGCCGGTCCACGTACGTCATCATATCCTGTGAGGTGTTCTTGCCGGCCACTTGTCTGACGTCATCCACTCCCTGCCGGTCCACGTACGTCATATCCTGTGAGGTGTTCTTGGCGGCACCTGTTTGACGTCATATCTTTTGTCGTAGTTGGTCGCTTGTGTTGCGACGTCATATTATCTGAGAGGCCCGTGGATGGGGTGAATTAAGGAGACAAAATAGACTTTATTTATTTATTTATTTAATCGAGGTGTTTATTTGAATTCTTCTTCTTAGGTGATTTGGCTTCAGACATGCCAGTCATAGCCATTGGATTCGTGATTCAAAGCAAACATAAAGTGGGTACAGCTTTCGTACGAGTACGCAACCACGAGGGACATTTTATGTCTTTGCGCCCCCTCCCACACCCACACCACGTACCTCGTACTTCATTGTAGAAATCGTACCTGTGTGTAAACAATTATTTAAACAATCACGCTCATACCGCAGCTTGTCGGCCACGCACTCCGCAGTGGTTAACGTAATATGGTTAGGTAAATCGAGAGCTATCCAACGAGTGGTGAACGATTTTTGTACGATGATAACTGGCGAAGATAAAGTTCCGTAGCAACGAATCGGTTGTACGCGAAAATCATCAGAAACCCGCGTTACATTTCTCCATTGCATGTCCCGCGTTGCATTCCCGCGTTACATTTTCGAGTTTATGTAGCAAAGTAAAGACATAAAATGTCAAAAAACACATCAATAAATAACCACAAATTTTTTAATTGATATGATTTAATTTGATTTTGGTTGGTGATGATATGATTAACTTATCCATGCCAATCTCCAAGACTTGGAGAGTGGTGAAGGTTTGGTATGGATCTCTCACTGGTTATCATCTATTTTTGAAGTGTACGTTTTATTAAGATGAAAATAGCTGTATGCCCTTGTGATAGGTGAACACAGACACTATTCATCCTGTCACATAGCTCAATGTCTCGTAGAGGAAGTGCCGGAATCAGTATCTACGAGGTATCGACTAGGGCGGCCTACATTATTGTAGGGGAATATTAATGACATGAGAGTGTCCGGTCCGCCTGCAAAGGTCCCAAAACCCCTGTTAGCGACGGCCGTACAAGCTCGAGACAACCCTATGGGAGGGAGATACTTATCCGGGCGTGTTGCCGGACCCGGAGCATGTGCCTTTAGGGATTTCGGACCTCCCTCACGCAAATGCAACTGATGTGTAGTCGAAGGGGTGCGATGACCGTATCCATCAATGTTCTACTTTGGCGGACGGAGGTTGTAAACAGGAGAAGGGACTTTTTCTCATTCGACACCAAGCAGGACGATTAGATGTGGTCTCGAAGAAAAGTTTATGTTTAACCACTTGGATTTCGAAAGTGAACTTGACGAAGAAAGTCATGCGTGAAGCGTCACACCACCTAATTGTTCCTATTCCTAGGACAGTCAGTTAATCGATTATCTGACTGTCCTAGGAATACGAAAAATTAAGTTGTTACTCGAGGATCCTAGAGTAACAAGGCTCCCCTAGTGGACCAATCACACAGTCGGGTCACGAGGGGTCCCAATCTCTTCTCTAATGTATGGGATGATAGAACGTCATGATGTTGGTATGTAATTATTACTTCAATGAACCATTTTTATGAAAACCTACCAAAAATAATTATTTGCACAATACGAGGGACGTCCGGAAAGTAAGGTCTCGAAGAAATCCATGCTGCTGAGGTGCAATAAACGTAGAGAAATCGAGTGCGAGCTGCTTGACCACTAACTTCTCCAAGGGCTTAAACTTCCTTTGCTGCATGGTGATTGCAGCAGTGCCCTCACTTCCGGGTTCAGCCGTTTTAAATCAGCGAAAACTCCTTTAGGTAAATCTCCTGTTAGTCCAAGTTGGTGTTCCGGGCCGGTCTTCAGGCCTCCAACACACTCAGAAGTAGCATTTTCCATGAGTAAAATTTGGAATGCAGCTCTCAGACACAAAAATGTCACACAGTATAGATCCGACTCCTACGGCCATTCCAAGACCTCCCCTTCGGCCAGGAATGAGAGAGTAGCTATAAATGACGCCTTCAAGAACTTGGTCAAACATTCGAATACGCCGTAATTTCAGGAGTAAACACCGAATAGTTTCAGTTGGAAATTAACCCTCTGAGCGGCTTATCGGTCCGCTCGGCTCACCCCGTGCGAAAGCATCCGTTTAATTAAAGCTCCGACACGTTTGAAAGGGAGTTTGCGTTAAGTGTTATTGCGGAGTAACGAAGGGTTGGGGTGCTTGAAATGGGAGAGCTTCAGCGAGAGGTCTGTATAAAATGAACTTGTGGAACATACACGGAAGGAGTGGTGATGTAAACAACTACTTATTACCCAAAGCAAATCACCCATTCAGAAGCAGTTACAACGTAATTATGACGGCTTTCAGCAATATTTCAATGAAAGTCCTCAAAATCCATTGGTTTTCTTCTACATTCCAACTAGGTTTATGATCAAATAAAATATGGTAAGGTCCATATCGATGAAATGAAACGCTGAAGCATATTCGAGAGAAAATGATTTCAGAAAGCTGTCCAAGAGCCCCCATTCGAAATTTGTACAACATGTACGATTTTTTAGAGTCCATGGAGTTTCATATTTTGTTGTACAAATTTGAATTGGGATCCTTGGACAGCATTCCAGTACAGGTGCTCTTAGAACTTTTATATTATAAAAGCTCCAGGAGCACCTGTACTCATATAATTCGATGTATTCTGATCATAATTTTCGATTTTGGCGCCCATAACCTGAGCTGCTGAATGCGCCTAATAATTAAAAAAAAACAATTTATTCGCGCTTTTTTCCTGAGGTTTTCGAGACATGGAGATCTTATTGACAAATTTTCGCGAGACGAAGGACAGATTTAGTTCACTTAGATTTTTTTAGGAAAACTTTAAGAACAAAAAATGAAATTTAGGGTAGGTATTTAGGCTTATTTTGGCAACTTTGAAGGGGCCACAGCCGACCATCTTGTCATGGTGTTGATATTAGAAAAAAGCCCTGAAAGTTTCAAGTCGGTAGGTCTAAAGGGAGGAGACGAGTTACATTATTTCAAAAACCCCTTACCATGTTTTTCTTGTTATTCAAACGTATAGCCTCTCCACCTTCACCGATTGACTTAGAATTTTTTACAACGCTTCGTTTAAACTTAGCCAGTGCTTTAAATGATTCAAGTCGCTAGGTCTAAATGGAGTCGCGTTAGGTATATAACTTCAAGAACCCCTAATCATATGTTTCTTCTTGTCCAGATAGCCAAGGCAACATCCTCTCCACCTTCACTGATTGACTTGAAATTTTGTACGTAGCTTCGTTTCAACTTTAGCCAGTGCCTTTTAAAAGATACAAGGCTGTTACATAGATGTGTAGTAATAAAACGTCTCGCCATGGCACCAAGGGGAGATTTTGAAACGGGTACGGTGCTTGTGAAGTAGTCAGGACATCTAATCAAGGCGGGCGGGAAAGTGGATATCACCACTTTTTCGAGCTGCTGTAGAATGATTTTTTATACGGAGTGTTTTTTGGGGGATACTAGTTACACTACTGGTGTTGTCGCAGAATTTGTCCTATAGAGAATTGAACTCTTAAAAAAAGTTCGTTTTGATGAGGTACAGCTTGTGTAGTGTACAATTAGTGCAGCAGGTAACAATTGAATAAAATGTATTATTAGTAATATTTAATATTGTTAAAGGGGCGTTCTTGGAACTGTAATATTTTTAACGACAGTTTCATTCCGTCTGTGACGAAGTTAAAGGAACATCTAAACATTTGAAATAATATCGCCGTTCCTCCATCACATGTTCGTGCTTTGACTCTTTATTCGCTGACGAGAAAAATGTTGCTTTGAAAATAGCTGCGGATAAGTTGTACGGAGAAACCTCGCGAAACCGAAGGCAGGTTTAAAGCAAAGGTACGAGGAGAAAGATGAAAAGCTCGGCTTAAAACGGGAGGGAAACCTTTCTGAACTTCTCAAAGTTCCGCGCCCTCTTCGCTGAATATAACTTGATACCCTCTAAGTTTCCACCGGCGGAGGGGCGAAGTCGTGAAAACGCAGATGGAGGATCCCTACCATTGTTTTAGAGCGGTATTCATTTGCCGAGGAACCGACCGGGCAAACAAAGGTGAAATCACTTTGCGAACAATAACTTGGGAGTTTGCATATGTAGCGTGCGGTGGAGTGTTTGCAAAGTGAATCGTCAGAGTAGTTTGGTGGATGTAACAGTGAAATTCTTCGTTGGAGCTCTAACTCGATCCTTGGCTTTTGGACAACTTGTGTCTCAAATAAACGAAGCGCGATATCTACAAATTTATCACTGTGTATACACAGTGAAATTGATCATTTATCGCGACAGCATATAAAGCAATGTCCAAAAGTCGAAAACCACCGAATTTCTTCACATACCCAAAGCAACTCATGCGGTTTGCTGTGACCACAACTCACACTGCTACTTGTGACCCCTTTTAAAAGTGACATTGTTTCATATCTCATCGAACGAATTTGGGTCTGCGTCCATACATCATTAGAAAAGCACTCAACTAAACGTTGTGGATTGGGTGATAAATTGGTTGACTTCCCATACTCAAACCAAAGAGAATGTAAATATTTTGAAACTGTCAACCCCAATTCCGCACCTCTTCCTATTGACTTAACGTTCTCGGTCAAATTGCAAAGGAAAAAAAGCGAACGCACAAATTTTTTGTATTCGATGTTCGGAATCTACGAATCATTTATTTATTTAATACATATCTCAGCTACTTCGTGTATACCACAAAGCAGCCACCTCGGGCCTCTCTGCTTTATTCTGATGATTAATAACGTCTCAGAGGTGTTTGAACCCAGTATATGGTGTCTGCTGTTCGCAGATGACCTCAAGATGACCACATGACAACATACAGCAGCGCCTCCTTCACTTACCGGGTAAGAAAGCCCGAAAATTAAGATAACTGGTGTTATAGTGGAAAATAAAGAAACTTCATCATCTATTAAAGAAAACCAAAGAGAGAATACTGGGGGGAAAATGAGGAAATGACGAAATTTTCCCCGAACAACTCGTTTTTCTCACAATACCCAGAATGAGCCGTGACCGAAGTGGTTTGAAAAATTGCAGACGGCTCATTCAGGAATATTATATCAAGTACGTATCTGATACTCTAGCCTCTCTAATTTTGGTCAAATTGCAGTTTTAATGTTGATATTTCGATATTTAATAGGAATAAGCCAACAGACATACTCGTACAAGTACTGACTGCGGACCAACGTAACCTACTACGGCGACCACGAAAAATCTTAACGGAGCCCCGAAGGGGTTCTCAAATCCACGATGATGAGGAGGGTCTGCTGCGAATCCTCAACAAATATTGACTTAGTAAACATAGAAACTCCATCTTCCCTGGAACAAACAGCAGTTGCAGCGTTGCCTTCTATTCAGAATGCGGTTAGGTAGAACATCCGCTGAGGGTGGAGAATCCACTGAAATCGTGGCATTTCTCGTGGTCCAAATAACTAATAACATAAACTTTCCATAATTTAGTTGTTCATTTTATACTGAGTGGGTATGTGCCGCGTGTACAACCAGAAAATTAGTTGAATTCGGACTTGCAGTTAGTTTTGAATTTTATGTCCCCTTTATTGTTTGCTCATTGGAGACAATGAAGTCATTTTTTTCTCCTACTGCCCTCTAATATTCTTGTTTTATTTCGATGATAAGACGTCAAATTGTTCTTCAGTGCACCTTAAATGAATGGCCAATTCTACGATTTTGTCAATACGTATCTTGAAGGAAAGTTGTAATGTGTCATCTCGTATTTAAAGGGCATTATCCATATTGTTGGATCGTTCAGGAGGTTATTTTCTGCAGAATTCGACACAGAGAAAAATAAATAGCTGCTGTTGCTAAGTATTTACTAACGTTCTATAAAAAATTGCAGAGTGACTCAAAAAGTGCTGAGTGACTAAAAATTCCAAGAGTGTCTAAAAAAACGTAGCAATTATTTTTTAGCAGCTACAGAACTTAGCACCAACGTTAAGGTTGTTAGCTGTAGAATGCTGTCATGCGATAAATACATTAGCAGTACAGCCAATTCTATTATTCAAACCTGCTTATGATATAACTTGTGTAGCTACTATTAGTATCGTGGCGGGTCCTTATTCAGGGGCCCAGGCCTGCCAGCCCTTGCATGGCTCCTCCCTAAGGATGTTCAGGAAAGTGAAATATAAATAAAGATATCAAACACAGAGGAAAAAGTTTTATTTATCGCATTTTACCTTTTCCTCACAGAATTCTTTTAGTCTGAAAAATAGTACAGTTTCAAGTTACATAGGTACTAAATCACTTCTTAAAGTCAAGAAAACTACAGTTTTGAGTTATGTACTATGTCACTAAGTCTCATTCTTTCTAAAAATAATTTTTCAAATAATATAGATCAATAGTATCATGGCTCAAAGCTTTGTCTTACATTAAAATGCATAATCATATAAAATCTAAATCACCAATTTTCGGTCCCAAATATATTCTAATGTAACCTTTAAACCATTGTTCAAAATTTTAAGTCGAGGAAGGTACAAAATTCTAACTCTGTGGCCAGATAAAATAATGACTTAATGTAAATGTGCCAGTAAATAACGGTACTTTTCGGGGGTTGGAGGGGTATTCGTTTTTGAACACTGAAATCCTGTATGTCTGCATATTTGGATTTCCAGTTTAATAATTACGAGCAGATTGAATGGTGCTTCTGGTAGGATTTGAACCCCTAACCTTTTCTCAATGATTAAGGCTTAGAATGCCAATGACAAGTTTGAGAAGGACCAATTATGAAGTTATGTTGTACATTTCTATACTACTTTCTAGACAATTGGGTTTGACTTTTATGAATGGTGGTGGTGGTGGTGGAAATGAATATGCAGGCTCGAGATACTGGATTTACAACCAGCAAAATAATTTGAAAAGAGTAAATTTGTCTTCCACTCATTTTGGGTGCCTTGGGATTCCGTCCCGGGAGCAGGTAAAACCCACGCACGGTTAATCCCTCGGCTCGGGCGAACCTTGGATTTCCGTCCCGCCCTCTCTCAGCGTTGATTAGAAGTCTTTGTGAACAGCCAACATAAACACGTTACTTAAAAAACGTTTCACGGTTTTAAGTGAAGATCAGGAATGGCTAGTTCCTCCGATAAACCTCCCCCAATCAACTGATTAATACCATATAGATTAGTTGGACATATAGATCATGTGGACGGGGTTGCGGAATAAAAACATCCCCTAATCAACTGATTAGTACCATATAGATTAGTTGGACATATAGATCATGTGGACGGGGTTGCGGAATAAAAACATCCCCTAATCAACTGATTAGTACCATATAGATTAGTTGGACATATAGATCAAGTGGACGGGGTTGCGGAATAAAAACATCCCCTAATCAACTGATAAGTACCATATAGATTAGTTGGACATATAGATCAAGTGGACGGGGTTGCGGAATAAAAACATCCCCTAATCAACTGATTAGTACCATATAGATTAGTTGGACATATAGATCAAGTGGACGGGGTTGCGGAATAAAAACATCCCCTAATCAACTGATTAGTACCATATAGGGTACTGTCACAACTGGCCTTGCGTGTATATTATATTATTAGTGTATATTACACGATGATATGTTTCACAATGTCTGTAGTTTTTTTTTACTTTCCTCAGAACGGAGTTCCAAGGTTTCAGTAGGCTGGGTCCAAGTTGTTGGGACGGAATCCCAAGGTGCCAGTGAGCCCCACGCTAAAGGTAGGGACGGAATCCCAAGGTTTTTTAAGCCGGCTTAATATTTTAATGAGGTTCCGGGACGGAATTCGTAGCCGCCCCTCATTTTATGTCATGATCAAAGTCGACCTGACTCGCATAATAAATGCAGGCCCAGGCTTCGGCGGAAAAGGGTTAAAATTCGGGCGAACGACCCATGCAAATGTACTGGAACTTGAGCGACGGATTGCCCGCCGTGAGGGCTGATTAGCGATTTGAATAATACCTCAGTTTAACCCTTTACTCGTTGACTCCGGCTCTGCGATACGTTCAGAATTCCGTCCCATCTCAAGGGAGGTTTCGGACCCCCATCAGAACTTCGTGCAAACAACTTTCTTCTCTTAACCTGCCGCCTGCCCGCGACTTCCATTAGGACTTTCCCCCTCCGCTCGATTGAATAAAAAAAACACCCCCAGATATCTCCTTTATATTTCAGAAAGATCCGCGAACCCGTTTTTTTCGCTCCTCTATAACCTACTCTTGTTAACCCTCGGAATCGAGCCTTGTGAAAGTTTCAAGGAAGGGAATTTAAAAAAACTAATTCAGGACGGGAGATGAATCATTACGTATTACGAGAGAATAAGCTTCAGCAGTTGAAATTCTCCCTCTCGAGCTTCCCAAAGGGCTTTTCAAGAGCTGTGCCGCCCGCTCTGAATTATTTAGAAATTCCAACGTTTGAAAGGACATCTTATTACGTTACCATGGAGAACTCGAAATAATAAAGTATTACTCCGAATCATACTTTTAGGTCTATCCCCTAACACGACTTGATCTTGGCTGTTTTTGATGATGACTACAAGTATGTATGTGAGGGCCTGTGTTGCTGCTTCTGCAGTATGGTACCTCACTATTTAAACTTTTCCCTCCGATGAGGAAGGTACCTGCTGGATTTTTGGTTCAGTAGGTTTGGAGACACGTTCTTGAGATCGCGTGAAGGATAATCTGTGTTACCGGGGGTATAGGGCCCCGCACTCCAGATTAGAGGTAAGGGTTATGATATATCTGGCAACACTTGATACACATTGTGTATCAAGTGTTGCCAGATGTGTACATCCGCACGTCTTGTTACACATAGAAGAAGTTAAAGAGAAGGTGGTAAAAAGAATGACCTGTGTTACCGAAGGTTGTTACCTCCGTACTTCAGATCGTAGGGAAAAATGTGCTATATGACAAGCGTTACCAGATACGGATATCTGCACTCCTTATACGGATGTCGAAATAAGTTAACGGTCGTTACCAGTTAACGGTTGTATCTGCACACACCGTTCACTTAATTCGAATGGGAGGAAAAACTGACCAATTTTTAAAGACAGCTGAATCATTGATAACTGAGCTAAACTTGAGGAAAGGTTTTTGGGTTTGAATAGTAAGGCTTGAGTATGAGTGGGGTCGTACTAAAAGCTTCTACCAAACTGTCATACAGCTATGACAACTTTGCTTATGGCTGGTGTATGTTATATAGGGACTCCCTCTCCCTGCCATCGTCACTTAAATGGGAATTACCGTGTGAACGGATAGTTGACCTGTCTTGGGAAAAACCGGACGGGGAGTTCGGAGTTGAACTCGAAAATGACATTTCTGCCTTAACATGGCATCATAGAAATACAAAATTAATTTGAAAAAATTCATATTATCTTGCTTTCATATAATGTTCGCAAATTCCGAATCGGAATGTAAAACTGACTTGTGATTCAGCGTTCAAAAATACTGTACAGTCACGTGCGATACTGTAGAACAAAACATTTTCTGGTACCAACATACTCATAGATGTGCATACCTGGAAAAGATGAATAAGGGAGAATTTGCGCTCAACCCAAATCTGATTGAAAAATGGCGGTTATATGTAGAACCAACGAAAACAAACAAATGTGAGAAACAGAGATCGTGAAAATAGAATATAGGAAGTAGATTTTTCTGTAGATTTGGTGGGAATGGGCCATCGTTCTGGCGCTGGTTACTCTTTTTAGCTATAATAGAGGTGCTGAATGTATGGAATTATATACAAAATAACTCTTGTGAAGTTCATCAAGATCTTTCGGGAGTTTTGCGAAAAACGGGCAAGAAAGCTTCGTCCTATTTTTGTCGGTTCGTGAAGTTCAAATATTAGTTCTTAGTATATGAAATGCAGTGGTTTAGTTTTAGGTTTGTTCCTAATTCAAGGTTTTGGTGGTTTTGCGTACTTTTGAAGGGGCTGTTGGAAATTTTTACTGACAGAGTTGACGTCTCGACTGTTTTTATGTTGGAAGTTGTTAGGCGCTAGAAGCAGAAAAAAAGAACGATTCAAATACTTCCTCATTTCTTTTAGAAACTCCCTCCAGGGAAACCTTGAGGGCTTATGAGAAATTACCCCTGCAGTAAGGATGAAAAAAGAGCTGCTTCCCTTTGTAAGGAAAACAGGGGAGAAAATATAAGGTTACGGCTCTCGTAGCTATTAAATCTTGATGGGAGATAAGGGAAGTTGTGGGGAGGGGGTAATGGGTCCATTGAGTAGGCTAAACTACCCTCTACGACGAATATTTAAATAAAACTAGAGGAAAAATGGGACCGGGCGAAGGAGACGAACTGGAGCGGGGGTCTTTGTGGTTGGAAACACGTGAAGACACACAGCACCCCCGTCCTCTTCTTCACGGCCCGACAACAAGCCTTTCCACCCTGCAACGGAATATGTGAGTGGAGCAGGGTCGGGGATCGCGTATCGATTCGGAGGGCTGAATCTGGCGTTCCGAGAGATAATAGGACGTTCCCACGGGAATCGTTTTGAGTAGACGTATTCAATGGCAGGCGGAGGCTGAATGAACGACGGAGGAGAGGGTCGTACTACTCCTGACCCGCTTTATTAATAATTGCTATTTTTCCTCGTCCCAGAATATGAATCCATCGTGGTATATCATCGAAAACATTAACTACACTGTTCAGTAAGTCGTTGAAAATACTCATTTCCGATTCGACGACGGAACATCAACCCTAAGTGAAGGAAGATGAAACACGTAACAACCGCGTTTCTTCATCTTCAAAGTGCTCCAGTTTGAGAACGGAATAAGACATCGCAATTCTGATTTCAATATCGTGTTCAGCATAACAAAAGTCTTTAAAATTAGGTGTCACTTGTCAAACTTTTTCATTTTGGGAATTTGTGGGTAATTCCCCCCCCCCACCTCCTTAGAGTGGCGTGATTCTGCCTATTTGCGAACTTAGCCTCTCCATTGCCAGGAAGGATATTTTGTGCAAACTTGAAATTTTTATACAGGGTGTCAGAGGTAAGGTCGTACCACCGGCCAGGGACCGATTCTTCAACAGTTGTTGGATTTCTGATGAAAAGTGTCGCATAACTTTTTTTACCGCTTGAAATCCGACTTTTTTCACTTTTAAGATTTTGTTTCGTGTTTTCGATCTAAAGTCACTAAAATGGCCATAAGTCCCTCATTTTTCAGCTTTGTAGGTGCATATGCCCACCAATTGCACTCGTAGCAAACACAAGAAACGACAAAAATGGTTGAATGACGACAGTTTTAAATTTGTTTTTAAGACTACAATGGCAATATATTTGGCTTTTATTGCTTTAAATTTCGATCAAAGCCAAAAACATATGTCACCACGTGAATCAACGTTGAAAAACAATGAATATTCATGTGTCACACTTGGGGTTTCCTAATCCATTTGGGTGAATTAGCAACTTTCGAAAGGCCATCGACAGGCTAAGTTTGCAAATGGGCAGAATCGGGCCACACTAAAAGGGTTTTTGGCGAGTTTTAGTAGGAGGACGGGAAATTACCCATAAATTCCAAAAATGAAACAGTCTGAGAAGTGACACCTCTTTTAAAAAGGTTTTTTTTTACGCTGAACACGACGGTGAAGTCAGAATTGCGATATTATCGTATTCCGCTCTCTAACTGGAGCACTTTGAAGATGAAGAAATGTGGTTTTTACTTGAGATGTTCTTCACAGTTCACCTAATCTGACGAAGAAGTGAGATACTGACTTCACCATCGTGTTCAGCGTTGAAAAATCTATAAGCTGAGGTGTTACGCGGCAAAAAAAGGAGACAACATTTGTAATAAAACCAGTAAAATGGAGACATCTACATAGAACTAGTTACTCTTTCAAAAATTCGCTCTTATAGCCACGCTGCATGACTTTGAATTTTTGGTATTTTTAATCGTGTTGGGGGCTCATAGTTGAAATCATGTTCTGTGCCCTTATGTACTTCACTGTTGGCTCACGCCCAAATCATTCTTCTTTCCCATCCATTATTTGAACACGTCCATTTTTAGTAGGTAAGTAGTTTTTCACCGTAGACCAAGCTCACTGAAGACTAGGGCGTGGTCTTCCAATTTTGTTTAGCGACTCGACCACCGGATCATGGTTGATAGAGGCGTTGGTGGTGCGCTAATAATTAGTTCTAGTTCTTTCAAGTGAATTCCATATTGCTGCACAATTCTGAGCTAACAGGAGGTAGCTTGAAATCCAGGTCCTCCTTTGGATGATCACCTCTTCGCTAAGAATTATTCGTTTACTTGTCTTTCTACTTTCTCTTTCCACGTATCTTTTGCTTTGCCATTTACTGTTCTAGTTCTTTCGAGTGAATTCCAATTCGCAGCACAATCCTGCGCTAACAGGAGTCCTCCATCCAGGTCCTCCTTTGGATGATCACCTCTTCCGCACAAAACCTCACCGTAGGACGGAAGTGTGGAGTTTTCTCAGTTTTATGTGAGACGCTACGAGGTTCCCACGTTGAATGCTACGCGGTAGTATGTCCCGGTAATTATTTCGAACAGCTACCCAGCCCAGGCCTAGAAATATGCTCACTTGCCGATTTCCGGAAGATAATCTCAGAATCTTGGGAATCTCGCCGCCGCCATAACTCGGCGTTCCGTCTGCAAGGCTGTTGACCAGCGCGTGCTCAACCGCAGGCGTTTGAAGCTCCTGGAAAGAAAATAAACCGATGGGAAATAACGCTCGCATTCACCAGCTCCCTTTTTCCCCTCTCGTCGACGTACCGAGTCCCCAGTTGGACCGGTCTCGAGGAGGTCGTGACTGCTCGAGAGTCGTTAGCTTAATCAGACAATTCCGCCAGTACCTCGATGGACTCTTCGGAAAGCAATAAGAACTTGAAAAAAAAGGAAGAACGGTAGGTAAAGGATTGAACGGGATCGTGGGAGACGATTCCTGGATGACGGATAGTGGGGATTTTCACAATCATAACGGGCACTTAAGGTCTTACGTAGGGTCCTCAGATTTTTCTACCCGAATCAAGATAATCACAGATTTTTTTCGATAAGATTTTTGGGTATCTTGAAATAACGCTAGTAAAGCATTATTTCGTTATTGCGACGAAATACCCTTCTGTTGATGCTTTTAGAGAAACACAAAAAAACTCTGCGAATTCTTGACACAACGGTTTATTATCTTCTTTGTGCAGATTAGGTACCCTTCCGTCTAGATCAATAAATGGTAGATTGATTGTTATTATTTTAAGTACGCGAATTTCGTGTGTACTCACGAGTTCAAAAAACATTAAGTTTTCAAATCTCCTCGTCAACAACATTCATTTGAGTCCGTAGATTATAATCGTAAAATCCGGAAACCCAGTGTTAGTGGGGGGGTTCACCCCCGGGTTCAAAAAACATTAATTTTTCAAAAATCCGCGTCTACATGTTCATTTTAACCAAGGCCAAGTTTAATGTCATTCGGAAGACTATTAAACATTTTCAGCCTCTTATAGGAGAAGAAAATTTGCCCTTTCGCAGTTAAAGGAAATGGAAGCTCCAGTTTAACAAAATGAAAACGTACCTTTGTAAAATGTATGAAAACAGCTTGAGACAAGTGAAACAAGAGAAAAGATGTATGCAGACAAAGGGAAAGAAGAACCGGAGGATTTCAGAGAAGGAGATCGGGTCTTATTTAGAAATAATAAGAAATACTGGGAACGAGCAAAATAATCCAAGACGGCCCTGAGCCCAGATTATATAGATCAGCGTATCGGAGAAACTAATGGTGCCTGCGCAAGGGTTACTTGACGTGATGAAGGGAAGATAACAGTGACAGTGCCACAGTTATAGAAGCCGCTATAAGTTATACAGGGTGTCCAGATTATGATCCGAAAGACTTCACCCACGTGTTCTGCTACTAATTTGCGACAAAAAGTGCCTGGTAGAGGTTTTTTTAGAGGCTTCGTTCCCGAGTTATTCAACTTTTAAGATTTTTTTCATGTTTTCGACCTTATCTCATAACTCCATCATTTTCAAAGTATTCGCAAATCTAAGAATACCGTTGGAAAGAACGTTAAATTTCCCATCTATTCAGTCTCTAACAATAATTTTGTAAAGGGAACTAAAGGGTGAAAAATTAGCACGAAAAGTAAATTTTGTCAAATCTTGAAAAAACAATTTTTTAAAGGCTCATTAGTCCCCCATAATTATTGTGATACCTGCAAGCCTGAAAATTGCGCAAAAGCTTCAGCTTTCCGAGGGTATTATTAGTTTTTGTACGTAAAAATTGAGTTCGTATGCGAAAAAACGTGTATTTTCAGGAGCATTTTCACGCTGAATCGAATGGTGACATACCCAGACTCATAACCAGACCCGTGCTCATTTTTCACCCTTTAGTGGATGGGAAATTCAACGCTCTTTCCAACGGTATCCTCAGATTTGCGATCACTTTGAAAAATACGGAGTTAAGACCATTTTTAGGAGATAAGGTCGAAAACACTAAAAAAAATCTTAAAAGTAAAATAACTCGGAAACGAAGCCTCTAAAACACTGAAGCCTCACAGGGTGAAGTTTTTCGGATCATAATCAAGGCACCCTGTAGACACGCCTGATACACCTGTAGGCAACGCACAGCGAATTCGGAGGACTTGTCAACACCCAACAGCTTGGACGAATTTAAAAAAAGAATTGATTAGTACTTTGTATTATTACTTCGAGTACCTGACTCCAATAAATATTCTGTATTTGATTGGGTATTACGTGAAGACATGAGTTACGTACCTATCGTTACACAAATGGTAGATACTTTCTATACTGTTTGAAATTGTTTCAAGAAGAAGTTGCTGAAATTACGTGTTTTTTCATTCCCATCTGATCAATCTCACTCCCCTGCAACTCCAAATTTCAAAATCATTGAAATTTATGATGCGTTTTCTTGGCCACTGACATCAGGTTAGACTCACGAGAGAACAAAATTTTTTAAGCAACTAAATTTCACGTTTTTTCGCCAACCCAAGCGCTCAATTTCGGTGTGGAATGCCCCAAGTAACACGTTGAGAAGATGGAGAAAATTGGGAGAATCCGTAAAAATAGCCAATACCGCGCAACAAAAACATTATACCCATGAACTGTTCGGGGAATAATGTCCTACCGGTTTCGACGAAGAAACTCCCTTGTCAATAGATGATTATTATTGTATAACAATAAAAGTAGCCCTTTTTCGGAATAAAACGTCTTCAATGATAAAATCTCGAAGAAAAATCACCGCTTTTCAAGTCGGCGGGTTATTGTTCTTCTCAAAACGGGTAGATAACTTATTTCTTTCGGAATACAAAACTGAATGAAAACACAGGTTGGAAAGGGACCGCCCGTTGCGCGAACTCATCACCAAAAGTGGAAAGAATTGGTTGAACAGGTGGCCAGAGCTCCCATCGCATTCCCTCGGTAAAAATAATAAACAAGGAAACAGCCCTAGGCGATCGGATGCTTTGAGAATATTATACTGAAATGAATTATACGGCGGTGGAACGGAGGAAGCCGTATTGAAGGCAAAAAAAGTAATTACCTGGCGAGAGAGTGGAAACGTTCTGGAAACAACGCACCCGTGATTGCCATATTGCGTACAACGTAGCGGGAGCGGTCTTATATTAAATCTACGAGTTGGAGAGTGAAATTGAGCCGTTAAATACGTTTGGGACACCGTTTCATCGGTTATTGTCATCCATAAATGGGCCAATAACGGTCCGAAAAAAACCCCACTAGTACATAACCGCTCTTCGGAATTCCATGTTTTCAAAGTAACATCGAATTATTACACAAAGTGGTATATAATTTGAGTTAGAGTATTTTTTTTTGCAGAAAATATCGGAGCGTTGTACATTCAGAGCTCGGAGGAAAAGTGAAATACGAATGAAACGTCAGATCAATTTCCGTACTGGGGAAATGCTCGTTGCATACATCAAAAATCAACGATATTGTAATACCGAGTTTCTTTGGTAGGTGCTTCTTTCGACGGTCGCTGAGGTCTTGAGCGCGAAGAAGGATTTTTCGACGTCGCAGGACATTGTCAGCAAAACTTGAATGACGACAGTTACTCAGGTGTATGGCCTGACGAAAGATCTGATGGTAGCCCTCTCAAAATCCTTGCCACCTCCAAATAAGTGGCCACCCATGATTTCGCTGTAGGACGGAATCCAGCTTCCTCTTCAACGCCTCGCCTGTTTCCCCTGGCCAGTTTGAGCTGTCCTCTTTAACCTTTTCAACCGCAGCCACTGCCGTGATCAGATCAAGGTGACCACATTCAGGATAGCAACCCCTAGCCACAACAGGTCGACAGATTAGCAAACTAAAGCCTGCAAACAAAGAATAACGGTGACAGCTTTTCACTAGGTACCACTGCTAGTAATAAATCTCGGAGGATAGTAAAGTCTCGAAAATTTCAGAAATGTACAGTTTTTTTCAAACGTTTAAAAGCCTAACTGAATCTGCTGGTTAATTTCTCACTGTAACCCCAAAAGTTGGTCCAAAAGCTCAGTGTTCCAACGGTATGATTTTTTAGGGGTTATCTTACGTTCCTACGTACAGAATTAAATGAATCAACCAGAGTTTGCGGCTTCCATTTCAGCTGAGATTATGGCATTTTATCGAGTTCGGCCGATTGTGCGTCCCTGGGCTATATATGGTGACGTCTACCATATATACACGGCGATATCTCCTATGCGAACAATCTACAGATTGGAATAATTAAATGGGCCTCTTCACTGCGTAAGGCCTCTCATAAGGTTCTTCTAACGAGATTTAAATTATGATGCAGATTTTAGTGTACCTAGTAGGATAAGGCTCGTATACGCGTAGTATGAAGTATTGAAGTGTAGAAGTGCAGTAGTACAAATACCTCAAACTTCGATTAAATATATTTCCTCTCGGAGAATCCCGAATCTTTAAGAACCAACACGCGTACCCTCCCAAGTCCATTAGTTCAGTGGGCTTGCTGCAGGTGACAGCCTTGTTCCCATTTAACAGAAAAAAATAAATAAAAGAGAACAATAATTAATTCATGTCAGTAATTACGAGCGGTGACAAGAACAAATGATTTTTACCCGCCGTGATTAATGGTGTTTTAAAGGTAAGTTACCTTAGGTACTTATAATCCGCGTAATCCAGGTTCACCTTAAACAATTTGTACTGCTGAATCCTCTTCCGGGAGCATTATTAATTGATTAGAGAAGGAAGAAATAGCCTGGAATTTAATAGACTTATTTTAATAGATGTTTTAGAGTAATGACCTACCGGAGGTATTTCTTCCGTGATAACTACTCAACAGTTTATCGCACCCTGTCACTTGATTTTGGCTTATTTCGACGACGAACAATTTGAATCGATTAAAACAAAAATTTTGATCACTCCCTCAAAATGTATTAGAACTATGAGGATAGTAAGCTGTACAGAAAAAAATGGTCAGTTGTGGAAGAATTCACAGCGTATTCGTCATTTCCCGAAACGTTTCCCTCGAGGTTACGGTCACATTTGTCGTTCATTGTCATCTTTTAATTGGTTTCGACTCCTGAAACAATAACCTCTGTGGACAGACATATCCCAGTGGTAATAAAAAGAATCGATTATTGTCGTAGGTACTGTTAAAACAAGAGTTTGCTGTCAATAATAATAATATTATTATTATAAAATTATATACCTAGAATAATATTATTATTCTAGGTATATAATTTTATATCAACCAAATTAAGATATTTCAGAAAATTCCCTATGTACGTGGCAGGGATTCTTGGTTCGGTGATACCTACCGATGGTACTAAAGCATGGTACGGGGGGTCTAAAACGGATAAATCCGGTATAAATTTCGGTATAACATTTTTTTCGAAAATTCGAGTTTTAAACATTTTTGGCCGAGAACAATATCTTCATTTTCTTCAAAAATTCGCTAAAACTGAGTTGCTTCATTAAATCTTTTTGTATACGGACATATATAACGAGGAACGAGAATGAATGCCTTCCCCTAATTTTTAAGAGACAAACGCGCGTAAGAAGTGACGTAAACGGGCGCTGATTGATTGGCTTCTGCATAATGGATTTTTTTTGTATTCATGTCCGTTAATAGGAGTCTGTCAATCTGGATTGGGCCTTTTTGACGCTCTCAATGGGGCAGTGGTTAAAAAAAAAGTTACTGTATCAAAACCTCACCAGGAAATAAAGTGGGAAGACGCTCAAAATCATCAAATCCTTAAAAGTCTTCAGAAGGATTTGGGCAATAAATCGCTTTTCCCCAAACTTTCCTCATTTTCTGGTGTGTGGGGGATGATATTTTGAAATTGATTACTGATATCCACGGTAATTGGCCATTTGTAGGTGACATGAGACAGAAAACCAACGAATGGAAAAGGATAAATTTATAGGCATCCAGAATAGTTGGAAAGTATAGATCTGATGTCTCAATAGGTCTTCGTCTATATTATATCAACTAATGAAATTGCGGGAAATCAGGTATCTCATTACACAATCGCTATTACGACGAGCTGTTATAGGCCTCGCCAATATTTGTGAGTTTCGAAGGTATGGAAACGCAACTACGTCAGGTTCTCTGTAATATTATGTAATAAGATACCTCCTTGTGTTTCCATCCATTATGAAATTGTATAGGTGTTGTGCTCCACCAAAGCCCGTTCCATTTTCCTCTCTCCGCGAATAAATTGAACGAGCTCAGACTTTGTATAAGAAGAGCCAAATGAAAAACCCCCTCGATGGAAACGAGAGCGCGCATGGGGAGAAGAGCAGACAAAGGCCGAGAAGTTTTCAATAAGCGCCGACTTCTTAGAGAGTATTCGTTTTTCCAGCCCCGTCAGCAGGAAGAGTCGGAACCTGGCAGATTCATTTGAAACTTGACTAGCGTTCAAAATGCTTGGTCGTGTCCCGAAGCGTTTGATCAACGGGTCTGGACAAATATGAGCAATATGGCCATTTCTCCAATCAAGCATTGTCTGTAGTTATTTTGAATGTCAGTTACAAATGGGCAATAATGATGCGTTCTGTGAGGATTCGAAATTTTGACGTCCAAGACCTACGTTTGTAGGATTCAATATGAAGTTAGCATAATTAGTTAGGAGTTAATTAAAAGAGTAGAAGTGGAAGTGAAGATGGAATGCATTACCCATCATCTGTGCATGTCTCTGCATCTAGGTTGCCGGCTGTAGCGGTCTTTTGGCTTCTGCTCTGGCTTATGGTGATCAATTGGAGGAAGTGACGTTCTATGTAGAACAAACTGGATTAGTCCTCAGAGCAGCAGAATCAAGAATTTCGAGATCTCAATTTCGCGAAGAAAGTCCAATTTGGCGACCGTCGCACGTCTGTCGTGGGTTGGCGTGCATGTGGTGTGACGTCTTCTTTGGCGTCTTTCTCCGATCTCCACATGGAGTTACATGAAGTCACCACTGTAAAATTGTGTTCGTGTCCGCTAAGCAAAAGGAAAGTAAATTCGAATGACAATTGAATGGGCAAATTTCGAATAGATCGTAGGTTGACTGGCTATTGGTAAAGTTGACTCCCTTCTCTCACCAACTTCCTTATTTTATTTTATTTAATACAACACGGGTTAGTCAGCCTGGACGACTGATCGAAGTTAACTGCACCGGGGGAACTGAATAATATGTCCAGATCAAGACGATTCCATTCATGCTGACAGCGATTCATAGGAGCATGAAGCCGGTAATTCGTGGGACCCGAAGCAATTCGAAAAGTCTGCTGAATTCTAGTATCGGGAAAGGACCACCGAACAATCAATGGAACCCGTCACCAATCCACGCAAGAACAGCACATCTGCCGGCCTTCTGCGAATCCTTCTGTAGAGTCGCAGTGCATCATCCACATGAAAGTCTTCCCAAAAAACACCGGATTTGAAAGAGGCGAACCGTAGGAATATACGCTGTACTCGCTCCAGTTCTATAGGCGACCAGACCGGCGATCCATACTCCATATTGCACGAGGGCAATATAGAGTGTGACGAGAGCATCAACAGATGAAAAGTTGCTCGAGTTCCTCTTTAATGACGCCCAATGCCCGCATAACTCTTCTGGCAATCGACTCGATTTAACCGGGAACCAGGAACTATTATCGGAAACTAACCGGTCGGTGCTCGTCGCTCTTAACGTGCACAGTTTGATAAAGTGCAATTTCTGAGGGGCCTCTTCGTCAAATCGAGGAATAAGCGCCGTTTCAAGACGCCCGTTTTCCAGAAAAGCGAGCATCGGCTCTTCGCCTTGATATTACCTTTAAGTGAATTCCTTGTCTGTTTATTTAACGCGTTGATGAAGAGGTAATGAAACGTCAGACCGATGTTTCAACCTACCAACTACACTGCTTAGTTGTTGATCGGAGGATGTTGAGAAGATTAGTTTCCACCAAAAGTTTCCGGGGTCTTTCAAGTTTCCAGGGAATTAGTTTCGCCTTCGAAACTCCTAGTGAACTCGAAGGAGGAGGGTGACACAGTTCGGGAGGGCTTTGGTGGCACTCGCCGTCTTCAGGAAATCTTTGTAGAAGCGACTCGGGCCAAGCTTCAAAGTCCTTGTGAAGATGATTGATGGACCGATGAGGAACTGTTGCGAGTCGCGAGGGATCAGGTTGGGATTAATATTTGAAGGTAACTTACGCGGCATCCCCAGCTGAATTATAATAGATTAGAGGGAAGAATATTGATAAACTCCATCCAACAAGCGAACCATCTCCAGTTCCTTCATTTAACGTGCAACTTCTTGTGCCCCGAGTTGTCACTTCTAACTTCACTCTTCGACACAAGTCTTGTGATAGGGAAATTTTAACAACTCGGTACCCCTACAATCAACCAATTCCGCCGTTCTTAGTTTTGCCCTCCAAGCACCCGAGAATTATGCGCATCTAGCAATCCAACCGAATCTAGTGAACATTCAGTCTTAACCCTTCAGATGTCACCTCATTTTGAGACCAACACCAGCCCAAGAGCGCACAACCCTCACATTCCGCGAACTATTATCCACTTTTGCTTAAATTCTGAAGATAAATATGAAACTGCTCCATACTCTTCAACATCATTCCTTGATGTTGATCAACGTGCGCATATCGATATACATCTTTCCCATAATTACTTTTAATAAGCTATGTACGAAAGTGCAGTTTTCAGATCGGTAGATCTTCATTGGCACTGAAGGTAATCAACATAGAACGTCACCCAAAATAATACAACTTCTTAAATAAATGAAGTGCCAAAGGAATATTTACCTAATTCTCAAGGAAATAGATGCATTCCCTAGAATCCCCAACAGGAACTACACTAGGTAAATCAATTTAATGCTTCATTACCAGCAGACGATCCAATATTCCCATATATGTGAGTATCAAATTTTGAGTTCTCTACATTACGGATATAAATTGATACGTGATGGTGAATCTTAGGGTGAGTCAGTACTTACATAATTATTCCTTATTAAATGAAACAAAATTAACCAAATCCTAAGGATTTATCCTGTGAACATACGTAAAAGAAAGTTGACTGCTGTAACATCAGCACTCCTTCTGGAAAACTCAAGTTGTAGGATACTTTATGCCTCCGAATTGAGGTTGAACCAATATGTTGTGTAAGAATCGATTTGCCCCAGCAATACGATGCCCGCTAAATTTGTATATCTTCCATCGTTTTCCCTTAATGTTGGTCTAGAAAATATATTACTCCGAGCACGGATAACTGATTGAGTCGTACACTGATTTCCAATGCAGGCCACGTAGCTCTTGCTATTTATAGCGATTTGACCATTGTTGACCATTACCCGTTAATGCGGTACTGATGCTTATTGTTGTATAGAAAATTGACGTCTCCTGCTGTTGATAAATGGATGAGATCGATCGTTTGGAGGAATCAACGCGGGCTCTCGCCTACTCCATATCCGTGTCACCGGGACTTGTCGAAGAGAATTGATTATCCCTGTGTAATTATCGGTTTTTGTTTACGGTTCATGGAAACAGTCTTCACCCCCCTCCTCCCATCAATTATAATTATCGAGGAGAGTTCACCGGTGGACGGATCGCACCTGGAGTTGTGCCGTTGTTCAAGCTGTAAAACCTGTACTTCAACGTTCTGAAACTTCTGAAACTTGTTCGGGGAGAGAAACAGGCTATTGAAGTGGAGTCAAAACATTGAATCATGTACCTGCCACACCTGTCCACTTCGTCATATACAGCCTTTAACAGATACCTACAGCCTTAATACATCACAATGTGATGTATTGTCATATGGATGATATGTCATATCAGAGACAGAGCTCCAAACCAAACGGCTTATTATTTTCTATATTGATCACTATCCTGAATAAATCAATAAATTGGCAGATTGTCGCGGACGGTGAACGAACGAATTTCTCACATTCTTCGAATATTTTCGATTTTGGAATTCTAGATATCATGAAACATAAATCTACCAATTTTGTGGGGGATCGAATACGTTTTTTTGGTCGACTTATTGAAATTATTAATATTAATTATTGTTCAATATTGAAATTATTAAACAAAAATAGCGCTTTCAACATTGAGATTTCATATCAACGGAGATCCAGAAAATTTAATAATGGAATGACCGAATTTCAGTGATAAACCGCGGGGCAGAGCAAGTGCACAGAATTTTGAATGAACATGGTATTAAGTGTGTCACAACCAAATGTATACCTGTACAATAAGGCTGTATAAGAAATTTAAACCAAATAAAATTGAAAATTCATCCCCAACCCCAGTCATGCACGAAGAGAGATGAGAGCAAATTTTTAGTGCAGATGAACCGTGAAGAACATCTCAAGTAACAACCACGTTTCTTCATCTTCAAAGTGGTCCAATTTGAGAACGGAATAAGA
Source organism: Stenodema calcarata (assembly GCA_963920205.1). Lineage (NCBI taxonomy): Eukaryota > Metazoa > Arthropoda > Insecta > Hemiptera > Miridae > Stenodema > Stenodema calcarata. The sequence continues at coordinate 10,420,786 of OY986061.1, read as the reverse complement.
TATCGCAATTCCGATTTCACCATCGTGTTCAGCGTAAAAAGAGCTTTAAAAGCACGTGTCACTTGTTAGAATGTTTCATTCTTGGACTTTATGAGTAATTTTCCTCCCTTAAAACTCCCAAAATTGGCTAATGCAACCTGTAACGTTTCCCTTGTGAAAAGTGAAAAGGTATTAAAATCACCACAAGTGACGACAAATAGCTTGAAATTCTTGGAAAACTCAACTAGCCTAAATAATTTGACGTTATAGTTTCATGGGTTTATACGTGACGAATTTGAACAAGTACCTACATCAATTCACGTTTGTGAATTTATACCTGACAAAATTACATTGAGTTGGTAAGTTCAGTTGGTGAGTTCTATTATTATCAGTTTAATGTGAGTCTGACATTCTTGTTAAGAGGTAATCGACCAAACCAACGAGACTGAATGATCGATGAGCGTAAAAAAGTTTAAATTTGAAACATTTTCTTAAATGAGTTTTGAAATGAAAGATGAAAAGTAGATTAAGAATGTTATGGAGCATTTTCTTTCCGCTTACATGAAATTGTCTGACGGAAACGACAGAGAAAATGTGTCGCTTCTGAGCACACGACGAAACGTGGTTACGAATATTAGGTTTAGCACCTGAGGCGAGCGAAAACACCTGAGCTACCTGCGGTGGAAAGGAAGCATCCCTCCGTAAACCCACATTTCCCTTTAGTTGGGAAAATTATGATAAATGCCAGTATAGCGATAGGAGTTGTGAGGATAGCGGGTCGGGAACGAACGGTAGGGTATTTAGGACTGGTGTTTCCCCTGTGGATGGGGCTGGTTTACGACTTCGACCCAGTTTCCACTTTTCCCTGAGATCTCTTCTCTTCCCTCCAGACTCCATCCTCGCTCGTACTGCCTTACCGACCAAAATCCCCCACTCCGCCAGTCCTTTTACCACTGTACCGGCCCTTCACCCACCTTGCCGACATCGCTTTGGCCGCCCTACCATTCGATGGGTGCCAACTGGGGCTTCAAACCCCCTGCTGCTGCCCCAGCATCCCCAGTATCCCGCTCCCATTTGAGACGGTTCCAAATGGATTCCATTCAGAACCGTTTTAGGGGCGCCTTCTGCGAGTTCCCCCACTGGAGATATAATTAATGACGAAAATCCAACAATGGGAAAGTTCTTATTAATCTGTTTCAAAATCTCATAACTGTGGCCGGATATTCTTCTTAACTATATCTCACAGCGGTTGTAATATGGAATTATCCTATATAAAACCTGTCAACTTGCATTGGGCACGTAATCGCGATAATCATCTTCGTAATTGGCGCCAATTACAACCTAACCAGCAAACATAATTCCAGTATGCACTATATTTGTTCAACTACAGACATGCCCATAAAATGCTCACATTACCTTTCGATTTTTATTTCAGCCTAATAATAATACCTGATAAGGGTGTCCCTTTGAGATTATTAATAATTAAAATGCTTTTCCTGAACTTTTTAGCCTGGAACCCCATTAATTTTAAATCGGGTTGGATCACACCCCACGGTGCAGCGCATGTCGCTTGAAATTCGGCATGTAGCCTCCTTAGGACTTTAACTTGACGCTGCCCAGGCCTCGAATCAGCTGAGTGGATCCTGCAGCTAATTTCTGTGCCAAACGTGGCTAAAACATTTTCCACGCTTATAGAAATTTAGCCGTAAGGCTCAAAATGGACGAAGAAAGGGGGGGGGGGGGCTCTTAGGCCCAAGTTTTGCCAATCGCTACTGAAGTTACTTATACGATTTTCATAACGAAGGTCTACGGTTCGATTATTGTCCATTACATACTCTTACGCTCATTTTTCCTTCACATCATAGCGATTTATTAGAAATAACGTTAACAATAATAAATAATTGATGTTCAAACATTAAAACAAATACTTCTACAAATCAGTCGAGAGGGTTCAACAGAAGGTTTCCTGGTTGTTGCCCCTCGAAAAAGACTCAATGCAAGACCAGCAGCACTTGTACGCCATGCAGTTCTTGCATAGTCTACATACCAAAGTGATGTCGAAAAAGACAGTACATATTTCCACATAATATGTGAAATATTATTTGTATATCAATTTTGCGAATACCATTATCGATAGTTATAAGATATCCGTACAAACATAGAAATCTCGACAATATTGAATACATATCTTCATTTTATGTTCAATCCACTTCAAACTTGTAACGATGCCCTGATTGGTCAAATACGAGTATGTTTTGACATTTTATGTCTTTACTCTGGCACATAACTCGAAAAACGTTACACAAAAGCGTTACACGAAATCGTCACGAAAATTTCTGATGATTTTCGCTTACAACCGATTCGGTGCTACGGAACTTTATCTTCGCCAGTTATCATCGTACAAAAATCGTTCACCACTCGTTGGATAGCTCTCGATTTACCTAACCATATAACGTTAACCACTGCGGAGTGCGTGGCCGACAAGCTGCGGTATGAGCGTGATTGTTTAAATAATTGTTTACACACAGGTGATCATTCTCAATAATTTATAATATAAATGTGTTGCAGACTCGTATGCAAGCATTTAATTCTCGACTGTATCAACAACAGGATGGAGTTGACATTCGTTTGACATTTTCATGTCTTTGCTTTGGCATATAAACTGAAACGGGAAAAATTTGTTTCCTTGATTCACCCTTTCCCTCAGATCACGTCAGAACACAAGCGACAGACGGGCCACTACGTCAGAGCCTATGACGCACGAGCCTATGACGTCAGACAGCTGGCCGGAGGCCAACTAGTACGTCAGAGCCTATGACGCACGAGCGTATGACGTCAGAGGGCTGGCTGGCTAGGTGATCGGGTTTTAATAAGCCTCTGGAATTCCGCGCCTTCATTTTGCATTCATTTACATCTTCACGTTGAAAAATCCTTCATCTTTTTCTTTTCTTTATACACATTTTTCTTAACTTTGAATTTGAATCAGTAATCCTTATAGTATTTCGAGGAAAATAGAAAAAACATTGATGATAAACTCAAATGAAAGGAGATTATGGGCCATGTGAATAAAACTTAACGAAAGCGTGTAGTTTCATTTAAAAAAATAAAATTGCTAGAAATCAGGTGATTAAAACTAGCCTTTGCTTATGCTACCCTGTACTGGCAAACGGTTGTGGTATTTGAGCAAAAGGGCCTTATACTCGTACTTGATACAGTCTGGGTAATGCGGGAAATCGAGTGAATTAAGACTTGCTTAAATTTCTAAGTATTTGCTAGGTATTTTTCGTTTCACTTTTAGGCACGTTGAAAAATGAGCTCTCATATGAATCTCTACGCCTTTTCGATTTTCGTGTGAGCTTGTTGAATTTTTCGTTTTTTGTGCGTTTTGCCTAATAAAACATTTGACCGTTTTTGCTAGAATCCTAGGAAAAAACAGGATTGATGGGTGATATTTCCATGTGCCTTTGAAGCCCTAGTAGAGGCAAGAGGTACAATTTTGAAATAAATGTTAGATATACCTAGTCTACAACTGAAAAATCGCTTTGTAGGAAGTTTTGAAACGTCCAGTCAGTCAAAGTAGGTAAAAATGAAAAATAGATTTTCTAAACTTTCTGAAGTTGTCTATTTGGTAGGTAGTATTCTGTTATTTTTCACTAACTCTGAGTCATTGGCCAAACTAACTATAGGGGGCGATCCGTTTACAAACAGTGCGATCAAATTCCCGTACCCGAACGTATGACGAGACTCGCTCGTTTCGTCGAAAGCCCACAAACGACAAAAACCAAAAAACGAGAGCAGTTCGAAATGAAAGACCAACATCCAAACATTCTGCGATCCGTAGTTTATTTGAGCCACCTCCACCTACAAGGACGAGGTTTTTAGTTCGCTCGTATCGTGTTTTTAGGTGCGGAAAAAACAAGAGTCGCGTTAGAAAGAAATCCCGCCCGAAAGGGGTGGAAACAATAATACGAGTGGAATTTCATCGCAGAACCGTCTGTATTCGTATGTGGGAGAGAAAACCAATCGCGGGGACAGTCTCGATTAACAATCAACCGATCAGACGTCTAGGTATTTCAATCGTGGCAGCATAATTTTGAGGAAAAGGAATTAATTTGCTGTCGTTAAGTGAGTACTACGTATTATGCGATACGGGTCCTCTATAGGCTGCATTCTAAGCTCAAAAATACAACAAAATCCTCTTAATACGAGTTTGTAATGTAATTTTCATGTTATATGTGAACTATGGTGTTATGGCGGTTGCTGAGCTAGAGGTTCCACAATCTCAGACTATTAGCGACTTTTTGAAGAAAAAGAAGCTATAATCATCGGTTAAAATTTTAATGATCCCCCCCCCCCCCCCAACTCCCCAAAACCCCCTTTATAAAGGGGTGTCTCTTTAGGGAGGAATAATAGAGTGGAATCTATAGAGTGGCCCGATTATGCCCATCTACGAACTTAGCCTTTCGATTGCCAAGACAGATTTTTTTATAGGCTTTTTTGTATACAACAAAATCTTATGAAGTTTGGTGTCTTTTGGCAGTGAATTCAGGATGGTCTGGAATGGATTCTTTCGGAAATTTGAGATTTGAACATTTTTGAACGAGAACCATCCTCATCTATGAAAATTCGCTAAAATTCAAATTTACACAAAAAATCGGTCTTGGCAATCAAAAGGCAAAGTTCGTAGATGGACAGAATCGGCCACTCTAAGAAGGGGCTGGGAGAGTTTTAGGGGTGAGGGGGACTTGGGGAGTTTTAGGGGGAGGAAAATTATCCAAAAATCCAAAAAATTAAACATTCTGACAAATGACACCTCATTTCAAAGGGAGGTTTTGCGCTTAACACGATGGTGAAGTCAGAATTGCGATATCCAATTTGAAGATGAAGAAACGTGGTTGTTACTTAGATGTTCTTGATCGTTAGTCTGCTCTAATCGTAGTTATGACTTCACCATCGTGTACAGCGTTGAAAAATCTATACACTGAGGTGTCACTTGTCAGACTGCTTCAAAAATTCGCCCATACAATCATGCTGCATGACTGGAGCTTTTTTAAATTAGTTTAAACAACCGACAAAATCGAAGTATGTATTCTAACTTATGGGTGTTATTTGTTTGTAAATTCGATTCCCAAAATATAATATTGTAATGCCTCTACGAGAGAATGTACACCATCCAAACTGAAGGTGTGATTTGCTCACTCAAATGGGGCTTTCAACAGTATTTCGAACTACAGAAATTGGTGATTTTTCTTTTTGTTGGTTCGGGATCCGGAGTTTATTAGAACACTCAATATACGCCAAATGGGCGTAAATGATTTAATACGTGTAATGGATTTCCGGTGTTGGTTTCTATCGGAACCACAACTAAATCCTTAAAATATGCGCGCGGTATTCCATCCCGAACGCCCCGTCGCACTGTCCGAGTTGTATTGACGCACTAATGGAATTACAGCCTCTGGGCAAAACCTTCCAATTTATCCTTCATACATAATCGTGTTTATGGCCTAGTTTTCACGGTATCGGCGTATCGATTGAGCTACGGTGTGATAGTACACTTTGATAAGTCGGCTATCGGTGGTTCGCGTCAAGCTCCTTCGGACGCCAAACCGACGGGAAGTCGGGAATAATGTATTTAGCCCTGAAAATATCATTGCTAAACCTTCGTTCTGTCTCAATTAAATCGGAGGATCTCGACGTCGTTCCTCGCGGTAAAAGTCGAAATCGATGAACGATCGTGTTGGTAAACGGGGAATGGGCATTGACAGTTCTTAATTTTATTCAATTAAATATTGTGGTGAGAGCCACATCAGCGTTAGCTCAAAAAAGGATCTTGAAGATTGATACACCATGATAGGTTCCGGGAGTATCTAATATTATATAATAGTATATTATACGAGTATATCCACACAATTAGGAGCCATATTATTTTTCACAGGTTCCAGCAGAGCCATAAAACCAGTGTAAGATGAAGCACCCAGTGGTTTCCAACACTCCCAGACCGAATACACAAAATTCCGGATTATAGAAAAAACTTGAATTAGCCGATGTTGCTTCTACAATGCCTCTGGTGTTATCACCAATATGAGTAACATCAATTAGAGAACGATTTACTCCGAAGATTTTGGAGATATGGGATGATTGATGTTCCTCAAATCCTTGATTTTAGCTAGATTCAGCCCAGGTTTGTGTGTCTCACTTTAGCTGGTCTCTCGATATGTTTGGCCCATTCTCCTTAATATGGGGTTTTTAGCTGTACTGACTTGACCTCACAAGGTATCTGAAGCATGCAAACTTTTTGAAGTTTGTTCCATTTCATCATTATTTTGACAAGTCGTGTTCTTGCCGTAACACTCATGACTTGTCTTGTTGTTGAAGAAACGCCAGTTTTTCAGAGGTCCCCACTGGCTGACAAGTCATGTTTTTGGTGAAAGCGCACATTCAAAACCCCAGGTGTCTTCAGTGGCCACAAGATGGCATCAGAAACTCAAAACTCGATTTTCTGGACTAAACGTGTTTTGCCAGAAACCCCTCATTTGTATTCATATACAATTTAATCTGGTTTTTACTTTGAAATTAATGGTTTTTTAGTGCACAAGAAATATCTTGGAACTTGATGCTCGAACGAAACGTATGTATGAAAATTGGCTTGAAATTCTGACGTTTATTCACACTCATGTTGACGGTTTGTTTTGCTCTTGAGTCCTCATTGTGACGAACGACAGGTCGTAAAACGTCAAGGGTGGTTGTATTCAAATGGGTACAAAAAACTATACCCCTTCCAATTGACCAAATGTTTAAAAAGTTTGAAAGGCCATTCTAGGCCTGGCCGGAGCCCGCACGCCGAATTCCATATAATAAACCAAATTACGAGCCAGCCGGAGATGAGGTTGAGGACCCTGGGAATGTCCACATTCAGAGTCCCAGGCACGCCTGCCCATTATAAGTAGCGGAATAACGCCTTTCTCGAGCGATCGAAACGGTTTTATGACCGACAATAAACCAAAAACGAGCAGATCTTACGGAGGTATCAGTTGAATCCACTCGGCTTGGAATTGATTTCAGTTCGGGTTTACTACCTCCGTACAACTGGGGAAGCCTTCGTCGGCGCGACGGGCGCTGATTCGATTTGGCTCCGTCACGTCCGTTTTTATTTTAAGGGTGTTACCTTTTGCGCCTTGGGTAGTTTTATCAGGGTAACCGAATTTAAGGGAAGAGAAGGGCGGGGAGGGATAAAAGAGACAAAAGGGCCTGAAAAAGAAAGAGACGGAAATGGTAACGTGACCCAGATGTTTAGCTACACTGTGCAACACTACCGTCATGCTCGCTTCGCTCTCTGTCAATTTACTGTACGTGGGCTAATATAAAATACAGTAGATACAACACACGGTGAATTCCACAGAGCCATAAATGTTTTTGCTAGTACCCAATCACGATCATTTTGACACTACAGTAAAATTGAACACCTAAACTACTGGCTCTTAATACCACTATATTCTGACGTAAATCGAGCGAGGCAAAGGACACAAACTGGCTCAATCTTAACAATATTTAACTGAATCGCCGAAGGAAATTATTCACAACTGGTGTCACGATAATATAGAAATATTGACGACGTGATGGCGATCGATGTTCAGCACTCGAGAGCGCTTGGATAACACAAAAACCCTCGAGTGTTGGTTTTTAATTTATTACCAACTACACTCGAAAGACTCGATTTGTTTGTACTCTTGTTTCGGATAATAAATGTTGTACGTCGAATATTGGGTGCTTTGAAATTTGAGATTTAAAACGTCTACAAATAATTTTTATGAGAATAAAAGCACTGGAAAAGAACTGGTTCAGAGTGAAACCTTATTTTAATGGTAATGCTATGTCTGTCTGAAAGAAAGAATAATTCGAAAAAGATAGTAAGGCAAAATTAAGTATGAAATGAAATATCAAAATAAATTTAAAATAATAAACCAAAAAAATTTTTATGATTAAGATTATTGCCTACCGAGAAGTAAGCTCAAATAAACTTGTAGTTCTCGGTGGAGTTCGGCCAAATTATTCAATAAAGAAAAAAATTAAGGCATTCGCCAGGCATTTTGCAATAAGAAATATAAAAACAGTTATGCACCATTTTAAGATTTTTAACTGTAGGTGGTAAATAAATTTATTTTCGACTTACATGGCACTGTGGTCCATGTCTCTTTTTAGCCTTCATCTTCATCCCCTCCGGCTAAGAAATAGTCGCAGTAACCAACCGCAGCTCTGTCGACCAAAATATTTTTCAGTCGGGAGAAGGATCTTTCCAAGTCGACAGATTTGATGGGAAAAAACTTCAAGCAAGTCAACTCCTCTGGTTTTAGATTAATCTGACCTTGCAGGATCTCATTGGCAGTTTTCCACCCTGGATTTTTTTCGAGCACATCAGCAAGCTTTGTAGATGCAATTGTTTCCCCGTTCTCGGTCCACTTCTCTCGCAATCCTTCCACTGCAACAATACTGTCTTTGAGCTGTATGCCATCAGTTTCGAGAAAAGTCGTCTTCTCAATATTCTATTTCCAATTACGAAAGTAGGTAGCTTGTGAGTTAGGTCGCTACCTACACCGCTCCTTTATTCTCCTCAGAAAACAATTCTGGAGGAAAATTGGACTTTACGGTTTGATTTGAAATGTACGCTCTTATTCCCATGCCCAAGCTGGGAAAGCTATATAATATATTATGCTAATAATAAATATTTTGAGCACTAACCTTCAAAATATGCAATTTTATGCAAAATAAAATGGATGTTTTTGGACACAGAAAGACGTGAAACGGCGAGGGAGAAAATATGAATTTGTATACAAATCCGCCCTCTGGTGATAACCATGTAATTATCATAGCCAGTTAATGTAAGCCAGACTGTCAGTGGATAGGTAACTATTTTACTCATTTCAAACTCAAAAATCGTATAAATAAACTCGATCGTATGTTGAAACTCAATCATATCCCAGCATATTTATAGTCGACAACTCACAGTGGATCCTGTACTTCACAGAGTGGGTAAAAGCTTCCATGATGGTTACAGTGGCGACACGTATGTTTAGGGCGCGTCAACAACGTTGAAGGCATCAGGTGACGGCATTTGTCTACAACTATATATAAAGGTTAAATTCCTAAATATAGTTCGGACATCGCGCGGTTCCATCAGACTCCGCATAACGATGACGGACTCGGATTTGACAACAGCAGCATAGAAAAAGAACCAGTGGGTTTCAATCAACTCTAATGTAGAACGCGATGTATCGAAAACGCATTGACACTTCCCCATTATGTTTGCATCGCAGTGACATTGATGTTTCATCCCGATTGACGTGCTCGTGGAAACACCAGCCCCCGTTTGACGTTTCCGATCGAGGATTTTTTTTTTCTCGCCAGTCCCTTCAGAAGCGAGCGTTTTCGCGTGTCAATTTCGCACGTACTGAGCCAACAAAGTGATTCATGGGTTGCGACGTAGTGATACAATTCGGCGAGTACAGTTCACAAGAGAGACGTGTAGAGTCAAATAGAAATGGTATAACTTGATACCGGCGAGGAACTTGTGTCGCTTGTGCCGCTGTCGCCCTTCTCTTTACCGTGCTAAACTCTGTTCCAGCGAGAGCTTGGATTTTACATGCTTATACGTGCACAGCTACAACTACCGTATTTATTTTGTTACATGTCCTTCCAATATTCTAGTCGTTGATAAACATAATATGTTTATTGAGAAGTAGGTATAATATGTTTAATGCGTCCTTTCTCCTAATGTATTGACATAATTACATATTACAATGACATAACATATATAATATTATAATAATATGTAATAGACCGAGTATCGCTTTGTTGGCTCAATACGTTCCATAAAATGACTGAGATGATTCAGGCGATGTATGAAAGTTTTTGTGGATTTAACAACGTTATTCAAATATAACTGCTAGATTAATTCTACCCAAATTTTACGGTTCACTAGGAGGTCAGTAGTAATGTTACATTCAAATAAACCAATTTCGTCGCAAAACGATTGAAAAAGTTGAAAGAAAAAATGCCAGTTTTCAAACTAAATTTCGGGCCGACCTGATAAATAGTGCGTATTGTGTATTAATATAAAGTATGAACCATATACCTAAGTGATGGGTGTTTCATTATTCATGTGCACTTATATACGTAATTAATGGGATTCACGTCAGCAATATTTTATCAAGGAGTAGGTAGGTACTTACCGAAAAATATTTGAAATTATCGTCGTTCCGTATAGTAGACACGAAGAGTCTCTCAGACCTAGAAACTCGGTATTATTAAACCATCAGCTGTGCGCAAGTATGACCAACATTACCCATAAATCTCAAAAATGAAACAGTCGACGAGTGACAACAGGCTTTTTTTAAACGCTGAACACGATGGTGAAGTCAGAATTGTAATATGCCGCTCTCAAACTGAAGCACTTTGAAGATGAAGAAATGTAGAGATCTCTACATCATCATCTAGAACATCGATGTTCTTCGCAAAAATGCTACAAAACTGTACATTAATGCCTCAGCCATACCGTGGAATGGAAAGCCTTACCTTCAGGGTACAAAGTAGTAACTACTTTAAAGGTACACTACATTCGTGCCTCCAATTGTTTGAGCTTTTTTCAAGAGTTACTGTGACCACGCTAAACCTTTCTAGCATGCTTCACCTGATCAAAATCCTAGAAATGCAAAAATCAGCGGTAGCATTGATCCTACTTTCCTATTTCCTCGCATGAATCCACTACTTCCATAAGTTGGATGAGTTGGCATATTTTTCATGATTATAGTGGTAATAAGATTTTATAATTAACTTTACCGACATTGACGGAACTGGAAGAACCTTCCCTTTCCAAGCTGACAAGTAACTATTATGAGAAACCTACCGATCTTTAGACAGAGAGCACCACACCTGATGCATAATATGGAATTAACCGAATAGCTTCATATAATACCTATAATTACCCAACAACTTGAAGATTGCCCATATTTGAATGAGATGTCCCAAACATCACATTTTACATAAAACCAGTTATTTCACCGAAAATTCGCTCTTATAGACTGGTTTATATATAGGACAAGCATGTAAAAGTGGTGACTTCGTATGGATAGTTAGAGAATTGTAGATAACTTAAATCAAATAATAAGGACTTCTTGTGGTATTCTGCCCTGCGATGGAAGAAAGCCTCATCTCCAATGCTTACAAAAATGGGGTTTTCAAATTACCCCCATTTTTCTGACCCGCTCTTGAAGGAGAAATGCCTCATGTACGCTTTTTGATGGAGAAACGCCTCATCTTCTGGTCTAAACGCCTTATATCCTTGTCTAGTTTGATGGAATTTGAAGGTGAAACGCCTCATCCCACTTAATATTGAATTGAGGCGATTCTACTTTAAAAGTTTTGCTCCAAACTGCTTCAGATTTTGGTTGAGGTGATTTTGGTCGGGACTCGAAAGGAGTTTCTCGATCAAAATTTGATATTTATTCAGCTGTTTGGGCTTGAGGTCTTTAAAAAAAACTACTAGGAATAATTCTAATTATTAGTTATTAGGTAATTATTAAGTACCCGGGGTTGAGGTGTTTCTCCTTCAAAAAACTATATATTAAATAGTTGTTTTTGTGAAAGTAAAGAACCTTTAGGCGAGATGAGGCATTTCTCCTTAAAAAAAAACCCCAAACAATCGAGCGTAAAATTTGAAAAATCGCCTCAACTGCAAAGAATCGATTCCTTTAATGGGAAAATCGGTTTTGTAATAATTACAAATAATTATATACGTATAACATAATTATTATGCGTATTTAAATTTGGGTAATTAGACGTTTCCATCGAGAAAGGTCGTATTTAGACGTTTCCATTGAGAAAGTTTTGAGGCAAATGTGATTTTTGATCAACAAAACGAATAATGAATTATTCCTTGACATTTTTCCCTGAAGGGGACGAGTATCAGTTTAGTACCCACTGAATACTTCAGGCCCCAGTCAACCGAATTTGTTTTCACGTCCGATGGCGCAAAAAAGTTGAAACGTGAAATCCACACCACCTGAGGGTTTCAGAGCCCCGAGCCAATTTGTGATAACGATGTCACGAGCAAACAGCAGCCCCTCCGGGGACGCCCTGGAACAACTCGCGAGAAGCTCAATTGGGAGCTCAACGGTGTTGAAATGATCGATAACGAAGTGATAAAGCTCGATAAGATTGGGATAAAGACCGTCGGAGAGCGTTCGAGGAAACGGGTAAAGATACAGGTCTCGAAACGCAAAGGGTGAAAGTGCATAGGTATAACTTTGCACTTCGCTTTCTACAGAGGTTTTACGTAAGAGGGTAATTAATTTTTTTTTCGTCCCCTCTTTAAATCCTATTTTGCAACCCCCTTTCGCGAAAGAGTTCCGTCCGGACTCACATTTCCCTCACGACTTTGCGAGGCTACTCTCGTCGTAAAGGCGAGTACTTGGCCGGAGCCTCCGACAACCGTTTAATTACCTTCTTCACCCAGTAAAGTACGAAATCTGTCGTGTAACCTTCTGAAATCCGCTATCTGTTCTGTATGAAATGAGTACGTTCCACAAACAGTTAAGTGTATATTTACTGATTAGTGAAAGGGAAAATACGACACCTAATCGCAAAATACGACAAAATACGAAGCAAGCTACCGCAGACCGGCCTATTATTGCCCTCCTGCGACTATAAAATTTTGATCACCAGAAGCGAGATGCTGAAATTAACAACAAGAGAAAATGGAAAACTTCATTTCCTTAATACGTTTTTGTACCCAAGTGATTAAATAATCTTAGAAAGGCCAGCAAGTAGACAAAGTGTTCATTACACCACTTCTAGGTTCATAATTTTCTATAACGAACGATTCTACCAAGATATAGACAATTTTGTGTATCCTCAAGTCCGGAAATGCCCATTTAAAACTGAGAACTCTGCAATCCTTGAAACGTTTAATAACCCTAAATCAAGTGATATGGGTGCAAAATAACAGTTCAAAATATTCAAAATGAAAATTTCAAAAAATATTCAAAATCTCAATGTTCAAAAATTGGAGAATGTGGGTTGCCATAAAATATTGGTGGGAAATGTTGGAAAAACGTTGTTATTAAAAAATTCGATCATTAATTCAGGCTGCATGGCATGGATTTTTATTGAACCGAAGGCAGAACTGAAAATAAATCAACAGGTCTCAGAAGGTTATTGAATACAGAATAGTGATCTGGACAGAAGGCTGATTCATACAGTAAATAATAATTATTATCAAAGCATTAACAGCGTTTAAATTCAATATTCGGATTCTACATATCTTCAGACTTTACTTTAATGAACGCTTCGTGGCTCCTAAAGCTAATTTCTATGCTATTCACACTATGAAGCTGTAATTTGGTATGTAGCCTCCTTAGGACCTAAAGCTAACTTCTATGTTAAAAAGAATAGGGAGATGACGTGGCTAAAACATGTTCCATGTTAATAGAAATTTAGCCGTAAGGCTCAAAACGGAAAGGGCCACAGGGCCGAGTTTTTCTGGTCAATTCTTATGGTTATAATAATTATGTCCTATATTGAGCAATTTTTTATTTGCTAAAAATTGCTCAAAACAGGGTGATGTTGAGGTCCAGACAGAAGGTTGATTCATACACAATATAATAAAAATAGAATTAGTAGCTTTTAACTTCAATATCAAATTGATATCAGAGAATTGCTCAAAACCTGAGGAATGTAGCATTCAATATTGCTAATCACAAAAATGTTAATTTTTTTGAAATTAATGGTCATATACGGTGGAAACTGTGGGGAAATCGTAGTTAATTGACTGTGCGTTACGTCGAAAATTCTGTCATTAACTCGTGCTAAATGGCAGGGGCTTTTTGTACACGAATCCGGTTGTGTTGTCAGTAACACTAACTACGAGTAGTTTGCATCAAATGAATGTGTTTAATTTATGAACGTTGCGTGATTTTTCTCTTAAAAGGTCATACGATGTCGCAACGTGGAGATTTAGGGCATGAGAAAGGGTGGGACCGTGTGTGAAAATGAATGAATGTAAAAACGTACGTCTCTCGTACAAGTTTATTGCTACCAAGGGGTTTTCAGGGCCTACTCGGTCTCTCCCTTCACCTCTTCAAGCAGCCCTTCGTGAGTGGTTTGTTCCTTGAGCCTCGTCTAGGAGCGAGATTTACAAGGGAGCCCTTTTCATTCCGAGTGGAAAACCCCTTTCACAGCTCGTACAACCGGGCGAGCGATCAGGATTTTCCATTCATTTACTTCTCCCTCGAGAGCGTGATGTATCACAAGCGAGCTGTTCTCTGAACACGCCTTGCAGCTAGTGGATGAATGATGAATCACGTTATACATGAAGTTACCGAAACACTCCAACAGGAGCGCGGGAACAGGCCGGAGGAGGACGAGAACGAGGTAAAGTTTGATTTTGGATGGATCTCACGACAAACTCCCTCCACGACTTGACCCCATGCCACAAAAAGAAATCATATTTTGTAAATTATTGTTATATTAACAATAATAGACTAAATAGACAACATAATAATATTATTTGTACAGAAAATCTTGATAAGCAAAGTACAAATTTCTTGTACAAATCCGGCGTGATAGCCCCGAATGTTTAGTGAAAACATGATGGATATTGAAGGTAATGGCATGCAACTTGAAAGAGAATGAGCTGGGCTACTGAGGACGACAGATTGGTTCAAATTCATATTCAAAAAATATTTTATTGGCATAAAGGTACATACATAGATTATTTTACAGTGGCTTAAGATATTTATGTCTGAACAATATCGGCCTGCCGGCCTTAAAAGTATTTTAGTCTTAAGTAGTATTGTATGTAGTGTCTTGATTTAGGGGGTATAGTAACGGCAGATTGGGTGGAGCGAATATCACTGAACTGTATGTACTTATCATTAAACTGAAATGTATCAAAACTGTTGAATTGTGGTTTTTGTGGGGAAAATGACGATTCGTCCAAATTTGTGAAAAATCTTATAAATCTTATAAAAATCTTATCCTGTGGATTTTCCATCTAATTTGGAGGCAGAACAACTTATCTGTGGTAGTTTGCCAGCAAAGCACCTTTTGTTTGTCAATTTTATCGTCATTTTTCTCAAAACCACTTGTCGACCGACATTTTACGCCATCCAATTCGCAGGCAAGACCGGAATCAACCGGAATCTGATGACAACTGGTTTTGCCTATAAACGCATAACCGTTTTTCCACAGCAAATGATGCTTTGCTTAACACCCAAGTGGATTCTCCAGCAAATTACTCAACTCGAAACTCGGAACCAGCTATTTTGTAAACAGATTTAGACTCAATGATATCGAGCTGTGATATCCAGTTTGGCTCAAGTGGTTTTTCCAAAAAACGATGCGTCAGAAATGGCGAGTGTTAAAACAGTGGCAAAACAGCTCAAGTGGTTTTGGCTCTGAACGGAGTACTTGAGTTTACATTATCGAAGGAGAAGAAAACCATAACTAAGATTAATCGAAACGAATCGATGTTTTAATCGACATCAGTATGATCGATAGGACCTACGGTTAACATCGAGCGGCAATAAGGATTCGTAACTCTACACCGGAGTCGAGCAATGAGAGGCCAGCTGAAAAACCTAGAGGCATTTTTCGAACCTCGGTGGTTTTTCCTTGAAACGGCAGTTATGGAAACGTGATATCATTGTGGTAATCAGACATGGACTAAGTTTATGCTCGCATTCATTATTAATTGTTTGGTCTCATAGTGTTGAGGAAAAGTACTGATTGGGTCCCATCGGAGCGCAGATGATTTTTTTTTCTTACTATGAAAACTCGTTGCATTTTCTTTAGAGCGATGCATCTCCGGCTCCTCAGGGGAAATCATCCAGATCCTGCAGCCATTTGTTCGTCGTTCCCGCCGTTCCCGACTTTCGCCCATATTTTTTCTTTAGGACACTCACAACTTCGCACCTGTGAATCAAATAATGTGGACTTGGAGGGCATGAAAATGTGGTTATGACTGGAATGATCCGTGGGGTCTCGCTTGGAGAATATCGTTTATTTTATGGTTTCGAAATGGGAATCAAGGAGAACTTCCTGAAACGTCGCCATAATATGGTGGGTTAGTGGGACAAGAAGAGGAGCGTTATTTCATCTGGGTCGTCGAACGAGATGGGCATCGTATGACGTCACTCGCATCTTTTAACCGTATTCCTGCTATCAGCATACTGGTTTGTTCCTGTCATCTGTCAGTGCTATCCAGTTTCTGGCTCCCATCACTCGCTGGCCGTGGATGAGCACTGAGAGCAGAGCGTCTTTCAGAGCAGGACTTTGGTACAGCCCAAAGTAAGCTCTTTTTGCTCAAGACGTGTCTTTCCCTTTGTAAACATTCGACCAGAGCTAAATAACCACCAAATGCGATCATCTGGCCGGATTTGAGTACAATCCAAGACACCAGATCTTCTGAAGGCGGCATCCAAAGCCACGCAACAGGACAAACCATCAGCCTGTCTCATTCCGTTGATGGCAGTGAACGACTCGGGCGAGCTAATTTACACCCTATCTCTACTCTACCGCTGTACTAGTTGAAAATTGCCGTACATTAACTAATTGCTGAAAATTAATTGATTGACTACAGTGACACATTTATGTGGTGGGCTCAAGCTCACTGTGCTTACCTCAAGTTGGTCATATTCACTGTGAACTACCCCAATTACGTCAACTTCCATTCATTACGTCAACAATTATTTGAAACAATCATTCTTCTATGTTTGTCCAGATTTCCATAAAAATGTTATTTTGGTTCTGTTAATCTTCATTAAAAATAACAGTTTATAATAAATATCAATTTTTGTCAAGCATTCCGTTTGAAAAAAGGTTCAAGTATAATATAAACCCAAATATTATTGAAAAGACAAAGCCACCGCGCATATGATTAATTCTACGAAGAGTTCCGAACAAGCTTTTTGATATTGAGTTTCTCCGTCAAAAACCGTTTAATTTAAGTGATAATCTAATTTCCAGGGAAACGAATAATTCGTAGGGGGTTTTATTAAGAAGAAAATGAAATAGGGAGCTGAGCGAGGAACGAAAGGCAGATTTTTATTCCGCCGAGGATACGAATAAATAAATGAGAATAGCGAAATTTAATAAAGAAAAGAAGAATCCCGTTTCTTTATAAGGACGTCGGGCTTTATTAATATACTAGCCGTTACCCGTGATTTGCACTCTCAGCTTATTTACATCCTACCAGTCATGAGGCTGTGTACCAAATATTAGCAACTTAGGTTGAACAGGGTGGAAGTTAGAACCGATGTGATGTTCAGCCAGCTTTGCTTGACAGTGGTTCGCTTCGCTCGTGTGTGAGATTCCTGTAGATAGGTAAACTAGTACTCATATTTCTGGAGAAAAGTTATCTGTATCGTCACTAAGGAAGGAAATGGAGCAATCCCTATCAAAATCGGTTCAGCCGACTATAGACAACAAACAGACAAACTTAGAGGTATAATATATGATGGATAAGACCAGTAGAGGAAGTTTCGCTGTTCATTAAATCGACAAAACTTGCCACAGAAAATGGATGACCCATTTCCACCCTATGAGTTGGTATGTCTGCAACTCTTTCTTTTCTGTTCAAAAATACATAAATAGATAACACAGCTGATCAAGATGGACGATTGTGGCTAATGAAAAAATGAAAGGACTCAGCGCATGTTTGTATGATGAGTGTTTGTTGTAGATGGACAAGAGTCGATTAATTAATATGCTTCTACTAGAGTTATAAGGTATTTGGCATTTACATACCAAGTTACAGTTTGTAAACAAAAAATGAAAAATGTTATAATCATAGCTCTGCTATTCGTACAGTCACAGAGCTATGGTGAATAGGAAAATATTCGTTAAATCGAGAAAATTCAAAAAAAGGCTAAAACATGTTCTATGTAAAAAAAAAAAAAATAATAATAATAATAATAATTTAAAAAAAGAAAAAAAAGGAAAAAAACGTGGAGGTTTTGAACGTTGTCTCCTTTTTCTTTAACAAAACAAAATACATTGTTATACTGGTTTTTGTGATCACACCATCGCATGTAACAAACAATAACTCTATGTATGTTAGAGGGAAGTGAGCTTACATAGATCAAAAGTGAATGGAGGGAGGTCGATTGTGATTGGCTGTTCCAGTGAAGGGGAAGGGAAAGGCTCTGGCGAAAGATTCATAAATAAGAAGTACCTAATTAAGTTAACTGTAAGTGATACAGGTAATGAGACAGTGAAATGGAGGAGTTGAATTTTCTTTAGCTCAATTTCGATCACTCACTGGTTTGGACAACCACGATACGAGAAACGTTGAAAACTTCGTGAAGACTCGATTATTGGGGTTAAGATGATCGTAAGTTTAGAGAACGGATGAAGGAGCATAGAACAAGGCTTGAGGTACCATAGGGGTAAATCTGATTCTTCGATTCACCAGAATGAATCCAACTAATCGATTTCGACCTGTCAGGCAATTTGAGTTTCTCTCTTCACGCCTTGAGAGAAGCTAGTTGGTCGGATTCGAAAAATTCAAAATAATTAAACGTTTGAATAATGCAATCTCTGCAGCACGCCCCATCATAGTTACACTCGGACTGTATTACGGAAACTCTTTCAACTGCGATTCACTACCGACGTTTTGTAGCATTTCCGCAACGACGGTATTACAGCTGTTAACATCTCTCTATATAAAACCTGAGCGTTTGTATGGGGACAATACAGATCCTCTATGGATTGGGAAAGTAAAGTTTCCAATTTTCCGTTTTGCCTTTGTCCCCTTGTGAGCGGGTCTAACGACGTTGTTAAAACCCCCATTCGATCGTGCTTCATTGCTCTGGCAATAAAATGAATGGACGATTCGAGACCTCAATAATGTCGACCGAGCTTTTACTCTGACGTTGAACGCAAAAATGTTGTTGTAATTCCTTACGGCCGTTGTCGTTATTCGCTCCATACAGTTTTTTTAAAATCGGTATTACATTGATAGATATCACCGACAAATCGGAATAGGTGCTGTAATGTGATATCAATACGGAGGAAACTGTATATCAAAGAATTGGTGACGTCAATAAACAGTACACTAAATACAGTCCAATCGTACGACTAGTCAAAAATGGAATATGGTTTTGAAGAAAAGCAATAATCAGGGACCGTTTTAAGTGAAGAAAGTGACGCCGTTGGGGTTCGAACTTGCAACCTTCCACATATGGCGTGACCGCTCTAATAAAAACGCTGCAAATTTTTACACAACGATTATCATTTTCTGTATAGATCACCTTTCTGTTAGATCACAGATCCGGTCAATTCAGACGTTTCAAACTCATACTTTTCTTGTCGCTCAAACGGCAAAATTTGATAGATCCAGTGGATACGAATTTAATAGATCCAGTGGATACGAATAGCTTCAAAATGCCAAACAAACAGCAATCAGCTGTATATGAGAGATATTCGTATTTTAACGATGAGAAATTTGAGACGAAATCGAAAGGTTAAACTGGGAGAAAAACATTAAGTTCCACCGGGATTCGAACACGCTCCTGGAGAGTCAACAGCAATGAGTCACGTCATCAGGGTTTTCTTCTCTTCTCTTCACCTCGAAAAAACTCGAAAAAAGCTTATTTTGAATCGAATTGAGACTGTGATTTAGGATGACGAGAAGACTTCGATTGACCTCGAAATGTCGATAAAACTCGAAAAAAATGTTCCCTACTCTAATATTGCAAAGTATTTAGGGTTGACATTTGAAGCAAAAGTAAGGTGGAAGGAGCATGTCATTAAAAAAAATTCGCAGTCATGCAGCATGGCTGTAAGAGCAAATTTTCGAAGAAACAACTGGTTTTATGTAAATTTTCAACCATTTTACTGGTTTTATAATAACTTTGTGTCGATTTTTTGCCGTGTAACACCTCAGTTTATAAATGTTTTAACGCAGAACACGATGATGAAGTCAGAATTGCGCATTTCTTCATCTTCAAAGTGCTTCAGTTTGACAAGGGAGATATCACAATTCTGACTTCACCATCCCGTTCAGCTTTTAAAAAACACTTTAAAATGCGGTGTGACTTTTCAGACTGTTTCATTTTTGGAATTTATGGGTAATTCCCCCCCCCCCCCCCCGACACTCCTCAAAAACCCCCTCTCAGAATGACCCGATTCTGCTCATCTATGAACTTAGCCTTCCGTTTGCCAAGACTGATTTTTTTGAGCACATTTTTGGCAATTTAGGAACGAGAACAATAGCTTCCTTTTCTTTGAAAATTCGGTAAAAGGTTGATTTTGAATCGAATAGAGATAAGTAGTCATATAGGATGAAATGGACCTTCGAGAAGACGAAGATTCACCTTGAAAACGTTGAAAATTTCGAAACAAGATTGTCGACGTTGATATTGAATGGAATCGTTATTTTCAACGTTATAGTTATTTTCGTATAGTTATAACGTAATAGTTATTTTCAACCCTTCCTCAGTAGTAACAACTGTTGTCTCGCTTTCAGTTATGGTCGATTTGGTGAAAATATCGGAACCTCGAGGCGTAAACCGCTCATCCGGCTTCGCTGTCTCAATCAAAATGCTTCTCACAGTCCAAGTACCAGTCTTTGCGTAGACTCATTTCCCTTAGAAGTCGCAATATTACAAATTTCCCGTTTCCACTGCTCAATAAGGAGGACGTTCAAAGAATGGAAACGTCGGGTGGGCAGAAGTAGATAGAGAGCGCGGATTAATAGTCGACGTTTAAGAGGGAGATAGTTGTAATTGCGGGGGATGATAAGACCAACAGACTAAGAAACTTGATGGGAGGCTCATCGTGACTGGCTTGTCTCATTAGTGCTATCTGTTCGACTCGCAGACACGAAATGTTTTCGTCGTCTCTCGCTTTCGACTTTTACTACCGTTTTCCTTCTCTATCGACGAACTGGGGTTGGAACGATAATTGCTTACGGGGCTCAGGAGCAGGTTGATAGTTCAGTAGTTAGGGGCTGCTGAGTAACCCCGTTTTTCGTTGTATTGGAACGAACAAAAACCACCAACGAGCGGAATTGTAGACAATAACAAACTGGGCTTCATTAAGAGAACACGTAGGAGAAATGGTCAAAGAACAAATTCTCCCTCACTTAAGAGCGTTACGGCAAAATGGTGCATGTGCCAAATTTATAGGGCGTAGAAGGAATGAAATAAAATACATACAAACTAAATAATACGATCACACTCGCATCATAAAAAGAAATCCCACATACCGACGCTTGAGAAACAACACAGCCTAACCCACAATTTAGACAAAATTAAGTTAAGACACTTCCTTATTCAAAATTTTGAGCTAAATAGCGTGACCACGTCAGAAGATCAAAAATCGGCCGCTAAAGACGAGAAAACCGCGAAAACGTCAACAACGCCAGATCATATTTGAGGTCTCGATACACTGCCTTGTGGCACTCCAGCTCTGATCTCTTTCAACTCTGAGGAGGCGGCTTTCTGTTTGATTCTGAAGAAACTACTTGAAAGGTAGCTAAATAGATACCTAAATTAGATACCTAAATCAATTAGATACCTAAATCAAGTATTATTTCTGCGTGCTGTTTTGGCAGTGCTCAGAAAAGATAAAAAACCATGGACAATAAACGATAAACGTAAGGAGGAGGATTATTTTGGTGAATTTAGTTAAAGTCAGAAAAGGTGGAAAATGTTTGATAATGTAGTAAATTTGAAGGGTTAAAATTATTAAATAATAAAATGCTCATCAATTCACGCTGCACGGCTGCTTCGTATTTCGGAATCCACCAGTTTGATAGCGTTTTTCATAACGTCGTAGCAGCCGACTCACCTCCCTCATGCATAAGGAAAAGGTAAAATGTGCCCTACGCGACTATAAGCGCGCAAAACCCCAATTCGCTCGCACGCCCACAATGGGAAACTTTCGCCCAACGCCAAGATGACCTCCTTCCTCGCGGGGGTAATCGCTTTTTAGAACGATAAATATTCAGTTCAGAAAATGAAAGCGTACAAGACTAACGTTTTAAGCCAAATGGACCTTCACCTTCCATTCGAAACAACGGGAGAGCGAGGGGCTGCTGAATCCTGAAAGGCCATCAACTGTAAAGTGCAAGAGCTTTTCAACCTGTTTCGAAACGAACTGCGCGAATGTGATATCAAGTCGACACTTCAACTCCATTGCGAGGACTTCGGTTATTCAGTCGGTTTCCGCCGGTTTCAACTCCGACGAATCTGAATTGTCTTCGCAGAAAACGATGGAAATTGAATATTTATTACCGCCCCGGAGCTGATTTCAAACCGGCAAAGTGAAAATCGGGTTGAATACTGTTCACTCGAGGTCGACCCCAGTGGCTCATTGTGGAAAATAGTCAATCAATTTTCCATAAATAATTTATTATGGTTCTCAATTATTGAGAACCATGAAATTTGAAATAGAATGTGGTGCAAAATAGGGTTTAAAATGTTCAAAACAGTTGGTTTTGTACGGATTTGATTAGATTTTGACTCAGAGACCTTTCGAAGCCACACGTTCATTATCGTGGATAATAATTAAAATTCAAGGACTTCAGTTCGGGGCGTTTTGAGGCCACAAGAGTGGTCCGATTCTGCTCGTAAACGAACTTTCGTTTTTAGCGAATTTTCGAAGAAAATGTATTTCAAATTACGATATTAAAAGTATACCTTGCGCTGTGGGGAGGAGTTGAAGTACTATACTCGACAATACATCCAATAATCTAAACACAATATAATATCAACAATATAACTCAAAAACAAATTTTCTTTTCTCAAAACAGAACCAATAGTTATAATGGAATCCGAACATTCCTAGTAGTGATTCACTTAGGACCCTGGTCCCTGGTTTGTCAGTTTAGTCTTGAATTGGGCCAATGACGAGCATGTTCGTATATGTTCAGGCAAAGCGTTAAATAGTTTCGCACCGTCAAATACGAGTAGTCAAAGACTACTTAACCACGAAGTGATATTCTAAAAGACATCACTAAAAAGCATCGGTTTGTGGATCTTGTTATTTGTTTATTTATTTATTTTTTATCATAAGCCATTTAATAACATAATACGCATAGTACATAAAGAAAAGTATCGGATACTTGAAGTAAAATTATTCGAGTACAAATGGATGTAGGTAAAACAAAAACATTCGGCAATTTCTGATCTCCAAAATTTAAAGAAATTGTCCGTAGATCAGGAGTTGCAATTACAAAATTTGTAATTGCAACTCCTGATCTACGGACAATTTCTTTAAATTTTGGAGATCAGAAATTGCCGTAATCAAAATTTATGTACTATTAATTTAATTAATAGTACATAAAACTTCAAATCATGTCCTAGAGTAAAGGATTCGTAAAGTACGTAAATAGGATAACATATCAATTGGAGTAAATTTGGCGCATAAGTAAGTACCTACTCAATAATTTACAATAATAATTATTGTAAATTATTAAGTAGGTACTATCTCTTGTTTGATTAAGGAGGACTCGACCACTCTTTGGTCTATGTCTCTCCCGCTCCCTGCAAGCAGGGGGCAGTCCATGACACCACTCAAGAGCAGCGCCATGGGGTTGGAGCAACTCCCAACCAGGGAGCCCTCAGGTGTAGCCTGAGGTACCTGTTTGCTTGTGTGCACCACAGGTTGGGCTGAGTGTTCTAGCTTCACTCTACCAACTAAGCAGGTTGGTGCCCGAGTTTTTGGTTTCCCACAAAACTCCCATGCCGGTGCCTACCCAAGAGTTCTGGGAACACTTGGGGGGGCATCTCCCCTGTAGCAACTGGCTAGATCCCAGTGCTTGGGTCCCAACCACGACCCCCACGAATCCGACCTCACCTGAGGGGGCAAGCCTGTGATGCTTTGCTGGGCTAACCATGCGTTGCATCTGTGGCCTGGGGCTCCCCCTCGCCCGTGGTACTGATTTTGGGATGCGTTACAAGCCATTTAACTGGCAGTATTAAGTAGGTACTACCGTAAATTGATTGTTATAAATGAAAATTATTTTGTTTGTATGGGTTAGGATGTAAGTTTATATTTTGTAAAATTAGGCGCCCGCCCGTGTATATTTAAATAAACAAATAAACAAATAACAAGATCTACTAACCGATGCCTTTTAGAAGATCACTTAATTTTTGCACCAAATATCATTGTAATTATTACAAATTGTACCACGAATTTTGTGAGTTTTTCCTTTTGCATTTTTGACTTTCATGCCTTAAGAATATCAAGTTCCTCTGGAACCGCGTTTCTGCCATTAATTAATAATAATATTATATACAGGGTGTCCCAAAAACGTCCCCCCCTCCCCCTGCTAAAATCGTTATTATTGGGCTAAAATAAATTTTTTTTCAAACTTAGGTAATGAATTTCTGTAAGGATTTCGGAAAAGACAAAATTGCGGATATAATATGAAATTGCGCATATAATATTACCTATATAAATATGTAAGTACATGCGATTTTGGTGGTATTTTGGCAGTGAATTCAGTAAGGTCTGGAAATTTGAGTATTGAAAATTTTGGATCGAAATTAATAGGTTCATTTTCTTCAAAAATTCGAAAAAAAGGGCGTGTAGCGTTTTCAAGTTGAACTAGCGCTTGTGGGAACGTCGTGACCACAACAACAAATTTGATGCGTCACTGAATTTATTTATAAATTCCGCGACAGAAACCGTCCTCTTCCCGTCCTCGTTCCGTCCTCCTTATCCGCTGGGTGGTCGCAATAACCCGCAGCTCGAGACCCGCCATCAAGTTTTACAACGGGACGTGCCCCCCCCCCCCCCCTTCCGGACCGTCCCCTTCAAGTCTTAATGAAGTTTACTGCAACCCCCAAAAGTGCTCAAGTTTACGCCTTTTCCACCTCCTCCCCCCTCAGCACCTCACCGAACTCCGCTTCGCCCTCTTTAGCGCTTGAGCTTGAAGGAGAGTCCCCCGTCAGAAGGAAACACCTCACCTCCACCCCCTGCGCCGTCAGCGAGGCCAAATAGGAGGAAAAGCTCTCCTCCCCTTTCCTCGACGTCGTCTTCATCCTCGGCAAAGCCTCTTCAAACCACAGGGAGCTTTAGTCTTCTCTAAACCTTCCTCCCCCCCCCACTTCACCCTTCAACACACCCCCGTCGACCACCTCGTCGTTCGTCTCCCCCTCCGCTCCGCTTGTGTTCCCACAAACACTGAGAGGGCGGAAGGAGGTTGATGGGGGGGTTGAGGGTTTTACTCTCTCAAGATTGAGGGGGGTAGTGAGGGGGGTTGCAGCTTAAGCTGCTCTCAGCTGCTCTAAAACGGCAAAGGGCTGAGAGGGGGGAAGACAAACTGCCGTTTCAGCCGTCCCCCTCCCCCTTCACAACCACCCGTCACCGCCGGGACACCGAAATTTCGCGATCCTCTGATCCAAAATTTCATTCAGGCAAGATGACCAAATGAGCGAATTTTGCAACGCGATTTTACCGAACAACCCCGAGATTTTACGGTGTGATCGGTGAAAAATCCGAAAAATTCCAATCACGTAGAATGACCGAAATGAGCAAATTTTTCAACTCGAATTCTACCTGTTTGGAGTCTGTGCGTCTTCAACAAACTCGTAATTCCATAGCGACAAGACGAAATTACAATCAGACCGGATGACCAAAATGAGCGAAATTTCCAACCTGAATCCGACGATAAAAGCCGAAATTGGGTCATTATCCTGAAACGGTACAATTTAACCACCACGATTTCACAAAAACCACGTTCGAGCTTTCAGAGTTTTTCCCCTTTGAATGTCTTAGTAACACAGTCTTTAACAACCTCAGTAAGCATGCACACACTATTGTCAAAACTTTTGGAGATACCGATTTTTCATAAAAACGTGTATACTAGGGAGTGACGGTAGGGGGCTAGGGAGTGACAAAATGAGCTTTCTCCATTTAATTGGCTCACATTGAGTTTATGAGTTACAAAGTGACACACAAGCCTACAACTAGCCTAGGCCAATATTACAAAAAAAGTTGAGACGCCCTTCGGACACTCAGCTTTAGAGAAAATGTGCTTGGACGTGAAATCGTACCGTTTCAGAATAATGACCCAATTTCTCCTGTTTGCGAATTTTCGAAGAAAAGTAAGTTACTGTTCTCGGTCCAAACTTTTAAATCTTGCCAAAAAATTTTCATACTAGAACCCGTTCTACATCATCCTGAATTCACTGCCAAAAGACACCAAAAATCATGTGAATATATATATTTATATATTTACGAGTAAATATGTAGGTATGTGTCATTTCAGTCGATAAATAGTCGAGGAATAGGTACGAGCAGTTGTATTCTATTTGGCGAACCTGCATTACGATAACCTACACAAAGAACCTACATGAAACAATAGAGAAAGAAAAAAATTACAGAGCGCTTGTTATGGTGTTGCCTCCGCGTTGATAATAATCCGCATTACGATCCGGGAATAAATAAAAACGAAGGTTCGAAAACTGGTTTGGTTTCTTCGGCAAATCCTAACGGTTTCCGTCTTTCAGACCTCTCAAAACCCTTTCAAAGCGTCTACCGACCCCGTTTAACAGGGACATTCCGAGTATGAGCGGTTGTTGATACGCAAACGCGATGTTTTTTTCACATTTAATCGCCGTTTCGAGAACGAGGACGAAAATTATGCGTCAGCGAGAAGTTCATTGAGTCCTAACGGTGGATGTCAGAGGCGGCCGCCGTCAGAAGTTGACAAAGTTTACTCGGTTAATCAAATAATAATTATTATCGTGACGTTAACGACCCAAACTGTAACATTGTCTGTATTTGTGATTTTGTCGTGTTTTCTCACTTATTGCTTTTCAAAATTTCCCATTAAACTTACCAGTTACTATAATTTAATACTGATTAACAGGCCGTTTTCATTTGTTTTCCAGCCGTCACATCACGGCGAAATTGCATGGTTACTATGACAACATATTAGGAGTTTTATTGATTTTATCATTTGAATTTTAAGGTGTGTTAAAATTAACTGGTAGACGTTGCAATTAATGTCCTTTTTCACATTGTAACAAAGTTTATGTCTCAACTGTGAAATTTCATATCATTTGAAAAACTTAGGTGGATTTCAAATGATATGAAATTTCACAGTTGAAACATAAACATTGGTACAATGTGAAAAACTCTGCAAATTCTTGACACAACGGTTTATTATCTTCCTTGTGCAGATCACCCTTCTGTCTATACCAGACTGTGTTGCAAATCGGCACCATACCATATTCTCACCGTACTCATACCATTTCTTTCCTATCATACCGTACTGTACTATACTAAATCATACATACAATAATATACCATACCATAGTCATACCATGTCGTACCAAAATTCGTTTTGAACCCCTTCCCCTTGACGCTCGTGCGTCATAGCTTCTGACACACTAGTTAGTCTCCTGCCAGCCGTCTTACGTCATACGCTCGTGCGTCATAGGCTCTGACGTACTTGTTGGCCACCTGCCAGCCGTCTTACGTCATACGCTCGTGCGTCATAGGCTCTGACGCACTAGTGAGCCTCCTGCTAGCCGTCTTACGTCATACGCTCGTGCGTCATAGGCTCTGACGCACTAGTGGCCTCTTGCCAGCCGTCTTACGTCATACGCTCGTGCGTCATAGGCTCTGACGTACTTGTTGGCCTTTTGCCAGCCGTCTTACGTCATACGCTCGTGCGTCATAGGCTCTGACGTACTCTTTGGCCTCCTGCCAGCCGTCTTACGTCATACGCTCGTGCGTCATAGGCTCTGACGTAATGGCCCGCCGGTCGCTTGTGTTCTGACGTGATCTGAGGGAAAGGGTGAATCAAGGGAACAAATTTTTCCCGTTTCAGTTCATGTGCCAAAGCAAAGACATGAAAATGTCAAAAAAATATGTAAATAGGTACCTAAGCCCAACTGTAATGTCAATTTTCTGACAATGAGTTTTCGACTATTGTTTTCATACCTTTTTACTTAAGTACTTATTGCAATTTGAGACTGATAATGAGCTGTTTGCAAATAAAAAGTCTGATAACTACTTTATTACATCTTATTAATCTATTTTCAAGTTCCGATTCACAGTTGAATGTATTTTATTTAGATGTCGTAAAATTCGAAAACGATGGAATGACGAAACCTGTCGACTACTGACTCAAGTGATACTGTCGACTTCTAACACATGTAGGTCGACTACTAGTGCAAAACCATGTCGACTACTGAAGAAAATGTTGGTCACTGGTATCGACTACTACCTAGAGCATTGGGATTTTTTACAAAACTTGTTAAATGTTAATAATTTGTATTTAATTAATACGATATAATTCTAGGGTTTTTAATACTTTTTAATTTTTCTATAAAAGAAATAAGTACCTACCTACCAACAAACCTTCGAAATTATCTTCATTTCCGTAGCACGAAACGTACCTCAGAACAACAAACTCGACATCATTAAAACCATAATATTGTTTTATTATATTATGATGTTCTAAACAGCTAGTTAGTATGAAAATCGAGTCGACCTGTATTTAATCGACCTGTATTTCAACAACAATCGCGTCGACAGGCTCAACCTTTGAGCCGTCATTGTGAACGAACGGCTGGTCGTACAAAGCTGCGGATGGTCTTAAAAAATTCTACGGAACAAACTCTATCTAAATATGAAATAAACCTACTGAAAATTATTATAATTTATTGTTAGGTATTGATAATTCGTATTTATTATTAATAATAATTATTATTAATTATGATTAATTAATACGATATAATTCTGGGGTTTTTAATACTACGTCGGTAATAATTTTTCTATAAAAGAAGTACCTACCAACAAACATTCGAAATTACCTTCATTTCCGTAGCACGAAACGCACCTCAGAACAACAAACTCGACATCACTTAAGCCATATGATGTTCCAAAGAGCTTGTTAGTATGAAAATGGACCTGTATTTCAACAGTTTGATTCACGATCGGGTTGTGAGGCACAATCTTTGAGCCGTCATTGTGAACGAACGGCTGGTCGTACAAAGCTGCAGATGGTCTTAAAAAATTCTACGGAACAAACTCTATCTAAATATGAAATAAAAAACATACCGTTTGATGGGAATTTTTCGAGATATGGAATTTTCAACATTTCAAAATTCGTTTTGAACCCCTTCCCCTTGACCTAGGGTTATGAAAAGTTTCGTGGATCATTGTGGGGCTGGTCCAAACCCAGAAACCAAATTTCGTAATTTTAACTCAACGCTAACTGGTCAAAGTGCGTCGGACGGCGGACGGCGTACGGCGGACGGCGTACGGCGGACGGACGGATTTTTTTTTATTCGATTTTCTGAATCTACGTATCTTGAAACGTAAACCAACAAATTTTGAGGGGGGGTTAAATTTTTTTTTTCTTTGGGCGATTCCAATGGTTCATTATCGAAGATAATAAACCAAAAGGACATAAATTGCATTGCCAAACGGAACAGAATGTTTTTTTTTTTTTTATCAAAGAAAAATAACATTGTAAATAAAATGCAGAAAGCAAGGATAGAATTATCTGCAAGGTGGATGAGCGCTCCTGGTGGGAGATGGAAAAAGCTTGGAATGAGCAGGATTTGATCCAGAGGGCAAACCTTTTCATCTAGTTTTGGGTTAGAATGAGCTGGATTCGAGCTATATCCCTTCGCTAGGTCAGGTTATAAAGGACTTTCTAAACTTACAGAATATGCAAAAAAGTGGATTTCAGGGAAAAATGGAATGAGTTGGTTTTGATAGCAAAAGCATTAATAATATTTACTGTTGAGTTGCAAAAATCTACCTGGATAGTGGCATCTCACAACTGGATGAGTGCCAAATGTACCAATTCAATGGCAACTGCGGTAAAATTATTTCGGTAAGATATTATCTTTGCCACGATTGCCATAGAATTAGTCTGCTCAACCAATCACCCGCTGGTACCACCACTATCCACCACTCACCACTAGTACGGTTCCACTATTAATGCTTAACTTCCAACTCAAATGGAAACATATTTACCACAATTGGCATTATCCAGGCCAATCTACCACTATTCAGGCTAATTTTGAAACTCAACAGTAAATAAGTTTGCCACAGTAACTGTAAATTTTATTTAATAAAGCCGTGGAGGATTGCCATTGAATTGGTCTACTTGCCAGTCACCCTAATGCATTCGTATGATGTATATTCAGTCCATTTGGTATCGAGTTGAGGGATTTTATCCAGTTTGATTTTGCAACTCAATAGTAAATAGTTTTGCCACAATTTGCCATAGAATTTGTCCATTTGCCACTTCTTGGCGAGCAGCATACCATTAACCAGGTCCATCTTCTACCTCAAATGGAATCATTTTGACCACAATCGCCACTCAGTGCTGCTCCTACCGAGTTCCTAGTCCAATTGGTGCATCACCTCACACTTCCACCATTCCAAAGGCCCATTCGCCTCTCGTCGTTCCTCATCCAAATATCAGTTTCATATTACAGCGTCCGCCTTCCGAACAGTCTTGATTTCGCTATAACCCGTAAGATCAGAGGCCAAAAAGGGGGTTCCGTTGTGAAGGCAGCAGAATATCGATCCGTCCGATACAAGATCCACGAACTCTGATCAAATCCGAAAAAAGGGGGGATCCCCGCGGATTCCGTCAAAGGGAGGGGAATATTAATGTCGGGGAAGGGAAAAGATATAGGAAGTGGCAGAGGAACTGAAGGGTTAGCGACCTCGAGCCTTCAAGACAGCAATACGAAACTCGTTCCGAACCGGCTCGCTCTCGAAGGCTTGCCGTGCAATTATCTTCGGGGCGTTAAGCTTTGAAAGGATACGACGGCCTAGGGAAGGGGAGTAGCCGAGAAGGTTTGTCATCAACAATGTCAGATCTGCCACGTTCGTTCTTTTTTTTAATTAGTAGCTGAACTGTTATAAAATACTGGTTACTCGACACGGTGTCAGATTTTTTCTCCTTCGTCTAATTTTTTTGGATATCTTCAGCTGAAGCGTTCATCCACATATTTCCAGTGATTTCTGTTGTAATTTTTACACTACTCGTGATCGTACAAGTAAGAAGCGAGAAAACCCACAATATCCAAATTTTTCCTAGTCAGCTCTCAGACGTCGTTCTTTACAATTTGAACAAAATGAGACCTCTGAAAACCACGAAAAACATCAAAAGTCCGTTTGAGCCCACTGGCGTCCCTCCAATCAGTCAGGTCCTTCAGAAGGTCCTTCAATCTGGTCCTGCAGAAGAAACTGCAGAATCACGCGAAGGCCTCGATGGCACAGAAGGATATCGACTTCTACGTTATATCTAACTAGTATATTAGTGACCTATGTCTAGGCAGAAGTTATGAACTGTCTTGTTTCGTTAAACAGTCAACTGAGCTCCACGTGGCACTAGTTTTACGAATCTACCAATTGGAAATGAAAGACGCAAGTTTGGCACAGGAAAATCCTAATTGGGTATAACCTCGATGTTCACAAGACATACCTATTATGTAGGATAAAACCCAACAAACCACGTGCACGGTTCAGAATGGAGGTATTGATATACTGTAGAGGGGGTTGTGTTGTAATGATGTGTACGTATTCGCCCTTACATACGTCTTGAGGGATGTATCTATTGACTCCAAACACTTAAGAGATCATACGCCTGAATTGGACTCTGTCGGTGTTTGTTAATCCATCCGGGATCATCCGAAGGAACGAGGATGTGTATACGGCGGTTCAATGCCAAGTATCCTGTAACAACAATCGATTTGAACGTTTCAAAGAGGCATAAGCACGCTCTATGGATTTTTATGTTTTTAATTTGATACCAACGAGATGTTGTTATGTACTTGGTTATTTCGATTTATGTACATCACATGCCACAAGAGTGCAGAAGAAACGTTTCATCCTGAAGAGGTCCTGAAAGAAGTCCTGACGAAGGCTTTGCGTACGTATTCCAGGTATTAACGACGATATAAAAAAAGATGAATCTTTTTCACGAAATTGTAAGGGTGAATCTGAGTATCGAGGTTGAATAGGCAATGAAAATCTCTTTGCGAATCTGTCACTCATAAAAAGGTCCTTCTTCTTTAATTAGAAGAAAAAAATCTTTTCTCGAGAGTCTCCATTATTAGAAGCGATCACTTCAATCTTCGTCGTCCTCAAAACTTCTCGGCGGACCCCTTCGAGTTCATCTCGCCTCATAAAGACCCCTCGGCGTAAAAGACCGTCTCGCGGAAACCATAAACTTCATTAGCGGCCTCAAGTCCGCGGGAGGACTTAATTACTGGACTTGCGGTCTCGGTCAACTGGTGACGTCCATCAGGAGTTTCTGTAAGAGAAGATGGATCTGATCGTTGTCAGTTCTGTCGGACCCAAAACAAAAACTACTGAGTTGGTTAACAACTTGCATTTCGGTGGAATTTCATTTAATTGAAATTTCTGGTCGTTCAATTACATCCTCATTTTGGAACCCTAGTTGTTAATTCTTAGGGCAGAATTACCACTGAGCTCGATAGACAAAGGGCTCGTAAATTAACCAAAAAACCGAATTAAACCAGGTTTTCATCGAATTTTCGAAGAAAGGAAGCTATTGTCCTCAGTCCAAAATTTTTTAAATTTAAACTTCCGAAAAGATTTTATACCGAAATCCGTCTCAGACCATCCTGAATTTACTGCCAAAAGACACCAAAAATCATATCTAGATGCACGAGTATGTGTCACTCCAAACGATAACTTGGTAGAATTTATATTAAATGTTCAAATTTGCACCAAAAATCTGTCTTGGCAATCGAAAGGCTAAGTTCGTAGATGGGCAGAATCAGGCTACTCTAAGGGCGGTTTAGGGTAGTTTTAAGGAGGATTACCCACAAATTCCACAAATGAAACACTGTGACAAGTGAAATCTCATTTTCAAGGTATTTTCACGCTGAACTCCATGGTTAAGTCAGAATTGCGATATCTTTTTCCGTTCACAAACTGGAGGGTTTTGAAGATGAAGAAACGTGGTTGTTACTTGAGATGTTCTTCGTTTCATCTGCTCTAATCTGATAACGGAATAAGATATCGCGATTCTGACTTCACCGTCAAAGACAAAATCGTTATAGAACCTGTCAAATGGAGACATTTCAAATAAAGTTATTTATTCGAAAATTCGCTCTTATAACCATACTGACTGTGGATTTTGACGTTTTAGTTCACCGGATATTCTTCTTGAAAGTTTTCATGACGATCACAAATGATCTGTCGATCGTAAATCGATGGAAAAAAAGTTGAAAAGCCCTAAATAAAGGGTGACCCAAAGAAACAGTGCAGATTCAAAGGTGTGTAGTTGGACCTATTTCAACATAGGTAATTGATTTACTATCATATTATGATCATCATATTTTGGTTTTCTGATCGAAATTGAGAAGTTCCAGATGAAATTGGAAAAAAAAGAAAAAACCCAGAAAAACCCCACTTGTGCAGCATAACAAAATGAGCGAATTTTCGTAACTTGATAAATTGCTCCTAATCAACTAAATTTTGTAGTTTTCATATACATGAAAAAGTTGCTGTACGGAATCCCGTATTCTGGGAATGAAAAAACAAAACTGGTTCCATAATAATGTGACACCAACGACATTTTGCAGAAAACTTCGTAATCCACGGGTTACTCTAGACCTGTCGTTTCGTGAACGTGACGTGAAAAAAAAATAAAATGAATAAAAAAAACTAGGAACGAAGTTAAACTTATAATGTGCCAAACTTGCAAACTTTGCCAGCCAATTGCTGTACAATCACCCCCCGTCCACATTGTACTTTTTGCGCATTACATCCGAATTGAAACTCTGGGAGCACTCAATGCTGAAGGTAACCCATTGAAAATAGACACAACAGAGAGAAAAAAAAAAGAAATGAAAGTTCCACCAACAGCCTGAATACATTTTCCAAACTTCCTTCTTCACAGAGAAAGTTCTGCAGTGGGCGATGATTCGAGCGCTGAACCGGACAAAAACTGATAAATAAAACATCGCGACGAACCCGTGATAGAGGGCTCTAACAAGTACTTCTAACCGGCGGGACGTGGGTGGAAAACCATGGGATACCGTCCTATAGGCGGCTCTACGGCAAAAGAAATATCGCGGAATACAAATCGTCGAAAAAACGAAAGAATCCTACGAAGGGAATCTTTTTGACGTCAATTCAATCCGAACGGAGGAGTTTCATTTTTATTGTATTTGATTACTTTTTTTATTTTTACGTTTGAGTCCTCCTGGAATTGGCTAATCATAAATTCTTTTGACATGTAAACTAAGAAGGAGTCACTTTTCTCGAATTTGGTTTCAATTCGACTCAATTAGAGGGTAAATTTTAGGTCGCCTTCAAGGACGGAAAATCCATATAGGTAGAACCATAATATGGTCGGGAAAAAGACTATGATAACTCGAAAATGTCATTTTTTACTTTTAATGATGGACTAACTCAAAATTGCAAGGAGATTCATCTGCAATACTAGCCGAACTCATCTTGGCGTTCCACTCGCCAGAACGCGCTGACTCAAACTATTGCAACTGCTCACCTCCCAACAGTGAAGCCGTGAAGACTATGACATGTCAGTTGTACTTGAGCTATTTTATACGAGAAGACTGAAATTTCATATTTACGACATTGTCACTATCCTTCTCTTCTGTCACATTGTTGGATATTAAAAAAAAACGATTTAGTTAAACATTTTTCATTGAACCCCCCTATCCCAAGACAATCATATTTCTAGAAATGTATGAATGTTTTTGACGAATACTATTACATCTCAAAATTAGTGTTACAGCGGGATTGAAATGAGGTTAAAAATGAGGGTTATCAAGGCGATAGTGTGGTTAAAATACACTTACTAGTCCTGTGGTTATTTTCAAGGAGAAAGTAAAGCTATTCAAAGCGAAATTATGGTATTAATACATTGAAATTCATCACGAAAACTTCAAACGGCTCTCCTGAACAATGACATTTTTCGAGTTATCATAGTCTTTTTCCCGACCATATTATGGCACGAACGGGAAAATCCAGAGTCATGCAGCATGGCTATAAGAGCGAATTTTCGATTAAATAACTAGTTTTATGAGGTGTCACTGGTGAGAATGTTTCATTTTGGGAATTCACGGGTAATCCCCCCCTCCCCCCACTTAAACTCCCCAAATCCCCCTCAGCATATAGATTTATGGTTATGCTGTAAAAGTTTCGGTGAAATAAGCGTGTACTTTATTGACTTTTGAGTACCTAATAAAGCATTTCATAAATCTAAATCTACAGTTTACTTTACTCAAGTTGGGAGTTCCCAATCCTTCGCAATTACGATAAGGAAGAAATTCGCCAACAACAATTTGACTTTTTCGAGATATAACATTTTGAGCATTTCAAAATGCGTTTCGAACCCCTTCCCATTGACGTAGAGTTACGAAAAGTTTCAAGGATCATCCTCGGGTTGGTCCGAACTTGTAACCCGAATATCACAATTTTAGGACGACGCTAATTGGGTAAAGTGGACGTCGGTTTTTTTTCTTGGTCGACTCCAATGGTTCATTATCAGAGATAATAAACCACGAACTTGTAGCGGTGATCGTTATTCTCTCTTGAGACATGCGTCAACGAAATACGAGTCTTATAGCGTTTTCACGTTAGACTCTTTTTTACAACGAAAAATAGTGATTCTCGGATTACCGAGCTGTCAATCGGCATTTCGAACTAACGTGAAACAAAATCCAATTCTGACGAGCGAAAAAACGTCGAAAAACTCGGGAACGGGCTTACGGCATTTTGCAGCGATTCCCGTCAACCGATTCGTTCGTTTACACTCCGATTCTGACGTTCGGCTCTCCAAAGTTGTCACATACGAACTTCATCGCTGTTTAAAACGCTAAATAGCGTTTTAAACAGCGATGAAGTTCGTATTCCATATTTACGTAAGGTCGTAATATTACGACCTTACGTAAATATGGAACACTCCGGAACGACTCTCTGGGTTTGTACATTTCAAAATTCGTTCACGAACTGTCTCATAACGTTGACTAAACACAACTGGAGTAACAACTGTTGTGAGTATATTTCAAGGAGAAGATACCGTCAAGCCACGCGATTCGGAATGCAAACCCCGTCAGCCGCCCAAAAATTCACTTCAAGACTCGAATTAGTTCAACAATTCGCTTTTTACAACGATTTGTACCTCATACAGCGAAATGAGTGCAACGTCTCTAACAAAAATAGTGACTACTGTTTATTCACGAATTCGTTAGTCTACAACTCTATTTATTTTCATGGTTCAACAAAACAAACGCCCGAGGAAGTTCAATTTAAATTACCGTATTAAATTACCGTCTAAACTCCATCAACTCGTGTATTTAGGGTCTGTGTTTTCCTATTAACCTGAATTTTGACTATAATTGGTGGAAGAGGAACAACAAGTTCAATTAATACTACGTTGAAATGGCTGGCATTTGGGAAACAAACCTTCGAACATCGAATTCCTACCTATATTACTCAATAAGCAGTTTAACTAAAAGATCCCACAAAATTAATTTAAGCGAATTTGGTGTAAATTCTTGAACAACAAACTGTGATATTCATTTTTTGAGAAAAGTGGAATAATACTTGTATAATATTTTTTTCTTTGAGTTAACCACTTTGGGTATCTTAACTCCTCATAATATCTTACACTAAAAGCTCAATCCCCCAGATCCGTTTACAGCCGTTCCCGTTACCAGCCTGGGAATCGATTATACCACTCAGCATTTTTCGTGACCCAAGATTCGATTTTTGCCCTAACAGAAATGAATTAATCAGTAAA
This sequence comes from Stenodema calcarata, assembly GCA_963920205.1. NCBI lineage: Eukaryota > Metazoa > Arthropoda > Insecta > Hemiptera > Miridae > Stenodema > Stenodema calcarata. The sequence continues at coordinate 10,384,017 of OY986061.1, read as the reverse complement.
AATTAGTGATTAAGTACCACTGATTGAATCACAAATTATGTAGTGATCTCCAGTAATTGGATTTATCATACGATAAAATCACTACATCACTGCTAATCACTAAATCACTGAAGCCATCAGTCATGCATCATTGATAAGATGATAAGATCATTGATCATTGATGCATCATTTGATCACTGTATCACTGAAGTAATCTGTGACTAATCATTTACATGTATTACTGGCTGATCGTCAGTCACTGCACAGTCGCATGAGCTAGCGTAAATGAATCACTGGCAGGCATTACTGGTGATGTTTAAACAATTAGCCGGACCACTAATTGATCACTGGTTAAAGGTCGATGTGAGCACTGACAACACTAAGTGTGGATTTACTGTAGAAATTTACACAAATTTAGTTGTTTTGTTTCATGTTTATTGGAAATGCACCATAACATCTCAGGGGAAAATGCAACACACTCAGTAGTACGTTCAAGAATGTTAAAACAATTATTGTGGTATCATCAGATTCTTCCGATTCCGATTCTCACCGGATTCCGAAGCTTCTGCAAGGAGCCCAGCGAGCTGCTGCCAAGCAGCAGCCGACAGCGGCTGGTGGACGGCCTGAGCCGAAGCTGCGGGTGGTGATATAGTGATGGTAGTCCTATTCAGCCCTATTCAGCAAACTATTCATTTTATTTTTGCACAATTAATGTACAAATCATCGCATTTCCTTGCATTGCAGGTTTAATTTAATTAAGCTGTGTTGTATTAGGCTAAGCTGTTGTTATTAACGATTGAAGCTGCATACATCGACATCTTAGATTTTGAGATCCCAACTTTATCGGAATTATGACTCCCGAGATTCTGACATTCTTTTGATATTGAAACACGCATGATTGAGGATAATCTAGTTTCTCCAGTAAGAACTCTAACGAAAAAAAGTCAGAGGCGAATTACAGGTGCTGTATTGGGGTTTCGATAGCTGTATGGATGGATAGGGAAATGAATAGTCCAAGTTTTATATGATTCAAATCTCACGTTTATGTGTCAGTCATTTTCCCAAAAAGAGACAGTAACATGACCTCAAATAACAATAACAACAACTATAAACATAACGCCCCAACACCACCTAATAGGTGTTTTGGTTCATGTATTTGTGCTATGAGAAACTTGAATGCCCTAAAGTTTATATGACTTTTCGTCTTCCTTTTCAGGTATGTTACAGACGAAAGCAGCCTCATATTGAGGAGGCTTCATTGAAGGTTCGTGAATTCATTCTCATTTATTATTTTTATTTATCATATGTACAAGAGAATCGTGTACAATTAGAAATACTACACCCTATAGTTACACAAAGTATTATATTTCAGTCAATAGTCGTTAGTAGAAGCCCTGTGGAATAATAATGAACAGTGAATGTGCTGAAATCAATACGTTGCATTAAATCGCTCGTTTGCTGCAAATTGATGACGTCACAATGTTATTGCCATCTACGTGGATGATGGCATTGAGTTTCAAAGTACTCGGATTTTGGCGTTAAGATTCCGCTTTTACATTACTAGGTAATTGGGTCGTTTTGCTCGATTGAAGGCTCTAAAATGTGAATTTTGGCTCAAAAGAATGTCATATTCCGAACAAAATTCAGATTTTAGAGCCTTCAATCGAGCAATTATTCTTCCTCTCATTCGTATCAAAAAAACTCCTCGCGTTCGCCGACTTTTGACATCTTTCGAGATCGGCCTTGAATCGAAATCGAAACGCTGCCGTTTCAATCAAGTCACTCATCCCGGCAATTATTGTGGTAAATAGCGGGTTCACTGAAATTGAGCCTCGCGTATGACGCGAATTATTATTATTTTTTGTTTCTCGCCTCTTTGCGCCGTCACTGTCGACGCCTGACGCCGCTCCCTGGTGCCTTCGCGGCGCCAAACACGCATATCATCTAAAATGGCATAAGATTTTTAAAACAGTAATTATTGTTTATAATTCTACTCCCCACTTGAAGCAAATACTTGTGATGTGAGGACAAGTTGCCTACATAGTAAATGCTCAAAATTTAAATAGGTATTTGCTCCTCTGTAATCGTGCAATAATTTAAGAAAACTAATACCTACCTTTTTTGAAATTAGAAACATAATGAACAATAAAACTAAATTAATGATTTACAATGCTCTAGTGCAATCACAGTTAAATTATGGAATAGTTGCGTGGGGGAATGCTTACTCAAATAAAATAAAAAATTTACTTACCACACAAAAATTATTAATAAAAATTTTATTCAACAAACCGCACAGATACCCATCAAATCAATTATTCAAGGAATCCAAAATATTAACATTCAAAAACCTATTAGAAAAAACTACCCTAGCCATTATCTATAAACTAATACAAACAGGAAAACTTAAAAGAAATAAAAGTATTACCAGAGCGACGGATAAAATACAAGTTGAAATTCCTAGACGGTTGACTACAGCAGGTCAGAGAAGTTTTGACTATTGGGGCGCAACCAAGTTTAATAGTCAAGGATTTGCAGACCAGGTCCCACAAATGAGTTTGCAGAGGTTTAAAGCTACATTAAAAAGAAAAGTGAGAGTGTAATAAGAAATTATGTTTATTCCATTACGTGGTCTTGGATTTTGTAATTTAATAATTTATTTATTTTTCTACAAGTTATGATTATTCATTTTCTGTTACTCTACTCCAACCCCTACACAAGTTTTCTTAGAGGGGTTGTAGCATTTATGATTTATTTTCAATGAGTGTAAATACCTATTTTTGTTTTTGTCAATAAATGCATTTAAAAAAAAAATTTCATGTGCAGTTTTCGGAATGGAACACTAACAATTTTGAATAACAGCTACCCACATCCTGTTGTACTATACGACATAACTGATTGTACCAGGGCGTAGTTAACCACTATACGTCCTACCTGAACGAAGGGAATGGTGGACCCCAAATTGTTCTCGAGGTATCTAAAGCCCACATGGGAGAAAATGAAATCAGATTCATCTGCGATGTTTAAAAGTTCAAGAGCAGAATATTCCCAGAATATTAAATTCTAGACCTAAACAAGCTGTGAGATTTGACTTGCATCGGCTTGATGGTAAGGATTTGATTAAGCTACGCCGAGGGAATTTACACTTGTAATCAAAAGCCTGGGTTTCCGCTCGCCAAGCCGATTCATAACTCTATTACACGAGTAGCTGCACCCTTCGGTGAAGACTGGAGATACTGAAACTATATACTTGGTGATAAGCAATCATCATTGTGCACCAAGGATTGACAAATATCTCTGTTAAAATAATTTCCTGATTGCCGTACATAATAGACAAATTGCCACACACGGTTATGTAGTTGGTATACATGTTGATCCTATCTTGTACGTTGACGACCATGAATCTCAAGGAGCATGCCTGACAGGGCCTTTGGAGTTGCTAACTGTCGCGTGTGGCTGTTGAATGGTCAATCTGGTGAATGTCCATGGAACAGTGCACAGTGCATAGAACACTGCACTGTTGTGAGAGAGAAGGCAGAAGTTAGTTTTTGAAACATTAAGCTCCATTCCTGGGTTCTTCAGGCATTGTTTATCTTCTCAGGCATATTGCCTAGTTGCTTATCGGTTCCAGACACTATTAGGGCCGTCTCATCAGCAAAACACTCCAGATTGCCGTTTTAAACAACAACGTCGGTTAATTATCTTCGCTAATGCCCTTTGACTTTGCCCTGTCAGAGTGGTCCTACAATTATGATATTCGGGTTACGGGTTCGGACTAGCCCTAGGATTTTCTTCGCATTGAAGCTTCACCACATTCCTGCGGAGCTTCGAGCTTGAAGTCATTATACATAGTTGAATTCCTGACGAAGGGTGGAGTATAATTTTCTTCTGTATTGACCGATTTTGTTGCTGTTCCAATCATAGAAACTGCGAGGAGGAACATGTACCCCATATCGGTAAAGCATAAGTCCAGAGAGCCTTGATGAAACTCTTGTATATTAGTATTTTATTTTCAATTGGCAGGTCTTTCTTATCCAGCATTCATCTGGGATGTTGTAAGGACACATCGTTGCAAAAGATCAGAAATTTGTCCAGCAAAGGTCAGCTTTCTGTCCAGTGTGACTCCCAAATATCTGTGGGATTCTACTGACGGAATTGTTTCCCCCCTAAAAGTGAGATGCACGTCAACCTAATATGTTATTACATAGGATATTATCTTCTTATATTCAACATAAGATATTATCTTCTTTTGTAAGTAAATGAAATAGCGCATGACTTGGATTGCACCAATGTCCAAGTCCGGTGATGAACGTTTGTTCAGTGAAAGATGTCCGCAAGCCAAACAGTTTGGGAAACTCTGCCCCAACGCATCGCCTATGAAATTGCTGTTGGCGACTTCAAATCGCACGGGAAATCAGTCAGACAGACTGCATCAGACGGTCTGGTTCTACCCGTTTTTCCGGCGGTTTCCTTCCGGCTCCGTGCTATCGCGTAGGCCTCGTTAGAAGAAGCTGACGAGGGATTAAGACCAACGTTAATGTCTGGCCCGGAGGTCGTTAAGGGGCGACGGAACGAAAAAAAAACCCTTCGCAACCCGTCGGATTTTCTCCGGTTTTTATCGTGTTCGGGTCTCCGGGAGAGGGAGAAAATAAGAAAAGAAAACGTATCATTGAGTAACGCGACCATCACAGAAGACACCGATTGGACGGTGTGAAGATGTAACGTATTATCGCAGCTCCCAGTCTGAAGGAGATGAGGTAACTCCGTGGAATAGGCAACTCATATTCAACTTGCATAGTTCAACTTCATGCAGCATGAATTGAAATATGACTGGGATCCCCCCATAACAACAATAACCGTGGGGAATTCGCATCATATTTTTTTCAAAGCAAAAGATTGAGATAAGTGCTGATCAAAAAGATGCTGTATGAATGTCCAAAATGTCCAAAAATGGGTCTTTAAATTTAGGAGTAAAAGCGGTGGAGTACGTTCTATCATGTGGGTAGTGAAATAGGGTCATTACTTCGAATATTCGCTCATTAAATCAAGTCTACAACCCCCTCTACAACGGGAGCTTTTCATAAGGATGCTGTATAAATGTCCAAAATGACCAAAAATGGGTCAACGAATTCGGAACCTCTGTGGCCCGGTATGAAGAAACACGCTCCCTTCTTGGAGGCTTCTGACCTCGTTGTGACGAAGACCAGAAGGATTTTCTTACAAAAATTTTGCAAATAGTATGGGCAACGCGGAACTTTTTTTTTTTTTTTTTTTTTTTTTTTTTTTTTTTTTTTTTTTTTTTTTTTTTTTTTTTTATACCAACAATTAAAATTTACAAGAAATGTAGCTCTAGAACTCTAGATGTGAGAAGTTTTTGGTCTCTCCTGTAAAATTTCCAAAATTTAATGTGGGATCAGCTGGTTTTGATACCAACGCCTCACCTGATGGATTTCCTTGCCAAAAATTAGCGCATGATGGTTTTTATTGAGCGGAAAGCGGTTTTTGAACGTTTCGATACCGAATTTTGAATTGATACCAGTAGTTGGTTTGAATTAGAGGTAGCGCAGGTAGTTGTCATTTCAAGGACAACTCTAGTGGAAGGAAGAAGAAGGATAGCGAAGAGGAGGTGGTGGAGGGTGATGGTGAGGGGGCGGGGGGGGTTCTAGAAGTGTGATGCCCCGCGGTTGATGGATGGGCGGAGGATGAAGAAGATGAAGAGGAGGAAGAGGAGGAGGAGGAGGATGAAGAGAAGGTGGTGGAGCGGGGGAAGAGGGGAAATGGAAGCTCCGGCGTAGGGGAAGGGAAGAGCTAGGGTTCACCGACCCCTCCAAAGAGGGAACGAACGCTTCGAAGGGAGATGGCGGGGCGGTGAAGGGGGGGGGGGATGAAGGGGGGAACCTCGCATCGAAGGGGGGCAGCACAGCGGCGGGCGCGATACGAAGGAGGAAAAGGTAGTAGCGGGCGCCGCGGTATGGGCGATGGAGCTGTACGAGCTTGAAGTGGAGGAGCGGCTTCGGCCCCCCAGCCCGCCCCCGCCGGGACCGACGATCTCCTTCGACGGTGGACCCGAATTTTCTCTCGCCTTCTTCGACCCTCCGCCTCCGTCCGCCGCCACCGACGAGAGCTCCGGACCGGGTTCGGTCGAATCGGAAACGGAAGCGAAAACAGGTGGGCCAACATAACAACAACAACAATACGACCCCCCACCCCCCTGAACAACCATATACGCCGCCCCTCCATAACACAAACCGCAATAAAATCGTGAAAACCGTGATAAATCACCTGTTTACTCATCGTAACAATCAGACGACAAGATAGAACTAGTCGACAACAGGTGGGCCAACATAACAACAACAACAATACGACCCTCCCTAAACAACCCCATAACACAAACCACTCGTCCCTGTGATATGTTCGCAATAAAAACTATAAAAATACGCGAAGTTCAAGTTATAAAAGTGTAATCAATCACCCGACTACCCATCATCCAACCAGACAACAGGACAGCACTAGTCATCCACAGGTGGACCAACATAACAGCGACAATACGACCCCGCTGAACAGCCCCAACAACCACATACACCGCCCCCCATAACACAAACCACTCGTCCCTGTGGTATATTCGCAATAAAAACGATAAAAATACGCAGTCCAAGTGATAAAAGTGTAATAAATCACCTGTTTCCTCATCGCTACAATATTAGTTACAATATCGTTACAATACTCATCGTTACAACAAGATAGAACTAGTTATCAACAGGTGGGCCAACATAACAGCGACAACAAGACCCCCCCTGAACATCCCCAAACAACCCCATAGATCGCTCCCATCATACAAACCACTCGTCCCTGTGGTATATTCGCTATAATAATATATAGTATAGTGGGCCAACATAATAACGACAGTATGACCATCCTGAACCACTCAAAACACCACATACACCGCCTCTCCCACCCATATCACAAACCACTCGTCACCGTGATATTATTGCTACAAAAACGATAAATCACGCAAATTCCAGGTCATAAAAGTGTAATAAATCACCTGATTACACATCGTTACAATCAGACAACAGGACTAAACTAGTCATCAACAGGTGGATCCACATGACATTCATTTCCCTCGCGTCTAAGTCCCATTTTGTCAATAAAAAAAATGAATTTATGACTTCTTTAGCACTATAAAATAATAAAATCGTAATACATTCGCCTGATTACATATCAAGACCGAACTAGTTATCAACAGGAGGGCCAACATTCACTTTCTTCGAGTCTGGTGTCTTCATTAGAAACATAATCTGATCCATCAGGTCAATTTCGTCAGAGTAAAACAAAAACACAAACAAGATAAAAACAATAGTTTACTACCGTAATCTATGATAACCCGAAGACAGGACTAGTCATCAACAGGTGGGCCAAAATAATATTGACTTCCCTCTCAAGCACTGTTTTAAACAGAAACACAAATCTTATCAGATAAAGGACAGTGTGGAACAATCATAGTTAGGTGGTCCATTATGACACTCCACCCTCATTAGTCCCATTTTGTTAATATAAAACACAAAAATAAATTTCAAAACAACAATGATTGATTATTGTTATCAATAACTGTCTCATAAAAGAGGTATGAGTGAAATAAATTACTTGATTACATATCATCACAATCAGAAGACGTGACCGGACTAGTCTCCAACAGGTGGGCCAACATAACGTCGAGTTCCCTCCCTAGTCAGCCTTAAATGTAAACACAACTCCGAATGGAACTAATCACAATTAGGTGGTCCAGTATGACACCTACACAGCCATTGGTCCAATTTGGTCAATATTGAACAAAAAGTGATACTAATATGTGAAAAAAACTGATAATTTGAATAGACAAAATTGTATGCCGTGAAATTGATAAAATTGATTGTAAATCACCTGATAGCATTATCGACGATTAGAAGGTCCATTGAAAAAATTAAATTACCTGATCACAATCAGAAGACAGTACAAGACTAGTTATCAACAGGTTGGGGTATGTAATATGTCACCATTTTTCATTAGCAATAGAATATCGATATGTGACGGTAATGACCCTCAAAATCAACGTTTTGTGGTTGAGCAACACCACGATGTTTGTTGTTTTACGGAAATTGTTCAATTTCGAAGAGAGTCATTTGAAAACCAACTCAGCCATCCACAATTTGTGAAAAATTAAATTTTCAAACACACAACGACCTGGTCGTATGTTTGATCAAAAGTCCATTTAGCGATTCGACATTTTTGAACGGCGGTGTCAAACGCTTTTTTCTCCCCACTTGGCTCTAAAAAGCCAATTCTGAAGGCCCTGTGGTCCTGTTCATTGGATTGTTGACTGTAGAATCACCGAAGAAATTCGTTGTTTCAGAGTCTTTTCTAAAACACGATATTTCATATTTCAGCCACCTAATGTTTTCCAAAATCGCTTTTTTGCGAACTTGAATGTCCTTCTGTATGCATAGCCATTTATGCAAAATTTGGCGTTTTTAGGATTTTGCTAAGGACGACCATCCGTTCAGCTGTTTTTGTTCGTATCTTCACCAGTATGTAAATATTAGGTTCAAACACGCCTTACAAAATGTGTCCGTGTGAAAATGCGCTTGCGCGTAACACTTTCCAGCCTACGTGCAATTATCATAAATCACACAGTCGCCTTCATGAGCTTTTAATTACACCGGGTTTTCGTTAGTTTGTTTCACGGGTGAAAAACCCTTAGATCCCACCACCGCTTCGCCGAACTTTTGATTAAGATGTGCCAAAAGAAAAAGCCGTAACTCGATAGATTGGAGATAATATTTGAACCCTTAGAGCCACATCTGAAAACGACCGTACACTTTGAATTCCTACAACATTCTTTCCACTTTATTGGAGTCGATAAAAATTTTTATTTATTAATCGAAAGCTTAAATGCTATGATGTTACGAGATTTGGCTGATTGCTGAATATCCTTACGGAATAACTATTATGCACTTTATAATACAGTAACATTCTGTGGGGGCAAAAGCTTTGGGATGGTGCATGGAAGCTTCACTGCCCACAATTGGTTCTTCAATACAAGCTCCGTGAATGGGATGGTCGGAAATGTAACGATATTGGATATCGATATATTGGAGTCGATATTGGATGTATTGTGGAGTTTATAGGTAATATAATATATTATATTGTTGGGCCAAAATTCCTCACGTATTACTAGGTCCACTAAATTCCATTCAGATCGGTTTGGTGTTGTTCGGAATTAACCTGTGTATTTGCTGTGTATTTGCGAGTGTATAAACATCTGAAGTATTGTATACGCAGGAGTCTTATTACCTTACTACCTACCTTATTAGGAATTCAGCTTATTATGTTTGGAATTTCAATTATTGATCTAGCAATAATTTTGAAACCAAATCAATTGTAAATAACATGTGACTACGATTCCAACTGCATCAGAACAGGTCATAAATTAATTATAGCCCATCAGCGTTGAACAACAATTTTATTTTCTCTCGGTTCCATGGAAAGATAAGACAAATGTGGCATTTTCCTTAATGTAATTTGTTACGTAAAAACAGTACGTTCTACAGAGTTGCCTTACACCTTGAAATCCCAAACCACGACATCGTGTGGCAAGCCGTTCTAACTATTTTTTCATAACCAAAATGACAAAAATATGCTGAGACCCACAGTGGGTCTCACCCAAAATTGCCTTTTTGGTTTATTATCTTCGATAATGAACCATTGGAATCGCCCAAAGAAAAAAAAAATTTAACCCCCCCTCAAAATTTGTTGGTTTACGTTTCAAGATACGTAGATTCAGAAAATCGAATAAAAAAAAATCCGTCCGTCCGCCGTACGCCGTCCGCCGTACGCCGTCCGCCGTACGCCGTCCGCCGTCCGCCGTCCGCCGTCCGAGGCACTTTGCCCAGTTAGCGTTGAGTTAAAATTACGAAATTTGGTTTCTGGGTTTGGACCAGCCCCACAATGATCCACGAAACTTTTCATAACCCTAGGTCAAGGGGAAGGGGTTCAAAACGAATTTTGAAATGTTGAAAATTCCATATCTCGAAAAATTCCCATCAAACGGTATGTTTTTTATTTCATATTTAGATAGAGTTTGTTCCGTAGAATTTTTTAAGACCATCTGCAGCATTGTACGACCAGCCGTTCGTTCACAATGACGGCTCAAAGATTGTGCCTCACAACCCGATCGTGAATCAAACTGTTGAAATACAGGTCCATTTTCATACTAACAAGCTCTTTGGAACATCATATGGCTTAAGTGATGTCGAGTTTGTTGTTCTGAGGTGCGTTTCGTGCTACGGAAATGAAGGTAATTTCGAATGTTTGTTGGTAGGTACTTCTTTTATAGAAAAATTATTACCGACGTAGTATTAAAAACCCCAGAATTATATCGTATTAATTAATCATAATTAATAATAATTATTATTAATAATAAATACGAATTATCAATACCTAACAATAAATTATAATAATTTTCAGTAGGTTTATTTCATATTTAGATAGAGTTTGTTCCGTAGAATTTTTTAAGACCATCCGCAGCTTTGTACGACCAGCCGTTCGTTCACAATGACGGCTCAAAGGTTGAGCCTGTCGACGCGATTGTTGTTGAAATACAGGTCGATTAAATACAGGTCGACTCGATTTTCATACTAACTAGCTGTTTAGAACATCATAATATAATAAAACAATATTATGGTTTTAATGATGTCGAGTTTGTTGTTCTGAGGTACGTTTCGTGCTACGGAAATGAAGATAATTTCGAAGGTTTGTTGGTAGGTAGGTACTTATTTCTTTTATAGAAAAATTAAAAAGTATTAAAAACCCTAGAATTATATCGTATTAATTAAATACAAATTATTAACATTTAACAAGTTTTGTAAAAAATCCCAATGCTCTAGGTAGTAGTCGATACCAGTGACCAACATTTTCTTCAGTAGTCGACATGGTTTTGCACTAGTAGTCGACCTACATGTGTTAGAAGTCGACAGTATCACTTGAGTCAGTAGTCGACAGGTTTCGTCATTCCATCGTTTTCGAATTTTACGACATCTAAATAAAATACATTCAACTGTGAATCGGAACTTGAAAATAGATTAATAAGATGTAATAAAGTAGTTATCAGACTTTTTATTTGCAAACAGCTCATTATCAGTCTCAAATTGCAATAAGTACTTAAGTAAAAAGGTATGAAAACAATAGTCGAAAACTCATTGTCAGAAAATTGACATTACAGTTGGGCTTAGGTACCTATTTACATATTTTTTTGACATTTTCATGTCTTTGCTTTGGCACATGAACTGAAACGGGAAAAATTTGTTCCCTTGATTCACCCTTTCCCTCAGATCACGTCAGAACACAAGCGACCGGCGGGCCATTACGTCAGAGCCTATGACGCACGAGCGTATGACGTAAGACGGCTGGCAGGAGGCCAACAAGTACGTCAGAGCCTATGACGCACGAGCGTATGACGTAAGACGGCTGGCAGGAGGCCAACAAGTACGTCAGAGCCTATGACGCACGAGCGTATGACGTAAGACGGCTGGCAAAAGGCCAACAAGTACGTCAGAGCCTATGACGCACGAGCGTATGACGTAAGACGGCTGGCAAGAGGCCACTAGTGTGTCAGATCCTATGACGCACGAGCGTATGACGTAAGACGGCTAGCAGGAGGCTCACTAGTGCGTCAGAGCCTATGACGCACGAGCGTATGACGTAAGACGGCTGGCAGGTGGCCAACAAGTACGTCAGAGCCTATGACGCACGAGCGTATGACGTAAGACGGCTGGCAGGAGACTAACTAGTGTGTCAGAAGCTATGACGCACGAGCGTCAAGGGGAAGGGGTTCAAAACGAATTTTGGTACGACATGGTATGACTATGGTATGGTATATTATTGTATGTATGATTTAGTATAGTACAGTACGGTATGATAGGAAAGAAATGGTATGAGTACGGTGAGAATATGGTATGGTGCCGATTTGCAACACAGTCTGGTATAGACAGAAGGGTGATCTGCACAAGGAAGATAATAAACCGTTGTGTCAAGAATTTTTACTTAAATAGCTAAAATTTAGCAGTTTTGATCATAAAACACTAGGTATTTTTAACAGCTCTGAAGAAAAAGATCAGGTTTGGCCACTTTGGGCTGGGGGGAGAGTTTGAGAGGGACAGGCCTGGCAGTCAACGTGTTAAATGAATTATCAGTGTTAAACAGTAATTTGATATACTCCCGGTTCCATGATAAGAATGAGAAAAATGTGACATTTTTATCAATGTATAATTTGTTACGTAGAATCTAACATTATCTTACAAATACAGTACGAATGGACGATCAAGTGGACGTATCGCACATTCTCTTACACCTGGCAGCACTGCCTTAATACGTCTTAGGGAATGGGCGACGTAGTTATGAATTCAGTGAATGTATTGTTCCAATTTGAAGTTGCGTTACTATATACCAAGATAGCGATACTCGAGCCCGCATCCCCTGCCGTAAAATCCCAAGCCCGGACACGTTTTAAGGATCTACCCGACTGTATTTGAGGAGAAAGTCGAGTTGCAGTCCCCCACGAAGGCGAGTTCTCCTTAGAAGGCGAGGAGGCTAATATCTCTCTTGGTTTTCTTCCTGAGTATTAATCTAATACGTCTCGACAAAATCGCGCTTTCTCAACTGCCATGTGACAGGAGAAAATTATTCTCCATCTGTTCGGTCCGACTCGAACAAACCCACTCTCCTTATTAGGGCGACAATTCGCGTTAGGTAAATATTTTTTTCGTTAAGACGTCACACCGAAGGTGCATCTTGGGAAAAGGTCGAAGTAGTTTGACGTCGAAACTGTCTTTGGGCGTTGAAACCGTTTTGAAAGTTGAAAATCGCCCTCAAATAATATAAATCAACTCATCCAATTATCTAACTTTGCCTGCAACAAACCGGTCCGACCTGGTTTGAATCGCGGGTAGTTACTTGAGAGGTTTTGCAACTAGTCGAAACGATTATTAAAACAGTTAACGTTGTTCAACTTGTTTGATAGAAGTTTTTATCGGCTCATGATTATTCATCATTGCGGAGGAAATATTCAACTCGACTGGGGAATTAACACACCGTTGAGTCATACATGCGGTGAATTCAGGGCACCTGGGACGTTATGTGAAAATGAATACTGTGTTTGAGAATGAGAGATGTACAGGTTGTGCGGAGTTGCGCTCATATTTCGAACGCGAAATTGACTATGAGTTGCATCTACGAGTGTTATGATAACCGAACCAAGAATTTGATTATTCCCGACGTTTATTGTACAAATATACACAGAAACGCTGTGTATTCTCGACAACGGTTTATTATTTTCTGTATATGTCCTTACGCCTAGATCACCGTTCTATATACAATATCCCTGTGGTACCAGAAATTATACGAAATAATTGGAGTTATGAGATAGAATATTGACAAGATTGTCTTCTCCAAGGGGGTCGGTATGTCGCCCATTGAAAAAATCATTATATATAAGGTTGCTGAGGGTTTGAAAGATATAGAAAATTATTAATCTAATGTTGAGTATCTACACAACATGCAGATACATCGGTACATGAATATGTCTCATATTCTCCCATATCCCAACATACCAAACTACAGCTTCATAGAGTGAGTTTACAACCATTGCAAAAATAAGCCTATGTTACAGCCACTAGTTTTTCCACTCGTTGTCCATAAAATTCATTCTGTTGTCGCATGATGCAGCTGGTGCCACGTTTGCGTTCTGGTCTGTAGAATTGTCTGTTTAATGATTTCGAGATCTGATCTGATCTGATCTGATCTGGTCGAGATGGAATTCAAATTATGAAGCCAACTTCAACAGATCTGTCGCCCCGAAATTGGCGGTTTACGCCGCGGACGAGCGATCGCCATTTCGTAACTTGCACCGCCCTCGAGCCGTACGATATCCCACGGTTCGGAATCGGTCAGCTCCCGCAGTGTTCGAAATTAACTGCTGTTACGGAGAAAAATCCCTGAAGCCTTTCGCGTCAAGAGGTTGAGGGCCGTCGTGGTTCGTAAAGCCCCATAAATGACTTCCAGAACTGAGGCCCCGGACGAAGTTCTCGCCAGATTTGCCGAAACGTCGTGCGGAAGAGCACGATACTTTGGGAAAGTGTTTCGTTCTTATTTTCGTCAATTTGGGTTTAAACGTCGGATTTTTACGTTCGTGATAGGGTTGGTACATATTGTGCAGAATTATTCAACACTCAAACGTTCATTTCACTTCTCATCATGAAGAACGCTTTCGATGGCGGCGGGTTTCTTCTTCGTACACGCAGGAATACGACTTTTCAAGATTTGGGAAACGTTTACTCTCTAAAAATCGATTAAACATAATCTTTTCTGTGCAGAGAAAACTGAAGCGCTAATGCATCAATTAGTTCTTGCAGCAACAACGCCTCAAGTATGATGCTACCTGATAAAGAGCGGCAATAATAATTATTACCACCGTGATATGAGTTGATGAATTCATTCATTCTTTTTGCTCACTGTTTGTAATCTGGATATTTGAACGAGGCTCTTCCACATCGCCAGAAATCAATTTATCGAATTTTCGTCCATAATTGGCTGTGCCAAGACGGATTTTTCGTATATTTTTTGCGGTTCCCCACCACTTTTGGTTCGCCGTGCTCAACACTGGCTTTGGTAGGTTTAAATGCCACTGTACCCCTGCATCGACTTAGCATCCTTCGATACCGAAACGCTCGGAAATTTCAGTTCAACCGCATATTATCGTCCAATTACTTCCAAAGCCACAACCACATTACTCATTTACGAGCTATAAACCCAATGTATTTTTTTCATTCCATGATGTTGAATATAACTGTTTCTGTTCTAAATCAGCATCAACAAGGAAATACCGAAAGAGTGTAATGAAAGTTGATAACTCACCCAAACCTGTACCAAATACTAGGGATGGGTATCGGTTGAAAAACCATCGAAAAACAGCAAGTGCGTACGTCCTTGTCAATGGTCGGAACAGGAAAACTCCAGCAGACAGCATCAGTAACGACCCTGGGTGCTGTCAATGAAAAGGATAGTCGTAGTTTCCGTTTATTCTTAAACCAAAAAACCAAACTCCAATTTTCGGTAGATAGTGGAGCAGACGTGTCTGTTCTCCCTGCCAAGAAGCAAGCAAAGGAAGAGCCTTCAACTTACAAATCATATGCTGCAAATGGCTCAGAAATACCAACTTATGGAACCAAGCTTCTAAATCTTGACCTATCATAATGGTTAAGACGTCAATTTGAATGGCCTTGCATAATTGCAAAAACGAACAAAGATATTCTTGGAGCGGACTTTCTACACCATTTCGAACTTATGATTGATCCCAAAAATAGACGATTAGTTGATGGCAAAACAAAATTAACCACAAAAGCAGACCTAACCAAAATTTATGGACTAGATGTTCATGAAAAGATATGACATAAAAAATATATTCAACCTAAACATTGCAGCTGGTAGAACAATAAAATGCAAAAGGGCCACTTAAAATGAGGAATAGTGTAGTAGGTAAAGTTCCTAACAAAGCTTAGAAATAATGAAATCACTTACTAAAGCGTAGAGTAGGTTTGTAAGTGTAGGTATTTTTGGGAGAAAGGAAAAAACATCGATGTTTATAAACATCGGAAAAAAGCATCGAATGTTTTACCCATCCCTGATACTTACAAAACACCAATTCAGTATTCGCTTAGTTATTCAAAATCCCCGCTAGAAAAGGAACGGACAGGAAATGCCTTGGAAGGGATGTGCAAGGAAATGCCTTATTCTTCCATGGAGCAGATCACAAATACAAGATTCGTTGATGTTCCATAGTGAATGTTCTCTAAATCTGTTCTAGGTCTTCTAATGTTTCTGTATTCGAATCGACTGATCAGTACCCAGACTACAATTTTCTTGTGATTTTCTCGTTCTTCGGAGTCAAAATTTTTAGTACATATTTTCTTTGCCAGGTGATTTTTGTTTAAATATTGCTTTGAGTTAGAAAAAAGAAAAAGTACGAAAGAAAATATCGCCCCGGTCCGCATCATTGAACGAATCCCGGAAAACTATTGGGCCGCGATATCATAGGGATGCGTTGAATTCTTTCCCGGAAAACCTCGGTAGAAAATACGTTCATATGATTTTCTTTTCCACTCTTCGTAACTCGTTATTTCACGTTCCGTTACGTGCGCGAGATCCTGATAAGGGCGTTTTCCGTACGTAGCCGGAGTGCAATGAGAACAACAAGAGAGAAATATCATTTCGGAGTTTCAGTGGTAATAAATCCTCCGGTTATACCGCTCTCTCCGACTCGTAGTTGTACGTTCCAGCGTTGTTACCTCACGTTATTTCCATTTTGGAGCCATTTTATTTACCTACTTGCATTTTTGATGGATGCAATTACCATCAATTGCGTCCCTCGCTTCCAAAGTCCCCTTACCGAAACCCTGGTTCTTCGCGTAAGGCGTGTTGTGAGGTTTCTCTTTTGCATGCACCGTGAGCTTTGTATTTCAATTCACGAATATCATCACTATTCTGTTTGGACAGCGTCAAAAACCACTCACAAGGTCCCTTTTTGGCGTTTTTATTAAAATTTCTAAATTAAATTAAATAATTGAAACGAAGCAGTTCAAGTTTACTGTATTCAAGTTCACCATCACTATTCAAATGTGAACCGCGAGTGGAACCTGAGTGGACCAAAATGTCCGACAACTGAATGGTATAGTGGCTTCATCTTCTCTAATATTCCTGGTCATTGAACTATTATAGCCACGAGCGCTATTCAATGATTGGAACGGAAACAGCTGAACCCACAAATGCCGTGTTTGGGTGTAATTTGACAGCAGAGCAGCTCTCTGCCAGAGCTCCGAATTGCTGGCCAAGATCGATCCTATGTCTGTAATCATCATCTCGGAGTATTTAGCGATCCGCGAGTTGTTGGGACGTACCTATCGCGCTCAAACGGCTGAACCGATTCTGCACGGTGCGCCTTCGAAACGTGAATTGGTTCAAATCGGGGCGAACGGTTCCATATTGAGAAATCGAAAGGAACCTCGTCTTTTTCGTCGGAGAGGTTTGTGTTGAGTTCGGGTTGAGGTGTCCCCTTCACCTTTTGTTCCAGTCTGTAATTACCAGTATTATAATTTTCTTATTTCTTTAAATTTGTAATTATGTGGATCGCGAAAAGTGATTATTGTGGTCGAAGAACAAGTTCCTATGTGGGACTTGCGGGGCCAGCGTTACCTCGAAGGGATGTTCGAAGAAAACTGTAGCCGAGAGTTGAAGACGGAATGATACTTTAATGATAGTAATTTAAGATTGAGTAGGAATTATGAACGGTTTAATTAAGAATTGCCTCAACAAAATTGCTTAAAACTTATATTCAATAGTGTAAGCAGCATTGACACTGTTCTGTCCGAGCAACGAAAAGAACTGACGAAAACTGGCTCCGGTGGGAAAACGAGATGCCTCAGTCCGTTCAAAATTTCCGGAGAACTTCGTAAAACAGTAAAGGTACCAACTATTTAAACGAGCATCAACGCTTCACGCTGATACGAGATTGTACGTTTTGACATGAATATGTCTTTTTGCACTGAGTAGGTTGTCCAGACGCCACGTCCATTTCACAATGTATACGAGTACAGTATTGACACTGTATGTTAGAAGAAAAACACGGGTTTATTCAATAGAAAATTGACGTGGTAATAGAAGTGTGTTAAGAGACTGTATGTTAAACGTGCACAAGGATAAAGTGGAATCAAATCATAACACAAAACAGCACTCGCGAAGGAACACAACTTTTTCACAGCGAACTTTCATGTAAAAACCACAATTTTATGCTCACTACTCGGGCATCAAAATAAAGACCACATTTGCTACTTTGACAAACAATCTCTGTTTATTTATTTATTTTAATGTAAGGGCAAGCCCAATTCGATAGTACCTAATAGTTATCGTTTAAACAATAGTTTGTACCTTCTTCAACTTAGGATAAGACTTGACGTTGTATAGACAAGTTAGTTGAATAATAAATCGGAGGAGGAAACTAGCGATTTTAAGCTTGAGAGGAAGTAGATTAAAAAATCAAAATTTGGGTGAAGGGACGGAAATAGATTTGCACTGTGTGGTAGACGGACCACAGAGCATTTACCAGGATTTAGATAAAGGTGGATGGCGACACACCAGGCCTCCCGCCTGCCAATTGCCACCTGATGGGCCTCATAGATGGAGTCCTGACGTGGCAGAGATCTTAAGGTCATCTGCGAACAGCAGACACCAAGCACCGGGTTGAAACACCTCTGAAATTCTGTAATAATAATAATAATAGGGCTACTTAAATACTGTAAAAATAACACTTGAGTACAGACGGTTCGAAGAAAAATTCATGTCAAACCGGGACTGTGAAATCCATGTGTAACTAGGGAAATGTAACTCAGTCGGTTTTTCACCTACACAAATCGTTTTCCAATCGTTGGAAAGCTATCGATTTGTGCAGAAATTTTATGATGACTCCTCGGCCATAAAAACAATGAAACCATGTCAAACATATTAACGCTTTTTTGAGGACAAGATTGGTAACGCTTTTGAGGGGACACAATTTTGGATTGACCCCAGCAAAAAGACACATTCATGTCAATTTCGAGGCGGAACCTTCAAACTATTGGCAACCGCAAGTTTCGTAATAATCGGCAGTGCCCCCTCATAGTTTCCATCGGCGGTAACACGACAGCTATTGCCTTCTGTCAATATCTGGATAATGGCGCAAACGGATCGCATCGAGCAACTAATGGATGCCAGTTGATCGCTCGAAAACCTCCATAGCGGAGCACTCACGAAAATGGAAAATAGTCGTATTCTCATAGACGTCCCAACGTTCAACTCGTCACTCGATTCTATTACCGGGAGTTCCGTCCGGCGCGGGAGATCGTCGTACGCTGTTTTAATGTACTATTTACAACACTACTGTATTCCAAGCGATGGGAGGTGGAAATGGATGAGTCACCCTTTCCAACGGTAGAGATTGGAATCCTTTTTTCCCCCATCGCTTCGTCGGGACAGCCTTCCCACTGAATTTCAGAGTCCCGAAAGCAGTTTTCGCATTACCGATTACCGCGGGGAATGGGGCCGGACGGCAAAGGGCACCTCTCCCACTCCCCTCCAAAAAAAACCACCCAAAACAACGCACAAGTAAAACGAAAACGTCATTTTTTTGACGTCCTTCATTTTAAGCAAATTCGAAAAATGTTCCTTCCCTCACCTGCAGTTGAAGCTTTTAAGCTCGGACTAATTTGACAGTCGGGCTTTTATGTTGGAGTAAAAACTTGCTGTTATAAAAGAGGGCGGAGGAAAACCGGGCAAATGAGGGTTCATGAAATTTTATCGCGGCTGCGGCAGCTTATTCGCTTGTTTTTTTACGCCGTCATTTTGCGGGGAGCGCTCAAAAATTTACTTGATTTACTCCCCCCTTCGCCAACCCGGTTGGAAAATTATTTACAAGATGTAGCTCAGAGTTTTGAAAAACCGTATAAACAATTCAAATCGTTATATTTCAAGTTGACGTCTGGGGGCTCGGTTTGATATTGAATTCAATTTGCTGGAGTTGGTTGATGTCGTATTATGATACTGGGAGTTTTAATGGGCGGTTTGCATATGCATGGCTTTAATGTATCCAACAATAATCTCGAACGGCTTGCAGGAGTGAATTATGAATTTCGCAGGTATTCTGGTACTTGGAACTGAAGTAGGGTGAAATATGTACGAGTAAACGTCCTTTATAAACGGACGAACGAAATTTTTGGTGTTTCCGAGGAATAAGCCGTTGTTTTTCGTTGATTCCCGCAAAGTTCTTATGACGAAACTCCAGAAATGCAGTAATAAAACGAGTGAAAACACATTGTACAATTTTTACTGGGAAGTTATTCATGTAATTCAAGTGAAGTGAGTAAAATTCTGAATATCCTAATTTGTGTATATAAACAAACTAATTTTGTCTTACACGTATTGTGGAAATGATTCATAACCAATTAATAACCAAACTCCTCCCCTCAGTATAGGAGTCGCATTGGTGCAACATCATGTGAATTTTCTTAGTAAAAAATAAAATAAAATACATTCTTAAAAATAATAAATAAAAATGTTTTCTACTTATTTTGATTGGTAAGAATAAGCACAATTTGTCCAGATATGTAAGTAGTTTAATTTGTGATATAATGTTATTAACTGGAGTGATTTTGAGGACTTCCCTCTGTATTCAGTAGCAGCCATTTGGACCTCAGAATTATGCACAACCGGGTGGATTTATATCTTTTCCGACACCCAATGAATCTCGGGGCGATTGTTCTCCTGAATATGAAGCAGAAAGTTTCACTTTTGAAACCATCGCGAGTGAACGCGATAACTCCCGAGTGCGAGCAAAAAGCACGAGGGACCAATTAGAGGGTGCAGAACCATCAGCGTCATTTAAACGAGTCTAAAGAGCACTTTAAATATCTTCACTTGGTCGCTACGTCGACTGTTGACAACCCCTTCATTTAACAGGTGGGTGCTCGAGGCTCAGCTCAATAGCTTGATAAATGGCCGTGCCTTCTCAAGGGCACTAACCGTAAGCTGTTTCGTTTAAATCCGGATTCTGTTTCGGCGAATCAGCGAGATTTCTATATTACGCTCGATTCCTTCGGTTCGTCGATAATTCGTTTGTTGAGTGAATTTCCAAATACAGTACTCAATGTACCTGATTCCACCACCATTTCCCAAAGTTAGAACATCGTTGAACCGTCAAAAATTTCATGCTGGTCATACGATATTCCAGTCAATTTCTTTTCAGAACAGCCACTCAATTTGAATAATAATAATATCATAAACTAAGGTGTCAATTATAATGAAAAATGGGTTAAGTTTTATCTGCTTATTCTTAAAAGGGTGACAAACAACCCGCTTTATACTTGGTTGGGGCTAAGCAGCGTACAGTAAGCTCCTACTCCTCAACCAACACTCTTCAGCGCTGGTCATATGATGACTGCAGCATTCGACGTTTACTAAAAGTAAAAATAATACAGAACTTAGTAGAAGAACACAAAACTGCTGGGAAAAAATCGTATATTTCCACTTCATCCGCTTTTGATCCAGAACGCCTCAATTATGAGTGTTTTGGGAGAAAGGAAAAAACATCGGAAGGAAAACATCGATGTCAAAAACATTGATGTTTAAAGAAAAACATCGAATGCCCATCCTTACTCATTAGTACGGAATCACTTGGGAGAATCCCTTGCGTCAAACGTGATTCAATAATTAGTGCATCACTGCCTCTGCAATTCAATCCTTGATGCATAGTTAGGAATAAGTGATGGAGACAGCTTAGTTTAATTCAATGAAACACCATTCACATTATATTATTATGTACTTAATCGCAATATCCACGTATCGAGAAAACTTGGCCCTGCGAGCCTCGTCAAGGAGGGCTGTTACATTTCTTATAGGCATGGAACAAGTTTTAGCCAGATGGCGGCGTCGGGTGAGATGGCGGCGTCGGGTGAGAGGGTGGCGTCGGGTGAGAGAGTGGCGTCGGGTGAGATGGCGGCGTCGGGTGAGATGGCGGCGTCGGGTGAGATGGCGGCGTCGGGTGAGATGGCGGCGTCGGGAGGTTCAACTTCATATTTCAACTAGAACAATGTTACTGATGATGGTAACACCGAAACCGGTCTATCAGTGTACAAAATTTGTATATTTCAGTGGAAATAGACGATTTGTTTTCCAATAATCTTGTTTTCCAATTAACATGGGTTTCCCCGATTTCGTCGCGAGTAATTTAGTTCGTAACAGCAGTAGACTTCTGTATGTTTTGGAATTTTATTTATTTTTTCTTTATTATTTTGATTCAGGTATCAAATGATACGATACTAATTTAGTTGCATCGAGACCTGTACTTCGATATCATACTGATATCAACACACTGATTAAATATTTTTTCATCTAGTCGTGTTGAACAACAACACGCCTGAGCAACAACTTGTTACTTCTCTAATTCAGGTTAAATTTTCAATGGGTTCCTACCAGAGAAAAAAAATGTTCAGTGAATTAGCAGATTCAATAGATTTCAATGAATATTCAAAATAAATACTGGAAAACTACTGGTCCTGTGGTGCGATGAAACTTTGTAACTCTCTATTATAATATAATACATATTACAGTGAGTAGATCCTATAATAATATTATAATATAATAAAGACCCTGAGACTTTGGTACATATCCCAGCCTTTTTATAACGCTTTTCGAGACATAAAATGTCAAAAACGAAGTTGTCTTCTTTAGTAAACGCGAATAATTATTAAGATTGTTTGTCAATTACTGGTTCAGGGTTGTACTAAGCTACTCGTACAACAATACAATCGCCTCCAGTTTGTCACTTCCATGTAACTTATTCGCGGTATTAAACCAATAATTATGAACACCCGAGGCGCTCAAGTTGGTAATTCTAATTGATGAACCAACACCTCCCCTTCCCCCTATTTTCTTGATTGATTGTTAATTACTCATCCGAATTTAATAACTTTCGAAATAAAACCCTCTCCCCCTCCTCGCCACAGCTTTCGAAGTTATCAACTGAACGCTGGGGCCAATTATGGGGTTCCGCCCCCATCACGCTGGAAAGTTGAAGCCCCCTCGCATACCTTACTCATCAGCTCCCGGTACCGCTTGCACAAGTAAAACCTGAGGCGAGTTACCGCATCGAACTCCATTGAATTTCCATACCTACTCCTTTCGACTTGTTTATGACCGTCGGCGGGGAAGGAACGTTGAAGCGGCGATAGCAAACAACGCCATGTAACGAAAATTTCGTTCTTGGGTTCAACGGGATCAATCTGAGCCTTTGGCATGTGACTCTAAAACGATGGAAAATAATTCGAAAAATAGGTACCATAACATAAAAAGGTTTTTTTTGGCTCATATAAATGTGGATTATCTATTATTTTCGTCCATCAGTTGATACAGGGTGAAACTTGAAGACATTCAGTTTGTTTCATTTGAATCAGTTAACATTACAATTTTGAATTATCTCGTTGGGAAAATTACTCTTTGTAAATTACTGAACAATTTCAGTTCGTTGTTATGAGTCTGTCTCAACAGTCAAAACTACTGAGGCTGGTGTACCGCACAGAAGTGTCAAGGGGCCACTGCTATACATAGTCTACACATCTGATTATCCTACGTCGCCTCAGATGAGTATAGCCAACTTTGCTCACGATGTGGCTATCCTAACTCATGGAACATCCAAATCGGCAACTACAGAACTGCAGCATTCACAGACGAAGTGTAAGACTAAGTTAAAACCCCAGTAAGTCAAAAGTTGTTAGATTTACCAACAAAAGGATCGTCGAACAACAATTATTCATACTTCAAGGGGAAACAGTACCACAACAGGCCACAGTTCGATACCTTGGCCTAGAACTAGATCAAAAGCTAATTTGGGGGAGCCATATTAAAAATATTGTCCAGAAAACCAGATTCGTGTTCAGCTCTCCAAAAAACGTAGAGATCATACGCGCCCGTCAGATTTTAATACGATTGAGGGAAATTGACGTCAGATTTTAATTTTTTAGGGAAACGGTCGTTTAAACGTTGCTCTCTCGTCTTGGAAGAACTGAATGGAAGAATAACTCCAAAAATCACATCCACAAGCATTGAAATGAGTCGAAAAACATGTGAAATACTTCATGAATCGCCTTCATCAGTCATGCTGCTCGTGGCCGCCATCTTGATGATGCATTATTCCAAACTTGGTTGTGTTGAATTACGTACTACGTTATTGATCGTTGAGATTCCACTATCGATAAAGTCATTAAGATTCAAATACTTGATGCTGAAGAGTGGTTACCCATAGCGAACAATTGACAGCTGTCAACGTGAATGTGAAAATGAACATTAGAGACAAACACGTCGTTCGAAACATCAACCGTACCACGGGATGGAAAGGTATTTCTAGATTACTCGAGGCCAATAAACTCATGTGCTCACCAACTGTATAAAAAAAACCCTAACGAACAACTTTTTTTTCCTTCGGTTCTTTCCCGCAATTGAACCAGCCGTTCCGGCTTCATCCCGTCTACGGAACTGTACAAAAAAGGTATCGTAGAAGAAAAAAACTAGTTTTGCACTCTACGACAAGTTATAATTCGCTTCTAACCGTTCTAACAGTTCAACAGGATTGTCCGGGGTGGGTTTGGAAAGGAGGAAAAAAACGGAAAAAAGTCTCGTTGTAAAATCCCAAAAGACACTTGTAATTAGAAATTAGATGTAGAATCAATAGTTTTGATGCATTCTTCTTGATGCATGTTCCCGCAATGTGCTACGAATATTAGGTCAGAGTAACGGCGTGTGAGATTACTGCTAACTGGTGTTCTTAACGTTGAATATTAATGGAAGTTATTTCCAAATTGCCTTTCGTACATAGTCTTCACGTGACGTTTAGCTCTGTCGGTATTTGAGTTCGGTATTGCTAAGACGGTTATGAGGGTTATAAGGGTTAAGACGGTGATTACACATTATTACTGGTGTCGATACCTGCCGCATTGTAGATTCCCAGTTAACGTAATAACAATTTGTACTTGAACACGATGCGTCTTATCCAAGTTGTAAATTGCAATTGTGGGCTAGTTGCAAAACGCTCTGGGTGGCCAAAAATTCTCCGAATCAAAATCACTTCAAATTTGTACAAAACGTATAGATTACATCCTTAATATCTTGAAAATTTCAAGTAGAAGATTAAAAAAATTTGAATAGATTTTACAAGAGGAGAGTCCTAACTATGGTTGCGTTCAGCCGTTCGCTTACAATAAGAACTGCCGAAAAAACTGGATGTCGGGCTAAGACCATGGTGATCCTCTAAACTTTTCACAACCCTAGGTTAACTGAAGAGGAAAGGTGTTAAAAATAGATTTTGCAATTTTCAAAACGTCTTATCTCGAAGATTTTGAATGTAATGGCATACTTTTCGGTTCGAATTTGAATGGAGTTCAATTCAGAGAATTGTTTGAGACTTTTTACGTAGCGTTTTACAACTTTCCCTTAGTTCACAATGAAGGCTCAAAGATGGAGAGGAAAAAAATCATCAAGCGTCAGACGGTGGAACTGCAGGCCAATTTTTGGCGATCAAAAAATATTGAGTTTCGTCTCCTTGCATAATTTTTGTTTCCATAAAAAGAACGTAATTCCGACTTTTTGTTGGTAGGTACTTCTTAATATGATTGCCGGCTTATGCAGGCACCTGTGAAATCCCACGAATTAGTTGTATAAATACGAATAAATTGTAAATAATCATTATTTTATATAATCTGAGAGACCATTACTGAGCTAGTTACCGACTCCCCGTCGTTCACTCAGGGATGATCATTTGGTCACTTCGATTGAACACAAAATATTTGAGCTCATTTCTCCAATCAGATCGTGTAGATGGCAAGCGCAGTTTGTTGTACACAAGACAGTGATCTAATCACAAAAAATAATAAGTCGTGGCTGTAATAATTATTGCTATAAACAGGTTCTGAGATTCTTGACCACTTGATTGCTATTTTAATTGCTATTTTAATTCTATTTTTAGATTTGACGTTTTCAGTATTGAAAATACCATACCAAGCTGGTTTTTGTATGGGCGAAACTGTAAGTGAATTGTGTGTATTGAATATCAGACTCAATTTAATATAATATACACATAACGTGTACTATATTTGAACAATGTGTATCGGTATTTATTTGTTTGACTTTCTTCATACAACGGAATTATATACTGACGCATGGAATACCCGGACGTGCCAATCAATCCTGAATGTGTTCCGTTGGTAGCATGATCTGCTCAGACAGCATTGAATATCGGATACCAAACCAGTACGATTTAAAATAAATTCAATTTATTACCTTCTCCAATCAAATTACCGCTATATCACTCATTCTTCGTATAAATCGATTGTTCAAACAACATAGCAATAATCTATATTTACTCTGAAACCGAATTACTTAGTACAATCGCTCGCTTCCCACACCCATCTATTGCCCGTCAATTTTAACGAAATCCAATTCCTACTTGTTCAACCGGCGTTCATTTTCATTTTCATGGAAGTTCTTCATCAAATAACCATAAATAACAATGAATATCTGCCAGTAAATGTGCTCGGAAATGAAAGGGAATAAAAATAATTAAATAATACGCCGTGTCGTGTGAATATTATATAGTTTGTGTGAGAACGCATATGGTATTGGGTATATACCTCAAATAATTCCAACCGCGCTTCCCCCCCAAAAAAAGCTTTTGGAATGGCGATATCTTCATTAATTCAAGTTTTTTCTCCTCGCGGCTGACGGTCCCGCATTTTCAGCTAATGCGTTCACTAATTGATTGGTTGTGTGGGCGAATATCTGCCAATTCCGTTTTTCGCTTCGGGAGGCCTCAGGGTTGGCCTTAAGTGGTTTTTGAATTATTTATAACGCTAGTTACTTATAATACTTTATCAATCGGGTGCGGTGTGTCGATTATGGGAACCATCCGGACTCCTTTCGGTTTAGTATTTTCAGTAATGGAAAATTGGAGTTAACCATGAAAGACACAAATTTCAACAGTTTTCTTACCAATGTTTTGAGCTACTATCTTCAACTACAACATTTTTCGACTATTTATTTATTTAATATAATCTGAATTATTACAGTAAACTAGGAATCTAGACATTTAGATTACACAATGAAAATTACACAGAAACTAGCCGTTACCCGAACGTTGCACGGGTTCCATGCATTACAGCTCTCACACCCTAGTGTGAACAGTATGGAAGTTGGAACCGACGTGATGTTTAGAACCTTGGTCAACTTTGCTTGACAGTGGTTTGCTTCGCTAGCTTGAGAGATTCCTGTAGATAGGTAGAAGCATATTCATATTATTTCTACATTACGTCAGAATGCTTGAGTTTGGCATCACTTGCGGAGGGTATTAACCTCCCCTATTTATGAAAATCCTTGGAAATGCTCAGGTCCAAGCATTTCTAAGGATTTTTCATAAATAGAGGAGATCAAGACAAGTGTTGCAGAACTCAAATTTCGATTTTTAGCACATTCTTGGTTTTGGCATAAAGGGAGATAATATCTTATATCATAAGATGGTTATTCGAGCAAGGCACCTGTAAAACCTAGGAAATGTAATCGAATTGTGTAATTTGTGAATTAGCAATCGCATTACACACGTTACTTTCACGTAAGAGGTTTGTCAGTTCGACCACAAAAAATACCTTAAAACTCACTAGTACTGTCGAATTACAGCCTGACATTTATTTTGGTAGAACTCGGAATTCGACTACAACAAATAAACTTGTGTTGAAATTCTCCTCTCAATGATTTAAACAATCATTTCGGAAATGGCTGCCGTCTTCTAACGTAAAATGCAAGTTTCATAACTACCAAAGCTCAATGTTGTTAATTTAGAGACATTACTACTAAAACGGTATGTCGAAATCATCAAAACGTCCCAAATCGTTAGTATTTCATACCAAAAATCCTTCACTGGTCAATGACGTCCACCTGAATATTTCACATGACGATCAAGTACTGAACTGAAGAATTCCACTTTAATTCCCTCTTTTCCTCTCTTTGTAAATTGCAACAATAACCACTAGAAACAAATGACATTACACGTAACAATGTATCAGTGTCTGATCATCCCATTGAATCTAGTGAAAAATAAAACGATACTAAATAAAATTTTGATATTCAAAATGGATGGTTCGTTAATGAAACCTTAGTCATAAAAAGTAGTTGGGATAGGTAATATGGGAAATATGAAAAAAAAAACAATTGTTTTTATTCATAATTGGCATTTAAAAAGTTGTATTTTGTATATAAGGCTTTGGTTTTGTTGTCGGTTCAAATTAGTCGACAGTGTGTTTAAAAAAAGATGTGCGTTTATTTTTTCCATTTTCTTCCCTCTTTCCAATGATTTTTTTCTCGTCTCTTCTCCTTCCACCCAAACTTCTTATTGTTGAAAATTATGGGACAGCCGCAGAAGGCAATCGGCGTGGTAAGGAATGAAATCTAAAGTTACGGTCCCATCATAACCGAAGAGGAAGAAAAAAAACTCTGCAAATTCTTGACACAACGGTTTATTATCTTCCTTGTGCAGATCACCCTTCTGTCTATACCAGACTGTGTTGCAAATCGGCACCATACCATATTCTCACCGTACTCATACCATTTCTTTCCTATCATACCGTACTGTACTATACTAAATCATACATACAATAATATACCATACCATAGTCATACCATGTCGTACCAAAATTCGTTTTGAACCCCTTCCCCTTGACGCTCGTGCGTCATAGCTTCTGACACACTAGTTAGTCTCCTGCCAGCCGTCTTACGTCATACGCTCGTGCGTCATAGGCTCTGACGTACTTGTTGGCCACCTGCCAGCCGTCTTACGTCATACGCTCGTGCGTCATAGGCTCTGACGCACTAGTGAGCCTCCTGCTAGCCGTCTTACGTCATACGCTCGTGCGTCATAGGCTCTGACGCACTAGTGGCCTCTTGCCAGCCGTCTTACGTCATACGCTCGTGCGTCATAGGCTCTGACGTACTTGTTGGCCTTTTGCCAGCCGTCTTACGTCATACGCTCGTGCGTCATAGGCTCTGACGTACTTGTTGGCCTCCTGCCAGCCGTCTTACGTCATACGCTCGTGCGTCATAGGCTCTGACGTACTTGTTGGCCTCCTGCCAGCCGTCTTACGTCATACGCTCGTGCGTCATAGGCTCTGACGTAATGGCCCGCCGGTCGCTTGTGTTCTGACGTGATCTGAGGGAAAGGGTGAATCAAGGGAACAAATTTTTCCCGTTTCAGTTCATGTGCCAAAGCAAAGACATGAAAATGTCAAAAAAATATGTAAATAGGTACCTAAGCCCAACTGTAATGTCAATTTTCTGACAATGAGTTTTCGACTATTGTTTTCATACCTTTTTACTTAAGTACTTATTGCAATTTGAGACTGATAATGAGCTGTTTGCAAATAAAAAGTCTGATAACTACTTTATTACATCTTATTAATCTATTTTCAAGTTCCGATTCACAGTTGAATGTATTTTATTTAGATGTCGTAAAATTCGAAAACGATGGAATGACGAAACCTGTCGACTACTGACTCAAGTGATACTGTCGACTTCTAACACATGTAGGTCGACTACTAGTGCAAAACCATGTCGACTACTGAAGAAAATGTTGGTCACTGGTATCGACTACTACCTAGAGCATTGGGATTTTTTACAAAACTTGTTAAATGTTAATAATTTGTATTTAATTAATACGATATAATTCTAGGGTTTTTAATACTTTTTAATTTTTCTATAAAAGAAATAAGTACCTACCTACCAACAAACCTTCGAAATTATCTTCATTTCCGTAGCACGAAACGTACCTACCTCAGAACAACAAACTCGACATCATTAAAACCATAATATTGTTTTATTATATTATGATGTTCTAAACAGCTAGTTAGTATGAAAATCGAGTCGACCTGTATTTAATCGACCTGTATTTCAACAACAATCGCGTCGACAGGCTCAACCTTTGAGCCGTCATTGTGAACGAACGGCTGGTCGTACAAAGCTGCGGATGGTCTTAAAAAATTCTACGGAACAAACTCTATCTAAATATGAAATAAACCTACTGAAAATTATTATAATTTATTGTTAGGTATTGATAATTCGTATTTATTATTAATAATAATTATTATTAATTATGATTAATTAATACGATATAATTCTGGGGTTTTTAATACTACGTCGGTAATAATTTTTCTATAAAAGAAGTACCTACCAACAAACATTCGAAATTACCTTCATTTCCGTAGCACGAAACGCACCTCAGAACAACAAACTCGACATCACTTAAGCCATATGATGTTCCAAAGAGCTTGTTAGTATGAAAATGGACCTGTATTTCAACAGTTTGATTCACGATCGGGTTGTGAGGCACAATCTTTGAGCCGTCATTGTGAACGAACGGCTGGTCGTACAAAGCTGCAGATGGTCTTAAAAAATTCTACGGAACAAACTCTATCTAAATATGAAATAAAAAACATACCGTTTGATGGGAATTTTTCGAGATATGGAATTTTCAACATTTCAAAATTCGTTTTGAACCCCTTCCCCTTGACCTAGGGTTATGAAAAGTTTCGTGGATCATTGTGGGGCTGGTCCAAACCCAGAAACCAAATTTCGTAATTTTAACTCAACGCTAACTGGGCAAAGTGCCTCGGACGGCGGACGGCGGACGGCGGACGGCGTACGGCGGACGGCGTACGGCGGACGGCGTACGGCGGACGGACGGATTTTTTTTTATTCGATTTTCTGAATCTACGTATCTTGAAACGTAAACCAACAAATTTTGAGGGGGGGTTAAATTTTTTTTTTCTTTGGGCGATTCCAATGGTTCATTATCGAAGATAATAAACCAAAAAGAGGCACCAAACGATCGAACCTAAGATGACTATAATAAAATGACGTGATTGGCTGGAATGTATGGACCATGTTGTAGTAACGTAAGGCTCTTGGAAACTAGCTACGCCTTTTGCGCTCGTAGACTATCAGGATTGCAATTTTGGAAACGCATAGAAACCCTCGTGACAAACACGATGTTTTTCAAAACCGACGTATAATCGGCAAAATGAACCGCTATACAGTGAAACCTCGCGGTGGTTCCGGTAGAACGGCCGTGTAAACCAAGGCATTTCGCCCCTCTCAATATTGGAAATGGGCAGTCCCTACAGGCATTTATCGACCCCCACAATATTGGACAGGCCTCCTTTGTATTCGTAGTAAATATTTGGAAGGATTCAAAGTCTGGTCGACGGGTTGATGAAGATCCAGTGGCAAAAATGACTCCAAACTCGTGTTTCTGTTTAAATGAAAATTAAAAAGTAGAATCTGATGGCCCGACGTCTCTTCAGCTGATTTCCCATGTCCAGACCAATATTGAAAATTGAAAAGTGCAAAAAAAAAAACAAAATTTCTGAATTTGTTTGGTCATTTGGGCGTCTACGTGCTTGTCTGCAATTCTTAAGAGCAGATGTCAGTCAGTTTCCGCCTATACTAATAATTTTGTACTATAAATTACTCGTACATAATTCTTCAGTTCAGTGTAGATGATTTTCCTCAATCCCCACGCTTTCCAATATTACAGGGTTCCTACTCTATTTACATTTTCACTTTTCAACATGTAATATACACCACCGACATGATAGTGTTTTATGAAGCATTGCGAGAGATCGGGTTAGATCGGGTTTCGTGTGACATCTGCAGCTCTAAAACACGTTAAAATTCTTTTGGCAGATTATCCTTGTTCGATGTAATCTTTCGATTTTGACGTATTAGATCATTTTTTATGTACAAAGGACGTAAAACTTGTCCCGTGAGATCGTCGACAGTAATTGATCTCGTTGAACGACCACCAGCCCAGATTTGGAACAGGCGTGTTACCCAATTCCAGTGGCTCTTTGTTACGTCTGTACACCACAAGAACTGCCAAGATTAGGTAGGAACAGTAACTTTCATACTATTGGATTTCACACGCTGATGATTATCCTCACTAGTTTGATCTCAGCTCACCAACAACACCATAGCAATTCAATGCTATTTTCTTTTACCATTTGGTCGATCCAACGGTTAGCGTTTTCATCCGTCGTAAGGTCTTCCTCTTGAATACCGCGGTCTCTAAAACCCCTTGCACGTAAACTTAATCAAATTGAGGAATAATGTATGTATAGACGAAGTACTCGTCTTTTTCATTTTCATTTTTCATTTTCTACCCAACATGATAAGGAAAGTATTGAGTATGAAACCCAGCGGATTTATCGATATTTAGCAACAATATCTTGTTTTACAGCAGACGTTTCTCCTATAATACACCCGCCCTGAGGTAGAATTGAATCCCCTTTGATTGACTCGCCCATCTCGTTGGGTGTTGTAATAGGTTTCCACCGGTTCCCTCGCTATTTTCCTTTCGAATCCCCCTACGTTGCTCAGGGGGATTTACCGGTCCCTCCTATACAGTCTAGGTGACTCTCCCTCGGGAAGCTTTTTCACGATGAAAACGCATGGTAAAGTAAGCCCAGCGATTGCTTTTATAGTACAGGTAATTTGTTTCTACGCGAAAAGGGATAAGAGTGCTGCAAATTATTCAAGAGGTAAATAATTGTGAAGAAATCAACTTCACGCTTCGTTTTCGCATTACCAGTAACAGAAGGTGGTTTGTATCGACTGTATCTACTTGATATGAGCGCCCGTTCCAAAATTGATTCCGGTCACTTAATCGAAAATAAATTGATGTGCAATTACCATCACGATTTGAACCAATTAGGGTGATTAAGGATGTCGTTATACTCATTAAAGTGTGATGAGTGCCTGTGTACCTGCATATCCGCGTGAGATACCTACATTATCAGCCCTTAGGAAACTAAATTTTCGTTTCAACCGGATGACGCTGAAATTCAACTGCATGCAATTGACAATACGTTCATTAGACGTCATTCTCTACCAACCCCAAGAACGTTCGGAATGAGGTACATGTAATATATCGATTGGCGATGTGGGAATTACAAAGAAACGACTCCCGAGACACATGTGGAAGGAAAAGACGTGTTGATATGGACCCAAACGGGGAGCCGTATAATCGTATCGGTCACGTATATTCTGAGGGACATTAAAAAAAATCCCGAGTCGTCCAACCGGTTAGCTTTCTACGGAAGTCTATTATTCGTATGTTGATTTGGGGTTTTTATAAAAGAAAGTTCGATGTACGAAGGGCTCCTCGTGAAGGCGTTCGAATAAAAAGAGTTGAAATCATATAAGAGTAGATAATTGCTCCATAAAAGAGTAGCATAAATATATTATATATTAAATTGATATTATATTTGCATGAATAATATCAATGAATCCTTCTTTTTCCAATTCGTTCACTTTTTGTAACAATGGCACATTAATTAGGGTGGTATCCCATTTCAGTGGAAACAGACGATTTTTTCAAATACTCTTGTTTTCCTCAAAATACAGGTCTTGCAAAACAGAGCCCTGTGGCTCATCACAGGAGCAGAGTGGTACATCCGTAACGAGGAACTCCACATGGACCTCGAGGTTCCATCGGTTAAGGATAGCTTGATCGCCGCGTATTACTCCTCGTAACAGAGGGCTTTGTCCCATCCTAATCAACTCGTCAACGTCATCCCTCAGGACCTTCTGAGACGACTGAAAAGAAGGCATCATTCGGACTTTGCTGACGGCTTTAACTGAACCCTGCTCTGTCCCAAACTATTAAAATTATTACTTTAGCTCAAATCATGTTCGTCGTAGAAAAATGATTCCCTACACCTTTCATACGGATCTTGTAAAATGTGTATTTTATATTGTATGTGTTTGTATGTACCTATCATATTTAAGAAACGTCATTTTCTTCAGTATAGTGCCTTTTCACCAAGTAACTATTCATGTTTTTGTCACAATTCGTTGTTATTTTACTATAAAGTGCTATGCACACTAAGGTTAGGTACTATCAAATTTAAATAAAAAAAAAAATAAGAAGAGTACCCTCGATAACATAAAACTTGATTGTTTGAATCAGCTCCACCGTTCTACTCTGGCTCGTCGCGAATTTTTTCCGGTCTATTACTGTGAACGAGTGGCTCGTCGTACAACGTTCCACGCGGTGTTAAAAAGAACTCTCAACGAGAATCTATTTGACTATAAAGTTTCATAGGTATGGCGTTTTGAAAGTTGGAGGTTTAAGTAGTGAGCGTAACTCAGTGGAAAATCTTGTACGGATTAAACTAATTGTATGAATCCATGTAACAGTGTGAGGATTCATACAATTAGTTTGAATCCTACTGTACTTGCTCACTCACTTGACAGGGGCTTACGATATTTTTGTTGTTTATTGTAACCTACTTAAAGTTTAGGCGTATTCTGTAGTTAGCAACGCTTCCACCCTCTGCTATACATGCTATTTATACGAACTACTGAAGAAATAAAGTTTTCTTTCGTTCACCACCACTTGCCTCACAGCCCGAACCCCGATAAGGAACTAATGCAGGGCACGACTGCACTTTTTCGCCCTCATATCTCGATAATAAAGAGAAAAAACCAAATAAAAAACACAACGTTGCAACGCTCACATCATTTCGCGATCGGAGCCTTTCCGCGCCCAAGTTGCGTCAATAGGACGGGGAGAGGCCCAGCTCTCAAATCGGCCTCCCAAGAAAGAAAGTTGTTGAAGTAATTCAATTACATAACCCCATCAAATCTGACCTCACTCCGGGAGTTCTCTCTCGAATATCCATTGGGAAGAAATACTCTTCCCACGGATCTCTTCTCCGCGGCTCCACCGATCGTGAAGCGCACGGGGTTTTGGAGTCTTTTTCATTAAGGTTCTTGAAAACTTCGTTAGACGATAATCCCGTTCTTATCCTCTCCGAGACCCTCTAAGGATTTCATTAGCCTTGCATTATTCAATTCCGAATTATGAAGCAACAAAGCTCTCTTGTGAACTTTCGGGTTTGAAGTCTTCCGAAGTTTAGACTAGATTGTTCCTTTTGAACTTGATGTCGTAATCATCGCAATTACAAATAATAATAATCCATCTCATCAGTCTGAACGATTCAGAGAAAGACAAACAGGAATGATGACGTCTACAAAACATCGGAGACGGTCGCCTGGTTTATTCTAAAGAAAAAACATTCTCATTACTTAATGAAAATTACTTTGAAATTTAATAAACTTCTCACGATTGGACGACCAATCAAGCATTGCGACTGACTCTTGACGTTTCATTCCCCCAAGACATCAGTATATTATAATTGCCGATCACATACCTACGTTATGGTTCATGTTCATCTGCCAGGCACAAGTACTAGAACCCTGCTAGAAAGTATTGGTTTTTGTGCGTTTATCAAGGATTTACTACTATAATATCAAGGATTTCTTGATATTATAGTAGGATTGATTGGTGATCGCATGGCACGTATTTAGTTTGTTTTGGCCGATTCAGTACTGATTGCACAAACCTGCTGGAGTTATCCAGGCGTTGCTTGGAAAACCGCTCAGTCGACTAACACCTATTTATTAAAATCATAAACCGGCCACTTATCGAATTATTAGCAAATGTTCTGATTGCCTTCGTTTTGGCTTATGGTGTAATCAATGATAAATAAATACGCAACGACTGAAAAATCAATCGTGCATTACGAACACTGTAGTTCCATTTTTGCCAGTGCTACATACTCCAAAGAGCTGCCCTACTCCCTATCCCTATGTTCCTACGCTCCCAGAGGTGTCGTGTTGACTCGGCTGTAAATTACTAAAATAAATTAACAAGCATGAGAATGACTCCACGGCCCGAGCTTTACATTTCCATATCGCCTCAAAACACACGTGAAAAACTTTTAACAATTTCGACCCAAATATAACGCAGCCCAAAGTTGAAGGTACACTGCCCAACTGAACACTGTTTACATTAAGTAGATTTCGAATGTGCAGATTCTAAATTAATATTTATCGCAATTGTTTGCCAAGAACCAAGTAATTTATGTATCATTCTTTTGTTGCAGGTAAAGACGCTGTTAGAGATACACTCGATCGAGCAGTGGGTATTTATTATTTTAATTGGTTTAGTTAACGTCCATTGAACTAACTCACAACGGAAACTTTGAATTTTATTTTGAGACACCAAAAATCGTCAGTGATGGCCGGTACAAGCACCATACAACTAATTTACAACAAGTTATGAAGTGATTATTATTTTTGACCTTGTCGCCGTCTAAATTTTGCACTCATCGCATAACACAATAACAATGTGTTTAATAGCCAGAGGAGTGTAGAGCGGTAGTCGACATTTACAATAAATTAATTTAATTATAGCCAAGAGTAGATATTCTGAACAATCGTCAACTGTATAAAGCACCAAATAGTACCAAATAGTCGGTAAATTACGTTCAAAACAAACACACTCATTATTCAAATACAAAGTATGTACCCAACAATCAGTCAACAGTCGCAACTGGAATAAACATACAAAGAATATTGATA
Source organism: Stenodema calcarata (assembly GCA_963920205.1). Taxonomy (NCBI): domain Eukaryota; kingdom Metazoa; phylum Arthropoda; class Insecta; order Hemiptera; family Miridae; genus Stenodema; species Stenodema calcarata. The sequence goes on along the minus strand of OY986061.1, from coordinate 10,347,909 downwards.
AAAATATCAGTCACTCAAAATCAATATTGATTGATCCTCAGCATTAATATTATATTGTTCATTTGTCTAACAAAGATACGCGTGAGATTGTGGTATTATAATTGGTTATTGATTAATCGTGAATGTAATATAATAATGACACAATTTCACTTTCTATCTTTGTTGGGAAAATGAAAAAAGTTTTTCCATTTCCACAAAAACAAAGAGTTACGCTGTTTTACATTTTGCGGTGATCAAATCATACACAGTATAACTAACTACAAGTTTTAAGAACTAATCAGTTGTTTGTGTCACTCTTGTTGTCGTGGTAATAGACATTTTTTTCTTTTTCTTTTTTTCATTTGAGATGGGTTCCCTTTAATTTCATTGCGAGTAATGTAGTTCGGTCTCTTTCAGAAGCCAGCGCGAGTAATTTTACACAATTCCGAGGAAGCTGGTATTGTAAAATATTTTGTATAAAATAGAAACACAATCTCGATCCTTTCAGATTCTCTTAAATTTCAATTCCGTTCGAATTCACGGGTTTTCATAGAGCGTCGATGCGGCAATTCACATTTTGATTTATTATCTTCAAGCAATGGAATACAGATTTTTAACCCCCAAAATTTGATGGTTCACGTTTCAAGATACGTAGATCCAGACAATCGAATAAAAAAAACTCTGCAAATTCTTGCCACTAAGGTTTACTATCTTCTTTGTACAGATCACCCCTCTCTCTTGATCACTAAATGATTATTATTTATTATCATTAATTGTTATCAAGAAATGTTGACCCTCATGTTGACGACTTTCGATCTGCTCCAACTTTGAGCCCTAATTGTGAACGAACGGCTGGTCGTACAAATCTCTGGATGGTCCAAGGCTCAGCTGATCCGAACAGCTCATGGTTTACGTCCGATCTGTTGGAAAGATTGTTACTCAGAACACGTATAACATGACCATTCAATGCCTAAGATTAGAGAACTTTAAAGTAATTGAAGTGGGCCACTACGCCTATCGATCTAAGCTGTTTTTTTAAAATGATTTGAATGCACACATTGTAGGAGCGTAAATATTTATTTTCAGAATGCGACGAGTCCCAAATCAGAATATGGCAAAATCAGAGTATTGGCGATACGTTGAATAACTGTCCTACAGTAGGACTATGAGAAATTTTACTGCGGCTATGAAGCGTAACAGACAGTTGAAAGTTACATGTTGCAAGCTTCCTGGAAACTATCCGAATTGATCTCCAATAACCGAATGTCGACCAATCAAACATTTAGCTGAATCCAACCAACGATTTAGCTGAAAATCGGAATTTTGTGTTCGAAATTCACTAAACACCACTCAACAAGTAAAGGAGAAATGTTCATAATGTTAGTAAGTGGTCATTGATTGAAATTCCATCGATCCAAACCATTCCCTTTAACGGCTCATTGACTTCAGTGAAATTACTGCGACGCTCGAAGACGTCCGATAAATTACTCTGTGGAAACCCAAGTGAACCGCCAACAAAGGAATAACACTACAATTCTATCAGTTACTTGGGATTTTTCAAACGTCCTTCCAACGTGCGGTGACTCAACGGTTGATCTCCACCTAATGCACTATCGTGCATTTCTTAAGAGTGGCGTGGCGGACTTCGAGCGCCAAATCACGTCTTTCGCAGTTCGTGCCCTCAGCTGAGGTGCAAACACTTGTCTGCCATCAACTTCCATAAGTGTTCTGGAATTGCAACAACACGCTATCCAATTGCCGTTTTTGAAATTTCAGAATTTTCACATATGTTGCCAAACAGCACCAGACTTGTGTTTTCGCTCTGTACATTCACCCTTAGAAGGTGGCAAAGATTGATTTTATGAGTCATCTATATCTATGATATTTCCAATTAAAAATTGTTCATTTGAAGTAACAAATCTCGATTGATATTGGTCTTGATTCGGTAATAATGAAGTCCAAGAGGGTTCCTGATGTCAAGTTTTTCCCTGTAGCTGTTGCTTCACAGACATTTGACGTAAAATGTTGTTAGTTCTATGATAAAATACAAGGGCGTATTATACCAGCTGTCGTGGGTCGAGCTTCACAGATGTTTCCGTCTTTCTCTGGCTGTGGGTCTCAGGAATCTGAAACTTGCTGATTATTTTTCGTTTGGCAGTGAGAATGGATCCAAAATAAGCTCACGCTTACGCACGACGTTACGAACTTAAGTTTGATAAAATTATGTTTCTCGCAGTTACGTGAAACTACTTATTTTCCTCTAGTTATGAATACAACTACTTCTTTCCTACATTTATCCAACTAACTACACAGGTTAGGCGCTCTAAATCGGTAGATTCGACATGGACAGGGTCAATACATTAAGCAACCCATGAGAAGTAGATGTCCTCCAGTAAGTGTAGTAGTCTTTAGAATCCAATAAGCCCAAGAGTTCGTGAGGCGGAGGTCATATTTGTAACTTGGTCGAAAGTTGTCGAGTTTTGATGAGTTGTAGTTGTTTGAACTAGGCGGTGTCTTGTTTGATTTATAGCCGTTTCGGAGGTTGGGGTCTTTAATACCGTGGAATTACTTCCAAGAGCGGATTTGAACGACGATTAGTGGATATTGTTGTCCAGTGTGATCTAAGAATAATGTGGTCTTAGTGATAGAACAAATGTGGTCTTAGTGATTGATCTTAGTGATAGAACAAATACTGGTTTCATTGCATAGCTTTAATTTTTTGAACGTTTTGTATACTGAATTTATTTACTTGATGTTGAAAGAAATTTGAAATTGTCAATATTGAAAAGTTCTTATTTGATGATGAAGTTGGTTGATGATATAGGTTTTCCAAGTCAGATTGAGAATTTCCAAACCAAATTGAGAACTTTCCAAATCAAATTGAAAATTTTCCATTTCGAATTGAGCATTTTCCAAATCACATTGAGAACTCAGAACTTTTTTGACCCAGGTATATTTTGTAGAAGAGACAAAAAACATGAATTATGCAAGATGGAAATGGCGTTCCTGCCCTTTAGTACATTTCTAACGTGAATCTTGGTTTTTGAAACGCCTTTTCGGCCGGGTTGAGTTGGGGCAAATAAGACGGTAGGTAGGTTGATACTTAACTGAAAAGCCCAGTTCTTGTATTTTCGCTTTAAAGGTAGCTGCATGGTGAATTCCGGCGTTATCCACAATTAAGTAGATATTACCAGCAGATATTATCCATAATTAAGTAGATATTACCATTCTGTTAAGAATTCTTCAAACCGATGTGCATTACAGTTCCCACTAGCGATTACTCTTTTCATTATACGAGTAAATACTAACGGATAATCACTGTTCGTAGTTTCGTCATTAGAAATGGAAAGTTCACAATTTGATTTGGAAAATTCTCAATTAGAAATGGAAAATTCTCAATTTGGTATGGAAATTCTCAATTTGATTTGGGAAGTTCTCATTTTGGTTCGGAAAATTCTCAATTTGATTTGGGAAATTCTCAACCTGACTTGGAAAACCTATATAAATATAAATATAGGTTTTCCAAGTCAGATTGAGATTTCTGTCTTTTGAGAATTTTCTCTCTTAATTTAGAGAGATAGTGGAACATAGTTGAAGACGTCAGCATTATAAAAGTTAATTGTATTGGAAACTGTGCAATAAAACCACCAGTTTGTTCTAACTACAGACCGCATCCACCAGTTCTCGGTCCACCAACCAACCTACCACCGTTACTCTTGATGTCGCAAGCACCTGCCAAATCGTCAACTCGCACCTCTGAGGATCAGCAAACCAGGTCTCACCTCTTTCGCTCCTGAGGAGGCTCCTCAGCTGGAATGTGCTCAAAATGAAGGTGCTATGAATCGAATAAGACGAATACGTTCCTGTGGTGGGTTTTTTCAATCCGATCGCATAGTCCACCGCCATTCATGAGGCTAAAAGAAGAGGGAATCGTAGACGAGGAAGATGGGAACATCTTCGAGTCGTTGCGCTGGCTAGACGCGGTTGAGGAAAGGTTGACCTTGAGGGAACTGCTTTCTACTTCCACGGCCCACCGGCACGGCACGCACCTTGCAATCAACTCCGAACCAACACTCGTGCGGTGATGAGGCTCGGATATCATCCTAACGATTTTATAGGGGCCAACTCGCTTAAAATTCGAACGAGGAAAAAATGCTTTAAATTATACCACAGCAGTTGATTGTTTTTTGTACAGGTCACTGCTCTGTATAGTTATTCAATATCATGTGATGGTCTCAAGCTGACCTAAACTCCATACAACTTGTACTCCAAACAATACCGGTAATACTTTACATCAAGAATAACCACTTCCAAATAACCCAAATTACTTACCTGATTTCTGCAGGCAAGAAAAGCATCTCAGAGAAATTCAATTTCATAGAACTATTTTGATTGAATTCAGCCGTTCCCAAATATGAAAATTTGCCACAATTTTGATGTTTGATTCACTCTCATAATGTGGTTGCGGTCTGCATTCGAGGCCTTACCGATAACTAGCAACAGGTCGCCAAAACTCCTTTCATGCTCTATTTGAAGTTTCTGAGATGTATGACGTCTTAATAGTTTAAACACCTCATTTGTCCCCTCCCTAGTTGTCGTCCCAATGGTAGCCTATTTGACGAATTTCAAAATTCGCAGTTCATTTCAAACGGGCACAATTGGGATGGAAACGAACAATTTAAAAAGTGAAATAATAAACCAAAACAGACCTGTGAGTAGACTAAAATGACATGTTTTGATGTGGCAAACATATTACATAGTCCATATTACGTACTACAAAGGTAGTCTGATCCAGTCCAGCAATTATTGTTTACTTATCCGGTTTATAACTCCGGTCTGACCTTTTGAGGCCCGTCGAAGGCTCACTGACAGTAATAAATCTCTCTTTCTGTAGTTAGATCTGTACTGCAGATCGTCATCGCAATACGTCCTATAACTTGCCTAATTAAAAAAAAAAAAAATAATAATAAAAAAAATAAAAGGAGCTCACACTTATTTTGTTACTAAATAATGGTGGACATTGGCTCTTCCATCTGAAAACATGTAGAAAACTACTGGTTCTTGGTTTTCGTTTTGAGATTTAAAAATATGTAATTGCAAACATTTTCAGAGTACGAGTAATTCTGATACTAAGCGTTTTTACAAATTCAAGTGTTGTTTTTCTAATCTGCATGCTTAATCGAGTTGAAAGTCGATAACATACCAAAGCAAGGTTCGACTACCGAATGATCGATACTGAACTCCTCACATTCTCAATAATTAATCATTATAGTACCCAGAGACTCCTCTTCACGACCAGTGATTATAAACTATAATTGCTGCTCGGAAAGGTTTGCACGTTATGAATTATTCATGATGATGATCGGCCTGCTGTCCATTACCCCGATTCCGTTTTGAAAAATAAATAAAAAAAATCATTGCACATACCTGTATGTTATGATATTGAAGAAAAATGCGAGCCTTCTTGCCAACCCCTTGAACCGTTGTAGTATCGTTATACTAATAAGGCGAAATACTTACCTACATTTTCAACTTGAAAAATAATTAACTTGGACATTTACTGCCGCATATATTTCTTTGGAACTTGACTGAGTGTACGTAGCATCCAGCTTATTCACTCATTCCGAACCATCAAAACTACTGTAGCGTTCGACGTATTTAACTACTTACTGCTTGCTGTTTGGTGTTGAATAACCAAGTCGAGTTGTTATATGATTTGGAGCTTGTAGAAGACAGTTTTACTGTTTTAATTTGCACAAAGTTTAATTTCGAATTGGGTCGAATTTTGAAGTGAAAATATTCTATGGGAACAATTCTATTTATTTATTTAGTATGTTGTACATTTTACTATTTACAAAAGGAAATTATCTTAAGTACAATAATTATTATACAAACAATATTATTGTGAGGCAATAGGCAACAAGCCTGTGGTCGCCTCACAAGAGAAGTCCCAAGCTACTCATTTGAACATAAATTAATATTATACTGACACACTCGTACTTAACAACAACTTGTGTGACTCAATCACGAAAACAAAAAAAAAATCCGGTTATCTAATTACCCTCTCTACAGCCACAGTACCGATTTTAAGAAGCCAATTTACAATTGTTTTGTACACATGCCTAGAGCACAGCAGTGGGGAATTTACGCGTATTTGCGTGATCCAGCAAGAGTCCTGAGACGTATGCAAATCGCAATCCAGTTGCAAATCGCAATTCATAGTTGCTTCAATAATAATGCCTTTTTCTTCGTGGAGTTTGTAGGAGTTTATAGGTAAATAGGGATTATATTGTCTCAAAGATCATGTGGAGAATGATTTCCTGTTGGCCATACTTGGTGTTTTCCGATCCTGAAGACCCGTGACTGAGCGTCTGCAGTGAGAGAAAGAAAGCAGGGGGCTTCAAGGCCAACCTTTCCTCTCTACCGACTCCAAGGCTCGCCTCGGCCACTGAATACTCTTCTTATTGCCTAGGATAATCCTAGCTCGACATTCTGGCAAGTCTCCCTTCTGGGATCTCTCTGAAGGTTTCTCCACGTCTGAAGAAATTATTTACGACGGAAAAAAAACGGTGGAAAGGGGGGGGGGGGGTCAGCGCGCGAAATCTGACGTTTCGGGAATTCCGTGTTATTTCACAACCTACTGGGTCCAGGGCTCCTCCAGCAACGCATCAACGGAGTTCGTGGATTTTTTGAAGCAATGGCGTGTTGGTTACTGTGACCTAGTTGTACCGAAAAGGTCGAGGGTGCTGAATCTACCCCGACTAAGTTACTTTGGAGCTTCACAAACCATTGAGTGTATTGAAAATGGACATTTGCAACGGCGGCTAGTTTCATGTTAACCAGAGTGGCAGATGAGCTGTACAGGATGGAAAAATTAGGGTAGGTACACAAAGTAGTCAGCAACATAACTACAAACGGTTCAAGTTATCTATAAAACTATAGATCGCTACATAGAAGATTTCATAAAAGATTTGGCCTGCTCAGAGAGTTTATGCTAAGAATGACTGGTTGTTATCTGTTATGCTTGTTTTTGGCAATGTTTTCTGGGATGAGGACTCATAAGTTATTTTTTTAAAGTTCTGCTTGTAGTATCAAACAATCCCTGTTTCGAATATGTCATCTATTTCTGCACCAGTGCTCATTGGAAATTTCAGTGTCGTGTACTCTGTATAGCACTGTAGTTACATGAACATTTCAGAACGGGAGCTGTACACACGAAGAGCAACATTTTACATCCTCGTCTCGCTCACCGCGACCCGTAGCACCGTGTGATTGTATGGTCATCACAATAGGGCAATAACAGTCCGCAGATGACAAGTGGAGAATCGCAACGCATTTTCATAGTATAACCCGAGCTGTAGTTGATTTATACGGAATCACAAAGTGAGTAGGAGAATGTGCGGTTCGAAGCAGAAATGAGGTGGACGTAACGTTCGTCGATAACCATCGCGAAACACGCGACAACCGCACTCCGGGGATGGAAGGATTTTGAAATTATCCCACGAATAATCGACGTGATCAGGTTCCCTTGTTGACATCTCTGCAGACCCTTTGCCCCGTTGAACTGACAACTTCGGAAAGACCATGCAGCAGGACTGTCCAACCGACTCTTGTTTGACGCAAAACATTGTATATTGGCTTACCTGGAAGGGGAATTATGTCGGGAAAAGCGTTGCCAAAGAGCGGCGGCTAATACATTATGAGAAAGCGCTGTACAGTATCTGACGGGGATTATGCCCTGAAAAATGCAATACGTCATTCTGGACTCAGGTGCGCTCCTTCTATAATGTCAACGTTTGAGGAAGAGTTATTTTGGGTTGGGCCACTCTCTACATAAATTACCCGAAAGATGTGAGGCCCTGGAGAAATCTGGATGATGAGCTGTGGACAAGAAGTCTTTTTTTGTGACTTAAACACCATGTTTTCTGCGTCGGCAGTAGGAATTGGGGGTGAGCGTGTTATATTATACAAGGTGGCGTTGCTGATGTACATGGTACTCTCCTGGAGGGTTAAGAAATACGTATTCATACGTTCATACGAACCCAATAGTGAAAAGACAATCAGTGGTTTCCAAGTCACTGAAGAATTCTCGTTGGTTTATCACGCTAGAACGATGACCGCCTGGAATACTCTGTGCCGAGATAACTTGAAATTGTGATTGACCTCAATTAGCTGGCTACAATCCTTGCTCGGGTCCCTGTAGAGCAATCAGTGGTACTATGTCGGATAAGTACGATCAAGAAGGTCATTATCCGCCTAGGAAGATTACAGTCAACCTATAACGGGTCGGGGGTTGCAATGTCAACATGGTTATAGATTTCTTGGATTATTCCGTTCGCCTTCCGGGAATTTGGTACTCAGCGACTGACCGCTAACTAACGAAATTGTTATAAGCGGCGCACAGTGGGCAAAACCGCTTATTTAGCTGGACGAAACCTATAACTCCTTTGAAATGTGTGTAAACCGGAGATAAATGCATTTTTGATGGTATTTGGGGTGGTGTTTAACCGCGGTTAACAGGTGGTGTACGACGTATTTGGTGTAGAATGAGATGAAAACCCAGTCTATGAGCCATTCTAACAATTTTATAACTATGAGAATTTTTTATGATTGTGGGGCGTTTTTATAACACATTTTACGCTGATTACGAACATACCATATTAGGATCCAGAATCGCCAAAAGTATGTGCAATAAATCTTCCGTGAAATTTTCCTAGTTCGATGCTCACGATAATAATGGATTTCCTTGTGTCTGGCTTCTTGGGCATCTTCTGATAATTGTGTTATCGTTGATATCATAGCTTTGATGACATCAGCTCCGTGAATAAGGATTTTATGGACTGTACGTACATGGCATGTGAAACTATCGGTGACCTTAAAAACACCAAAAATCGTAGTTAAAATTCCATATGATTCGAATGGGGACGAGAGGCGACGAAAAAGTGGTTGAACTGGATTGTTATGGATTGCATGAAGCCACTGAAAAAGTGTAGACTTACCTTGTGGTGTGATATCCATTTTTTCTCGATAAAGTAGATAAAAGAGGACAAAAAACCGGAAATAATTTTTTTAAACACTCGACACTCCCCTTCAGATTTTTTGGGTACCTGATGATGGTAGATAACCGTTCAGAGGCTCAGTTTCGACTAATATGAGGGGTCAAACGAAATTATTTACTTTCTGCAACGTTCTGAAGGGCGGGACCTATCACGAGTCATCCTGTAGAAGAGAAGGAAAAAATGTTTATTCAAACAAAATTATAGAAAATACATAATAGTGAACCTCAATACTCGGACTGGGCATTTGCCAACTGTCCGGGTAGTGCTCGGATTTTTTTTTTTTTTTTAAATATATACTGCATTCTTAATTATATTTTCACATATTATTTCATCCTGTATTCGGAAATTATCGAACAAGTACATAGGAATTGATAGCTGGTTTCCTCCTGATTCTTGTTACACATTGAGCAATGTGCTTCTCTTGTGCCCCCGTTCAACAACTTAGCAGTTTTCCCCATTTGCTCACATCCTTCATACGCCAGTACTTTGATTTTCTAGAGGAGTTTCGTATTTTTAAGAACGTTGTATTCTAAGTTTTTGTCCAGCTAAATTAGCGGTTTTGCCCACTGTGCGGCGGCAACGCAGACGCGAGGCTTTCGTTAATACTTGAACCGAAAAGAACCGTCTCACCCCCCCATAAACAAGATGTGGTATAAATGAAGGTTGGCTCTCGGCCTAAATAAGGGACCTCTGGTCGTGTAAATTGTGAATCCAAATGACTGAGCGGGTCGAGGGATGGACAGGGTGGAGGGCTTGCATTTAAATGCTGTGGCGAAGAGATTTAGCTGGTGGGAAACCGGTTGAATGCTCAATGCAAGGTCACTGCCCTCTCTTCTTGTCGAGGGCCCTCTTCCTAATTCCTATGGTGGAGCTCCCTCCCAAAAATCCGTTTATTTTTTGTTTTTGTCCACTCAAGACGTTTTGGAGATTCTGCAGGGTACCTACTATTAGCGGCAACGTTGATTACAGCTGTAATTCGTGATTTGAACTGGGTTCGGAGGAGAATAGATAGATAGCTATTTCCGATTGAAGTAGACAATACAATGTATTCGGCATACAATTGACAATTGTATGCCAAATACATTGTATGTAATACATAATGTAGTTCACAACGGAAATTACCCTTCCACTTCGAAGCCTTGGGCTTTGTGCTGTGGATGGAGGTTCGCTACATACAACATTTTGCCTATCAGGTACACATGACTCAACATAATTACAAAATTAAACTTACATATATTTAATTTACTTCTGTACTTTACACAAAAATCTACTTTTTACTTCTATTTGCTTTTTCCTTCTTTATACAAGCTTAGGGCAATTTAAACAGAGAATAAAATTAAAAATTGAAGGGTACAGAGAAAAAAACCATCTTTGTCACAATTTTTTGATTTCAAGAAAAACGGATTTTAAAGTTCAAAACCAAATAAAACATTTTAAACTATGGCAAATTACCAACTATGTGATGATAAAATGTTGGTTGAGATGTAAGGAAAACCCAGCGAAATTTCAAATTTTCGATTACCTACATTTTAATTGGTACCAAATTGAGTTTGTATGACGAACCTTCACAACCTCGAAATTCTTCAGAAACTAGAGGATTAGAAACGCAATTGCGAAATGTGACAGAGATAATGTCATTTGACAGAGATACTGAGCGACAGCACTACCACCTGTCACAGAAACCGATGAAAAAAATGGTTCTTTTCCTGTATCGCTTGACATAGATGGTTTTTTTCCCTGCACACTGAAACTTACAAGTACTTAATCTGTTCCTCCATCTAAGCATACTTCCTTCAATTTGTAATGGTTTGCTAAGTTTTTCTTGTTTTTCGTATTTGTGCACCATGGGGAAAATGTCAGGGACAATCCAGACAATCCATTGATTGTCAATTCTGTCATTCCAACGTGTTGCACAACCTGAAAAAGGCACAATGATGCCTCCCCATGTCATAATTGCCAGTACGTCAGAAACTGGCATCGGTGCGTAGTAAATGGCCATACAGATAGATCAATTTAAGCTCACCATCCAGTCAACCTACCATTTTCATCCACTCATTTGTCACTTCTAACACAGTTAACTTGAGAGAACGTGGCAATGGTGGGTCGCTATCTTGATTGGACTGAGCTCCTGACTTAATTTGGAAAGGTTTTGGAAAGATTTGCTGTCCGCGACCAGTATTCAAGTATCCAAGCTGGTTATCTCCACCTACATCATTTTCTCTACAAGAGTGTCAGGGTGCTGCATGAGTGTTCATAATTTAGGGTCACTTTCTCGTCTTTGATGAATGCCTGCTTAAATTACGCACGCTCTATCAATCAATCAAACCACCCTCCTTTCCACTCAACTGATCCACCGAGTTTCTACGAATTTTCGATGTCTTAGGATGGCTCCTCAGAATTATGATAATCGTTGTAAATTATTTCCGCTCAATCATCCTCAAAACTTGAATTGAATTCGAGTTAAGTTACATATTAATTACCGGTGTAATTAGCACGAATATTCGCATGTTTCAATAATTGCTTATAATTTGAATGTATCTATTTTGGAATCTATATGGTTGTTACGCCTTCCGATCATGATAATTATAACTGTTTTTCTACATCACGACTCTGAAAATGTGCAAGATGAACATACATTACGAAGTTGGAGTCCCTACTGCGTCTAAGCATTTTCATGCAGTGTTGTAGTGTTGTAGTACCCCGAAATAGATTTCAACACCTTCTAAACAATCGGTCTTTGGTATTAGACGAAATTACACGTTACCTCCGGCGATTTCTGCGTCCCGGCGCATCTCAACAATTCCCTCTCCGTATCGGGGTTTTTACTACACCGTTCAAACCGTTGACCCGCTTTTGGTTCTGGCCGTCACATGACTCGAGGAATTAGCTAACCCGTCGCTCAATGTGAACGTAATTACGTGGTTGCGCAGGCACAATGAGAAAGTGATGGTTAGACTCTCCGATATTTAGTCGACCAGCGTCGATATTGCTTGTAGTTTGATTAATTGGAGATTTTATAACAGCTTCTGCACGTGCTAATATTTAGCGGGTAATTCTAGAGATTTTAAAAAATGACTCAGTCAAATTACGGACGATCTATAGCACATTGCCCATTTTTTATATATATATATATTTTTCATTTGGCATTGGTTGCCCATACAGCCACAAGGTGAATTGTTACATTTTAAAAATCATCGTTACATTATAATTACAGTGTAATTCTTACTTAAAATTTATATGAATTGATTGGTTCTTCAATCAGGTATTCCACTTTTGGACAGAAATTTGTATACCCAAATACATTAAACACTTTTACTGATGCTTGGTGTAGGTAGGGCAGGTTGCAGGGTTGTCGCGTACACGAGGCCAGCTCGTCATACAAGTGGAGTCTCCTTGCACCTAGTCCAGGACACAGCCTTCTGTCACAGCCTGACATCTTCCACTCTCAGCCGTAGTGGACAAGTTTATATTCAGCCTCGTTGCTCCACACATCGCATGACCAGCTCTCAGCCTGCATATGGTTCTAACCATGTCTTTACAGAGCACAGATTGTGCAAACCATGGGTTCCGAGGAATGCGAGGTTAAATTAACCTATAGTCGGAGCCTGCTGGTAGGGATGATAATCGTTGGTGCCACGTATCCATCATTTTACTTTTTCACCAACTGTAAAGGTCTTTATGAAATTCACCTGCGAACAGTGGACTTTTTACACAAATTTCATCTACTTGGTTTTGTAGTATTTTTCAAGACCACCCGAACCGTTGTACAAAGAGCCATTTGCTCACGAAAATTGTCAACAAAAACCTCCATGGTTGTAAACCAAATCAGCAAACTGATGTAAAGTATCTAAGCTAAATGCAGGTACACTGGTTCATGGATATGTCTCATTTTCTCCCTGTAAAGTATGTGTTTTGTGCCTCAAGTAAAAACTCATTTTCCCCCTTTAAAATGTGTATTTTGTGCCCCAAGAAAAAAGATTTTTCCGGCTACTCATAAGTTGCCTTTCCAAGGGCGTTGTAGGTACAAGACTTCTACACTTATATACGGAACAGTGATCTACTCACACGGGTTAATACCTACTCCTGTGTTGAGTTTCGATTTGAAAAGTATGAATCTATCCTGTCAATTTTCAACAAGTATCAACTGTCCAGCTTTTCAAAAAACAAATAATGTAGAAAAACTCCCAGCCATTTCTCCGTCACTTGAAAAAACGTTGTGACGTGTATTTTGATTACATGTCTGTAGATGAGGAACAGATCATTTAACATTTCGACTCAACAGTGATGATGTGTTTCAAGGCGTAGTGAGAGTAGTGGCTTCGTCCGACAGAATGAGATTTTATGACGAATTGAGAGCTTTCCAACAAGTAGGGAAGAATTTCGAGAATTTCAGGGATATTATTACAGTGTTTCGCTCAATATTTGGCTCGTTGATGGGGTTTTCTCGTTTTAATACAACAGCGACCGGTATGATGAGATAAGTAGGTAATTCCCCGTGTTTCAAAGCATTCTAAAAGCAGTGTGAAAAACCTCGGAGCCGAAGGTAGTTTTCGCAAACCTTTCAAGTTGAGTTAGATGGATTGACGGTGTTTCGGGTACGAACTTTTCGTTCGAGGATTAAAGGCTTTCCACTCTGAAGGAAGACGGCCGAAGCATCAATCTTTCAACTCAATGTGTTTTTGGAGCGGGGGAGGAGGACTAGGAAATTAGAGCAGATCCGCGCGATACTGTTCATCAAAGTCACGATAGCGTCCGGAGGGACCGGGAAATCTTGAATTAGCCAATTCCCGGTCTTAACAGCTGGTGTACTTCGGGATTTGATGTATCAATCATTACTTGAGTAATAAGTTCATTTGAATTTCTTGTTTTTGTAAACTCCAATTCGGTTTCCATTATTTAAACTGACGACTTCAACTATCCGAATCGGGAATTTGGTCTGACTCAATTATTCGGATTTGGGTTGTTGGTCTGGAATTCGGTCTCAATTCGGACAGTTATTCGAGCAACTTTAAAAAATCATAGAGCAAGACATCGCTCTCCGTACCGACTTCCCCGTTGTAGGATGATTGGTCGACTAACTAAAAATGAAATATAATAAACACAACTGTATTGAGAATTCAAATTTCAGGTTTAGTGCTGTTTCGCCACCAAAAAAGCACATTCTTTTTTAAAAGAATAAATAAGATTAATATTTACTTCACTCAATTAATGTCTGTTAAAAATTCATGTGAGATAGTCACCGTTGTCATAAAAAAGCTAGCTATGAGCGCAGGCTTCTTAAACATCCAAATTCAGCAGCTATCCAGCTACTTGATAACTCTCAACAAATTCAAAGCCTGAAGAGAACCAAGCCCCTGGACTTACTGTGCTGACAATGACGTGCAGATTTGTTGACCTGAGTTACTTATCAGCTTGCCCTACAGGCATTGTCTCATCAGCAGAGCAGCAGTGCCTATCCATTTAGGTTCCCCAACCAACGATTGACTTATTACTTGTAGTAGGTACATATCAATATTATATTTTCAACCTGAATTGTTTTAGAAGCAATTTAATGGCTACCAGCCCTTGTAATACCAGTTGAGGGTCTCGGGTTGGTTTTACATTTCACGTCAATTTTGTGATGTGTTTCTTCTTGATTAGGCAGGAAACAGCCTGTGTTTTGACTAGTTCGCTACATTTGAAGTAAGTTTTACAACCAAGTCCTACTCCGGTATCTGGTTGTTTTCTACGGAGTAAATTGGGTTTCTAAACGGTGAAAACACCAAAACAAATATAAAAAAGTCAGGCCAGAAGCAACATACGACTTCCAGAACGAGAGTCGCTCGTTCGGTATGATTTCACTCACGAATCGAACCCGAGCAAACGAAGACGCCTTAACGGAGGAGCAATAATTTTCTGAACGGCGCCAAATCCGTTTAAAGGGATTTTTAAAGGATTCCTCACCCATTTGCGGCGGTATAAAGCGAAGAAAAGCTTATTCGGTCGGAACCGCAAATAAATAACTCGAAGCAGGAATAGGCGGAGGTACAGGAAGGGGTCGGGTATAGAAAGGTGCAAAGATTTCTCGGAGGCGTGGGCGAAGGACCGGTTAGGTAACTTTCCTGTCGTGATGGTGGGGAGGACGTCTCGAAAGTAAAAGAATTCAAACTCCGGGTTCGCTCCCCCCTCCAGAAACCGAAAGCTTTTGAAAGGACGGATCGGTATTGTAAATAATGTACCTACTTATTTATATGAGGAATCCGCACAATAGCACCAATTATTGGTTACGTGGGCTGAAGTGGGTTGACTCCCACAACCAAATAGTGTATTTAACAATTCAAGATCGATATGGCTCAAGAGATGAAAATAACCCTTAATAAAATCGACGCCAGACGGAATTTCATGGCTGTCAGGGCATGATTCAGAGCCACAATTATAAATAGAGCTTGATAGGCCGCATCAACATTCGACATAGCTCTTGTGTATTCAAACCGTCCTAAATAGAGGGCTTATCACAAAATACTACCAAGTTATAAAACTCTTTCCAAACCCTCCCGCGGTTTATTATATTCTGTATAGTTCACCGCCTGTCTAGACCACTTTTCTGCGTACAATACACTCGTTAAGTCCCATAATTGCCGAAATAAATTTAGCGACGAGGTTAAACGTTGTGCGTTTGTTTCAAATGTGCCGTTTGAACGAGCCAGTCTCAATATGGAAATTGGTTGTTCTTGGAAATATTCCAAATAAAATCTATTCAAATCTTCATTGAAAACAAAAATTGTAGCAACCAATTTAAAGTAGTCAAACCCCCATTTTTCCGCTTTTTTAATTGACTTAGAGTTATTTCGATATTTGGAGTTACGTATTTGGAAACGCACACGTTGAGGGGGAATAGCAACATTTTGTATGACCCCCAGCGGTAAATTTCCATGTCAAAACTATTTTCTGCAATTTTATTCCTCTTGGTATTCTCTTATCTTCATTACCCTTAAAATTCAACAATAAGCCGTCACCTACAGACGAAGAAAACCACTGGATTTTTAGATAATGAGAGGGAAAATAAATATTCGTTTGAAATAAATACTTAAAAATCGATTATTAATCAAACATCGATTATTCAATATCGATTAATTGGTCACATCGATTATCATAGCAACGATGAGTGATGCCATCAAGTTTTTATCGCGGTGGCTGTAAATGTGATGTTATACCGTTGAAATATAAAGTCTACCAAGAAGTTGTATCCTGGTATCTGCACCAAATCAAACTAATCATACAACCAATTCCAACGAAATAAACTCACGACGACACCCTCCATGATGTGACTGTTTAAGTACCTACTAAACTGGAACGAAGCTTTTGAGTTACTGCATATCCGCGAATGCTGTCATTTGCAATCCCAATAACGTTCAACGGAAACTACCTAATTAAGGCCCCACTGAACATTTCATGACTACTGGACAAGTAGGAATGAATATCTAAGCGTAACGAGGATTTCGTGTTTAAGCATGCGCAAGAAACATCTGGAGCAAACGGGAGGTACCAATTTTTATTGTCGAAAGTTTAATTAAAATTACACGGCGCCCTTTGTGAACCTGTACCCGTATATCTCCTAACAATCACACCCTTGTTAGTGGTAATAAAGGAGTAGTTAAAGACAGACACATAAAGGATTCCTGATACCCTGAACGCAAACTGAGAGGTGACGTTTTGATTTAGAAGGAGGAATTTTCATTCATGGATCAATAAAATGCGTATATTTACGTACGATGAAGGAGAAGCGCAAAAATTGGCAAATACCAACTTAATACACGAGTAGGTACTTGTCTCTTTTGGATGGTTCTTGTAGAATGAAAGCACCTGAAGAAGAATGTTCTTTGAAAGTCACCTAAAATTGCACCACAATATTAAATGTCCCTCTATGACAAAATACCTCCCATTAAAATAATTAGCGTGCGAATATAGTCGATATCAATGAAGGTGTTCAGGAAAGAAATGTGACATTCAAAAGACTAGTCATTGAAATTAAATATCATTTCTGGGAACATTACGGGATTATTTTCAATTTACGTAAGGATCTCATTAATGCTGTGAGTATTCTACCCGTCCCGAAAAAAGAGTTAAAACTCCCTAAAGCGGATACATTTCGAATCACAGTTGGCAATTTAATTTAAGGATTTCATCTGAAGTTTATATTATATGGAGTGAGACCTCTCTGACTTTTTAATTTAATCCTGGCTTGAAAATCGTAGCCCTGCCAGTTGCTAAAACTTTGTTTGTTTGACTTGGAGGCTTGACTTTGACGAATTTTTAAACACTCGAGCTCTCAAAGGGTGAATGTCGTTTCTTAGTTTTCTCTGTTCGAAAAGCATGAATAATGATTGTGAAAGGCGGCTCATCCATTTGGGGCTGAATCACGTAATTTCAAATTGAAGGATGAAACTTGCGAATGAAACTTTTCCTCGTGATAAATTAACTTGCTGGATTCACTTGGAATCTGACAAACTGAGGGATAAGGACGCGAGGGCTGTTAATTCTGTTTAATGATTGTAATTAAATAATTCCTCCGGGTTGGAGTCCATTTGCATGAAATGCGATGTTTATGAGCTTTGATTTGTAAGAACGGTGAAGTAGTTTTGAACTGTTGATACATTGAGTTGTATTCCGCCACTTTGAACTTCAACCATCCCGAGTTGGTCGAATAGTTGTATCGGCCGTAATCACCTTGGAAGTCTGTCGTATAATTTGAAGGTAGCCGTACTAATAATGACGTCGAATATCGAAGGAGTGGTGATATTATAGTCAACTACAGGCCAAAAATTCCACACTCATGTTTATATCTAATCCAAAGTCACAATCCACCAACATGAATGTAAATTGTAATTGGTGTCAATCATCCTACAGTGTCAATCAACTCAAATTTAGTTACTATTGATGATTTAGAAGCTGATCCATGTTATATGAGTTGAATTGCCTCTCATGCATGTTCCATAAGACAAAATCTTATACCAGCTCAAATTTTCAAGTGCCATTGTACCATTCACGGAGACAATTCGTCGTATCAGGCACAATGAGATTGTCTTCGTTCTTGGCCACATGTCAGTACTACAAAGTACATTCTAATATACCGTTAAAATTTCTGGAAAATGTCCCACTACGTACGCTAAAAGCCCGAGTTAGTGAGAAGAGTTCGGTACATCTACACTTCTTAAGAAATGAATTTAATATGAAAGTTTGATAAAAGCTCCTTAGCGATCATATAAAATAAATTACCGTTTAAGTTAAAAACGAAATAAATGTAAAATAAACTGATCAGCACTGCTGGTCTAAATTGAAAATAAAACGTGGAAGAAATGAAAAGATGATGGGAAAAATGTGAGATGAACATTTCATATAGGCAATTGTTTTGGAATGGTTATTAAATGCTTCATCATACGTCAGTTTACAACGTGCAAACATTTGGTAATATTGGGGTTAATAAGACATGTAAATAGACTTGGTAGTATAGTCAGGTTTGTGACAACTCCTGAGTGGTCTAGGCATCGAAATGTCCTACTTATCGAAATGTCAACTGTCGATAGCATTGAGATAAAAGTTCAAATTTGCACAAAAAATCCGTCCTGGCAATCGAAAGGCCAAGTTCGTAGATGGGCAACATTGGGAAACTCCAGGGGGCGGGGAGGGGGAGGTTTATGGGAGGGGGGAGGGGGATCACCCATAAATTCCAAAAGGGAAACAGTCTGACGAGTGACACCTCATTTTAAAGGTATTTTTACGCTGAACACGATGATGAAGCCAGAACTGCGATATCTTGTTCTTTTCTCAAACTGGAGCACTTTGAAGATGAAGAGATATGATTCACGGTTCATCTGCTCTAATCTGATAACGGAATGAGATATCGTCATTCTGACTTCACCATCGTGTTCAGCGTTGAAAAATCTATAAGCTGAGGTGTTTCACAGCAAAATATCTAGATAAAATTTACTATAAAACCAGTAAAATCGAGACATTTTAAATAATACCAGTTGTGTATATTCGAAAATTCGCTCTTATAGTCACGCTGCATGACTGTGTATTTTTATTATTTTTCACGTCCCCATGGGAACATTCTTTCATTATCCGGTATTATATACTTGGGCGGTTAGAAGGAAGGCGAAGGTGATTGATATCGTGACGAGTAGCTTAATAATGATATGCTTGATGATATATAAATATACCTCAAAATAGTCTTTACGATATTCCACCGAGTTTAAGACGCCGAAATTACCACTTGCCGAGCGAAAACGTTACGCGATCCTGAGCTAAAGACGTCTTCACGGCGTAGTAACCATGTCAACACCGCGCTCTCCGGAGCGCTGCAAAGTGCTACGACCGCTTATCGGGCAATGAAGAACAATTACTGTATTCAAGGTAGGAGAAGGAAGGGCGGGTTAATCTGGAGCCATCAGAAGGCCGAGGCATGCGGCCATTGTACTCGGCGTTTTGCTTCTCCTCTTGCCTCGCCATTAATATTCAACGCCCGCGGAACAGAACGTTCTAAATAGTTGAAATCACTTATTCATCAGGCGGATCAAGAGCCATTCAGTTTTCTCGGGGAGTTGTTCAAAGATACGTTTCGGTCGGTGCTTTCATTAAACAAAGAGCGTAGAACCTACTGACGCGATTTTACGGGCTTTACGGAGTAGTTTGAGGTCCCTTGATCCGTAGCAGATGCAAATAGTTTACCTTACGATGTCATTATCCAGCCCTTTCGTGATTTTTAGGAGTGCTTTCATGTTATTGGAAATTTTTTTTAGCTCAGCCTGGGACGTTTAACACATTACATCTTTGCCCTCAGCACCTTCTCCACATATTCTGATGTGCAGGTCCAATGCTACTCACTCTGCCACATCTTGGCAACTAGTAGTTCTGGTGAAATATTGGGAGACGTGATGCCCAGTGCTTCTTTGAGCCAGCTCTGCACATTTCGCGCATCCAAAGAACGTGTGGAGCGCATCATCCTCCACATCCCGGCAGCTGCTGCACGATGGGGTATCCGCCTTTCCCATTATGTACAAGTAGGCGTAGAAAAGTTCACGTCTTGAGAAGATCTGAGATATTGGAAATGTTACCTTCCGCACTATGGGTATTTTACAGAACTGAATATAATCCAAAAGGAACAAATCATAGTCCGTATAATGTCTTCATTAAAGATGGTTGAAGAAATACTCGTAGCTACTTTTTCCGTCTTCTTCGTTAGCCCATCTTGAATGCGCTACGTTTGTTTGTCTGTGTTTATTGCCAATTTGTCGTCAACCCGGATTTGCTTGTTATCCAAATTTACCTATGACCTTCTCTACGATAGACGCTCAAGCTCTGAAAAGGCGCAATATTTCAATTAGACTATCGAGAGCGTTTTATAATCGTATTGGTGTTTCAATGTGGCAAGAACTGATGCTAAACTGGTTCTGTGGGTTTGTAATGATGTTCGGTTGGAACTGCGGCCAATGCACATCACATTATCCCCCACGATGTGATTGATGAACGAAGATCTGCATATTGATGACCATAACCAGTTACCAATGCAGACTGCCGATTCATTCTCGGCCAACCCAGCTGCAAGGGCCCTCCAGCGGGATGATGTGCCCCGTCTGGCGACCCGATAAACCCAAGTACCGGCATCCCGGTGAAAACCGATGTCAAATGTACTGGACACGAAACCGAAACCCTTCGGTTCGCTCCCAGCTCCCGTTAATCAATCACCTCGAATGGAACTAACGCTGCGTTTCATTTTCCCCATCGCGGGTTCCCCGAGTCGGGTGTATTAGTTTCGGAACCTCGGATGTGTAGAAATTGCCAATTCAGTCGACCAATTACGATGGAAACCTACCGCATGCCTGCCTTACCCAGTCGGTCCTGGGATAGAAGATGATATATAGCAGACCGAATCAATTTCCGAGGTTGGACAGCAGTTTGATTACACCCTATCCGCCCGTTTCAGCCAATTATTCCACAATAAAATCTACTCGGAATAGCCGACTTGTATCGTAAATAAATATTACACCTAATTTTGTGAATAAGTAGTTACAACCATCCATACCATAACCATAAAGGACGAGGAAGGAAATTGTGATCACAGCTCCGCCTTTTCACCCATTAAAAGATCCACTTCTGTAAAATAAAATAACACAATAGTTATAAGTAAATGATATCAATAATAATAACACTGATATAACTGAAACACACATCTCGCTATAATTGATATTTCCAATGATCTCCCACTACATTTTAGGCCTTTTGAACTAATTAATCATCACCTCTCAGTTTTTTTCGAGAATATAAACAGCCTGAAGTTGAATGATCACTTTTGAGAGTCCCTAAATGTTCATCATTCTATTTAGTTCTACAAAGACAAAGACTAAATACATTTATATGCGTACATTGTATTTCATATTTGATAACCTGCTTACACCATTTAAACTGCTCTTGTCGTCAATTTACATTGTAGAAACTCCCTCGCTTTGAATCGAAAAATGAATAAATAAAAATACTGCCCCCATTATCACCAATCCCTCAACTTCTAGAGACGCCGAGAAACTCTCTCTAGATTTCCAGCATTCCGTTTTTCCTCTCTCGGTTTTTTGCATAATCAAAATGATCTGCATCACAAATCGAATCCGGATATGGAAGCGGATTCTGACCCGTTTCCACTGGACGTTAGCGTTTTTGAAGACAATAAATAAATTTAATAAATTTAATAAATTCCAAACTGGCGAACTCATTATAAGTTCATATTTTCAATGAATATTCTGCTGCAGTAAACATCGCTGTCAGGGAAATTATCTCCTTTATTATGCATTCCGTATTTGACACAACTAATTGATTTGTTTGAATAATAATATATTCAATTGATAACGGTGAATTAATTACGGCTCGTTTTAGTTTTTCAAACCAAGAGAATCTTGACCGAAATGGGCTTTTGCACATAACATTTCAGGGCCACTCACTTGATGTGATATATTATATCACATCAAGTGAGTGGCCCTGAAATGTATTGATTATTACAAGTATTTAAAATTCGTAATTATATCGATCTCCTTAAATGTTGGTCGGGTGTCTAGCCGTTAGAACTGACGTAAGCAACCATTTTCCTCCGGTGGTCTCCATTCAATATTGATAATGGAATAAATCAAGGGGGTCTGAGGAAGTTCATGAAACTTTGAATATGTTCTCAAAATACCATTTCGTTTCTTGGATATTAACTTCCATAAGTAGGATGCCGAAAAGTTTCAGATGTGAACAACACAATAAGTTTCGGAGGTTCTTTGAATTATACTCGTAATTAGAACTTCACTTTGTGACGGTTTCCACCGTCATTCTTATTCGACTGTGACGACTTTTGTTCGTTAAGTACATGTCACAAGTCGCATCACTTTGAAAAGTATTTATGAAAATGAGGTAGGTAATATACCTAATTGAAGTTGGGGTATTTCTGAGGCGGAATCAGTTTTCCGACGGTTATGCACTCATAAAATATAACGAGCCATCTGATTTAATTTTATTTAGTTCACGTAAATATTGTAGTCAGAGACTTACAAACAGGTTCCAAGCCGCTGAAGTCAACAATAAATAAACAATTAATAAAGGTAGTTTTGCTTCTGACGGACGAAATTTGGTTTCTTAAAGAATGAAATTTTCCTTAACACGGATATATTCATTTTAATTTCCTTAACATGGATATATATTAACATGGATATATAATTTTGGAATGACCCCAGACCATAAGACATATATGTCTATGTTAAGGAATTCCTTAACATAGACATATAATATATAATATTATGTCTTATGGTCTGGGGTCATTCCAAAATTTGCGTGATACAAAAAAGTGACGTTTTTTTGGCGCGATTCCCGTGGTGGTAAAGATTTGAAATTTGGTATTTAGCCTCCTTAGGAATATTGCAGTTTAAGCAGAATAGGCCTCGAATGGGCTGAGTGGCTCCTAAAGCTAATTTCCATGTAATTCACTCTATGAAGCCGTGATTTGGTAGTAGCCTCCTTAGGAATATTGCAGTTTAAGCAGAATAGGCCCCGAATGGGCTGAGTGGCTCCTAAAGCTAATTTCTATGCGATTCACACTATGAAGATGTAATTTGGTATGCAGCAGATTAAGCAGAATAGGCCCCGGATCAGATGTGTGGCTTCTAAAGCCAATTTCTATGCTATTCACACTATGAAGCTGTAATTTGGCATTTAGCCTTCTTAGGACTTTAACTTGACGCAGACCAGGCCCCGGATCGGCTGAGTGGCTCCTAAAGCTAATTTCTTTGAATTCACTTTATGAAGCTGTAATTTGGCAGGTAGCCTCCTTAGGACTTGAGACAGTTTAAGCAGAGTAGGACCAGGATCACCTGAGGAGCTCCTAAAGCTAACAGACTTACGCATTATCTGATGTGTTTCCCAGTAAGTTACATCTGCCACTCTATAGATGCATATGTAGGTAATAGGTGTGTTGGTTGCTGTAAAGACTGTTTCGACTCGAAACTTTCGAGGTTATGATGGTATCTGATTTGAGAAGAAAGTTGTGTCGTCATTTAGCGGCCAACCGGGAAGCTGTCAGTGGATTTCTATACTGGAATTGGAACTAGGAGTCACATTTACTGTTGGGTCAACCTCCCACAGAAAGAAAAACATGTCTCCTGCACATCTGAGGGGACTTGGCGCGGGTGCTCAGAGGTGCATAAGAGAGGGAAGGAGAGAAAGATACTTTCTCCTCGCTCACCTCCAAGAAGCGGAAGTGCATCGGCGGAGCTATCACTGGAGGTTGTTCCAGGAGCGGAGGGGAGTTCGTTCCTGGGTGATCGGAGTAGGGCCGTAAATACCCGAGGCGGGCTCATGTGAAAGAACGGAGTACGGTCAGTGCACCAGGTTTCTCCCTCTGCTCAGAGCTCCTCGGGTGGGGACGATGGGGCTCCGGTGTGGGAAGTCGTAAGGATGGGAGGAATGTTGTAGTGATCCGTCCACTTCATCTTCAGTCCACGCTCTTCATTGAGCGAGAGGACTCGAATTCTGCAGAGCACTAGGGCCATCATCCTGGATCAAACACAGCACAAGTGCCTATAAAACCTACTCCAAAAAACGTCCATTGGTTACCAAACGGCAGAACGTACTCCATATACACCTGAAATGATTAAGCACACCTCACATTGCGCAATCTCACTCCAAACCACACGATTCTCTATCATCATCGTGATACGATTCCTTACAACCAATATTATAGTCGCCAGTTACGGTTTAGAAGTTGACTAACAAAAGCACCATTTACATACAAAAAATCAGTCCTGCCCTGTCAAGGTGAAACGCCTCAACTCAAAATTCAAAACATTGCCTCAAAATTGTTTACTGAAACCTTTGATAAAAATTGATTTACAACTCATAAAAACCCCATTTTTCGGTGAGGTATCTATATGACTTCAACCAATTCAACGGTGAAAAAAAACTCACAAATTAATCGATTTATAATCGATTAATTGTAGTTAAGGCGATTTTAAAATTTCCGTTTTGGGTTTGTTTGTTTAGATGAAATGCCTTAAATTTTCGTAAGGAAGTCACCTTAACGTAGGTAAACAACTCAATCAAACGGATGTTTTGTTAGGAAATTTTGATTGACTACCTCAATCGAAATCTGGAACCGAAATAGTGTAAATGTTTGTTGGTAAAACGCCTCATCTCGATATTTTAGTGAGTTGAGGCGTTCTCCTCAACACTAGCTCGAAAATAAATAAGTCTTGAGGCATTTTCATCCTAGAGTTGAGGCGTTTTACCCTAACAGCGTGTCGTTGAGGCGGTTTAAAATGTTTATGGTCAGAATTTACCCCACTTCCAGTTCTAATTTTGAAATGTGGACTTCACCATCGAAAAGGTCAGGTTCAAAATAGGGGGGTTTCGGAAAAACCCCATTTTCGTAAACATTCGACTTGAGGCGTTTTTATTTAACAGGGCAGAGTTACTCAATACGTTTTTTAATAACTTTCATGGTTTTTATTGAAAAAAATTAAATGATATCAAAGGTACAAAAATAATAGCGTACTCCCCTCTTTAAGTGAACGACTTGTGCTGAGGAGCGGCGTCGGCTTAACTAATTATAAAATAATAAAAAAGAAAATCAATCTTCCAAAATCTTGAAGAAACAAATATATTGTTTTAGTACTTGGTACTGATTCACTTAACATAACAATAAATATTCTCCTAAAATGAATTATTTTTCAGAAATTCTCCAAGAATTCCTTCTGGTTAAAACTTTGGAAATTGGTCATAATTTAAAGTTTATTAGAAATTCTGGTAAATAATTTGATTTCATTATATGAAAAGAAATTTTGTCCTTCTGCTGTAAGCCTGAATGGAAGTGTAAAATTGATACTCTCCACCATTCTAGTGTGTCCACAGACTTTTACTTAGGTATCGATTTTGGTTTCGGTTTAAAGCTTTCTTGTACGTGCTATCCACAACCAAAACCGTAAATAATTTAATCTAACAGTAAGGAATCTCACCTTCTTGTACAACAAAAGTTAATAATTCGCTTTTGAACGAAACTCACACGAGAATCCTGTATGAAATCACGAATTGAATCGAAGTATTAGCCACATAAAACATTAGTATTAGTATAAACATTTGTATAAAACATTAGGCACATTAGTGTAAAACATTTTAGGAGTAGGGAACATCAAATATCTGATTAGACACAAAGGTGTGATTTTGCACAGTCTGTTACACACATATTATCAATCTACTTAACACATATTGTAACTATCGAATACTTATTTTAAGAATCATGCAATCCAATTCTAGGATCAGGATTTTTTCATGAACAGCATGCGTACTTTCTGCAAATGGACGCTGCAACATTGAAGCATGTTACGGCTGCTGAGCGTTTCGTATTGTACTAAATGAGTCATTCGTTTCCAAAACTCTGCTTTCATGTGACAGATGCACGAAGTTTTCGCTGCTAGGGGCATTTTATTGTTACATACTAGCCAGATATATGCTGCCAATAATATTGGCCAACAATAAAATGCCCCTAGGGAATTCTGTTCTGTCATATTCGATGAATAGCGACATTTTGTGTGACTATATTTTCACCAGAAGACCCTTCAATTAGCTTGCATTATATTATAATGAAAGCTAATTGAAGAGTCTTCTGGTGAAAATATAGTCGCACAAAATGTCGCAATTCATCGAATATTACAGAACAGAATTCCCTGGCAACTGTATTGTTGTAGATATTTCCCGGTCCAATCTATCCTGGTATGTAAGAGCTACATATCAGTGTACACGGCAAAGAACGAATACCCAGGACGACTACATTCCTCGGCAAACCCGACTGAACCGGACAAAGAATCCTCGACCGTTCGTCTGCCTTCGAAGAGGATCGTTTGAAGAATGCACCGGCTTTGCAGGGCTGTAGCTCCTACTATCTATTCTCGGAAATAATAAATGAATGCCTTCAATCAAACAACGAGTTTCTTTCTTACGCATAGCTCTCTAGCCGTACAAAATATGCAACAAATCAATTTAATGACTTTAATGAATAAATGAATATTTATGAACGTATGACATGTACTGGTTGCTCATCTGTGTGAAATGAAAAATTGGTGCGTGATAAAAGTTAGTTACATTAGGAAATCGGAGACTCGTGGTCCTGGGGACTTGTATTCTCCAGAAGTAACATAAGTTTAGTTGAATCCAGAACTGCTGGTATCGAAAAACTTCCAATTATATGACAGCCAATGCTAATTGATTACCAAGGTCTCAGCAGATGGAATCCAAAAATCTCGATTCAGTGCCAGCAGGTGAGCGTTTGACATTTGAAGAGAGTCCATACAAAGACGACCTGTCGACGAAATCAAAATTGCTAGTGACGAAAAACTTCTGTAACATTTCAATTTTAGGATTGATGATGCTGCTGCTAACCGTCCTCAAAATAAGCTCAAACATGACGTTTCTAATGAAACTCCTAAAATGTCTTTGTGTCAAATTTCTACGATGCCGTCAGTATTTCAATACAATGATACCTATCTAATGTCAACTGCTACAGACGGATTTCTCTAAATTCATTGTTTTTATTTTACTTTTTTTGGTCGATTCTAATGATTCATTATTGTATAATATAATAATATTATTATAATATTATAATATTATTATAATAAACCAAAATCACCATTTGTCATATCCCCATGAGTGTGGCGAGAGAAAAAACAGAAATACTGTCTATAGAAGAACCTAAGAATCGTTCCACCCAAAAAGACATGAATCTCCAAGCAGAGGATTCAATGAATACCTACAAAGGTGATGTGAAGCTATATTTCCCTCGGTTCTTCGTTTTTTTCTCGTTCACGAAGAATCCATTAGATTTTGTGATGGATCCCAAAGAGTGGGACGTAAGGCATGAGATGGTCTCGGAATACGGCTGGAGCTTATTGTATTTATTTATGAATCATCTGTCTTTCTATGTTTCCCCTACGCTACTTCAGCTACTCCCAACGGTTTTTTCCCCGAAATACGTTCCAGTAAAGATGTATATAGAAGAAAATGTCTCGTTTAACCGTTTGCATGTCTGGTGCCGAAGCCAACGCCCTGGTTTTATACGCAGATCTCTAGAGGGAGTTAAAGTAAAGATGGCGTAAAACGAAGTTCCGGACGATGTTTGTTGGGCGGAGTTTCAACTCGGGGCTTTTATCATTGTTCATATTACGAGATGGCCCGGAAGTTTCAGTTTTGAGGCTGTCAAACAGAAATAACTGACGTTTTCAAAAATAAAACTTGAACACCACTCGAAAGAGCTTGAGAAAATCTATAAGATGGTAGACCACACATAATGCTACGTCGCTCAAGTTTGATGCAGTTAGGGGTGAAGTGTCAAAATCAAATACTTGTAAGAAATTGCTGAGTATAGTCCACCTCCTTAATAATATAATCATATTATGATGTAGGTACCTAGTTGTTTTGATTTTTTCTTAAGTTAAGTTACAACAAAGAGTGTTTTCTGGTTTCCTCAAAATGTAGATAAATTGTATATTATCCT
This sequence comes from Stenodema calcarata, assembly GCA_963920205.1. NCBI lineage: Eukaryota > Metazoa > Arthropoda > Insecta > Hemiptera > Miridae > Stenodema > Stenodema calcarata. The sequence continues at coordinate 10,319,829 of OY986061.1, read as the reverse complement.
CGTTTTCTTAACCTTTCTTTTAGGTATGTTAATCTTCATAAATTTCCTATTCCATTGCACAGATGCTGAAGTGGACCCTGAAGTGCGAACATGTTGACTGCAGACACCCTGGTTGGCCTAAATGAGTAAAATTCAGGTTGCATCGATCTTGTAGAAGCCTGGGCGGTGGTTAGTGGATAGAAAAAAATTAAGAATCTCCAGGGGTAGAGAATCTCCTACCTATGTATTCATCGTACCTAACAGTCCAAAAGGTCTGTTCACTAATCTACTTGACTCATCTTCCTTCATATTGCGAATACATCTATCGTCACAGAAGCGCGAAAAACGGTCATTACTATGTGACGACTTATTGAGCCGTTCAAAAACGGCAAAGGGAGAGGGAAGGAATCGATGATTTCCAAGAACCTCTCGCGGTGACGATGTCGGTTATGCCAAGTATTCGCTCGCCTAACAACTGGAACGGTTCTTAATTCCCGAGTGAAGAGTCAAAAGAACGCGCAGAACGCCAGTCTGTTGGAACGAGTTAGAGTTAATGACGCAATGGTTCCTTAATGCATATTTTTCCAGTGCGTTACATTTCTTCTGAGTCATCCTTCATAATTTTTGAGGATTAGTGGCCCACGGGTTCCGACTTCCATTGGATGAAATATTACGAATGGACAATTGGAGAGAAGTTTTTCAAGTGGCTCGAGGCCACTCAAAGTAATTTGTACTCCGTACGTAGGCATCACAGATTCGACTTTTCCAAAGATCATACGCAGAGAGCATTGAGTACGTGAATGAGGGAACTAAACTTTGGACATCTCTGAAACATATTTCGACTCTTGTACATGTGTTGGGCTCTTTTTGTTGATAAGGAATAATTAATAAATTAATAAGGAATTTACCAAAAATCTCAATATGCCCGTTTTTGAACAGCCTTAAATACCAAAACACCATCAACATTTTTGAACAGGTTCCTGAGTCGAAAAAGAAAATGATTATTGGAATATTTTAGTTCAAGTTAATGTGGAAAGGACGTAGAGTGCGAGTAATGTAAGGAAGGAAATGCGAAATGAGTGTATCGGATTTTGAAAATCCACAGTCATGCAGTATGGCTATAAGAGCGAATTTTTGAAGAATCACTGGTTTTATGTAAATTTTCTCCATTGAAGGACTTGATATCCATGAAGAACATCTCAAGTATCAACCACGTTTCTTCATCTCCAAAGTGCTCCAGTTTGAGAACGGAATAAGATATAACAATTCTGATTTCACCATCGTGCTCAGAATAAGAAAAACCTTTAAAATGAGGAGCAACTTGTCAGAATGTTTCATTTTGGGAATTTATAGGTAGTTTTTCCTCCCTAAAACTACTCCCCACCCATCTTAGAGTGGCCCGATTCTGCCCATATGCGAACTTATCCTTTTGATCTTCAGGACGGATGTTTTGTGCAAATTTGAGCTTTTTTTCTCAATTCTATCGACAGTTACCGTTTGGAGTGACACATTCAATACGTGAACCGAACTTCTTCTTCATATATAAAATACATATAATTTTTGGTGTCTTTTGGCAGTGGATTCAGGATGGTCTGAAACGAATTTTGGTACAAAATGTTTTCGAAAATAATATTTCACTATCTATCTTCGTATATATCTACTCCATTTCCCTTTCTAATTTCTCTCAACGTTTCTAATTTTGTGTTGATTTGTTTGAAGAAAAAAAAAACGGTTTCTTGTTAAATTTTTGGATTTTCTAGAATTGTATGATTTTAGTCCGAATTCGCTCATTGTGAGGGTTGTCACGCCACATCAATTGACCAGTTCTACTGATCCAGCCGAGCCAGGAATCCATGGACTACCAGCACAGATGTCTGTTTGGGACGTCGTGCCTTCTCCACGTTTCCATACCATTGTTTGGTATCACCGTTGAGACGAGCGTTCGCAACGGGATGTTGAATATCTCAATTTATCTCCGGTTCTCTACCGTGTGGCATTCACATCGTAAACGTTGAACCGTGGCGAACCTGGAACCCCCCTCCTGACGGGAGGCAAACAAACCGAGTCCTTGTTAATATCAAAGCGAACGCCTCGGGGGCAGCTAACAAATTAATTATTGTTGGACATTGTAATAGTCCGCGTTCGAACCAACGTCGACCGTCTCTGATGCTTCTCAATGTCTTTCATCTGACTTGCTCTCTGATAGTCCCGAGTTGCCTCTTGCAGGAATGAAAGCCGGCGTAATTAATTACCCTTTCGTTGTCTAGACGTTTTGGGACAGTTGATTTACTTGTTTACCGAAGAGGGAATATCAGCATCGGCGGACCGAGCTGGGTCTAATGGTGGCACCGGTGCATCAGTGATTCAGACGAGAGTTAAGAACACAGCAACAATAAGAAAACAATTATAGCGCTTGGACTATACCTAATTGGATGGTGGAGACGTTGTGGGTAGCCTAATAACAGCTATTGGATGATTGATTTTCTCAAATTATCATCGTCCATTAAGAAAACCGTGAAGTCCGCGAAGAAAACCGCTATGGTTGGACAATTCGGTAAACATACATCAAGTCTGGATGTAATAACACCAAGAAGTTTGATGAATTTTCTTTCGACTTGATGAGTAATTACGATTAATTCACTGAATAGTCGCTTCCGTTAAATACCAATCGAATTTCTCATCCATTTAATTAGTGCTACTTCTTGTTGTTGGAAGAAAGTGTCGATGGAAAAGCCCCTCACCGTCCGAGTCTATCTTCAATCCTTTCCCTCAAGTCTTTTCAACCTCATCTTTTCCTCTTTTTTTGTCGAACAGCTGATTTGCTGGTATGAAAGGGTTTGCTTCTCCCATTGTGAAACTCTGAGCTACTCTGAGCTCCCTCTGAGCTGCGCCTGCTTCATAAAGCCCTCCCGACCAACACCACGGCTTCCTTCGCCAATCACAACTTCCTAAGACGAATATACCCCACGAGGCCCAACTCGGGATTTTAACTCGTTCCAATGCCTTCTATACAGATCCCAGATATCTCCGACTGGTGGCCTTTTTTCCCCCTTTTGCCGTACCACTCCCTTCTGTATATGAGTAGATAAGGGAAGTTTCCTACCTCTTTTTCTTAGAATACCAGAAGAAAATTCTTTCATCTGTATTCAAACCCTTCTCACTTGCCTTTCCATCCCTTTTTTCTCCCTCCTAACGAATATAAACTTCGGGAAATATTTCTGTACAAAAGATTGAACGATCCACGAAACAAAATAACCAGTGTTCCCTGGACCAAGTGAGACGGTAGCCATCTGGAGGGCTCAGGGGAAAAAGGACCTCAGTCCATTAAAGCTACTTTTGAGAAAATCAGCAATTCATATTCTACCAATTCCTACTCTTAACATAGTTTCAGCACTAGGAAAAAATTACCTGAAAATCAGTATTAATTCAGGAACCTTTGTATTAGTGGGTCGTAAAGCTTTTATTTTATTAATGAACCATTGGAATCGCCCAAAGAAAAAATTTTTTTAACCCCCCCTCAAAATTTGTTGGTTTACGTTTCAAGATACGTAGATTCAGAAAATCGAATAAAAAAAAATCCGTCCGTCCGCCGTACGCCGTCCGCCGTCCGCGCCACTTTGCCCAGTTAGCGTTGAGCTAAAATTACGAAATTTGGTTTCTGGGTTTAATAAAGATCGCACTTCAGTTTAACTCATTTTTGCAGAAATGTGTGGACTCGTGTCATTTTTCCAAAGGATCAGGCGTCAATATGTAGATCATCCTTGTAATCATCTTCATTGTCTTCAGGTTGATTGATGTAGGTCATTCGCTGGTAGAACTCTTTGGCGTCTGGTCTTTCAAAACGTTTCGTGAGTTCTTGCAAATCATTCCATTTGGCCTTCTTAATGGGTACTTGTGTGGAGTGCTGCTTTATCAACGTAATCTTTTTCTTCTTTGGTAAATGCCCAAAAATGTAGTCTTGTGAAAAAACTTATTGGGTTGTATAATATCAAGTTTCAACATTTTTACAGTCCTGGTAGGTATGGGGCATTTCAGAGGGTACAATGAAGAAAGATAAGTGGTCCAATTCATAAAATCAAAATCGTTACCACAGTCAATAATTTGAAAAGACGAACATCAGTCACAATTTCTAATAATTATTTGAGTGCTCGAAACTACCCATGAACCTTCATTTTATTTGTATATCGTCGCAAACACTTGTTATCTCAGTTTTCGGCCATTTTCGGTTTTTAAATGGAGAAAACAGATTTCAAAAGCCTCCAACAGATTTTGCACGTAGATGACAACCAGCGATTTCACTATTGCAGAGGCAACATCACAGCCTAACACAAGTTTTCTCCTTAATCCGGAGACTTTATGAGCGATAGGAGGTCGAAAACTGCCGGATACCGCTAGACACCTAATTGTAGGGCGAAGAGAAACGAGTTAAAAAAAATCTCTTCATGTGAACACAAAAGTGGTTTTATTGCTCTTCTAATAAGCTATGAGAGATGAGATGTGAGGTGTCGCCATTTACGACAATTATTGACAGTACATATCGTTATTTCGAGCGAAGAAATTAATGGCGTCGCTTAAAAAGCTTCAAAAGGCTCTTGGCGAGCTACGAGTACAATCAAGATCCCTTCAGTCTAACAGTCATCGCCCGACGTTTCTTGAATGAACTTGTAAAAAAATGTGGAAAAAAATCAGCGTTTCCTAGAGATTGTCATCGTACGAAAAAACAGTAAAATTTAATCATGTGGCGTTTCCCAACTCAAGCTAATTACTACGGTCTGAGTTGCCGTGCTCACACGGTTTTATTGCTCGGTAAATAGCTTATCACGAGTTTAATAGTTTATTTTTTTAGTCTGTTGCAAACACGAGTAAAAGTACCTTCTGGTGATACCCACAATGAGCGGGTTAGTGTTGAAGGCAACCGTATAATTACAAATTCAATGTTCATACCGATGACGTTTACTCGTTTCAAACACAGGAGCTGATAGTGTTGCCCAATGGAATTACCACTAAATATTGACGCTGAGTTGAAATAATGGTACATTTTTGCTCATATAACAGAGTGACTTTCTTCGTTCACATGAACTCTGGACGATAAATACGTCATATATTGTTAAATGTAATAATTAGAAACTAGAGAAAACGTGGTTTGAAAAGGTGCTTGGAATTAGGGTGGACCGGGGTAAGTGTAAATGTGGGGTAAGTGGAACCCACGCCTTCATGAGGTACTAAGACCGCAGATACAATGGCGAACCCTATCACGTTTCATCTGTAGTACTTCCTTCTACCTCAAGATCGGGCTTGGAGCGACGTTGAAGCGCGTACGCGTGGTGGTTTATGCATTGTTTAGGTCAGTCTTATTGCTACTCCTGAGTCGAGTTGGTGGTGCCCGTCGTAGTTTTTTTTCCTCGTCGCCCAGAGAGGCTTACTGGCGCGTTTTTTGAGGTAAGAGTATACTACAGGATTGTTTAAAGTGCTGTAAGTGTTTTGAAGCCCTATTTATAAGAGGATAGCAGATAGTTGCTAGGTTCCTCTTGCCCCACGTTTTTCATGGTCTGGGGCAAGTGGAACCCAAACAGATGGGGTAAGTGGAACCTATGGTAGGAACCTACCCCACATGGTTTCCACTTTCCCCAATGTGGAAAAATCATGTTTATCATACATAAATAGTACCTATCTATAAGATACCTGTTAAATATATCAAGGATTAGCGTCGTACTTACCTACCTAATTACTTGCTTAATACCTACCTACTTGATTATATAGTTTATTTGATGTTTATTTGAAACAGAAGTGTTACTGCTAGTATATTCTTCGTAGGAGATTTAGAGTTTTATGATTTAAAGTGTTTTCCTATTTTTCATTTGATTTTATCTAGGTAGGTATAGTGTCTGCAAGTTATTTTGGTAAGGTTCCGAAAATGTTCAACCTAAAGTATGCCACTAAACATAACCAAGTGCATTATTACATTATTAGGAGGCTTTGTGTGCCAATTTATATCTGGAACAGTTTTTTCAATCATTTTAGAGGCTTTGAGTGCCGATTTTGGTTTCCTAAAATTGTTGTCATTTTCATTTCCCCCCCAAGAAAAGTGTTCTTTAAATAAAAAAATTGTTTACTGACATTTCTTTTTGTCTACTTTTCGTTTACGCTTGCCCCGTTCCCATTCCAATGGTTTTAGGGCACAAACGAGGTATGGGTTCCACTTACCCCGATTCAAGGGGCAAGTGGAAATCTTGGACGGCTAAGAAAAAAAGTTTTTCTGTCACGAGTAATGTTAAGCTACTGACCCCAATTTTTCCTAACTAACTGACAGTAAGTTTTCAAACATATGCTGAAAATTTGATGCAAATCAGTGCCAAATTGTAGGTTCTAGCAAAGGATGAAGTTGAACTATTGATTTTATGGGTTCCACTTACCCCGGTCCACCCTACTGTTTTGTAATGTGATGGTGTTATTCAGGCAATTTTAAAATTCAGCACAACCTGTACAGTTTCTTCCAACTTATGAATGGACGACGTTTTGCAAAATACCTCCTGAGCTAGAATCCTTTCAAAATCGAATTATTGGTAACGATGTAATCGTCTGATCGAGTACAATCGATTTCTTTCGGTTTCATAGACTTATTTCGAATACTGAATGAACTGTGCAGGAAGAAATCAAGTGTCAGACATAAAAAAAAAACTGCTATTTCGCAATTTCGGGGTTTTAAGCCCGCCGGACCAGGATTCGTGTCTATTACAGCAGACGATAGTGCATCATAACTCGATTTTGAACGGCTTTCGCGGTATGTCATGGGGTTGTTTTAGGCTTAGAAAGAATTGTGCAGTTATGAGGTGATCAGGACTTCTCAAGAAGTTATCACTGTGTATCGTTATTATGTATACAACGTGACGGTTGTTAGCTCAGTCACTTAGTACGTTCCTCCCGGTTTTCGTATTCCATGTTAAGGCCGTTACCTCTCCAGACAGTTTCCAAAGTGATCAGGCCCAAGCAGAATCACGTATTCCACACTCTGAGCGTGCGGGGGTCGGGGGGACGAGGGAACGAGAGAAGGAGACAGGCCGGAGGAGTGGGACAAGGGCCGTCTAGCCCAGCGCCCCTTCCGTTGCTCGCATTAACTAATTCAACGGCCTCAGACGTACTGTCAATCCGGGAGTAGCATACGTTCGCAGAATAACTCCTGCATGGCCTACCTTTGAATCATTCATGTTCCAACCTGCTCTCTTCCCCTCTCCCCGTGCCATTAGGTTTGCCAGGGCTTCAGTTATGCAGCCGAACCCCCTCCCTCAGGGAGTTTGCAGCCCAGTGATTATATTGCTATTTAAATGTTAAGTCAATCCCTTCGCGAATCAGTCAAGATTCGTTTTCTGTACGCAACGTCTCGATCACAGTAATTTCGGAATACAACCCTCACCCATAATATAATGTTACTGTTTTTCTTCAGCTGCTTTCGCTGATGATACAGCATTCACGGCCGAAGGGGACACAGCAGAAGAAAGCTGCTCATAAACTGCAAAATCACCTCGATAAAGTCAACAAATGGGCCAACAGAAGGAAAATCAAACTCAAACAAGCTAAATCTGCATACCTAAATTTTACGTATTATATTACGTAAAATTTACGTATGCAGATTTGGCTTGAGACATCCCGGCCGGAACTCGGCGAAAGGCTTTTATAGCTAATACGTGATACCAATAAATTATATAGGTACCTACTAAGAAAATAAAACTTATTCAAGATAGCTACAGCTAGAGGCCACGCCACTGTTTTCCTTGAAATTAAAATAGTCATTCGAACAAACTTCAGAATGATACGTTTTACAGACAATATCTACCCAATCCCGTAATACATTCTAAACCTCGAAATTTCTAACAAATTCTTGATGCTAAAACATGGTGTTACATGGTTATCCGACTTTCCCGTATATGACATGCACTACCAATTTCAAAGGCCTCAAGATTTGGCGGCCAGTAAACTATATGCTTTCAGCCCATGGATTTACCTAATAAAGTAGGTATTGCTGAGCCCACATAATACGGAATAATTTGGTTGTAGATGGTTTTCCGTTCAGAATCCCAGTTGTTCCAAGAGTCCGTGTCAGCAACCTTACCAGGCTCTGCTGAACGATTTCGCAAAATGACTTGCGAAACACATGCGATTTTACCACTAACCCGACACGATGTTTTAATTAGCCAAATACATTTTGAGCAACAAATGATCGAAAATTCATTTTTATAAACGTCTGACCGCTACTTAACATTTGATTTCAATGTTTAATCACCAAAATAGAAGACGGGATCTTCAAAATGTTTACTGGAATTGAAGAAGTTGAATTAATTAATTTAGAAAATACGTAACTGTGACTGGAACGCAGTTTTCCTTCTCGCACACCATTTTACACCCACCTCCAGGCAAAAATATATATAAGTTTGGACTATTTATGTGCCCATCAATGTACCCATGTGATTGAAATGTTAAATTATCCCGGAGGAAGAAAAAGAATGAAAAAAAATTATTAAGAAATAATCTATTCGGCGTTGGGTAACCGTCTTAATCCAGAGTATCAATTCGGCTTAGTTCGCTCATTACATGTATTTGCACGGTTTACATCTTACTCAGAATAATAATATTGAAGAACGTCTCCTTATTCTCCTGACCCGACGATAAAAGCACTATTTCTCCACCCTGGAAATAAAACGAAGCCACTTTCAGTCCCGTGCACCACTTCAAGGGTCCCTTCTCCGTTAGCATTCCCCTTTTGTCCCAAACTCAAATCCCGACCGAGGCAACTTGGGCAAACAACAAAGCCTGACCAAAGCCTAAGCCTCCGCTTCCCTTTAGTGAACGAATTAGAAGGGAATTACTGTTTAATTACCTACCGAATATATTATATGGAAATGTACTAATTCGAGAAGAGTTTCCGCGAATTTTCTAAAAATTTCGACGAATATTTCTCAATCCTTCAGTTATCTTGTTTCTGTAATACATTAACGGTCCGTTCTGGAATTCGCGTCGGTCCAAAACCGGTCTGGCAGCTTCTCCGCAGAGGAGAAAAAAAATTCCGGCAGTCTCCGAATCTCGTTCGCTCTTCATTTTTACTTCCACGTTCCGAAGGAAAAGAAAGTAGTTCGGATACGTAGGAACCAATTATTTTTTCGAAGACTAACTACAGTAGAGCGATTCAGTAGAGTTGAATGATCTTGGCAGTAATAGCGTAGTACTTCTGTGTTATTAAATAAATTATACAGACAGGGGTCATATGTAAACTTAAAATATGTTTCTAATTTTCAACTAATTGAACTCTCGTATAAGTTTCATACTGTATGTATCGCTTATTATGTTTCTAATTTTTTTAAACTTTTTCAGGTATGTTCAAAGACTAATACTGTGGTAGACTCTCTACATCGTAAGTACCATTCATAACGCGTCACATCCTTATGTTCTGTTGTGTGCACTATCAGGCGAAAAATAATCAAATTACTGATATTGAGATTAATGTTTCATACCATTTGTTTCTGTTGAAAATCCTCAAATTTGTAACGGCTGAGATCTACCGTGAAGTTAGTGAGAAATGTAGCCTCATTAAAATTTAAAAATATGTCTGCGAAAATTCAATTAATTCACTGTTGGACAGAAAAGTGATTATTGGGTAGTGGGGTTTTAAACGGCTTTTGATTTTAAATTTCTGCTTTCATACGCAACAAATTCACACATTTTTTACCGTAGAATAACATGCTGCCACCATAATGTAAGCTAATTTGAAGGTATCCTAATGGAAAAACACAAGCAGCCTAGAAGGAAAGAGACGTCGGGTTTTAGATCACACAGCTGCAACTCTGGCCGCTATGCATTGGAATTGGAAACATCTATAATAGGAATAGAAGCAGCTCAATATTTGGACTGGTTTTTGTACCTCAACAATCATCATTATTCGTGGTTTTAACAGGTATCAGCACGTGTCTGCATTGAAGCTGAGGTCATCTGAATCCAGTGGAATCCCTAACTCAATTTTGAAAAAATCAACAGTGGCATACAAGAGCAAATTTTCGAAGAAATAACAAATTTATAACACATTTTGTCTCCTTTTTTTGCCCCGTAACTCCTTACTTTGTAGATTTTTATCCGCTAAGCACGAGGGTGGAGTCAGAATTGCGATATGTCATTCCGTTATCAGATTAGAGCAGATAAACCTTGAAGAACATCTCAAGTAACAACCACGTTTCTTCATCTTCAAAGTGCTCCAGTTTGAAAACGGAATGAGATTTAGCAATTCTGACATAACAATCGTGTTCAGCGTGATTAAAATTCTAAACAGAGGTGTCACTTGTCAGACTGTTTCATTTTTGGAATTTATGGGTAATGTTTTCCTCTTAAAACTCCCTAAAACCCTCCTTAGAGTGGCCAGATTCTGCCCATCTACGAACATAGCCATTCGATTTTAAGACCGATTTTTATGCAAATTCAAGATGGTTTTGAAAGGGGTTTTCGTATACGATTTTTTCAGAAATTCGAGTTTTAAAAATTTTGGAGCGAGAACAATAGCCACCTTTTTTTTTTTTAATTCGCTAAATGGAAATAAGGGCTTTGAAAATCCGTCTGATTAAATTTTGCTACAATCTAGATACGTACACGTAGAGTCAACCAGTGCATAGGAAATTTTGTGCGAAGGAAACAAGAATAACGGCAAGAAGCTGACATCATCCGCCATAACAGAAAGCCTGTTGGATGCGATTCACGAATATTAAAACGTATTCCTTTCAAAAAGCCACCAAAGGGGCGCAGATGAAATATATTCTTTTCTCCCCCACCCTTCAGGTATTCACCGTACATTATGGAGGCGGGAGGCGATACACCTGGTGATTATGATGAATGATGAATCCCAGCGTTCGCCGGATGATGTATGAGGCCACGAGGGCTCCAAGAGGGATAATGTATCCTCATCGCTCCCCGAGCTTCCCTCTTTTTAATGGACGACATTTCTCCACAATACCTCCATTTACTTGGATCGCGGAGACTGTTCGGCCCGCGTCACGCGGTTGTCACACGTTACGGCCATCAATGATCGAACTATTTGATAGCTGCCAGATCCATGGGATGGATAGGATTTATAGGAGGGGTTTGGCACGGTGTTGCTTTTCGTTTTAGCTTCACTCTTTCTTCGATGGACTTCTTTCACACGGTGTGTATCATATCGGCGCACTGGACCGGTATTTTTTTATATATTGCTGTCAACCGTAAAAAATCAATCGAAAATCTAATAGAAATACAAAACATTTCTAGTCTTTATGACTTTATGAGGAAATTTTCCGAAACTCATTGGCGTATGGAGTATTTTTTCACTCGACTCATTCTTACAATGGATCGGACACAATTGAGGACCGAATTGAATGGTCCAGTGTGCCTGTAATTAGAACAGCTGATGAGTTGCGGCTCCATTAACATGTGATTTATGTATCCAAATATATGTATGGGTCAGTTGCTATTTTATTCTTTAATATATAAATAATGTGGGAAAACCTACAACACATTCAAACATTCCAAAATAAAGTACCTACTTAGGGGGATAGCCTATGCGTCGTGGTTCATGTGGAATGATGAAATTCATCTTGACCTGAAAATGGAGCTCATTCTCACATTCTACAAATAAGGCTCCCACGAATAAATTAGTTCAGCCTCCCAAGATAACAGCTAACATGAAAATCAAATTATGAGCCTATTGAAGTTACATTATCAGGACGCAATTGGGTCAGGTGTTTAATAAATTAAAATACCCATTGAAAATATACAATCTCCATATCAACGCAAAGACAGTTCACCATCCTCTGCATCCTAACAATTTGGGCGTATAATACCATAAATTGTTCTCTGAGCGTCCGGTACTAAAAAGTCGTTACTGTGAGTACGATATGTGGGGACTCTGAAATTTATGTGTTCAAGCAGCGAAGGAGCATCAGATTCTGTAGGTACCACTGGATCAAGTTGCGAACGAAAATAACATCGGAAACTTTTCTCCTGTCTGCTAAAGTATTGATTTTAAGAGCAACCAATTTCAATACCTATCCTACAATTTATTGCTTTATCTTGATTGGTCCACGACTAAATTGGTGGGAAATGACTGTTGGTTGTTGTTCCGATGAAGATCTAATAGCATTTCTAGCATCCAGCATACTCCTACACTTATTTGTGCTCAGGTACGAACTTAACCTAATCGTGCGATATTACCCTAATCACAATACGCTTGACTTTCAATCTGATAATAATATCAATAACAGGTCTCGGCTCGAGTTCGCGTCGTCTATTTGGAGCCTTCCGTACAAGATGCATATCGATGCGATGGAGCGAATCCAATACAGGTTTCTCAAGTATGTTTTCTACAAATGTTCCCGCTCTCTGGATGAGGTCAATTCGGCGATCGGCAAGACTTGTGATTATGGTAATATCACACGATTAATAATCTGTTAATTAGGTTCATGCCTCAGCACAAATAAGTGTAGAAATATGCTGGATGCTAGAAATGCTACTAGATCTCCATCGGAACAACAACCAACAGTCATTTCCCACCAATTTAGTCGTGGACCAATCAAGATAGAGCAATAAATCGTAAGATAGGTATTGAAAACCGAACGTTGTTTCGATCATAAGACCTTCAAATGTACGTTATCCATAAAATTGTCATCCACCTATTATTTTTTCGTCATTATTTGTCAAGTAGCGTTTGATGATAGCATTATGAAGCACTATGAAGCATAATATTATGATGATAAGCATATTATGTACGTTCAAATGTACGTTATCCACAAAATTGTCATCCACCTATTATTTTTTCGTCATTATTTGTCAAGTAGCGTTTGATGATAAGCATATCATGAAGCACTTTGAGGCTCTCACCACTGCAACTATTCAGATTATCAGCCTAAGGAGTAGCGAATCGTACTTATCCGAAAGTGGGGACAGAATTTAATATTCCATCCGATGTAATGTTGTTAATTAAACTCCAAGGTTAACAGAACGAATCAAATTTCGATTACTATTCTGTTGAACAAAGGCCGTCGTATATCCACCGTTGAATGGATATACTTACCCTATATCTTCTATTCGATAATATTCGACACATGTACTACTCTTCACCTGGCATTTTGTTATTCCGAGTAATTGTGTGTTTCTATCGGGCGGATCGATCTGGATCCTTCACTTCCTACGAAGAGACAATCGAAGAAGTTATTCACCCGTTTTCTGACCCCGGGGCCCATCTTGAGTTTTCGGCCATTTGATTTGTAAATGCCGTCGGATGTCTGAATACGTTCCCTATCAAACAGAGGTGAATCAGGTGAATCCCTCAAGTCCACGGAGGAAAAATGAATTTCAGATCCCGAACGCCGAAAATTTCAGGTCTTTCTTCGAGGAGTAAAAATAAAAAAATATCATATTCAACGATGTTCAATAAAACTCTTTGACGATTTATGAGTTTCGCACGGTCGGCTTCTGCCATTAACACCTCATAATCTTCAAGGTTTTCTAATAATATATAATCATGTGTACAACATTAACCAATTTAACCTTCTCAGTTACAGTCTTATAATGCTTTATTTCATCCTTATTCATACTGTAATTTCTCTTGAGATCACAATAATTCTTTAACATTAATTTCTGAATAAAATTGCTGCACCGATTGGGGTTTTCATTATGCCTAAAAACATCAGCTCTGGGTGTAAGTGGTCGGTCCAAATTCACGTTTTTGTATGTGTACATCATAAAAGTACTGAGTTTTTCATGAGAATGATTTGGTATTATCTACGTGAGACCAACTGTCTTACTTTGGATTCACAGGATGGCACTTAAGGAGAATTCATGAAATTGTACGGTGCCATCTATGTGCGAATCCTTCTCTCCAAATAAGAGGTCTTATAGTTTTGCAGGTTGAGAATAAAACCGAAGTATTTTTCATTTGCTGTTGTAAATTGTTGTAACGCAGTGGGTCTGCGTAGGCAAAGTGCCTATTACTATTAAACAACTACTATAAAGTGTGAGCGCATCTGCGAAGACCTTACTTGGGCTCAAGACGGTGCTTGAAGATTGCTCCTCCGCCGCGACCAGTAATTATTCCTCTCAAGTTTACTGCTCATTCCAAGACCTCCATAAGGCCCGTTTTAATTGCCCATTGGGGGTCCCCGGAGATGCTCCGCCGCTGCAATCATGTCAACGTCCCACGCACCGAAAACCGATTTCTTCAATGGACAAACAACCAGTCTTCGGCAGCCCGTATTTTCGAACTGATGAAAGTAAACGATGCAAGAAAGGTGGTCACGATGCGCCCCGAGGAAGAGAAAGTGGTCTCTCACCGGATAAGTTTAACTCGCTAATAAACTTCATTCGTTACTCTCCGTTGTCTCGTTTCCTGCAATATTTCCTGACTTAATCACGATCTATCCTTCTTGCCTTCATTCGATTTGCCGTAAGAAATCGTGAGGAGACCGTGTACCAGTCAAGGAGTTTCTCCTTACAAAAACCAAGTGGCTATATTATTATGATTGTTAACGTTGAAAAAACGTTTCATGTACGTACGAGCCTGTGGTTATGCTTTTTTTCGATTTCCGCTCTTTTCTGAGTTTTTTAAATAAATTAAATTACGAACAATGCGTTTTATTACACCCCCCCCCCCCGCACCATCTTCGATCACGCACAAGTAAAGTTTGTGCTGCTGGTGTCTGCACGCAAACTGCAATTTTCACACTTACTCTTCGGAAACTAGATGCTATTACGTTGTACATATCGACAGTGAGCCAACATTGCAGTTACGACCAACCGTGATATAACGATCTCATATTGTATTATTGTATGCGTCTTTCCACCACCATTAACCGGGACCGTACCACGTCCCCATCTCTGATTTCAATGAATTTTCTCTGGCGATTTCATGTCGAAAACTATCGGTTTTAGCTCGATTTTGAATCGACTTTTTCTGGCCATTGTTCATATTGAGGCTCAACGACCCTCAAAATTGCTGAAAATTCTGTTCTCTAAACAGGCATTTAGCTCCTGTTCAGAGCTACCTGAATGGATTTCAATAAAATTTCCAGGGTGGTTTTTAGATTGAAAAACATCAGCCACATGTATTACGAAGGCAAGAAAAAGATATCTACCATGTGGCCTTCGTCAATAGTGTAAGCGGCTATTCGCAGCGATGCTGAGGATGATATTGTACTAAAAAACTCTGCAAATGCTTGATACAACGGTTGATTATCTTTTCTGTGCAGTTCACCCTTCTGTTTAGATTAATAAATAATAGATTAATTATTCTTGATGATAATAATTGAATCAGTCGTTTCAACATTTTCAACGTTTTTTTCACAATGATCCTCGAGGCTTTTCCTATGCCTCGACTTAAGAGCACTTTATTCAAGAGAAATACGACCAGTCCCGGACAAGTCGGGTTTCTGCTGACAGGCTTTTATTGAAGCCCCTGCACAACACAGTTGCAATGCCCGGACGAGTCGGCTTTTACTTGCAACGTGTAGCTCTACCTAAAAGGATGCACAATCGATCAAAAAACGAAAATCGATTTTTTCGGACTAGTCGGGTTTCTGAAACGACTGATTCAATTACTGTTAGTAGACGACTTTCGATCTGCTCCAAATTTGAGCCCTCATTGTGAACGAACGGTTGGTCGTACAACGCTCCGGATAATCTCGAAAAATTCTAAAAGCTCAACTCTATTCAAATTTGAACTGACGAATTTTTCAACATTTTAAAATTTATTTCCCTCATTGATCTAGGGTTATGAAAAGTTTCAAGGATTATTTTACCACAACGCTAACTAGGCAAAGTGGATTTTTCATAATTCGATTTTTAACCTACGTATCTTGCAACGTAAACTCTAAAATTTTGAGAGGGTTATTTTTTCTTGGTCGATGCCAATGGTTTATTATCTTCGAAAGTAATTAAGTTGAGTTCTATATTAATGCTCTCTTCTAAGTCCAAGTATGTTGAGGTGCTCGTGAATGGTAGAATCAGCAACGTTATGCACAACTTCGTCGTACCTACGCGTGCGGACCACTAGTGAAACACCATTGGTTGTCATCGAACTGCGTATATTCGCAATCAAAGGAATTGCTCTAACTCCATTAAGTGCGAAACGCGGTGCTCTGTGAGCTCCCCTCAACCGACGGGGGGACTCGCTGTTTACATTTCATTAGACTCTAGAATGGGAAATGGGAGGAAAATCGACGGGCAGAACAGGCCTTCGCCTGTGCCTCGCGCCAAATAGCGCAAAACGGTCGGTAAAACCATTGATATCTCTCGGAACTCCCGATATTTCTTTTCCCCGGCCGTTCGGTCAGAGGGAGACCCCGACGGAGAGTTTGAAAACGTATTGTTAGGGCTCCGCCCGGGGTAATACGAGAAAGCATTCGATCGGGGCATTGTGTAACGGAAAGCGGACAAAAGTATGGGCTGTTGCGCAATAATAGTGGGCTCCGAGTTTTGATTTGTTTCAGGGAGTCTGCATGCAGAAAAATCGCATCAGACGGACAATGAGAGAAACACATAACTCACGTTTTGTGTTGATACAAACAGCTTTCGACTGCAAATATAATAAATTGTGAGATCCATATAGTGGTAACGAATAAAGTATCTATATATATATATATATATATACATGCAGCGAGCTAATGACCAGATTTGAGAATGAAACTCTATGACAACCTAATTTTGGCGTACACTCCACCATATTAGGCCAACATAGAATTTCCATACATCCGTAATAATTGGTGCTGTATAAAGGACAAATCTCATGACATGATTGTGAAATAAACATTTTAATTCAGTCAGTAGGTAGTCGTCATAAAACCCACAATTAAGCCGTGGGGTAGTAACGGTTGCCAACCTTTTTCCCTCAAAACCCCCTGACCTATACTACAAAATACCTTATAAAACTCTGACTAGGAAAAAATAACCCTAAAGAAAAACCCTATACATTCCTTCCCTCCAAAAAATCCCTGTCTCAGTGTCTTCGGAAATATGATCGTTCTATCTGTTAATATTTGTTGCATATTATGTTGAGAGAGCATTTCCTCTGTTGGCTGAAACTGAGCACATGTGATCCCCTCTTCACGGAGCAAGTAGCGTACGGTGAGGATGCTCTGGACCACATCAATGGAAAGTCTCAGCTTCGATTTGATGTGGTTGTACACAGAGAAGCATCTCCCAACGTATGCGTTCGAAATGGGGAGCGACACCAGCGACAGTGCTAACAGCGCAACGTTCCTGAAACGAGGGATTTTTGCGCTGTCGACGTCGCCGTACACCTCAAGCTAGAACTTCGTAACATCGGAAAGATTAACCCACTTTTTAAGACATAAATTTTCCCTCGAAGAACTAGCACCCATGGCCTCTTCCAATGTCCTTTGATTAGCAAAACTAAAACCCAGGGTTTCAGTGTCGCTACCATCAGTGAAATTCACCCCTTAAAAAACCCCTGACTAGGAAAAATAACCCTAAAGAAAAACCCTACACATTCCTCCTCCCCAAAAAATCCCTGTCAGCTAAATAAAAACCCTGAATCTAGGGGGAAAATCCCTGACTTGGCAACACTGTGCATAATATTGGAACTGTTGCTGAATTTATTGAAGGAATGAACAACGCTGATGGGAAAACATGTGATCATGGTGTTATCATTGTCACTGGAGGAGGAGCGTAAAGCAGGTAAAACTACCTACTGAACTAATGACACTAGTACAGCATTGTTCTCGAATACCATACCAAGAACCTTTTAAGGATGAGGTAGAGTCCTTCATACCTGAAGACAACTCCTCACTCTGTGGTGTACGACTTGAGGTTCAAATCAGAATGACTGGAATGAAGAAGTCATCCACATACCCTGGCAGAGTAAAATTGAATTTCGAAGAGGGTTTCCGTATAACCCTACAGGACGTCTCCTGTCAAATCTGTTATTCGGAGGATAAAACCCTTCTGCCCATGAATTGCTCGTGTAAAATCTTTAGTGACGAGAGACCGCGATATTATGGATATTCAAGCTTTGATGGCACCCAGCTCCTGCAAATACTAAGTAATAAGTCTTAATAATAATTATTATCAATTCGTTATCAAGATTCGGATCATCACCAACCTTCGAAACGCCATATTTCGTGTATACAAATAAGATATCTCATTTTACACCTGAAGACGGTGAAGTCACAACCACAACTGGTGTACTATCGCAAATGAATGGAATATTAGTCAGGAATTGTAGCTCTATTTCGTATTGTATACCATCTTTACTACTGAAGTAATTTTCTAAAATGAAACAGCCGTTCTTTTGAGTTTGAAAAGAAGTAGGTTGACTTGAAATTTGTACAAATATAGATTTTGAAATTCGAAAGCAGATATTTTTTGAAGGAAATGATAATAGTAGAACCTCCATGGAGTCTATTAAACCAAGAATCGTTTATCATCCTTCTATCATGCCTACAGTGCAGAACTAATGGGACTAATGGGAGTGATATCAATTTGTAATAGTCAACTGATTGGGCATTACACAATTTATCAAATATAAAATAATACCTACTATACTAGCAATCAAATGTGCGACGATGTGAATCTACAGGTTGTTGATATCTACGGCCTGGAACGTCTATCACGAAACTAATCAATCATCTGCACTCATACGATGGTGCTAGTCAATTGACTTTTTGTAAAGGTCTAAAAATGGCAAACTTACCGACCTGGTTATGTGTGGAATTCACTTACCTATCACGTGTGACTGTCGGTCACAAAAATCACCAATCACCGAAATGATTCGTGAAAATATGGACGTTGGAATGGGTGGGGATTAATTCCAATGACGTACGTAAAACCGATATTCGATTCGAAACGAGGAGAAAATTCGAGTAATAAATAGTTACAACAATAAATCGTCTATATAATGTAATATGAACAACGGTAGGATGAGAGGTGCAGTAAACCCTTCAACGGGCTTGGGTGGGAGGTGCTATTACGAGTGTAATCGTATTACAGATTAACTTATACGTTTGTGATTACTCGTTTATGGTGCTTTACTGAATTGAATAATCGAGAAGTGATTGTGTTCATGAGTGTATAATATCGTTCAAAATCTCGTCCACTCGAGCGAAATACTCTTTTGGAGCAGGTTTACGCGATACGCGAACTAATTATCATCAAGTTCTTACTCGGACTGCTTTCAAGCTTGAATGGGTATTATTCGTTCATCTCGCGGTAAATTCGGTACGATGCAACGAATGAATATCGAGGTCCTTTTAATGGTTATCATTGACCATCGGCAACGTATTCAACCCAATGACAAAATGCCGCAATGTTCCCAAACAAAAAAGAGGCGAAAGCTAATCACCGAGACGAAGATCAATATTCAAATGACCCTTTAGCTCTATATATACATTTATATCGCATACCTACGGAAAACGGTAGCCACAGGGAAACCGGTCCTGCCATGACGTTGGGGGAAACCTGAGTAGCAATTACGTTCACGTAATGTTTTTAGAAGGAAAACGCTCTTCGGGGGTGGAGCGGAGAAGGGCGCGGGCGTTCTGTTAGATGTAGATAAAATTATAATGTCAAATAAGAGCACGACGTGGGCGGAAAAACTTTCACCCCACCTTTGGCTCGGGGAGTTTACTCGGTATCTTCTTGGGTTGAGAACCGGCTTGAGACTCCAAACATAAATCAGAATCTGAGGGTTGTGGCGCTATCTCGACTGTGCAGTCGGGGGGAACCGGCAATCGTGAGCCTACGCTCAGGTACTTACTCCGTGGCCTCGTTTTGAAGCTGTTTTCTCCCCCTACTATTTCATTATAAAATAAACAGAGTTTACTTGTGGCGGTAGGATCGGCTCGGGCAGGGTCTTGTTATCTAAGTTCAAAAGCCGGATTCGGGAGCAGAAAAGTCGACTGACGCGTTTTTTCGTGTTCTCAGGGGTTTTCGTTGTTCTTCCTGTGGCGCTCTTTTGTACATTTCAGCAGACAGGAGACGGCGGTTCGATCCCTGGCTGCTTACTCTCTGAACCAGTGCCTTAAAGGAACATGTAATATTATAGGTAATATGCCATATTTGTTACCAAATGGCAAAGTAGGGTGAAAATCGTCCCTTAAGATCCCACAAGGTCTAACTCAGTTTTTTTGGCAAAATGAGTTAGGAACGGATACTTATGCGAAATAGCTCTGTTCGTCTTCCTAGCTCATTGGTTTGTCCTTTATTGCAATGCAGGAAAATGCTTCTTCAACGTAAAAAAGCCGAGGTAACGATGGAAATTACTACAGTACGTTGGAAAATCCGTTTTTTGCCACTCCTGAAAAGTTGGGAAAACCTGAATACAAAAATACAAAATGACACGAAAACTGTTGCCTAGGTTACAGGAGCAAGTAGGTTACAGGAGCATTAAAAACAGCTACCTAAAAATTATCTCTAGCACATTATTAACGCCCGCCAGTTGGTGTTGCTAACGAGTAACGAGGATGGCCTGGTAGGCTCATATAGGCTCAATCATTGATCCTCAATGTAGGGATGGCCATCCCTTTATTATAGTGAAATTTACTCATGAAGGTCCATTGAACTGCTTAGTAGAAAGCTGTACTAGTTCACCCACAATACTAAAACTCAGATTTTTTCATTCGACGCAAGAATTTTGGAAATGTTTGATGTATCGGATTTAAAAAAAAAAGTCGTCAGAAACTATCGGCTACTCTAGTATCGATACCCAGTACTATCGGACTATGCACTATCGATATAAGAATATCGATATATCGATGGAAAATATCGATATTTCGATACTATTGGCTATCGATGGCCATCCCTACCATCATCCCATCAACTAGCGTCAATTTATTCCAAATATTATTATTTCTATCTTAATCTCATTTATCAATGTATCAGAAAATGGAATTTCATGGATAAGACCTTTTATGGGTAATGTTATGGTTGAATCACAGAAAGAATAATTTATACCCTTACCTCAACATGTTTATTAGACATTTCTGCCACATGCCACATGTCAGGTTTTATGTCGCATACGTTCACATGTGACTTGAATTTGAGCTTTCAACGCGAAAAGACTGTGCACATAGCACTTTTGAGGCCTTCGTAAATTCGAAAACCCACCCGCTCGTATCAACCCCTTTGTTGATACCACGGATGAAACAGTAACAAAATTTGACTCCTTCACAAACACGTTCTCTCCGTGTCAGGAACAACATCAATTCCTCCGTTGCCAGAATCTGGAACTGACGGTTGATTCACATGCGTTTCATCACACAAAACGCAGCCCCGAGGGGAAGCGGCCACAGACGGAAAAGGCTCCGAAACGATCGTATGAGCACGAGTATTTGAGCATTCAAAAGATGAAGGACCTCTCCAAACAAACAGACAATTTCCCCTTTGGGATTCATCCCCGTCAAATTTTACTCCGTCTTCATTACTAAAAGCTTATTTATTCACGGGAATGAGTTTTGTCGAGAAGGTTTTGCGAGTTGACGTGAAATAACTTAACGAGCTGGTTCGTTTCATATTGTTTCGTGCCGTTTGTGAAGATGGCGTTTGGATATCTTCCGTTGAGCCCAGCAACAACATCTCCAGGTCTATAAATAAAATATGAAAGACTGAAAGAAACATTATTGTTGAGGGATACACAAAGTTGCCGCCTCGTCTAAGGCGCGAATCTTTTTATACATTGTAGAACTACGACGTTTTGGTATTTCGAGAATAATCGAATTACTTGTGACCCAGGTATCACTGTCACTGTCCCTTCAATATTATCATTTGGTAGGTCAAAATTTCGCCTATTAGAATCTAATACCTACCATCAATCACATTGAGTGTTCCTACACGCCCTAACCCTTTGAACCCGGCTGAAAATTGATACCTACTTGATGGAGTCTCTAACAGGAGTAAAGATTTCTACCTCCAGCCGATTATTAATGAAAAAAAAAGAACTATGAACTCAGTATGAACTATTCAAAAGTACTCACCATAGTAAAGGGTAAACATCGATAACCCCTTTTCTAGTCTAATCGCCTGGGACACTGTGGTCCCTCGGTTCTAGCACAGTCAAGTGAAGAGACATATACATTGTACTATCCCAGCCGTTCTGGCAGAGCATAGTGTGGTAGGATAATACATAATATTAGTCTGTCCCGGTACAATTTAGAGCTCGAATACGTGTTTTGGCGTATGTGGCAGCAGACTAATGATGAATAAACAAAAGAACGCCAATTTTTGATATGGCAGCTGATCGACATACTTGGAGATCACAGACTCTTAGGTAGTAGTAGTACCAAAAACTAAGGTATTAGGTCGTTTTTTCTAGGTGGGACACATGTGTCCCATCCGTTCTAGCAGGGTCAATGCGCCTGAGCGTATATGTGTCTCAGCCGGGTTTAAAGGCTCATATTTCATCTTCAAGTTCAAGATTTTACCAAAAGTGTTCAAATTTTCAAAAGAAACATCGACTAGACAATTGAAAATCTAACCTGGAACCTTAATCTTCTCCAAAACCTCATTTCTTATTGAGATGTGTCTCATGCAAACTATCTTGATCTTACTTAATGGTTTCTATGAGCGGAAACATTGTCTTCTTGTGTATTACGCTCGTTAAGACAATATTCGCTACCGACAATGCCAAAGTAACGGATCGGCCCAATTTGTCTTTTCGGTTAGGACTATCGGGTTTTCTGGTGGGAACTAAGGAAGGGCTTTCAAAGATCTGAAAACATCAAATAGAGATCAGAAATGCACTTTGGCGAGAATAACCGAAATTGCAGAGAGTTACAAGATACCGAGTTTATAGCAACAAAAATTGAAAAGGAGAAGTGGCATGGAACGGTAAGAGTTTCTGCGACTAAATCACTGCGGGGAGTTCTTCAAGAATGAATACTTTCAATCTTCTCATCAAACAAGTTTTCCAGTACACGCCACTTGAAGTTTCTGGTACAAGCTGAAGTTGATTTTGTTTAATATCGGTCGTAAGATTTGCGATAAGAGCTCGTAAACGAGCAAAAACACGAAGAAAGAAATGTGGAAGGAAAAACATGGAAGGAAACGGTAACCACCTGGTGTGGTGCAGGAGTGTCTTGCATGCGAAATTTCGATGTCAAATCACCAAAGTTAGTACAGGAAATCCTACAGTGGCCATTGTACTATTGTGAAAATGAATCTATTACTCGCCGATGGTATTACGTGTGTAAGGCCGAGCCTTGTCCGCAGTACTCCCTCGAGCATTGAAGTCGCTCTAGGAAACCGTTTCGTAATGTCGGACTGAAAAGAGGCCAATCGCGCGATCGCTCGTGCCGCCCGACTGCACATGATATTGTTTTGCGTCGCTCGGTGGCCTGTACTTTGGAAAGTAAGGATTCTGTCTGCACCTTTGCCAGAATGATACGCAGGATACAGATGTCGACAAATGCCAGCACAATAATACCCTTACGTTAGGTAACATAATTAGAATCGATAAATGAAACAAAATTTTATTCATAATGCAGATGTTGAAGAGATTTGGTTGAATGATGGTGTTTTGGTGACAGCTTATTTTTTTAGGATTTTCCTCGAGTTTTTTGTAAAATGAGTTTGAGTGAAATTATCTGTGCTCTCTAGTTCACCACGTCTCTCAAATCTGTCCCTCTATTTTTGAAAAAATTCACTTTCCAGAGTCCATTTTCACTCCTCAGTTCCACCTAAAATACGAGTATATTCGTTAGGCATTAAAGAGGTAGAAAACTCCGGTATACTTAATTTTGACTTCAGTGTAAATTAAGGGAGTTATGGCATTTTAGCGAATCAAGGTCGAAATCATGAAAAAATCTTAAATACGAGTAGAAATAGTCGGATTTTGAGTGGATTTAGAAAAACAGTCGACGAGACACTTTTGGTTGGAATGCAAATGTAGACCCTCGCGTTACACCCTGTATGTATGTGTGGGTCCTTGACATTATAGCGATTTTTTCAGGGGTCCTTGAAAATTTGATGTTGTGAAACCGTGAGTGATAGGATTACTTATGTAAATTGTCAGTTCAGGCTGTCAGTTCATAAGAATGTGGAATGTGAAATGTGTAGAGAGTTACATTCTTGTAAGCTGTCGTGCTCATGCCTGTTTACGATTTGTCGGTAGAACACGTCGAATATTTGAACTATCCCCCGTCATAATAGACCAGCCTTACACGGGACAATGTCAGATCGGCTGTCAAATCCCGCGACAGACATCCGAAACAACTCAGCAGTGCAAGTGCACATTCGCCCCTCGAACATTATCAGGTCCTCCGCAGGAGACCTTCCGCTTTCCCGATATTGGTCCGTCCTGCAGGAAATCCCAACCTCCCCGCTCCGCTACATAAGCCCTAGACCTTTTCGCGGTCTTCGGGGAAGACAACTGCGGGAAACGACATCCTGTCATGTGGGACAGCCTTTGGCGAGAACACAAGGTGCGGGGTACAACCCTTCGTGTGACATTCTGAAACCCTCTGCTGCCGTCAAGTTATCCCCGTTCCACGTAGTCTGTCTTCCGCCGAGCCCACGTCCCCCGTTAATTGGGAGAGACGTTCAGCGAAGCGAGTTGAATTGATTAATAGGGCTTTTCCGCACCTTTCCCCGTTTTAGGAAGAGGAAACACGTGGAAATTAGTGGCATGAGGCCTGTATAAACACGTTTCCCAGTCACGTTCTCTGAACGGGAGAATTGGGCGATAAATTTTCGATCAACACTGGATCTTGGCAGGTTCATGTGGTTTTCTGTAGCTTCGCTGCTGACTCACTGACGTTGGTATTTCGCTACCAGAACAAAATTCGAATTTTTCGAGTGCAAAAAATGGAATCAAACGCAAAGTCAAGGTATCTGTAGAAAAACTCTGTAAGATTCATGCTCAGCCAATTTTTTGCGCTTTTAGATAAGGACATGTTCGTGTAGGTCTTCATCGTGCGCATCTTATAAGTAAGTCCAGAACGTCGCACAGGGGTCCAAAATGGCTGATTTAGCAAAAATAGCCTAAATCTACATAAAATTTGGCTGAAATTTATGTTAGATACCTACCTCCTAATTTTTAAATGTGTTCATCGTTTGGGTATTGAAATATTAAACGGTACCGATTTTGTGGACGACATTGAAAGCATGGTGAGTCTCTTCATTGGTCGCTGAACAATCGCATTGGCATGGAGTCTATAATATAATAAACTATTCAGTATTGGTTAAAAATCCTCAAAATTCTTGATCTTAGTTAAAACTCATCTACAAAATTTGTATCCAATATATCCTGGCCAATATTTTCAGCAGTCTTTATTACGCGCCTCATATGTTGGCATACTTGAGCGTACTTGCAGTAGAAATGAACAAATAGATCGTTCACATGATTTCACTTATTAACAGCAGACATGACTGGAACCGTGCTTGATTTGGGTACAAAATGTTTTAGGCATGGATTTAGATGGGTTTTAACTAAGATCAAGAATTTTGAGGATTTTTAACTAGTACTTCTTACCAGTGATTAACAATCAATTTCAGCAACACCGTTACGCACAATAATTATTATTATAAGAAAAATTTAAGGATTTATTTATGCTTCATACGTCTATTCTTAACTGTTATCCAAATAATAACTTCGACTATAGTACTATTGGAGTGCGATTGTTTTTTTCCACTTTGAAAAAATATTGAGTGCTTCAGCGTTCTGGAGCACTGTGCGTCGTAAGTACATGGGAACGGCCTGAAAAATCTCTTTGTCCTACATCCATAATGCAAGATTAGCTAACCATCCTAGAGGAGCACGTCTTAAGTGAACTAGCCAAATGCCGTTGATATAGGACGGTATTAGCTCGGATCAAACTGCGTTGAGCTGCCCAGTTTCATCTCATCCGGTGTTTGGTTATTAATCGCTTGGTAATCTTAGTAATTGTTAAGGTATGCTAAAAAAAAAAAAAAAAACAATACGCCAAAAGGACAGATTTCTAACGGACTCATCAAACAATTTCTTGCTGTCTAAGTAGGAGAAAAAATGAAGTTTAAATGCAAAAAACGTGTTTTTCGGGCTAAATCTCTGGTTTATCGAACTCGCGATTCTGACTGCGCCACCGTGTTCAGCGTTGAAAAATCGATAAACTGAGGTGTTGCTCGGCAAAAATGGAGACAAAATTTGTTGTGTAGCCAATTATTTTCTGGTGTTCTAAGCATATTTGATTCCCTCCCTTCCACATTAAATTTCACTTTGCGTAGAACTAATCCTGTTTTACTTATTTGACGAATACCTAGTGCTTCGAAAATTCACTCATACGATCATGCTGCATGACTGGAATTTTTTCTTTTTTTTTTGGTATCTTCACAAAAGACATATTATAGAGAAAAAAAACTACGAATGGAGGGAGAAAGGAAAAGATAACGGTACAACCTTCAGTTCAACGCTCTTCTCATCTCCCATCTTCCACCTCTTCTTCCCCTACTTCGGTCCTTCCACTCTTTCGCGGCTTAACGACTCTTCCCTGCCCCGCCAATCACCATCCCCGCCACGCCCCAACAGTCCGCGCTTGGAGCCTTTTTTTTTATTCTTTATCAGATGTCAAGTTCAATGCGATCTCGCCCCTCGTCGGATGCCTCTTGCATTCATTAGCGTTTGAAGTTACGCTCGTTACCTAATGATTATAGGTTGGAAAAAAATCGATGTTTACACATCGATTTTTTGATCACTTCAAAGAACTGCAAAGAATATGCCGCGTAAATATGCAGTGTAAATCCTAAGGAGGCTACATATCAAACTACAGCTTCATAGTGTGAATAGCATAGGAATTAGGAATAGCATAGGAGCCACTCCTGGGCCTATTCTGCTTAAAGTGTAAGTTTTAAGGCACTAGCAATGATGATTTATAGACAGAGTTCATAATTGATGTATCCCTCAGAGAAAGAACTAGGAGCTATGAATCATACATTTATCCAACAGTATTCTGCTATATTAGAGTTATACGAATATCTACGTTAAATCGTGATGCATCAATCAATTTACCATGAATGATTTTGCCATGCATTGATTTACCATGCAGCAATTTGATATTTGGAATACTTGGTAATTTATGCTTGCTTTAGTTACTTCTTCAGCGATTTCAACTAGTATTTAATGTATTTACCTTAATGACTAATTGTTCGTCTTTGGGTTTCAATAGTAGGTACAGTGGGTTTACATGTAAGATGCTGATTCCCAAAAACCGTTGATTCCCTTTTAATAACTAACTCAATAATTGAGTTAGTTGTATCGTTGGGTTCAGAATGGCCTCAGCGTCAATTCAGATGGGGTATCACGAGTCTGAACCACGTAAAAATCACGATAATCGGTTGATCTGCTCCAAAAGCCGTCAATTTGTATCAGAATCCGTAGGGCCTCTGTCTGGTAGGGCTCCGTCCCTACTATGATGGCTCTCTTATTTTTTCATCTGAAGCAGATGCCTTCAGTTTTTCCTTGTCGGCAGCATGATTGAGTGAAAATGTGGAGCATCTCTTGTCTCAAAAGCAGGGTTCTTGAATCAAAAGCCGTTAAACCCCACAAAGCCAACTATTTCCGAATTTAATTTTTAAATAACTCATTCTGTTCATCCTCCTATTCTTCAATGTTCTACCTCGTCTGAATCACCAGCCATCAGTTTTTCGTGGTTTTTTTTCGATTTCTCTTGGAATTTCGTGGTTTTTGGAAACAAACGAATCAAGTTTAATAGGCCAGAAAAACTCCTGGAATAACACCACAAATACACCCACAAAGTATTGGAGTTTGTAAATACTCGTACGTGCCCTATTTTAGGCTTGATCATTGTTATTTATATACGAGTAATTAATATGAACGAGCAAACTCAGTTTGGATGTAATCTTGCCAACATCTCTCCAGGATTGGAGTCGCGTACACTCCGTTGTTATTGGGGCTTTGAAAGATCGGATACCTGCACTTGTCCAGGGCAATTACCTCGAACGAACGTATGGTATCGATTCAATAACAATCCTATCGAAAGGTTGAACTCCCCTCTCCGCACAATTAAAACCAGGAAGACCAGTACGAGCCCCTCGAACCCTCCGTGGTCTCGCCATCATTAGATAACCGCAAAGCTAATGAAGGCAGACGGTTTTAATGACGTCCGTGGATTTGGAAAAACGAAAAGCCGAGCAACGGAAAGGGAGGAGATCGCATTGAACTTGACAGACAGAACAGGTGGATTGCGGGAGGGTCGTTAAGGTTGTGGAAAAAGTACTGAGACAGAGAGTTCTGAAGAGTTTGGAGTTTTTCATTTTCCTAACGAACACCACTGTGAAGAAGTTAAGGTGACTTTATTGGCCCACATGTCACACTTAGACTTCGTGGGTGTTACTAAGGGGCTCTAACTACCTCGTACATCTCAGAATTACGTTCTGATAGTTTAGTATTTCTTAGTCTAGATTAGACGACAAATCTGCTTATTGGCGAGCTGTTTGTTGTGGATTGAAAAATTGGAATTCCGTCCTATCAACCAGCACATCCTTCTGAACTTGATCCTCCTTCTTTTCAATGGGATTCATCAAATTTAGTTTGGAGTATTTTAGACAAATTGATTCCTACTCCTAAGCCTGGAATTTTTCAGTTGGTGAAATGTATACGGATGTATCCTTCAGCTTCATTCCTCACATCTTGATCCACCTGGCAATCTTGTGTTGAAACATGAACATATCATGAAGCTCGTGCAGGAAGTAATTAGGAGCCAGAGGCATCGTCATAATAAAGCAAAATAATTTTTTATTATTATTAATTATTATTAATTATTAAAGGGGAAGATTTTAAATAAAACGATGTTATATATATTGAGATTTCCACATCCGAATGTTATCATCGACAACACCGTGATATGCGTAGTAGAAGTGAAGGAGACGAAGAAAGGGGCGAGTGTGAAGCCACGGCAGTTTATTTTTTTTTACGGCCATTGAAACCGTTAACGACGGTCATTTTGGTCCAATGATACGGTCAGTACCTCCCACGTAATGGTCGATCGGGTCTGGAACGGCGACGGAACTCGATTAACCCCTTCGACGACATCGTGGCCTCAGGGACGAGGACTCATAACGTTCTTGACCTCTCGGCGAAGAGATCCGGTTTAGAGGCTTGAGATTTGCGGGTGGTTCTATCGATTGGTCAAACTTATAAAACTCTGATTTGGAGGCCAAAGTCAAAATGAAGGTTGGACGTGTTTGTAGACGAAGTCATATAAAAAGTCAATTCAACTTCACACTGGCTGGCGGGTCACGTATATAACTAGCTATACAACTAGGTGTCACTTTTGTGAAACGCTCCGATAACAATAATAATTATTGTTATTATTATAGTTATTATTTCTGTGATACTTCAATAATCAACGATTGTTTTTGATCAAATAGTACATAAACATCTGGTTTTAATGTGATCATTGTAACTACAAGAAGGATGCAATAGTGAGGCACCCTCCTGCCAACCTCTTATTAACTCGCACTTCACACATAACATGTTTTTATATGTTAAATTTATATATTCACACATAACATGTTTTTATATGTTAAATTTATATATGTTAAATTTTTATATATTAAATTTATAGTTCTTTCATAGTTCAGTTTTTTATATGTTACATAAATATATTTATATGTTGTTATATTTTACATAATAAATATAATATGTTTGAACAGTTATGTCGCTCCAAAATATTTAAAAGAGGGCTATCTTATTTTGATTCAATAATCCAAACTGGTTAGGACACAATTTGTCGTATTTATGTATTTAATACCGCTAGGGTTTTGAAAGGTGGGAGGTTTGCACTACGGAAATGATATGGACATATAATATATATTATTCTATATTACTCGATTTGTTGCTTGATAGTACAATTAATGCTTTGAACCTCAGGTGTTTCTATAAGTTATAACTTGCAATGTGTTAAGGCTTAATTAAGGGTTATTTGTGAGGATTTTAGTGTGGTAGTAGAGTTGCACGACTGTAGGATGCTCAAGCTGTGCTATCAAGTTCTCTATGGCTTAGTTTAGTTTCGGTCCCATTAATTGTAGATCTACTACGAGTAAGTTTGCTCGGACTTCTGATAGTTGTCACAAATAAGCGGATTTCTCTGTAATTGGTTTTACACGAGGAAGGTTCGTACGTATACTTTCGTTATTGTTCCATGGACTGCGCTTATTTCTTGTTCGACCGGTTTTCTGTGGGAACAACACGATCTTGTTTCGTATGAGAGCTATTAGGGATCGATACGAACCACTACATGGTCTCGAAAGATGGAAAATCTAAGTTTCATCGACTTTGGCTGAACTTCCTTATTGAGAGGCTGAAAACGTCTATTTGAGTTGACAAACAGCGTTGGTTGTAGGGGCGAAAGGCCTCAAAGAGAAAGCCTTCTAAGCTAATTGAAAGGAGGAAGGGGACTTGAGCAATCGAAAACTTTACAAACAAACAGCAAAGTTGGTTGTCCGCGGTAGGTACGGGACTGCAAAGGTGTGCCCGATCATTAAATACAACCTGATTGGACGGTGTAACGGGGCACCGCGAGTGAGGACTTGTGAGCGATGCTGGTTCGCAATTGTATTGTTAGCTTCGTCTGTCCATAAATCTGTAAAGGCTTGAACCGTCTATGGGATACCCCTTCTCGGATAGTCCGGTTAAGGAATCGCTTCCTTCGCTCGTTTTTCCAGGAAACCTGCTGCCATCTGCTGCTTCCTCGCGGGTCACGACGCTTTGCCAGAGCCTGCTGAAGAAAAGAACTCGATTTTAAAACCGTCGATTCGAAATGGCATCCGGTTCTCGGGATGGAAAAACTCGGCTGAGCAATGTCGTATCGTTCATACGAGACGAGCATCCGACGCGGGGTTTATAACGTTTCATAACCTGCCTTGTTACTCTCTAGATCCCAAAACAGGAAACTGTAACTAGCAAAAAAACTGTATGTCTCGCAGTCACCAGATTGATATGCTTCGGACAGCAATACCGCACCGATGTTATGCACCGATTGTATAATCAGTAACCGGGCTCAGTAATCAGAAACGGAGGTACCTACGTAATCAAGTCATACTGCTATAACCATACACCAGGAGACCCTGATTTGAACCACAATAATTGTGAATTTGCTCACCCATTCCTCAAAATTGCGTAAATGTTTCATATATTTTTGTCGAGGTTGTGGCACTCGTCGAGAGGAGAGGTGGCACTCGTACGCCTCAAAAATCTCCGACCGTATAATCACCACTCAATTATATTCAGATGTTAGTGGGGGCTGACCTACCGATGGGATGTAGATAGGTATGGATTTCATGAATTATCGAAGCTAGGTATAATTTTAGATTTACCCACATGGATTAACGATACATAGCGCATATATCACCAAAACATGAATGTACTAAACGCATAGTGAACTATGCATTCCAACTGCATACTCACCATTTGCCCAAATTCTAACGTTTGTCTCATTTTTGTTTCAGGTATGTACCTCTCCCATTCCTTTTACGGACCATGGTGAGTGTTCGAAATTGTATACGATAGTCACAATATTTTTCACAGTAATAATAAATAAATATCCCAGTTCGGATGAAGTACAAGACGCAAATTAATATCTTATGTGACATTATGTCCACTGATGATCCAAGCACTTTATTATGAATATCTGTACACAAATGTGTCATTATGTTATTGATAATTATCTTTTGTGAATAAATTTACACTTCTCTCTCTCTCTTCCACATTTACTGATCGTTTTGGTCATTCTATATCGTTACCACACCGCCAAAATCGCAAATCTGCCATTATGTTACTTTTTGTTTTACTGCACTTTTAGGAACTCTGAGTTGGGCATACCACGCCAGAGCAACATGCGTAATTCCAAGTGGATTTTTAGTAATAAAATAAAATAGGAAATTCTTTTGCGTACCAGTCGATGCATTAAAACGAAAATTACCAGAAAAGCAGATTTTGGCGTGGCACAGAAGATTATTTCACACATTGACTAAAACGAAAACATACATTACTTTGACTGTGTAATGTGCTAGGGTTCCTTTGCATTGCCGTATTATTCATCTAATCGTTCTTCTTGGTTATTGTGGAAATAACGTGAAAATTCTCATCTTCTATCGAAGACGGAGTTCGGACGCTATAAGCGTTTTTTGACCTCGTACGCAACGTGGTGATGCAGACGAATCGACAGCTCGCCGCAACGATTACTTATTACGTGGCAGCTCAAATGTGATAATAAATCAATTATTGATGAATCCGATTTCAAAACTGATCTCATCCACCCGAAGAAGTGAACGCCCGAACGAAGAAAGCTGGTTATTCTAATGCCCTCGTCACGGAAACGGCTCGGCCTCCGAGGAGTCCGGAGAAATTAATCACAATTATCAAACAGCTCATTTTCATAATGTCGCTCGACAACGTTTTGAACCGGTTCGATCGCCTTCAATAGGCCGCCCTTGCGTAATACTGAACGGGCTTGTGAATTTCGTGGGGTAACACCAGCTGCTGCCGTTGAAAAAGTTTTATCACGAGATGCGGAAGAAAACAGAACGATTAACGCGGGAGCTCAAATTCAACGGAAGTCGTTCGTTCATGGTAGTTTTTAGTGATGTTTAAAATCGTCGAGGGCACTCTCATCCGAAGATGGCTGTTGTAATGCGTAAATTTGAAATTGATTGTAGCTTTGAAGGTAACGTAGCAAAAGGCTTATCAAGAGTTCGGCGACTTTCCAACATATTAAGCTATCGTCTCCAACCCATCTTAGTATCATATTATTCTGAATTTCTATAGGTATCAACAGCCCCAATAACCACATAATATTTATTATTTTAACCTGGTTTAGCCTTTACCTAAATGGCTGAAATCGTCCGTCTGTCCGTTTCTAAGGCTAATTATTCACTCTGTGAAGCTGTATTTTGTAGCCTCGTTAAGACTTTAACATACCGCTGCCCAGGCCCCGGATCAGCTGAGAGGCTCCTAAAGCTAATTTCGATGCTATTCACTCCATGAAGCTGTAGTTTGGTATGTAGCCTCGTTAGGACTTTAACTTGACGCTGTCTAGGCCCCGGATCAGCTGAGAGGCTCATAAAGCTAATTTCTATGTTATTCACACTATTAAGATTGTAATTTGGTATGTAGAAGGGGCGCTTCACCACACGAAATGAAGAATGAATGTAGAATTTGAATGACGAAAAACTTTATTGAGAATACAGTAAAAAATTCAATTGAAAATTTGAATCGCCCGCTCATAATGCCACAGTTACCTACAGTTACCTAGCTGGTTGCTTTGAATCACGAATCCAATGACAATGACTGGCATAACTGAAGCCAAGTCATCTAAGAAGAGAAAGAACAAGAAGAATTACAAATATTCTGATTGCAGTAAGACCACCTAAGTTGAGGCCACAGGAGAATCGCTAGATTGTAGCGGGGGGCCTTGACGTCACCCGTACAGCGTATGCGTCAGTCTGCGTGTATTCTGGCGCGCATGTGAGTTTGTCTACTGACTGTGCTACCATAGAGCGGGCCCCCGCCTTGGTTTTGTGCTGCCAAATGACATTGTAATGGCCAGGAGTAGATAGATGGAACGCACAGGATCGATAGTATCCATTCGATCGACTTTCAGAAATCCTAGTCGTCCATTTAGGGTTTGAAAACTTGTTTCTTCTGCGGATGTTACTTATTGATGTTTGATTGTTCATACTTTTCAGTCGTTCGTTTAGTTTTTATCCTCCTAAAATGGATAGTTGCTGCATCAATTGTTCAATTATTCAATAGTTCGCGAAATTCTAGCAAAAAATTCAGCCGATCATTTGACTTCGCAGGTAATCGTGAGTACATGAGTATCATACAATTCCTTTGAATAAACAGTTTGCTCAGAACTGCTTCATTTTTTCATTTTTTTAGGTTGAGAGGGTTAGGAAGTGTGTGTGTGTGGTGTGGGGGGGAGGGGGTTGTTGAATTGAGTGCCTGACTCTTATGTCCATAGGAACGCGGCTAGAACATATTACATGCTTATAGAAATTTAGCCTTAAGGCTCAAAATGGTTGATGAAGTGGGGAGTCCAGCAGGACCGAGTTTAATGTTATTTAACTCACATATTAAAGTAGCCCTCAGAAACACGCGCCTTCGTTGCATCGAATAAATCCACCACACGCTCGAAAAGGTTCAACTTGAACAGATACTCCCAGTTTTATTCCTGTTCTCAACGAGTTACTTTCGTTGCTATTAAAATATTATCATTGATTCACCGTTCCCTTGACAACCCCCTTGTCAAGCTCCTCGACTTCCATCGGGCTCGACTTCCTTCGCCGTTTCACTTGATCGCTAATTACCCTTGGGTTCCTTTTCTCAGAATAATTTCCTCCCAGGACGGACAGGAAATGGCTCCTCTTTGAGTTTATTCTCAATTTACTCCTCTTGGAAAAAGCTTTTGCTCAGGAACCGGGAGTTGGCGACAAGCGGATCAACTGAGTGCTATAACTTATGAATGGCGCCTGTTTAAATGTTAGGGGCACTAAGTGACTCTCCTGCATTTCAAGAGCGCAACTTTCCCAGAAGAGCAAATCGGAGCTGGTTTCCTATTCGACAACTTTCTACATTGAATCATTTCCTTAATTATGTCAAAAACAATTTGAGATTTCAGGAACCTAACTTACCTTCCACATTGCCAATAACAACGGTGATAATCGTACCAATAGAATAATATGCAGCGTCGTTCATCACATTTCTCAAACCAAGTCGATGACGTACGATTTCACCAATTCGTGCCAAAATAACCACTCATCGTTAGCAGTGAAGCTAACGCTCTATTTCAAAAATGCATGGATCGGGTTACTGAAGTTGGGGTCTCAACTCAGATACCGTAAAATGGGTTGACGTAAAGTGGAAAGTGTCTTATCTACCAGACCACTTATTCCTAAAAGGGTGACAAACAACCCGCCTTATGCCTAGTCGGGGCTAAGCAACGTACAATGAGCCCTTACTCTGGTCATGTAGTATCCCAGTTATTTCTGATAACTATAACATGAAAATCATAACATGAAATTAGAGAAGTAAAATTTGCTTAGAAATGTTGCTTAGACAATTTTGCTTAATAAAAAATTGGCTTACTTAAAAGAAATTAGGACTTGGAAAAAAAGGTCGTGACGTAGAGAAACTTCACTGTGACGGTCAGATTGGATGGGAGTGTCTCATATTCAAGTTGAAATTGTCGAAATACCTTTTGATACAGTATCAAATTTAACTTTGTACCAGGAATGCAGAAACTTTGGTCCAACTTTAAGCTTGAAACCAGGACAAAGGGAGGATCAATCCTCCAATCCAAATTAATAAACGTGGATTTGATAAAGTTTCTGAATTGGAGCCGTTCTTGTTAAGTTTTAATCACTCACCATATTTTTTTCCTGGTTAAATTTCCTTTTTTTGGGAATTCCTAACATTCATTTTTACATCAATTCAGTCAATTTCTAGCCAATGTCTTCATAGTTCCTGAATTAGGAGTTTTTACGACCTATTTGGTCAAATTTTGATTTTGATTTTTTTGGTAGGTAGGTGCAGTATACCTACGCTGTAAAAATAAGAGTGTTCTACGAGCTGTGTTATATTGGTTTGAAAAAGTAAGGTTTTACTCGTTCAAGTTTTAACTATAATTTCTTTTTCAATTTTTCCACGTGCTCAAACAAAGTGAGGGGAATCTCATACATTGCTCCAAATGCCAAAGTGAGTGTTTTTTCAAGGCAACTAGTGACTAGCCCAGAGTATCCTAACCCATATGGAAACTTTGTTTCGAACTTGAACAAGAAATATTATAAGTTGGTACACAGAGCGTATAAATTGGCACACCACTCTAATGACTAATTCCTACTAATTAGGACTGCTGAATCGATTTCTGACCTCAAAATAATTATATCTATATAATTTTTTGAGGTCAGAAATGGATTCAGCAGGTCGTAATCAGGAGGAATTTTCGCTTTGTGAAGGTGAGGAAATGAGCAATTTCTACAAAAAAACTGCAAAAGTGGACCAAAGTAGTCTACCTCTACGGTACACTATTTAACAATTTTACCAAATTTTAACGTGAATTAGAATATATATTTTGACCAGAAAAAACCAATCTTCAGCAAATTTTGAGGTAATGCCTTCTAAAATAAATTTTTAAAAACTGCAAATACCAACAAAGTTTTATTTGATAAATTTTTCGAGTACTGGAGAAGGAGAACCACAAATAAATTTTAAACGGTGTACAATTATAGCACTGTATAGCACTGCATTTTGTAGGGTCTCCTGAGTGTATTGGCGGTTAGGGCGACCTCCAACTTTCTTTACGTACTTCTAAAGCATCTCTGAAACAAATTAAAATGTTAGTGTCACTAAAATGCATGTGAATTGTATGTGAATGTTTAAAAAATGTCATAGAACTAGAAAAAGATTCTGAATCTATATACCCTATATTTTCCTTGTCTGTACACATTTGGTAGGTACTCAGATAAATGTTGATGCAAAAATGGTTAGTGGAGATGCAGGAGTTACTTCCATGTTAATATAAATGTCATATCTCGTAAATATCTGTCAGGTGCATTTGAGTTTATTTATAGGCTCGTTCATCAATCTTCCAGCATCAGAATAATGATAGAAATTTTGATCGTTGGTTTTACTTTGTATCAACAGGTATTTATTATGCTGATGATAAAAGATCAACCGTAACTAGTTTACTGAATTAAAACCGAGCTTAAGCGGTATTTACTCATATATTCAACCCGAATACAATTTTAATGTCATCCACTTCCAATCAAAGCGTAGAACCGAATTGGAATATTTCCCGTCGCCGGACCCGCTAGTTACTCAATGTTTACTTTTTCATTGCGGCGAAAGTAATGCAGTATCAATTTGCGTTAAGGGCGAGGGAAAGGGAAATCGTTTTCCAGGTTTTGTTCCTCGCAATTCAACCGAGTTAAATAGGTCGGTATTAATTACGGGGGCTTCACCGGCGGGTGCTAATTAAAATGGGGTCCCCGTTGTTCGTTATTGTTGACCAGCCCCGGAATCCCAATTACTGGGATGTTATTGAGGGGGCCTCGCTATGAGGAGTGTTGGAATATTGTGGGGTGGGTGTAGGCGTTTGTGTCATTTTCTGTGCGTACACAGAAATGTTTATTGTGAAATAAGCGTCATTCAACAGCTGACAGAGAAATTGTTTGTGGAACAAAATCTGCGTGCACGCAATTTTGAGCTCAACCTGTCACTTGATGTTACTCTTCACAGTTTTCTTAACATTTCCACGTAAAATGTGAGATAACAGTAGATGAATGGGCTTAAATCAATAGCATACATCAGGATGCCTGACGTCATGTGCGACAGTGCTAATCACCAATGGGCCAAAATAATTGTTTTAAAAAAATGTGTTTATATAGTCATGTATTTCTACATCTAGCAACGTTTAGCTTATACTTCAGATACTTCAGAGCGTTATATCGTATTTCTACAACGATTTTTATTTAACTCAGGCGATTTACTCATGAAAAGCCCTGCATAACGGCACACCTATCAAGTTCTCGTCTGTTCAAATTTCACCTTAGCTTCCCCCGTGTTACAATGTTCAATCTCGAATTTCCTCCGTTCAACTCCCAAATATTACACCGTATTCCCACCGGTTGATCAAACGCAATATGATACCGCAAATTCACGGTGCGAAAACATAACGGCGTCTTAACTTCGAGACACTGCGTCGATTCAATTGGAAAATAAACCAAAATCAACGTGAATTTGTTAGGTCGAAACGTCATCTTGCTCCACAACACACCATATTGTCAGTCAGCCAAACTGTTTTCCTGGTTTATGGTACAACAGTATCCCATTTGATTTTCCTATGGAAGTCGTAGGTTGATTTTCACATGGAATTCGTAGGTTCTTCAAATTTGGTGTTCCAAAGATTTTGAATGGAAAAAACAAGAAATGCACGGAGGGTATGAGTGATGGTATCCACGACGATATGGTGTATGCACGTCGACTTGTGAAGATTTGGGGTAAAATATTTTTGTCATCATTTGTGCTATTAGTTTTTTTTGTGATTTTTAAAATTTAGTTCAATAAAAATATTTTATAGTACCTACATTTCAAATTGAATTTTTGCTAGGTTAATCCTTAAGCTTCACGATTAGTTTAAGGGGTTAAGGGGTTGTACTATTCATCACGCCGTATTGTCACTAACTTGGCCGTTCAATATCCTACTATATTATCTCAAATTTCCCTAGAAATCAGCTTTTTGTGAAAAACAGTTATTAATTGATGAAGAGAGAATAAACGGAACTGTGGTGTAGTATCATAATGTGGACCAGAGAGCGGCTAATCATTGGGGACTAGTTGTTTGGATATTCTGAACTAATTGATGATGTGGCGTCGAAATGTGGTTTTCTTCTGCATGATATTGCGCTGCCACGAGGTATCAAAATGACGATGTTATTAACCCTGAAGGTGGTTCCAATGGTACTATTTATATTCTGACTTGTATCATCTATTAATATTTATCGACCCTTCATTCAAAATTGAGTTCTTACTGATCAAGATGGTTTAGAAGTGTCACGTAATTTATTGAAATAATTGAGTGAAGAGTTTCTAAGAGACGTCATCTCGTCAGGAAAATGTTTCCTGGTTGATCTCAGTGGGAACTGAATTCTGTCAATCTGCAAAAACTAGTATTTATGTTCATTAGTTTTAACCACTCAGTGCAATATAACGACTTATACGAAGTCTATGTTTTGGGACATTTCCAACAGCATTGTGAGTAAAAGTCAAATTGACTCATTGTAATTCAGACCCACTTTTCACGGACAAAAACCAATTGAAAATACTAAAGAATTGCTGCATTCTCAACTAACCCCTTTTCCTCGAAGGAGTTGGAAATAGGACTTGAAAATAATAATATTTCCTCCATCCCCCACAACTGCAGTTGACATCTTGTAATTATGACGTTATCTGTCAGAAACGTCCGAAAGAGGGGGAACCAGGAGGTTCTATCGCGTTTATTTATTAGCTCCGG
Organism: Stenodema calcarata; assembly: GCA_963920205.1. NCBI lineage: Eukaryota > Metazoa > Arthropoda > Insecta > Hemiptera > Miridae > Stenodema > Stenodema calcarata. The sequence continues at coordinate 10,280,830 of OY986061.1, read as the reverse complement.
CCCGAAGGGAGTTGGCGTATGGAAATGATTTGTTAGCCGCATTATTTCTCGTCTCCCGCTTTTCAACTTCGTTTTGCACCAAAAGCACGACAAAATGAGAGGACGCGGCTCCGCCCATGGCCGCGTATCTGGACACAAGCGGAAATATGAGTTTATTGAACGGTACGAACTGTGGGAGTTGGTCGTGAATAGATTTATAGACAGGTTCAGAACCCGTTTGAAAGACGAATCATCCGAACAGGCGTTTCACGAAGTATAGAATTTTCCAGCACAATACAGCGCGTTATGAACTGTTATTTTTGGAGTGATCCAATAAAGCCCATAACGACTTTTGAGTTTGGTTGCCACTTTGGTACCTCTTATTGATCATTTGAGTTACACTTCTAAACCGTCTTCGTCTGTAGAAACTCAATGTTGAATGCAGGGTCGATAAATAGATGATACAAGTCAGAATAGAAATAGTACCATTGTAACCACCTACAGGGTTCATAACTTCGTCATTTAGATACCTCGTGGCAGCGCACTATCATACGAGGGGGAAAGAAAACCACATTAAATGTTTCGACGCCACATCATCAATTTGGATACTTATCAGCAGAGCCCAACAACCAGTCCCCAATGATTAGCCGCTCTCTTGTCCATACTACACCACAGTTCCGTTCATTCTCTCTTTACCATTGTATAACTGTTTTTCACAAAACGATGATTTCTAAGATGATTAAATCATTGACTATATCGTCCTAAATTTTAGGACGATATAGTCAATTGAACGTCCAAGTTTGTGACGATGTGGCGTGATGAATAATATGTAATGGTTAGCTGGTTCCCGTATTTTTGATTCCACTGCTTACCGACTGTAAAATATTTTTATTGAACTATGGTTGAAAAATCACAAAAAAGGTTAGAAACTAATTGCACAAATTATGACAAAAATCTGAAACTCGGAGATCCTTTAGTTGGCCTCCAGCCAGCCGTCTGACGTCATACGCTCGTGCGTCATAGGCTCTGACGTACTAGTTGGCCTGCTGCCAGCCGTCTGACGTCATACACTCGTGCGTCATAGGCTCTGACGTACTAGTTGGCCTCCTGCCAGCCGTCTGACGTCATACGCTCGTGCGTCATAGGCTCTGACGTACTACTTGGCCTTCTGCCAGCCGTCTGACGTCATACGCTCGTGCGTCATAGGCTCTGACGTACTAGGTAGTTGGCCTCCTGCCAGCCGTCTGACGTCATACGCTCGTGCGGCATAGGCTCTGACGTAGTGGCCCGCCGGTCGCTTGTGTTCTGACGTGGTCTGAGGGAAAGGGTGAAAGGGAAAAATCAATAGTATCGGAGATAAGGAATCGATGACGGTATTTATCGTATAGCTCAGTCTCGATACTTTTTGCAACCGATAGTATTGATCAAAAATATCGATATTAACTAAAATATCAGTTGAAAAACATTAAATTAAAAAACGAAGTACGAGTACGATGTAATCGTAAATAGGTACCTAAGCCCAACTGTTATGTCAATTTTCGGGCAATGAGTTTTTGACTATAGTTTTCATAACTATGTAAACATTAGTACGTTTACAACACAGACAAATTAAACATACACTCAACGAAAAAATCAACACTTCCCTTTCTTCTTCTTTCCATTTTCCTGTCCGTCGCCATGATGGGCACATTAGTGAAATTTACTCATGGATGTTAAGAACGTCCTCGGAACTAGTAGAAAGCTCGACTAGTTCACCCACAACAAAAATAAAATATCGTCAGAAACTATCGGTTACTCAAGTATCGATACCCGATACTATCGGACTATGCATTATCGATATTTTAATTATCGGTATTTCGATACTATCGACTATCGATGGCCATCTCTACCGTGATACGAGGTTACTTTGCTCCACCTTTTTGGCTCTCCTGTCGAATTACTCGTCGATTTGTCTCAAGGCCGACCATATGAGCGTGGAATATGTGACATCACTGGTATGAAAGACCTTGAAACCAGACGCGGAATGTTTCGGAAACGATCTCACCGATTCCCGTTAAGTCACCGCGTTTCCCTCGACCGTAAACGTGTGAACTCGTTTTATAATTTTCAACTTCGACGACGGAGCTCTCGCATGCAAATGTTGACATTGCTCCGCTTTGTAAACACCGTTCGAACGTAACCTCCGCTTCCGTCAGACTCGAACGCGAAAAATTTGGGGAAAAAAGTTTCCTATTCCAACCGCCTCTTCTCGAAGCTCCCCCGAAGCTCTCGACCGTAAAAGATTCACAGCCCGCTCCAGTCGATTCTGTTCACCTTGTGAATGATTCAGGTCCTGTTTACTCGAGAGGCACTTCCTTATTAGATTCAACTCAACGAGCATCTCACTGAATAGCTGAGGTGTGAGCCGTCGGATTTGTTTTGAGACGGCATTTCCACGCGAGGATTTCAATAGGTACGACTGGATTTCAATATCTGACAATAAAATCTGACCCTTGAAAATCGAGACCCGTGAGCTGTGTACAGTATTCCCAACTTACTTAATTTACTTAACATACCTAAATGTACTTAATTTAACTCCTAATTTACAGTCGACTTCCGACTTAGATTTCCAGATTGAGTTTAGTTTGATATACCAAATTATATGGGTCATTTCAAAATTATAGGTTATTCTGTGTCACAGAGCTTGTGAGAGACAACCCTTGGTAGTAGAGATTTCCCGTTTTTCACGTGTGACGCGTCTGAGTGCCTCCTACATGACCTACTAATTTGTGGTAGATGTATTGATTAGTTGTATGATTAGAATTAATTAATTACCCCAATTCTGTCTCCCTAGGCATGTCACAAGCTGTAGGTTACTCCGTCCAGATAATTTTATGGCAAGCACTTATATACTTATATACTTTTTTAAATTTCTCAAATTATAAAATGCAGCAGGAGACTCTCCCCTACTCATATACTGGGACCACAGAGGACATTTCATCAATTAAGCAACATATTTTCACTGGTTTCAGTGTCAATAACAAGTATTTTTCTCTCTCCCTAGAATTTTTTTAAAAATCACCCTTCAATAGCAGAATACGGATATTTTGAGCAGTTGATTTAGCTGGCAACACTGCATCAAAATGGCGGTCAGAGGAAGCCACGTCTTGATATCTGCAGAGTCATCCAGTAGTTCAAATGGCTCTATATAACTAAACTAATTTACATATGAGCTTGAATGAACGTACAGGAGGATGAAAATTATAGTGAACACTGACGGAAATTTGGAAAAACAAGATGAAAGTGGAAATTTTCGCTTTACAGCGTCGTCAGCTTCTCGGGCTGACGACGCTGTAAAGCGAAAATTTCCACTTTCATCTTGTTTTTCCAAATTTCCGTAAGTGTTCACTATAATTTTCATCCTCCTGTACGTTCATTCAAGTTCATATTTCACGCGAGTGTCTTTAGTTTCACCAATCCATCGTAAACTAATTTACATCTATGTTAATGAACATGGTTTCACAGTCTTCTAATGCGCCATTAGTCTTTTATAATGTTTTAAGGCCTAGAAATAAAAACTAAAATAATATCACACTTCTCATATCACAATTCCTCATTATACATGAAATACCTACTTTTTAGGAGTAGGTAGAAACAATAATAGGAAAAAGTATGAAACGTCCGACCTGAGTGGTCTATTTTGGCTTCACTTATAAAATTTGTAAAACTCTACCTAGGTACATCACTGTCGTGGTGAGGGTGTATCTTCAAATTTTTGTCGCTCTACCTTAGAAATACTTCCCTCACTGAAAAATACCTTTTGATATACACGAAGGTCTCACGGCAACTTCCCACATCGTCATTTCGGCAACTTTTCAGCAGAGCCAAAAAACCATCTGCCAATGACTATGTTTACTGAGTAATTCAGTAAAATAAATCGTGAGATTTAGTGTTACCTAACTTAGGTACCTAACTTATACTTACTTAGGTCGATCCGCCGGGAGAAGACGCTTCGAATGGTATTGGTCGAAAATGACGATGTGGGAAGTTGCCGTGAGACCCACAAGAATACTCACAAGAATATGATGTGCCAAGTCAAAGAACACGGTTGAGCATCGACAAAATAAGGTAGTGTGGTCGGGTCAAAGTCATGAAAATCGAGAAACGTGAACGAGTAGGTTGGTTCAGAGTTCACAAAGAAGAGTTACCTACTTGAGTACTCAGATCGGGTCAGATTACTCGAAGCGCGGCCACAGGTCAACAGTCAAATTCACACTGAACGGTAGTCCAGTGCATGTGCTATGATAAGGGGAATAGGAGGGGGATTATACTGCGAGTCGCAGTAAAATTATTGGCGGATGAGTGAGCGCTCAGGTCATATTGACCCGATCTCAGTGCTGGAGGGTCAAACTTGGAATCATTCGTGAGCGGTTATTCCGAATACGGAAACGGGGGGGGGGGGGGACGATGACGGATTATTAGTCGTGTAGTCAGTTTGACCCACTGAAGACGAGAGGAGTCGGAAGCCGACGATGACGTCGAAGAGGCGATGAGGAGGGGGGGGGGACCTTGGTGACCCCAGAACTCGCCGCGGGGGCAGACGGCCGAGCAGACGGTGAGCGACCTTGCGGCACAAGGGGCCGGCTTGACCCGACAATCAGCTGTGACAGTGCGTCACTAGTTGGACGAAAGGGGAGGGCGGCGGTGACGTGACGAGGACGGGGGGGGGGTCCCCCCTCTCCACCTTTTTAACAAACTGAATACAACCCACGTCAAGAGGCGACGACGTCAGGGTCAAGACGGAGAGTCATCAGTTATCAACGTAAGGAGGGTCATCACGGTTGCCAAAACAGTAGAAAACTCGACCGAATTTCCCCAGAGTCAAATACGAACCTCACGACTTTTCAAATCCATCAACAAAATTTGCCCACACACAGCAAACCAGTCAATATTTTGTAGCTCTTATAGCTCTTATGCTGCATGACTTATGTTTCCGGTCCAAAATGTTTAAAATTCGAATTTTCGAAAAATGTTTATACCAAAATCCGTTTCAGACCATCTTGAATCCACTGCCGAAAGACACCAAAAATTATATGTATAAATATTTATATATACAAGGTGTTCCATTTCGTGACGGTCATAGGCTAGGAATCGATTCTACAGCTAATTTTAGGTCGACAATGTCCATTAGCAATTTTTTTACTCAGCTAAAAATTGAGTTTTTTCATGTTTTCGACTTTATCACACTAAACTTACCATAACTCCCTCAATTAACATGAAAATTCAAATCTAATTACGCCGTTAGATAGAACAAAAAATTTCCTTTCCCTCTAATGAAAAACACAATTTTTTTGATCCGCCAAAACGGGTGAAAAATGTACTTGAAAACGAAAAATTGTCAAATGTTTTAAATTTTCTCACGCTCAAGTTGATTTGCGGTGCCATTGAAATATATTCAAATTTGAATGGAAAGTCCCCGTATCATATGAAATTTCCAAGATATGGAGTTTTGAACATTACAACCTTATTTTGCCCTTCTTTTCCATCGATCTCCAACGCGAAATTCGCTAGTAGTTCCTTAGCTGTACGAAATAATTGAACTAATGAGCTGAAATATACTCCTACGTCAGTAACTATCCCTGTGATGGTCTCTTCAGGTTTCCAACATATTAATTTCTTCGTAATTTATTTGAATTTATATAATTTGAGGTTTTTACTTGTACCTAACAACAAGTATTTGAAATCCTTTAACTCACGCTCATATTGATCAGTTCTATCGAAATTTATGAAAATATGAACGTTTAAATATGACATTTCCGAGATATCGAGTTTTGATATGAGTCTTACTATCAAGACTTACTTCAAGACTTGGATTAGATCATCTCGCCGTTTCCTCGAGTAGTACTCAACTATCGCTCTCCTGGATATCATCGATCTCCATCGCAGAATTCCGCAGTAGTAATCGGCCCGAGCGAATTACACATTCCGCCATATTCGTCTAACAACAGCTTTCCGGTCGTGTAATCAAAAAGTCCAATATAATGTCTACCGCCCCAGTATTGAACGAAGAGGAACCTTCAAGGCCGCTCAGATAAAGTTCTTTCTTAGCGATTCCAATTACAGCAGAGAGAAAATGTCGGTGGAAAAAACAAGTTTGGGAGTTCGTTCATCGACAAATGAAATTCCAAGGAATAATTGAATGTTTTATTACGGAAAGTTTGTCGGGTCGAAAGCCCGTAAAGCTGCTAGTTAATCACCGCTGTTAATCAACCTAATCGTTAATATCCAATTTTTACGACCGATTAATTTCAATCAAGTTTTTCGAATAACCAATGCGTACTTAGCTGCAAGTTTGGTTCTGTGGAATACCAGAAGTTTCCGGAGATTTTTATTACATTTGATGGGTACGTGTGTCATTTGGAATGCAATTTTCTATGTCGAGACAGTCTTCTTTGTACAAAATATGTAGAAACAAAAAAATAAATAAAATTGGAACAAACCATTCATGACGTAGTGCTTGGTCAGTAAATTTTCGTGATAACTCACTTTCTAGTTCTCTACATTTTCCAATTGTAACCGCTAAACCTCAAGCGTGAAGGAATACCAAGGCGAGTACTGAAATATGGTATTTACCATGAGAGTATTTTCAAATTTCAAATCATACCAACAGTAGGAATGATACGAATCAATCAATAGGAATAAGCTGGCATTAGGGCAAAAATCAGGTTAAAAGAGTAGATAGTTTGAATTATAATTCCGGTATTTTGGAATATTTCGGTGGTACGTAGTAAGGCTAAAGTGTGAATTATTGATAACTCAAACTACTCTTTTAACCTGATTTTCCCCCCAACGCCAGCTTATTCCTATTGATTGATTTGTATTTGAGAAATGTCAGAGATAAACTCAGTGGTCGAATCAGTACTATGAAGCCCGAAGATCAATTCAGATCGGTACTCCATGAATTCATGAAATTGACATCGTTTACAGAGTTTGAAGATCGACTCAGCATTTCAAAATTCTAGAATTCTAAATCGATATTCTGCAAGCATTACTAAATTCATATAAATCGATACCAAACACTTATTTCTACTGGTGCCAGCTGCATGTTTTGTACAATTTGAAGGTCAAACCACCTTGTACCACCAACTCAATATGTGTGGAAGTTCAAAAATTGGTTCAAGCATTACTAAATTCATATACATCGATACCAAACACGTCCTTCTACTGGTGCAGGCTTGCAAATTCTGCTCAAATCAGGATAACAAAATTACAGCTACTATTCTGGAGTAATTGAAATAATTCACTAAACTTTTTTGTTTCTCGGGTTCCAGTTTTACTGGGAATACCATTTTATACTGTGTGGGTTTCACGAGTGTACCAAAAATGGGAGACGACACTTGGCCGATATGATTTTCAAGACCTTATGATGCAAAACTTTATGAAATTGGCCACACTTCAAAAAATATATATAGAAATCTTGAGTACCTTTTTGAGTTCTTCTTGTTTTGTTGCGCTACGAAATAAGGAAGTTATACTGCCCCACCCTATTCAAACCTTGATCTTACCAGAAAACGGAAGTTTTGACAAGAAAGACTTGAAGTTTTCATACCAAAAACATAAAGTTGACTATGAAATCTGTTGTTTGATGAAAGGATGTTAAAAATTACAACTTGGGCTCGTTAAAGTTATTCCTCGGCCCATCATAATCGGCCTATTGAAGTTATTGGAGTTAGGAGCAAATATTGTTTTTGAACAGATAAAGCGTCCTAATGCTAATAATTTTCTATACAAATTGTTGAAAACTGGCAAAAATCCATAATTTGAAAAATTCGTGAAAATAGGCGAACATTGATGATTTTTTTCCAAATTCCTACAAATAGGCAAAAACTGACGATTTGTTCCTTAAAATTCCTAAAAATTGGCAAAATCGATGATTTTTCTAAGTTCAGGAAAATAGGGAAGGACTGATGATTTTTTCGTTCAAATTCCTGAAAATTTGCAAAACTTGATGATGATTTTCCTTTCAATTGCTAAAAGATGCCGAAAACCAATGATTTTTCCAATCATGAAATGTGCAAAAACCGATCATTTCTACCAAATTCTCGTTCCTCTCAATTTCATTCGAGTATTCTATCAGTTTGGTAGCTGTTGTTATGATGGTGTATGATTCATGGTATGTTTGATGGATCAATTGTTGGAGAACTAATTGTTTTTGTCTCTCAAGTTTGAAGGACTCTCAACTGAGATGAAAGGGCTTGAATGGGAGTATTGAAACCGTGGTTCGACCAGTTCATAGTCTCTTTGACGGTAGTCAATTATGAAGTTATCACCGTTTCAAACAACCGTTTCGACACTCGGAACATCGTGTGAATCGGAAAATGATCGATAAAATTAGTTCGATTTTCCATAAACTGATTGTTGGAGGACTCGTGTGGTGAACTAGCTAACAACAACGTTGCGCTGACGTCGAGTCGTGTTAGGTCAAAGCCTTTTCTTACTGTTCTAATTATTTCTCTACTCAATACTCATACTTACTGTTCTAATTATTAGTCTACCTCCAATCTCTTTTGTTCAATAAAGCTAATTTAATTTTTTATTTTTCAATCTTTATTACACTTTTTGCATATTAATATTGTAGTGGTGTCTTATAATAATTATGTTTTTAATAATTATGTTTTAACACTTTGATACTTTAGTACCTATGTCTTAACCTATAATACTGTAGTGATTTCCTAACGAAATAATTTATACGTACAGTGAAACATGTGTGAGGGTGGCTGTCCCGTGACAGTTGACAAACGTAGACAAACATTTTAATCTATTACTACATAGTTGATGATATTATAGTATGGCACGAAATAATGACTGGACGATTTCCGTCAACGGTTTCGAAGTATTCAAATTGTTCACGGTCCAAAATTTTTTTAAATCGAATTTCCGGAAAATTGTCACACCAAAATCCGTTCCACACCATCCTGAATTCCTGCCAAAAGACACAAAAAATCATATACTCAAGCCTTAAGTAATTTGGGGACAAACTCAAGGAATCAATTCTACAGCTAATTTGCAACTAAAAGTGACTCGTGGAGTGTTACTAAAAACAGGAGTTGAGAATTACTCAACTAAAAAACCGACTTTTTTCACTTTTAAGATTTTCTTTCGTGTTTTCGACCTCGTCTCAGTAACACGGCTCTAACTCCCTTAAATTAATATAAAGGATGTAAAATAAAAGTTGAGGATACCGTTAGAAAGAGCGTTATATTTGATAACTCCCTGATATAAAATCCGATTTTTTAAGACAGCCCTAATCGATGAGAAAAATGGCCAAAGTACAAAATTCAAGGATTTCTTAAAAGTCAACGTTATTTCATTCGTATTTTGCGCTATTAGTACGGGATTTTTTTCGGCGTACACTTGCCCATCTCATCTTATCTGGTCTAGAAAAAAAAAAGAAAAACGTTTTTCACTGTGAAATTGGTGGAGAAAATGACGTTTAAGTCCTACAAAACGTGGGTTTTTAGGTGAAAATCAGCGTTTTCCACCAAAAGCCAACTTGCTTCATGGAAATGAGTTCGGTATCGCAATTTCAGAATTTTTGACGCTGAATCGAATGGTGACACTTCCAAGCCTCCCTGATAAGGGAAAAACTCGTTTTTTCGCATCTTAATTTTATTTATAAAATAAAAATTTTGATGACGCTCCTCGTGACGTCCCGTAGATGGCAGAAGTTGTGTTTTAGGTAGATGGAAGGTCCGATACGTAAATGAGGTACAATATTGAACCCCAGACGCTTGAGTCACCGATGCAAGGTTATTACTGCTGGGAGACTGTGCGGTCACATTTCACATAGTCAATGTATTTAGCTACGTCACATTCCTTCATAAAAACTCGGAATTAAAAATGAGTTTTTCACAACGATCTGCAGGCATTTTTGACTCGTACGTTCGGCCTATCGCTCGGGTCTCCGGCCATTCAACGATACGTTCCCTCGCGATAATATTCCGCGCTCGAGTAGTTCGCGAACGAAAGTGAATGAACTCGAAGTAGGGAAACGCACGGTGGCCGTTTCTCACGTATTGCGACCGCCGCAGTTGCCGAGCGTTGCACGGAGCAAGTCGAGCATAGCTCTACGAAACAACTGCCTCCTTCGATCCGCTTCAGTAAAAACCTCAGGAGGAAGAAAAACGCGATCTGTTCGTTCGCGAGAGAACGTTCATTCCGATTCACTTTCAATTCGATAAAAGCGAAAGAAACAACGATCGCCTTCTTTTAGACGTCTGCCAACCGAGATATGAGCCAAAATACAAGTCGTGCATATTCGTGAATTATTTTTTTCAATTGATTATTGCACAAACCGGTGCTATACGAATAAATGGAACGCTCTCCCAGGTTAAAATCTTTACAATTATTTCAAAACAATTCGTTCCATCAACAAACTTGGGTTATAAAAAAGTTCAACTTTCAATTTTCCACGAATTTTGAATTGGTTGGTACTGATAAAAATGCATTTTGGGGGTTGCTTGAACCTTTGGATTCAGAAAATCTAATGAGACAGTGTACAATTTTTGTAAACAATTCCTCAAGTCTTCAACGTACGTTCTAAAAGAATCGTGGGATGACCCCTTGACCCCTCTGACGTCATCCATTCCTGCCGGTCCACGTACGTCATGTCCTGTGAGGTGTTCTTGCCGGCCACTTGTTTGACGTCATCCACCGCCTGCCGGTCCACGTACGTCATATCCTGTGAGGTGTTCTTGCCGGCCACTTGTCTAACGTCATCCACCCCCTGCCGGTCCACGTACGTCATCATACCCTGTAAGGTGTTCTTGCCGGCCACTTGGCTGACGTCATCCACCCCCTGCCGGTCCACGTACGTCATATCCTGTGAGGTGTTCTTGCCGGCTACTTGTCTGACGTCATCCACCCCCTGCCGATCCACGTACGTCATCATATCCTGTGAGGCGTTCTTGCCGGCTACTTGTCTGACGTCATCCACCCCCTGCCGGTCCACGTGAGTCATATCCAGTGAGGTGTTCTTACCAGCCACTTGTCTGACGTCATCCACCCCCTGCCGGTCCACGTAGGTACGTCATATCCTGTGAGGTGTTCTTGGCGGCACCTGTTTGACGTCATATCTTTTGACGTAGTTGGTCGCTTGTGTTGCGACGTCATATTATCTGAGAGGCCCGTGGATGAGGTGAATTAAGGAGACAAGATAGACTTTATATCGAATCGAGGTGTTTATTTGAATTCTTCTTCTTAGATGATTTGGCTTCAGACATGCCAGTCATAGCCATTGGATTCGTGATTCAAAGCAACCATAAAGTGGGTACAGCTTTCGTACGAGTACGCAACCACGAGAGACATTTTATGTCTTTGCGCCCCCTCCCACACCCACACCACGTACCACGTACCTTCCTACTTCATTGTTGTAGAAATCGTATCTGTGTGTAAACAGTTATTTAAACAATCACGCTCATACCGCAGCTTGTCGGCCACGCACTCATTTAGGATCTAGACATTTAGACCTAGTGATCTAGGCAGAAGGGTGATCTGTACAAAGGAGATAATGAACCGTTGTGTCAAGAATTTGCAGAGTTTTTTTCTTCAATTCACTATTTCGGGGGATACAGAAGTTTGTCTGGTATAACTGACCATGCGCCAGATGGACACATTTTGCGGATTCATGTTCATAATCTCAAACGAAATTTGGGCTGGTAATAATGACCAAGTCCGTTTTCTGCAGAGAAATCACTATAATTTTAATTTTAACGGGTTTTTGGAGGGTTTTTAAATTCAGTAAGGCACTAAATGCTTTATTCAATTGTATAAAAGGGAATACGAAGGAAGATAATGATTTTGAATGTCCGTTTCTCGATTCAGAAAGACGGAGAAACTTTGAAAGGCTCTCCTGTGAATTTTGTAAAATGTTAATTGGTCACTTTTACCAATTACCGCGCGAAATCCTTCGTTGTTGTTTTCCTAGGAAAAGCCTCATAAAAGATTAATTGAAATAGAAACCAGAGTGAACTTTCAGTCGTGGAACTCTTGAATGTCTTAAGACATCCCTTAAGTTCCTATTTGTACGGATAAGATCAAATACGAACAAATGAGAACTTAAGGGAAGATATTCTCTATTTTGAATGAATTGTAGGCGATTTTATAGCATATGTGGGCAAAACATTGATCCCGACACAAACTAACGTCAATGAATTGTGCGATTGCTAACGTCAAACTTTTAATCAGTCGACTTTCTCTCCATCTCAGGCCGAAAGCGTCGTCGAGAGTTACGTTCGATAAGATAAAATCGGTGATCGGACTCGTCAAGAAACCTTTCCACAGTAAACACGAGATAACGCGACGTGTCGTGGAAGTTGACATCGAACACGATGATGTGATAACAATCTGGGGGTTAGCTCACGTATTCGGCGAAAACCTTGAGAAAACGCTATTTGATTCGATCGATCCTTCGTTCCTAATGGATTGAAATCCAGAACATATCCGAAGCCGTGTGTGACCTCGTCATATCAACTAGACAGCTGTGATTTAAGGGGAAAGTGGACGACAAGTGTGCGAGAGAGAGAGAAGACACCAAAAGTTTATGCAAAATATTTCAACAGCCGGTTGAGCGATTTTGAATCTGAAAAAAGTTATGTTCATAGTTTTCCTAAACAAAATGCTGCATCAAAAAAAAATTTGAAAAAAATTTCAAATTCAAATTTTAGAAAAAGAATTTTGGACAATTTTAAATTTAAAAAAAAAACTTGGTTCCAGCCCCATTTTTGAGAATTTCCTGATTTCAAATTGCCAAGAACCAAAATTCTGCGATGAATAGCACGATCGTAAAACGAAAAATAAGAGTCAGTGATAGCAGCTTTCATCTCCCCTTTTAGACTGTGAATCTGCTGCGTCAATCATTCATAGGAAAGGTGATGAGTCCGAGATTTGACAGGTAGCACTTCTGACTGTAATGAAGGTGAGTGAGCTGAATCTATTCCCATTCGTCCAACATTGCAGACATTTCTAATGGAACCTTTGAGGTAGAGGAGACTGTTATTAGAACAGTCAAATCTTACACAAAAGAGGCACCATACCATATTCTCACCGTACTCATACCATATCATACGAATTTCTTTCCTATCATACCATATTGTACTATACCAAATCATACATACAATAATATACCATACCATATTCATACCATGTCATACAAACCGAGTGAATATTGAAATGTCATCCATTTCTGACCTATATTTAAAATTTCAAGTATCTAGCTCATCATCAAAATTTAATTTGTTTAAACAAATAGGTATTATTTAAACAATTTTACAGACAAGAAACCGAGTGAATATTGCATTGTGATCCAGTTCTGAACTATTTTTAAAATTTCAAGTCAATAGCTCATCATCAAAATTTAATTTGTATTATTACAAAAAGGTATTATTTAAACAATTTTACAGATGAGAAACCGAGTGAATATTGCAATGTGGTCTATCCCCGACTCACGGTTAAAATTTCTAGACTGTAGTTTACCGGGAAGATGAAAAAAGGTAGTTTTATTCTGGGCGTCTGGCGGTTGACCCACATGACGACCGTTTTCGACGCGAAAGTTTAGTGTTTTTCCTAGACCTTTGCGCGCTGACTGTGAACGAACGGCTGGTCGCACAAAAATCCAATTGGTCTTAAAAGATTCGTAATTTTTCAGGTCATTCAAAAGTGAACTAAAAATTACACGGTTCAGTTGAATATTTTGAGATATGACATCGTCGAAATTTTAAATTTCGTTTTGAACCCCTTCCCCTTGACCTAGGGTTATGAAAAGTTTCGAGGATCATTGTGGGGCTGGTCCAAACCCAGAAACCAAATTTCGTAATTTTAACTCAACGCTAACTGGGCAAAGTGCCGCGGACGGACGGATTTTTTTTTATTCGATTTTCTGAATCTACGTATCTTGAAACGTAAACCAACAAATTTTGAGGGGGGGGTTAAAAAATTTTTTTCTTTGGGCGATTCCAATGGTTCATTATCGAAGATAATAAACCAAAAATAGAATGTAGAAAGCGAATAATAATAATAATAAACGAATGTAGAAATAAAAAATTTTTTTCTTTGGGCGATTCCAATGGTTCATTATCGAAGATAATAAACCAAAAATGAGGCGCTAGTACGAGCGATGCAAGCTGAAATGAATGTATGAGCAAGCCTACCGAAGATCGGAGATAAGAGGTTCGAGACCGCGAAGGGTGGGGGGCGACTTAATGTACATACGCGAGGACTTTGCCCATTTGATGCTATTGTAGGGTTATCGTTTCCACGAAGAGAGACGGATGGAGAGAGGAGTGGTTCAAGAGAACGGATTGACACAATGGCTACCGAGGAAAGCGAGCGTGGTGACCTTGAGCGCCGAATTGGGGTCTGCAGCCATTCTTTTTTCCTTCAAAACCAACATTACCATTTTTCGTTTTACGTCTTGTATATTTACGCAATCATTGAAATGATGCTCTCAAAACCCATCCAGCCATATTGGGAAGGGGGCTTGCACCGGCTTTTTCCAAATTTCAACCTCTAAACCTCAAAATTTTCAAATTTTCCAATTTTAAATTTGTATAAAAATTAAATGAATTGATGCAGCAACTTGTAGGGGCGTATGAAGGCAAACTGCGTTTCCCAAACTGTTATAAATTGGATGGTTCCAAAATGAGATTGCAAAAACTTTTGATGCGTCAGTAACGCCATCTCTTATCCCAGAATCATACTAAGGGCCCGTCCACTTCCCCCTTAAAGTCAAGGACATCTTCAAGGCCCCTTGTTAAGAAATTATATGTCCTGAAAGTTGCAGGTCCAAAATCCAACTCCAACCGTGCGCTAATTATAGCGTTGAAGGCCATATCATGGCCATAATATGAAGGCCATTATAATATCATATTGAATATACACCATTTTCAATATTAAATCAAATAAAAATTTCACATTTTTAAAAATATGTCTGGATAGCAAAATCATATTGAGGCACTCAGGTGGGAATAAATAAAGGACCAAATAACGCATGACACCATGGAGATTATATAAAGAAATAATGACATGTTATGACACTTATCTTGTCAATTTTTCACTATTCGACACATGTTGTAACCTTTATTCTGGTCGACCCTGTATGTGAAGTGTGTCGATTTCCCCAACTAATGATATTCTGTTCTTGTTCTTAACTTATCTGCAGTTGCTAATCACGATGTTTTCTCTTCAACTTGATACAATATTTTCTTCTTCTCAAACATCAACGATTTTCGATTTCTCGTCGTTCTTAACCCAAAACAGCTTTCTGGTCGCCAGGGTTTCTGCTCAGAGTTGCCGAAATTATGGTTTGGGAAATAGGTTTACACCAAAATTATGGTTCAGATCATTTCGAAGTCGCAGGATTTTCATGTGCCTAGTAGTTTTAAAACTTTCAGAAAACAACCGAACTAATATTTTCCAATCCAAATTAACAGAAGAATATTTGAAGTTTGCGGGGTATCGTCAAACCTTGAACCGTCGTAACTCTCGTCGGACTCGAGTGCAGCGGGCGACCTTCGATGTTCTGTATCATTTCAGCCATCAACGTCGTAAGAATTATCTGCAATGCGCACATTTCCTTTGGCGGAAACCTAAATAAAAGTGAAGGATTGCGAGGCGCTGCTCCTCATCCCCCACAGAAACTTTTACTCGGTACCTCACGTCTGAAAAGAGGGTCTGCGAGATAAAACCAGAAAGCCGGTTTTAGAGACAGAAGTTTTCGTGTCCTGGAAAATTAGGGTCGGACGGGGGGGGGGGGGGCTGTAGATAAGACTTGGAGAAGCATCGAAAGCACTACCCGAGATCGATAGGCACGATCGATCTCAACATGTACCTACAGAGAACAAATGGTA
The DNA here is from genome assembly GCA_963920205.1 of Stenodema calcarata. Lineage (NCBI taxonomy): Eukaryota > Metazoa > Arthropoda > Insecta > Hemiptera > Miridae > Stenodema > Stenodema calcarata. The sequence continues at coordinate 10,264,967 of OY986061.1, read as the reverse complement.
CTTTCACCTTCTTGTCCTAACGTTTGAAAAGGATGAAAAAAGGAGACTTTCTTGCAAAGGGGCTTAGAAACCCGCTTCCTCATTATGCAACAGCAATCGTAAGGATGGGTTCAGCTATGTAGCCAACCCGCAAAATTATGTTCGAACGGTACCGGCTGACGAAAAATATTCCCGTGGTAATAGGCCCTCGTTGCATCATTGACGACTATTAGGGACGATTCAACCCGTGTTTTACACCAGTTTTTGTGTTCCTCCTCCCAGTACACAACTCAACCTTTAGCGGGTTGATGACGACGCTGCAAAACCTGATTTGGAAGGAGCGGGAATTTACGCAACGTGTTCATTCGAGGATGCCTCGAAACGCCCGTAAGTTTGGAAGCAGTGTGAGATCTCTAATCACTTTTCTAGCAGCGCACAATTAGAAATCCGGTAGAACCGACTTTAACGAGGTTCAACATTTTCACTTCTCATGACGTAAGTCGGTAACAACTAACGATTTGGTTGTTACCGTCGGATTTTCGTTATATGGTGGTAGATGAGGAGCGAATGGTACTTTTTGCTGTGCTTTTACGGTACCAGCCAGATTACCAGGGCATTGCACCGGTCGGGGTGTTTAAATAACTCAATGTATGGACAAATAACGTTGACAACTGATAAACCAAATAATTCTTAACTTACCCGTCGCGCTTCGCTGGGATCGCAAAAGAAAAAATTAAGAAACGCATTGAAAATTATTTATTTTAATACTAATTACTATAGAGGCCAGACGTCTGATCATAGATAAGTCTGTTTTTTGCAATAAGGGAGAAATTAAATCATTTGCAAAGAGTGATAGATGAATGAAGTCGGGAAAAAAGTAAATTGCACTGACAAAATATTACCTATTTGTATATTTGTATAGGAGCCACGCAGCTGATCTACGGCCTGGGCAGCGTCAAGTTAAAGTCCTAAAAAGGCTGCTTCTTCACCAAATTACAGCTTCATAGCATGAACAGCATAGAAATTAGCTGTAGGACCCACTCAGAGGATACAGCTCCTTGCCGTGCGATCAAGATTTTGCCCAAATCAAGGGAAGTTTGATGGTGATGGTATTGTTTTAGAAATTCTTTTGAAATCTCATCTCCTATCACTATGCTAAGTATATAATGTTGGGTATTTACCTATATTTGGAATCAGTTGAAACTTGTTCGCTTTGTTGAATATCGTGAAGATCCCTCTCACTTATAAATATCTGCTCTTCCGTAACCCAAATCGATTCAACAGGGTCTTCGAAATCGTGCTGCTACTCATGTTGGTGGTTCATGGTGCATGATATGTACCTATCATAATATACTATAATATTATTATAACCCAAGAATTAACGTCGCGGGGTCGTCAAGTGGGCGATTTGTGATGCCGTTGCCAGCGTTCGCTTACAGACGATAACCTACTCGATTACGCATAGATGACGAATGCTGATGAGCGAATTTGCACTGAAAACAGCTCGTTGATTGAGTCTAACGGTTTCCCATTTGGTATTAACATCCCTCTACTGCATACTAATTAACTAATTGTAATATTCTATTCCAATGAGAGGGCTCAAAGGCTCGAGGCGACGACCCTTTTGAAAATGGGGAGGATGTTCAATTCATATTTAATTTGACGAAACCGGATCGCGAGGACGCATAGAGAAGCTTTCAGTGGATGATGATAAATGAGCTGAAAGGCAGATTTTCTTCAGTGGACATACCTAACATGGACATACCCTTTGCCTTTGTAAGTCTGATGAATCACCACCATAATTTCACCCCATCTATGATCAACCTCTAAAAGCCTATTGAATTGAGGGAGCTGATGCCTATCACAGAATACGAATGTACTAATATTTAATAATCAATTATTGTTATGTCCCAATTTTCATTAAATCTTAATAATTTTGTTGTTCAGTGGCACATTGCTTACTCTACTAAATATCAGGATAATGTTATCAATCTGGAACCTCATACGGCCTAATCCAGCCTAATAAGGTATTACTTACACTCTTCATGCGATCCAAAAGCTCATGCCACTTGACTTCAACCCTAGGTACTAGTTATACAGCAGATCAGTGTACTTAAAATGTCCTGGCGTGGAAAATTTCCACAAAACATCAAATTACTTGTATAAAGTCCCTTTTAAAGAGTATTTGTGCATTGTTATTTCGTTGTGAAGTTAAATTTGTCTATATGTCTACGGTACTTGCGATAGAGCCCACTGTATTTCCTCAATAAATTAAGTTCATTGTATGCGTAACTGGAAACTTTTTGCCCATTAGATCTGACGTAGAGTTGGGCAATATATTTTGGCATTGTATAAATCTATTTGTTTGTCTCCAATATATCACTAAATAAAATACAAAAACAAAATATTTACACACATTTAATACCTAAATTATCTGATTAGCAATTTGAAAACTTTACAAGCACATTTGGTCCCACACAGACTTTGCTCTTCCACAGGTGTTGTATATTTTTCTGTATTGTTAAGCAGCCTGTGTCAGCTTGAGTCTGGTACCCACATTTTCCCAAATAACGACCTATTGGCTTTTTAAAGTATTAATCTGTAATAATATGTTAAATTCGAATTTGACGGCGCATGTGAGGATGTGATGATGTACCTGTGTATATTCCGGGTGTAAATATTATATTTTGACTTTTTTCAACGAAATTGGGTAAACTACCACTTTTGGCTTATTACAATTTCTTTTATATTAGGTACGGGTGCAACGGGTTTGGGGGAATGGATACGGGTTCCATTCGAACTCAAATCAACACCTCGAGTCGATATGGAGTCAACTTTTTTTCGTTTTCTCGAAGTGTTTGAGTCGACAATTGCTCTTCTTGAAGGTCCATTCGAACTCAAATCAACACCTCGAGTCGATATGAAGTCGACTTTTTTTCGTTTTCACGAAGTATTTGAGTCGACAATTGCTCTTCTTGAAGGTCCATTCGAACTCAAATCAACACCTCGAGTCGATATGAAGTCAACTTTTTTTCGTTTTCTCGAAGTGTTTGAGTCGACAATTGCTCTTCTTGAAGGTCCATTCGAACTCAAATCAACACCTCGAGTCGATATGAAGTCAACTTTTTTTCGTTTTCTCGAAGTGTTTGAGTCGACAATTGCTCTTCTTGAAGGTCCATTCGAACTCAAATCAACACCTCGAGTCGATATGAAGTCAACTTTTTTTCGTTTTCACGAAGTATTTGAGTCGAGAATTGCTCTTCTTGAAGGTCCATTCGAACTCAAATCAACACCTCGAGTCGATATGAAGTCGACTTTTTTTCGTTTTCACGAAGTATTTGAGTCGACAATTGCTCTTCTTGAAGGTCCATTCGAACTCAAATCAACACCTCGAGTCGATATGAAGTCAACTTTTCTTCGTTTTCTCGAAGTGTTTGAGTCGACAATTGCTCTTCTTGAAGGTCCATTCGAACTCAAATCAACACCTCGAGTCGATATGAAGTCAACTTTTCTTCGTTTTCTCGAAGTGCTTGAGTCGACAATTGCTCTTCTTGAAGGTCCATTCGAACTCAAATCAACACCTCGAGTCGATATGAAGTCAACTTTTTTTCGTTTTCACGAAGTATTTGAGTCGACAATTGCTCTTCTTGAAGGTCCATTCGAACTCAAATCAACACCTCGAGTCGATATGAAGTCAACTTTTTTTCTTTTTCACGAAGTGTTTGAGTCGACAATTGCTCTTCTTAAAGGTCCATTCGAACTCAAATCAACACCTCGAGTCGATATGAAGTCAACTTTTCTTCGTTTTCTCGAAGTGTTTGAGTCGACAATTGCTCTTCTTGAAGGTCCATTCGAACTCAAATCAACACCTCGAGTCGATATGAAGTCGACTTTTTTTCGTTTTCACGAAGTATTTGAGTCGACAATTGCTCTTCTTGAAGGTCCATTCGAACTCAAATCAACACCTCGAGTCGATATGAAGTCGACTTTTTTTCGTTTTCACGAAGTATTTGAGTCGACAATTGCTCTTCTTGAAGGTCCATTCGAACTCAAATCAACACCTCGAGTCGATATGAAGTCGACTTTTTTATGTTTTCACGAAGTATTTGAGTCGACAATTGCTCTTCTTGAAGGTCCATTCGAACTCAAATCAACACCTCGAGTCGATATGGAGTCAACTTTATTTCGTTTTCACGAAGTATTTGAGTCGACAATTGCTCTTCTTGAAGGTCCATTCGAACTCAAATCAACACCTCGAGTCGATGTGAAGTCAACTTTTTTTCGTTTTCACGAAGTGTTTGAGTCGACAATTGCTCTTCTTGAAGGTCCATTCGAACTCAAATCAACACCTCGAGTCGATATGAAGTCGACTTTTTTTCGTTTTCACGAAGTATTTGAGTCGACAATTGCTCTTCTTGAAGGTCCATTCGAACTCAAATCAACACCTCGAGTCGATATGAAGTCAACTTTTTTTCGTTTTCTCGAAGTTTTTGAGTCGACAATTGCTCTTCTTGAAGGTCCATTCGAACTCAAATCAACACCTCGAGTCGATATGAAGTCGACTTTTTTTCGTTTTCACGAAGTATTTGAGTCGACAATTGCTCTTCTTGAAGGTCCATTCGAACTAAAATCAACACCTCGAGTCGATATGAAGTCAACTTTTTTTCGTTTTCTCGAAGTGTTTGAGTCGACAATTGCTCTTCTTGAAGGTCCATTCGAACTCAAATCAACACCTCGAGTCGATATGAAGTCAACTTTTTTTCGTTTTCACGAAGTATTTGAGTCGAGAATTGCTCTTCTTGAAGGTCCATTCGAACTCAAATCAACACCTCGAATCGATATGAAGTCAACTTTTTTTCGTTTTCACGAAGTATTTGAGTCAACAATTGCTCTTCTTGAAGGTCCATTCGAACTCAAATCAACACCTCGAGTCGATATGAAGTCAACTTTTTTTCGTTTTCTCGAAGTGTTTGAGTCGACAATTGCTCTTCTTGAAGGTCCATTCGAACTCAAATCAACACCTCGTGTCGATATGAAGTCAACTTTTTTTCGTTTTCACGAAGTGTTTGAGTCGACAATTGCTCTTCTTGAAGGTCCATTCGAACTCAAATCAACACCTCGAGTCGATATGAAGTCAACTTTTTTTCGTTTTCACGAAGTATTTGAGTCGAGAATTGCTCTTCTTGAAGGTCCATTCGAACTCAAATCAACACCTCGAGTCGATATGAAGTCGACTTTTTTTCGTTTTCACGAAGTATTTGAGTCGACAATTGCTCTTCTTGAAGGTCCATTCGAACTCAAATCAACACCTCGAGTCGATATGAAGTCAACTTTTCTTCGTTTTCTCGAAGTGTTTGAGTCGACAATTGCTCTTCTTGAAGGTCCATTCGAACTCAAATCAACACCTCGAGTCGATATGAAGTCAACTTTTCTTCGTTTTCTCGAAGTGCTTGAGTCGACAATTGCTCTTCTTGAAGGTCCATTCGAACTCAAATCAACACCTCGAGTCGATATGAAGTCAACTTTTTTTCGTTTTCACGAAGTATTTGAGTCGACAATTGCTCTTCTTGAAGGTCCATTCGAACTCAAATCAACACCTCGAGTCGATATGAAGTCAACTTTTTTTCTTTTTCACGAAGTGTTTGAGAAGTTTGAGAAGTTTCACGAAGTGTTAATAATAATCGAAGAAGAGCAATTATTGCTCTTCTTAAAGGTCCATTCGAACTCAAATCAACACCTCGAGTCGATATGAAGTCGACTTTTCTTCGTTTTCTCGAAGTGTTTGAGTCGACAATTGCTCTTCTTGAAGGTCCATTCGAACTCAAATCAACACCTCGAGTCGATATGAAGTCGAATTTTTTTCGTTTTCACGAAGTATTTGAGTCGACAATTGCTCTTCTTGAAGGTCCATTCGAACTCAAATCAACACCTCGAGTCGATATGAAGTCAACTTTTTTTCGTTTTCTCGAAGTTTTTGAGTCGACAATTGCTCTTCTTGAAGGTCCATTCGAACTCAAATCAACACCTCAAGTCGATATGAAGTCAACTTTTTTTCGTTTTCACGAAGTATTTGAGTCGACAATTGCTCTTCTTGAAGGTCCATTCGAACTCAAATCAACACCTCGAGTCGATATGGAGTCAACTTTTTTTCGTTTTCACGAATCATTTGAGTCGACAATTGCTCTTCTTGAAGGTCCATTCGAACTCAAATCAACACCTCGAGTCGATATGAAGTCGACTTTTTTTCGTTTTCACGAAGTATTTGAGTCGACAATTGCTCTTCTTGAAGGTCCATTCGAACTCAAATCAACACCTCGAGTCGATATGAAGTCGACTTTTTTATGTTTTCACGAAGTATTTGAGTCGACAATTGCTCTTCTTGAAGGTCCATTCGAACTCAAATCAACACCTCGAGTCGATATGGAGTCAACTTTATTTCGTTTTCACGAAGTATTTGAGTCGACAATTGCTCTTCTTGAAGGTCCATTCGAACTCAAATCAACACCTCGAGTCGATATGGAGTCAACTTTTTTTCGTTTTCACGAATCATTTGAGTCGACAATTGCTCTTCTTGAAGGTCCATTCGAACTCAAATCAACACCTCGAGTCGATATGAAGTCGACTTTTTTTCGTTTTCACGAAGTATTTGAGTCGACAATTGCTCTTCTTGAAGGTCCATTCGAACTCAAATCAACACCTCGAGTCGATATGAAGTCGACTTTTTTATGTTTTCACGAAGTATTTGAGTCGACAATTGCTCTTCTTGAAGGTCCATTCGAACTCAAATCAACACCTCGAGTCGATATGAAGTCAACTTTTTTTCGTTTTCACGAAGTATTTGAGTCGACAATTGCTCTTCTTGAAGGTCCATTCGAACTCAAATCAACACCTCGAGTCGATATAAAGTCAATTTTTTTTCGTTTTCACGAAGTATTTGAGTCGACAATTGCTCTTCTTGAAGGTCCATTCGAACTCAAATCAACACCTCGAGTCGATATGGAGTCAACTTTTTTTCGTTTTCACGAAGTATTTGAGTCGACAATTGCTCTTTTTGGAGGTCCATTCGAACTCAAATCAACACCTCGAGTCGATATGAAGTCGACTTTTTTTCGTTTTCTCGAAGTGTTTGAGTCGACAATTGCTCTTCTTGAAGGTCCATTCGAACTCAAATCAACACCTCGAGTCGATATGAAGTCAACTTTTCTTCGTTTTCTCGAAGTGTTTGAGTCGACAATTGCTCTTCTTGAAGGTCCATTCGAACTCAAATCAACACCTCGAGTCGATATGAAGGCAACTTTTCTTCGTTTTCTCGAAGAGTTTGAGTCGACAATTGCTCTTCTTGAAGGTCCATTCGAACTCAAATCAACACCTCGTGTCGATATGAAGTCAACTTTTTTTCGTTTTCACGAAGTATTTGAGTCGACAATTGCTCTTCTTGAAGGTCCATTCGAACTAAAATCAACACCTCGAGTCGATATGAAGTCAACTTTTTTTCGTTTTCACGAAGTATTTGAGTCGACAATTGCTCTTCTTGAAGGTCCATTCGAACTCAAATCAACACCTCGAGTCGATATGAAGTCAAATTTTTTTCGTTTTCACGAAGTATTTGAGTCGACAATTGCTGTTCTTGAAGGTCCATTCGATCTGAAATCAACACCTCGAGTCGATATGAAGTCGACTTTTTTTCGTTTTCTCGAAGTGTTTGAGTCGACAATTGCTCTTCTTGAAGGTCCATTCGAACTCAAATCAACACCTCGAGTCGATATGAAGTCGACTTTTTTTCGTTTTCTCGAAGTGTTTGAGTCGACAATTGCTCTTCTTGAAGGTCCATTCGAACTCAAATCAACACCTCGAGTCGATATGAAGTCGACTTTTTTTCGTTTTCACGAAGTATTTGAGTCGACAATTGCTCTTCTTGAAGGTCCATTCGAACTCAAATCAACACCTCGAGTCGATATGAAGTCAACTTTTCTTCGTTTTCTCGAAGTGTTTGAGTCGACAATTGCTCTTCTTGAAGGTCCATTCGAACTCAAATCAACACCTCGAGTCGATATGAAGGCAACTTTTCTTCGTTTTCACGAAGTATTTGAGTCGACAATTGCTCTTCTTGAAGGTCCATTCGAACTCAAATCAACACCTCGAGTCGATATGAAGTCATTTTTTTTTCGTTTTCACGAAGTATTTGAGTCGACAATTGCTCTTCTTGAAGGTCCATTCGAACTAAAATCAACACCTCGAGTCGATATGAAGTCAAATTTTTTTCGTTTTCACGAAGTATTTGAGTCGACAATTGCTGTTCTTGAAGGTCCATTCGATCTGAAATCAACACCTCGAGTCGATATGAAGTCAACTTTTTTTCGTTTTCACGAAGTATTTGAGTCGACAATTGCTCTTCTTGAAGGTCCATTCGAACTCAAATCAACACCTCGAGTCGATATGGAGTCAACTTTTTTTCGTTTTCACGAAGTATTTGAGTCGAGAATTGCTCTTCTTGAAGGTCCATTCGAACTGAAATCAACACCTCGAGTCGATATGAAGTCAACTTTTTTTCGTTTTCACGAAGTATTTGAGTCGACAATTGCTCTTCTTGAAGGTCCATTCGAACTCAAATCAACACCTCGAGTCGATATGAAGTCAACTTTTTTTCGTTTTCACGAAGTATTTGAGTCGACAATTGCTCTTCTTGAAGGTCCATTCGAACTCAAATCAACACCTCGAGTCGATATAAAGTCAATTTTTTTTCGTTTTCACGAAGTATTTGAGTCGACAATTGCTCTTCTTGAAGGTCCATTCGAACTCAAATCAACACCTCGAGTCGATATGGAGTCAACTTTTTTTCGTTTTCACGAAGTATTTGAGTCGACAATTGCTCTTTTTGGAGGTCCATTCGAACTCAAATCAACACCTCGAGTCGATATGAAGTCGACTTTTTTTCGTTTTCTCGAAGTGTTTGAGTCGACAATTGCTCTTCTTGAAGGTCCATTCGAACTCAAATCAACACCTCGAGTCGATATGAAGTCAACTTTTCTTCGTTTTCTCGAAGTGTTTGAGTCGACAATTGCTCTTCTTGAAGGTCCATTCGAACTCAAATCAACACCTCGAGTCGATATGAAGGCAACTTTTCTTCGTTTTCTCGAAGAGTTTGAGTCGACAATTGCTCTTCTTGAAGGTCCATTCGAACTCAAATCAACACCTCGTGTCGATATGAAGTCAACTTTTTTTCGTTTTCACGAAGTATTTGAGTCGACAATTGCTCTTCTTGAAGGTCCATTCGAACTAAAATCAACACCTCGAGTCGATATGAAGTCAACTTTTTTTCGTTTTCACGAAGTATTTGAGTCGACAATTGCTCTTCTTGAAGGTCCATTCGAACTCAAATCAACACCTCGAGTCGATATGAAGTCAAATTTTTTTCGTTTTCACGAAGTATTTGAGTCGACAATTGCTGTTCTTGAAGGTCCATTCGATCTGAAATCAACACCTCGAGTCGATATGAAGTCGACTTTTTTTCGTTTTCTCGAAGTGTTTGAGTCGACAATTGCTCTTCTTGAAGGTCCATTCGAACTCAAATCAACACCTCGAGTCGATATGAAGTCGACTTTTTTTCGTTTTCTCGAAGTGTTTGAGTCGACAATTGCTCTTCTTGAAGGTCCATTCGAACTCAAATCAACACCTCGAGTCGATATGAAGTCGACTTTTTTTCGTTTTCACGAAGTATTTGAGTCGACAATTGCTCTTCTTGAAGGTCCATTCGAACTAAAATCAACACCTCGAGTCGATATGAAGTCAACTTTTTTTCGTTTTCTCGAAGTTTTTGAGTCGACAATTGCTCTTCTTGAAGGTCCATTCGAACTCAAATCAACACCTCGAGTCGATATGAAGTCAACTTTTTTTCGTTTTCACGAAGTATTTGAGTCGACAATTGCTCTTCTTGAAGGTCCATTCGAACTCAAATCAACACCTCGAGTCGATATGAAGTCATTTTTTTTTCGTTTTCACGAAGTATTTGAGTCGACAATTGCTCTTCTTGAAGGTCCATTCGAACTAAAATCAACACCTCGAGTCGATATGAAGTCAAATTTTTTTCGTTTTCACGAAGTATTTGAGTCGACAATTGCTGTTCTTGAAGGTCCATTCGATCTGAAATCAACACCTCGAGTCGATATGAAGTCAACTTTTTTTCGTTTTCACGAAGTATTTGAGTCGACAATTGCTCTTCTTGAAGGTCCATTCGAACTCAAATCAACACCTCGAGTCGATATGGAGTCAACTTTTTTTCGTTTTCACGAAGTATTTGAGTCGAGAATTGCTCTTCTTGAAGGTCCATTCGAACTGAAATCAACACCTCGAGTCGATATGAAGTCAACTTTTTTTCGTTTTCACGAAGTATTTGAGTCGACAATTGCTCTTCTTGAAGGTCCATTCGAACTCTAATCAACACCTCGAGTCGATATGAAGTCAACTTTTTTTCGTTTTCACGAAGTATTTGAGTCGACAATTGCTCTTCTTGAAGGTCCATTCGAACTCAAATCAACACCTCGGGTTTGGGTTCAAATCTCAATGGGTTTGGGAACAAGAAAACCCGAAAATCTTATGGGTTTGGGGTCAAGGCGACAAACCTTCAAAATGAGTATCAATGAGACTGGGGGAATGGAAAAAATCATTGCAGAGAGAAGTGGAAATATACTACCGTTTGATGCAGGTAAACAGTAAAGTAGAAAATATCATTAGGTACACAGGTAGGTACACCTAATTCGTCGAAGGTCCTATAGCAGATAAAATCGTTCATCGTTTTCCCTCAGTATTGGAATTCAATCTTCCTGTAAATGAAAATTCTGAGCTTCTGTAAGGTAGGTTTGGTGTACTTAAGGCACCTACTGTTTCTTCAGCTGCAGCAATCCTCGAATACTCAATGAAGGAATGGCGTGCGCTGATCGACGACAGGTATGTAGTTAGTAAAGAATGTCTATTCTTCGTATTAATTAATAGTATTTACTTAACCTTTTTTCGGTCAATTTAATAAGATAAAATAAGATCCCGAGGGAGGCTCTTGGATATTGAAAGAACTCAAACGGCGAAACAGAAAATAAACAATCGAAGCCGCATTGCGTTCATATTAAATCCGATCGGATTCCTGATCTCGGCCTCAGATAAACAGCGATAACGCCGCGAAGCCGCACGTGGGCTCCACGTGGGGTCGTTGCCCTCCACTCGGAAACCTCCACGTGGAGCCCGCCCGCCAGCCATCGAGCGTTCGGCCCCCCCGCCTGCCCCTGAGGACTTTACCTTGTCTTCGAAAACCGTCTGTCCCGATCAACAATCTGTTTTCGCCCGCCTAATGGCGCAGTCAGCACTCTGCTTCATTGGAGGGACCCGATAACCGACCTATCACTATTTACTTTACGGAAGCATAAACGGCTCTCGTCCGCCTTTCGTTTTTATTTGACAGTCCTCTTTTGTTGAGTTCAAATCGAATTTCCTCTGAAAGCTTTTTAGCTTCCTCTTTCAACAGCGAGTCGATAGTTGTTGTAAATCCCGTCGTTTTCATCACCTTAGAGTTCAACTATTATTTAGGAAAAGCTAAAATTACACACTTCTGCCACTATCTCGAAGAAAAACCGGAAGAGGGTTCCTTGTACCTGATATTTACGTATATTATGTTAACTCATAGAATCCCTCAGTGCACAATATAAAACCCTCAAATCTGATAAGGCGAGGCGAGGCAGGCATATTGTCCCCATAAATACCGTTGAAAATATTTGATAGAACAATACAATTTTTAAAAACTCCGAATTATATTAAATATAAAATATAGAAATATAGAAATTTTCTACGTTAAAGAAACACCTATGCCAAAAAGGCAGGTGTTCCGTCCGAAGTGTTAATCAGGCCAATAGGCATACCTAGAGTTTAATTAGTGGCCAGAATTTTACTAATTACCACCCAAATTGATAAGTACTGTAGGTACATAAATGTTAAATTGAAACGAAAAGTTTAATTATAATCATTGAACATTTTTCAATAATCATAATTAAACTTTTTGTGCAATAGTGTGCATTTCTCTTTGCTAATGTTATATTAACCACTACTTAGGTACCCACTTTGTTATCATTGATTTTGAGAAGACATTCACGCAATTACGTAATTAATAGTAATTTTGTGATTAAAATTTTGGAATTTGTAATTTTTGGAAACTGTACTCTGGCAAAACGGGCACTTTCTATTGCCTATTTGTGTATGAGGGAAATTCATTTTCTTATATTTTGTACTATGGAATGAAATATGCATTTTATTCCTATTCCTTCATTCATTCAGTCAACTCGTGTCTGACCTTAGGGCTTGATCTTTTTCAGACACACACCACATGTCTGTGGCCATAAATTTGATTTTAGGATATAATTCACCCCATACAAGATTTTTCATATTTTAATGAGATACAATTAAATTCTTTCTATCTGTATCTATCGCGCTAACATGTGCTGATAATTCACCACAGCAAGACTGAATATTTAATGGAAGAGTAGAAGGTCGGAGCCAGAGAAATGTTCGTTCAAATGGCAATATATCCCGTTGGATTGTTTCTTCCACATTGAACCCTGGAGTAGGAAAAAATGAATTTGAAATTTTCTTGGACGAAAACGGATGATTTGGCTTTAGTACTGAATTCTGGAGTCTAAAATTGATGACGACTGAAAGTGTTGGGGTGTTGAGATGATTAATTTAGTACCTGCTGAGAATCGTTATCAATTCCGACTAAAAGATGATTTGTACGTTTGGTAATAACTTGTCAGTTTTATGATCTCGCTGCAATGTGTAATTATGTGTAGTACTAAACTACGTCGCATTACTTGGCGTGAAACGAACGTTGAGAAGTGAGAACGTCAAAATTCTCCCGAAGTTCCGTCGCTCTGAAGAGTCTTAACTGCTCTAGCTCTCGTAATCAAGCGCATTAAACTTGAAGACAGCCCTCCGTCCTCCCCACGCTCCCGATACCATCGCGAAATCGCGCCAAGGTGGAACGAGATTGCTCGGGTAGGCTATACGACTGTTACAACTAGGCAGGTTGAGAGACTTGTAATTAGCTCCAGCCTCAGATCCTTACCAGCCTTCGGGTGCCGCAGTTTTCCCGATAGTCAGAGGAGGTCTGGATTCTCTGGAGAGATTTATGGAGCCTTCCTAGTCCTGATATTTATTCATAGGCCGTTCGTTAGGGAGGCCGGAGAAAAAGTTGAGTCATGGGAGGCCATTTTCTGTTTTCCATACTGATGGCCCCGTCCGCTGTAGAAGGCGGCTGAATTGTACCGACTTGATTACAAATCGAGTTGCTGTTCGTTAAAAAGTCAAAGTGCAAATCCTGAACATACTACGAAACCACTGAAGTAATAGAACACATTTATTCAAAAAATAAATATTGCACTTCTTATCTGTACAGAATCTTACAGAGCAACCAACGTTAATAAACGTCTGCTTCGAGTTCGTCAGGTCTCGAATTTCAACAGAAAAACAAAAAACTCTGCAAATTCTTGACACAACGGTTCATTATCTTCTTTGTACAGATCCACCCTTCTGTCTAGATCACTAGGTCTAAATGTCTAGATCCTAAATGTTAGATTAATTATTATTATCAATTATCACTAATTATTAACAATTTTATCAAGTACCTACTGAAAATTATTATAATTTATTGTTAGGTATTAATAATCCCCCCAAAAACAACTCCGTTGTAAAAACTGGCCCGCCAAAAAACGTCAGCCGCAAAAAGGAATGATATCCATTTTGCCCGCCAGCCACATATATATAGGATGCTCGGTGCTTCGCACCTCGCTGTTGAGTGTGCATATAGAAACCTGATCCTCCTACCCCTAACCTCCACCTTCAATGTTTTCCTGTTCCCTGT